>JAGXJF010002388.1:0-600000 GCA_019208055.1 Stipa capillata | reverse complement strand
GGAGCGCGCCGCCGGCCGTCCAGTAGCGGTGGCAGGCCTTGCAGAAGTGGCGCGGCTGGTTGACGTTGTAGTTGTTGAAGTAGCAGAACTTGGTGTCCCGGCTCCGGCACCGCGGGCACGGCAGCGGCGCCGCCGCGGCCGCGCGCGCCTCCGCTGTCTCCTGCAGCTGCTGCTGCTGCGTCCGCCGCTGCTGCGGCTGCTGCTGCCCTCCGCTGACCGTCTCCCATCTCCCCTCCCTGCCGCTTCTCGTCCACGTCCAGGTCCGCCGCCTCCCGCTTGATCGTCGTCCGGTCCCGCTCCCCGTGGAGCCGCCGTGCGCACGCAGCACGCCGCTCCTCCTCCCGCGCGCGACGGATAGAGACGCCGGCGCCGGATGCGTCCCCTCGGCGCCGCACTGCGTGATGACCTTGCCGAAGAGCTTGAACCCGCCGGCCGAGGCGGGCGCCATCTCGACGTGGGACAAGCATGTGAGCAAGGGACTGGAGAGTGGAAGGCAGAGGAGGAAGGGAAGGGGTCGTTGCTACTTAAATGCCATCAGCTGATAGATAGGTCACACCGGAGTGAGCAACTACTCCACTCCAAAAGCATAGTATATATGGGTTAGGACAGCAAGCGAAAAAAGGGCAAATATGTTACGCGCACAGCCGCGCGAGGTGATGGGAGGGTCCTGGGTTCGCGGACGGGTGGATTTTGATTTGGTTTGCATGTGGAGCCTGTGATTCGAGTAAAATCTGCGGGTTATATAAAGCTCTGCGCTGCTGTAGCGTGATGCGTGAGCCTGGGACCGGGAGGTCAGCTCGTTGGGTGGACCCGGTAATTTTGTTGCGGGAACGCGAAGGGATGGGGGCGTTCCCTCCCACGCCATGGATGCGCGTGTCTTTTGCGGCTTTATGCTCTCTGCTCCCCCCTCGTGGATGGACGATCCATTCCTGTTTACGCGGAAGCAATCTACCCTCACTTGTATTGGGGCTACCAACGGGGAACTGGTACAGGTTTTTCGGAGCACGTTCACACTCTGTATAAAGCAGAAAACCGTAGCATAATTGAGATCGGACACGGGAATTCCAGTGGTTTTCTGCCTTCTGCAAAATCCTTATAAAACTAATTTGCTCTATACATGCTTCCAGACGAGGTACGCACATGCCTAAATTTTGTGCCTTTGGGGAGCGAATTTGTCGCCAGGATATTTTGGACCCCTTTTCACCCCTTAGACACCTTGGTATTCACTTTTTTGTTTAAATGTATTGAATTCGATTTATATTTACATACATATACCAAACACAACATTTCATCTCATCAAATGGCCAAATAGAACATATGAAGCAATTTGTTTCGTCTAACGTTAGAGATAGGTAGTTTAGTGGGATTCTTTGAAAATATTTGGGTCATGCTTAGGATTACAATGGATTATGATAATTTTGGACTGGCTGAATCATTTTTATATTTTTTTTCACTCTCTACTTTTAGTATAATCAGTAGAAAAATAGTTTTAAATCTAACCATTTATTGAGTGTAACGTTTTCATTTGGTGTATTTAAAAATGTTAGTTAGATTAAAATCTAATTACCAAACAGGACACTAGATCTTGCACAACTACTTCTCCATAGTACTCTCTCCGTTCAGGTATGTAAGGTGTATTTTAATCAATAATTAATCTATTAATAATTAATATATATATATATAATTAATATTATTAAATTCGTATTCAAAAGTACTTACTTATGATTATAATTTTCTATCACATAGACTAAATATTAATAGAGTGATTATTGATCAAAGTCTTATATTAACTAATCAAAATATATCTTATATACCTGGACGAAGGGAGTAGTTTATAAATAAATTTAATTCAACACAGTTCCACAAACTATTTTCATAAAAATCTACTATTCAATATATCCACATGTATTTTCTTCCTATTCACTCTCTTAAAAGTAACAAGAGATGCCCCATCTATTTTCAAAATGGTACTCCACTACACTGATACTACGCGTACTCTATACAGGAAACACATGCTAAAGATAAAGAATTGTTCCACCTCTGCATGCATAAATGTTTTTTTTTCAGTACCGATAACACTGTTAAAGCCGGCTTCCAAAACCTTCTGTACTCTCCATTACTGTTTAAGTTGGAGTTTTGGTAATTTAACATGGTTTGAGGTACCAGACATGTCACATCACTTTGGGATTCGATTGGATAGTCCCGATTTCACCTAGAAATGACTAAACCAAAACACAGGTGCTCAAAGAGTTGTACATTTATAAATCAAAATAAACCTCTTCTAGGTACATGTTTGCCTGTTTGGTCCCTTTTAACAAAGACTTTCCTAGGATTGCTTTGAGCTTCCAGCTATCATGCAAAAGGCAGCCAGCACTTTACTATTAATCCGCAGAGCAACAGTGCAGAAAAGCACATCCAAAAAAGTGCTTTACAGAAAGCCTTGTTCTGGAGAGAAAAAAAAAGGCTTGAAAGTCTCAACTAATAGCAGCTTCAAAAGTCTACACACATGCGCTTTATCTCGAAAAGTGAGTGAAGCATAGATTCTCTACAGCAGGCATGCAGCAGACACACATATGCCCAAGCTTTTGATCACTGAACTTTTCCTGTAACACATGACTTCGATCACCGAAACCCTGAACTTTTCTTCTACTCAACATGTACAAGAAACTCATTCCCATCGTTTAGAATATCAACGTTAGCAAACATGTGAATGAATGCGAGATAACAGTCCAAATTGGATGTCATTTTTGTTGAGATTAGCGGAGCAATACAGTGATGTTCTCGTGCTATTTGCCCATATAATACATGGTTTATAACTAAATGACCCTAAGTTTCACGCAATTGACAGATCATGTCATACATTAACTACTATTGGAAGCGAGCATGTAGGATCGACAAAACGAGCATGTGGAATTAACATATGCTCCATCAAATCTACTACTAGGATTACGATACATATAGGTTACCACAGGATCGGTGGACGTATAAAAGATGAGCATTAGGTCCGGCACCGGGATATATCATTAGCATCAGCCATCATGCTAGAGAAAGCAGGGAAGCTTGCTCGGGAAATACGAGGTGACGTGTTGTTCACTTTTGGGCGTCGGTTACTAGAACAAAGCAAAACAGTAAGCACGGCTGTGGCCCATTTTTCTTTTCTTTTCTCTAGGGTTCGTCGATCCCACTTCCACGGTGCCACCGCATCCTAGCATGTGTCATTATTTTACACGCAAGTCCATGGATTCCCATCGAACTTTTGGCCTTCTTTAAGCTTTTGGAAACGATCTCAATGTGGGCGCATGTTTAGTTTGGGGATTGTCTAGAACTGTTAAAGCTCTGTGTATGGTCATCAGAGAAGAGTATCTTCTTAGTTTGTGTGCATTCGTGCCCCCAAGAGGTTTGTTGTCTTAACACCAAGCACGCGCATATGTAAATTTGCTAACGAACTTCAAATCAAAATGCTAACAATGGTTGTTACAAAATAGGAGTACTAGTTGTTCACAAGATCGTTGGAATATGTATTTGATTCCTATGTCTCCTTTTCTGTTTTTCCAAACAAGTTTTCCCTTGTTCCTTTTTATGTTTTGCCAATGCATTGTTGTGCCGTTCCTTTTTATGTTTTGTCTTCCTATTTTTTTCATTCCAGTGTTCTAAAGAGGTCCTAGCCTTCTTTCTGGCGCATATAGAGTACTAGACACTCATGTGCGTATGCGTATGCGTGAGTTTTGTGTCTGCGCATATAAAATATACTACTATCGTCTTCCAAACGTTAAACCCTGTTCCACTCTGGCTGAAACGTTGAGCCTCAATTGCCAAGGCGAATATGGCTTGTTTAGTAAGCAACCAACCTATAAAAGACAATTGCAAAAGGCACCTTCCATACTTTCGAATCAACTGATTATTTTGGGTCATAAAACGATCCTAACCAAGAACATAACCCTTCCTTTATCCTGGAAAAGAGACACGCTTTTAAAGTGAGGTAAAACATTCCCGTGTCGCTCCCGCACGGGCGACCGGGAGGCGAAGCAAACCCTACAGCCGGGAGCCATGTCCTTCCACCGCTATAGGGATATTCTTCAGGTGAAAACCTAGAGCCAGGTTGCCAGATCGAGCTATTGCTATCATCGTGTCCTCCTTATAGGTGTCGCTTTGGAGCCTATCCCACGTTTGGCGGCTGTCGTTGTTCATGTGGAGTCGGTGGTCAGGGTGGCGACAACGATGACACATTGGTGAAGTTAGAGCTGCCATCTTGCAGTGATGCAGGACCGATGATTCTGGGTCTACGGATTTTGACTTGGCTGGTGCTTTCTCCTTCGACGATGCCAGTAGCTGTGAAGTTGGAGCTACGGCATTTTGCGCGTGCACGGTGACGATGCCACGTGACTGGCGGAGTTGGGAGGTGGCGCGTCTGTGGTGCGATGATTGGACCCTGTTGATTTCTTCTAGCAAAGTCAGAATCTCCTTTTCATAATGCAATGGTGATGACGATGACACTGAGGTCTTTGTCAGTGGGCAGGGCGTCCTATTTGTTGTGTTGTGTTTGGACGACTTGTTGCTACGGCTCGGGTCGTTTGATGGTGCTCTAGGTCTAGTTTAGTTAGGTATTAAACCTTTTGTGGTCGTGGTTTTAGTTCGGTTTTCAACGAATTAACCGAGCATTGTTTGGTTAGATCACTTTAAAAAAAAACTAGATATTTTCTCCATACAGTGTAATAGTAGAGCTCCGCCCTGCTTATCGGTTTTGGTGGAAAAAAGACACGCTTTTGGTGTCCATTTGTACCCTTTTTCCTACAGAATATTAGCACTATAGTAGTACTGGACACTGGTAGCTTTTTGTGAGGACAAAAGTGGGAATTGCTCATTATCTAAAAAAAATGGGAATTGCTTAGGTTGGAAAAGCCAAACCACGTTGCCCTTTCTTGCTAATCCAAAAGCGTTAGAATTTTGCACTTTGGTTGAAATACGCCATAGACTAAGAGAGAATAGAACAATCCCAGCAGTTCCACCCCTGGACGGATTCTTGATGGATCAAGGGCGTGATTGGTTGGATGCCAATATTTAGCAAGCCAACATTTGGCATTGTTGACAAGTTGCCAAAAATTGGCAACTTTTTTAGAGGTTGGCAAGAACCAATTGGTAGCCAACCAATTGCTAGTCAATTTTTGGCAATTTGCCAATAATTGGCATGGCAAATATTGGCATCAAACCAATCATGCCCCAAATCACTCTATGGATGCATGATATTATGTCTCACCACGACCGGGCACATTTGGAATTTTAAATCAGAAGAAACTTATAGAGCCATGATCTGCTATTAATTTTCAAAGGAACATAAAAGCACCAATTATTAAGTCGACAGCCCGATTCGACATGTGTGGTTTTCCTTGAGAAAAAGTGATATCAGGGGTTCAAGGGTCAGTTTACAGCTGATTGATGTGCGATGTGGTGCTTATTCTTAAAGTTGTTTTGAAGAAGCAGTTGTAAAATCTAGCACTTTGTTTCGCAATCAGATAGATGTTAAAGACCAATTGTGTTATCTGGTGGTTGTTCCTATCACGTTTCTGCTAATTTTCTCTGTTACCCGGAACACAATAACAAGTCCATTTTCAACTTGTTAGGGAACAAAACTCAAAAGAAAATACACCCAGAATTGGTTTCACAAAAAGAGACTATAATAATCCCTGTAAATAACAAACAAAGCTCTTCTATTCTTTTGTTTTTCTTGTTTCATTTCGTGAGGGAGAGGAGAGAGAGGAGCTAGCTCTGGTGAACATTGAATCCATTGTGAATTTGTGACGCCCCCAACGACACAATGGGTGTAAAGGATGCCTTGGATCACTCTGAAGCCTTTCTGCCTACAGTGTATGCCACTATTATTAGCTGGTGGCAACGGTGCTTTTGTAGCTCAAGAAGAGGCCAATTAGAAGCAGAAAATTCAAAACCGGCATCGCTGGTGCCGACCTCGAGCCCACCAACCTGGACGGGCTCCTCTCGTTCTTTCCCATTGGAGGTCAGGGCAGGACTGTGCCTGTGAGTCGTGGTAGAAGGAACTTCGGGTCAAGAGATGGACGGTGCATCACCCACAATAAATGGATAACATTATGATCTCTTCAAGAATTGACGAGGCGAGCCCGGTCTGGTCCGGACCCCGGCCTGCCTCGCCCCTCGCCGAGCCGCGCGGGTCCGTGAGTCTGTCAGTCTCAGAGATGGCAGTGAAATGGGCAGCGGAGGGGGAGGGGAGCACATGGTCAACACCGATCTGGCCTCTTCGGCAGCTGCTGGTGCTGGGCACCAACCGCCACCTCTGCTGCCGTGAGACGGCCATCAATTTGGACGCCCTGCCTGAGCAGGGAATGACGGGCAGCACGTAGTACCACGGCTACGTGAGAATGAACGGTACTCCTCCTCTGGTGACGTGGTGAGATCGTGAGAGTTTGTTCCTCGGCAGTTGAATTCAAGTACGGTTCTCCGGCGCTGTCCATTGTCGTCGATCTGTGGTTCCGCTACCGGTTGAGAGGTGCATCATCGTCTTCAAGACATGATGATGAATTCCGTCGTGCCTGGACGTCACATAGCAGGCTAGCACCCAATCATTTATGCCTGTATCTGCGCACTACTCCACCTTGATCCAAAAGAAGTCTTTCATCTTGAAAAGGAAGAACGCTCTTCTAAAAATATCGAAAACAACATGGGGACATGAGTATAATGATGGCACGTACAGGATTTCGGGACCCCGAAATGCTGTGACCTCAGAATGAATAAATTCACGGGAACATGGGACAAATAATGGCGTCATGCTTCCTAGTAAAAAAATAACGACGACTGAGTTTTGCACTGATCCACGGATTTACACCTATGAATTGAAACGGTAAAGTATGGTGATCAACCATATTGCATCGGCAGTACAGAAAAACTTGGGTAACCTGTAACAAGTAACATTGGTCCAGCACCAGCACCAGCACCCCAGCTGCTCGCGAGCTAGAGATGGGATCTGCGGTGCACGGTCGCGCACGGCCGAGGAGATGCTGATCGCGAGGAAACGCATGGATGAACAAAGATGAGTTGGATACAGTAACGTGACGCGCCAAACAGGGAATATCCATGGATGATGACCAGTCTTGTTAAATAGATTTATCTCCCATCATCTGGGCTACCTGGTTCAGATCATAAAAGACAATGCACCAAAAGCGTCATAGTCATACCACCCCTAGTATAAACACACCAACTCACATAATAATAAGTTTTTCCTAATAATGATAGTGCGTTCCTTCTTCTGCTTCAGCCGGTGTTCTGCATACCAGCAGCGATGCCCTTCATGGTTAGGATGAGAGTGTCCTCCAGCCCTGGGGCGTACTCGCTTGTCGTGTTGAGCTTCACAAGCTCCGCGGCTGACTTCCCGGAGTCCATTATCTCCTTGGACAGATGAGGGCCGGGGCTTACATGAAAGCTAGGGTCCCTAATACGCTTCAGTGTGTAAGCTTGGCAGACATTCAGCGCTGTAATGTAAGAATCCCGGAGGCGCAGTCTCTGCCTCAAGTAAGGATCGCCCTCCAGGAGGTCTTTGTGCCCAGCAACCTGAATTTTACAGTGACATTGTAGTAAGGGAGAAGATATAGTGAAATCCTACGGTCAGGTATCATTTTCAGTTTATGTATCTATATTTTGTTTTCTAAATGTTACATGGGAAGTTGATTGCCATTAGATAGAAAATCACCTAATCATTTAGTCACATAAATGTACGATGTGCGAATTTGGTAAGTGTCCATGGTTAGAGGCATCACAAAATCAACATGCAATTCTAGTATCCGGTAATGAAATGCATCATAAAGTTCTTAGAGAAACACCTGCAGAAGAAGTTGCTTTGTTTCTTCGTAGTTTGCTCTAAGACGCTCACCAAATGACCACAAATCTTCAGAAACTAGCAACTTGTCATACAGAGCTGCTATACCAGGATCACCCTTGGCAAACACCATCTCAACCAAGTCTATTGTAACCCTGAAAAAAGGCCACTCGTTGTACATCTCCTGAAGGGTCTGAAGATTTCGTATATCCTTTTGCAAGACATGCTTGAATGCCGCACCAAAACCAAGCCACACTGGTAGGTGGAATCGGGTCTGTGTCCAAGCAAATATCCAAGGAATTGCACGCAGTGATTCAATGCCTCCACTCGGTTTTCGCTTTGATGGCCTACTTCCAATATTCATCCTACCATATTCCAACTCCGGTGTTGCCTATTTGACACAGAAATTGCAAAATAAGGATTACTTATGCAGACCACTAGAACAATATTTAGCAAAGAAATTTGAAGGACTAACACACTTCACTTTTGTAGCAAAAGATGGCAATACAAGACAGTAGACATATTTTCATTGAAATGGTATTACAGCGTTACTTTCGTAACTAGCTAGCTGACGCAATAACAAGAGTGAGACTTTGGCCGCTGAATAGAAGCTACAATACTATATTAAAGAAAAATAGATTGTAGAACAGTATTTAACAAAAAAAAAGTGAATGAAATGAAAGCACTTAAAAGGAACACAAATAAGAGCGAAGACTTACAAGGCGGAAATATTCAACAAATCGTGGTTCTTGGAAGACAATGGATCGGTATTCTTCTGTGGCAACAACAGCCATTTCATCCATCAAAGCTCGCCATTCTGGTTTGGGTGAAATTGGTGGGTGCATACCATGTTCAAGAGTAGCAGCTGTAAAACGTTGAAGCGTTCTAAAGCACAAATGCTCCTCTCCAAAGGATTGCTCGATGACTTCACCTTGAACAGTTACCCGAAGTGATCCATGGATAGTCTCTGGAGGTTGTGATAGTATAGCAAGATGGGTAGGACCCCCACCTCTTCCAACAGTCCCCCCTCGTCCATGAAACATAGTCAACTTAACGCCAAACAACTTAGCAACTTTAATAAGCTCCTCCTGAGCTTTGTACAGTTGCCACGCAGCAGAGAAACGGCCGGCATCCTTCCCAGAATCGGAATACCCAATCATTACTTCCTGCCTTCCATTGATCCTGTTTCTGTACCACTCAACGGAGAAAAGCCGGGCTAGAGCTGCTGGTGCTGCTTCAAGATCTGCTAGCTTTTCAAACAGTGGCACAACTCTCAGTGGCTTCTTCATATGACATTCACGCTGTAAAAGCTCGACTGCTAGAACATCTGAGGGAGCTGTTGCCATGGATATCACATACGCGCCAAAGCTATCAGAGGGAAGTTCAGCTAACACATGAAACGTATCTAAAACCTCAGCAATTTCGTCAGTCTTGGGAAGGTCAGGACCAAATAACGGCCTCTTTCCATTGAGTTCAGACAGTAGCCATTCTTGGCGTTTTTCCTCTGGCCATTCACGATATGATCCAACTCCGAGGTATTTAGTTATGGCATCCATAACATCAGTGTGTCGGTCAGATTCTTGCCTGATATCAAGTCTAACAAGGGATAGTCCAAATGTAGACACTTGCCGCAAAAAGTCAAGAAGACTGCCATCTGCAACAGTGTGATCACCACAGGCACAGAGGGATCTGTAACAGAGCTCAAGAGGCTCCAAGAACTGCAAAATAAGAAAATGAAATAAAAAAGGTCACATGTATGATATATGAAACAACTATGGTATTGCACATTTTGGAGAAGTTTAACCTGTAACAAATTTACAATAATATCCTATCTTCATACAGTGTTGAAAGTGCATATTAAAAGAACTCTGCACTTTTTACTTTTTCGTACCTGCTCAACATCAGTGAAGATTGCTTCATCGGGAATTTCAGAAAAACCACTGGCTAATAAATGGCGTGATCGCTCACGTGTATTGTACAGTTTATCTCTGACATCACTCAGTATTACACGATAGGGTTCGCTTGGAGGAACTTGTTTCCAGAACTCTGTATTCAAGAGAAGCATGTTAGCGTGCACCTGGCTTCACCTAATTCATCAAAGTCATAGAAAAGGCAAGGAAAACAACTGGATAAAACTAATATAGAAATGGTTGGGACCAATCTTTATGTAGTAGGCTCCAAATAAGTTTCACCTTAACTGATGAAGGCGAAAAATCCAAAAGATTACCAAATAAAAATAAGGGAAAAAAAGAACTCTCATATTAATCAAGTATGATAAATATTTCCATGGTTTTTTTTCCTATCCAGGTCCTGATTTGAACGCTGCAAAAATATTCCTAATGATGAGGATCCACACTGATAATTAACACTAACATACATAAAGTGTGTTAAGTTATGTTGTGCACAGGTCAATAACTAATTTGATCAAACATTTGGCAATGCATGATAATCAGGACTGCTTATAATAGAACAGGCAAGGGACTTGCATTTTTGTAAACATTGTGCCATATGTACCTATATAGTGCTTTGTTGTGTCTTTCTTTGAGGAACGCTGTAACTGATTAGCTTTCCCACGCAATTCATCACTGCAGCGCCACATAGATAACTGCAGGTAATCAAAATCTTGTGAGACACTAACACATCAATACAGTATTCCTTTAAATAGTATAGATCCTTTTCTTTTTACCTCAAACATCAGATCCTCTATCTGTGCATAGTACAAGTTAGCAGCCATCATTCTAGCTAACAGGCATACATCCCTTGTAACCTCCGGTGTGACTCTTGGATTCCCTGCCATCCACATCAATGTCAAAACCATATTTGCAAAATTAAATCAATATGTTGCAAACAGAACGTGAGATGTCGTTACCATCACGATCTCCACCCATCCAAGAAGAAAACTGAATAAGAGGGGCATTATAAGGCACTCGCTCATTTATGCCAATGTTCTTAAGAGCAGTATCAACCCTCCGTAAGAACTTGGGTACACCATTCCATATTGTCTCATGAAAATAACTCATTCCAGCACGCATTTCATCCTGTGGAGTAGGAGGTGCCCGCCGGATTTCATCAGTTCTAAAGGCAGCTTGAATCTGCATATAAGAAAGGATATATGAAATCAGAGTCATGTAAACGTAATTTCTAATGAAGATGAAAGTCTTTTGGATCAGTAAATAATCACTGGAGTAGAGATGTATTGCGACACTCCTATCCAAGTTCCTAAAAAGAGAAAATTACCTCTCTTTGAAGTGCCTCATCAAGTTCGTGCTTCTCATCCGGAGTTATATCTTTTGCATAAAGTTGTGTTAAGCAGTTCCTTATCCTGCACATAGGAAGTGAGAACCTTATTCAATATTTATTTATAAGAGAACCCCATCAAATCCAACAAGTTTTGATCTATTAAAACATGCATATTAGTAAATTACATTTCTTGGCACAGTGCACGCATGTTATATTGAACACAATGCAAGGTTGCAATGAAGCAGCATTTTTTTATTTCACAAATGCCATCTTATTATAATCTCTTAAGGATTGTGGAAATTTGAAAACTAACCTGCCATGCTTTTGGAGCAGTGACCTCCTGACTGACTGAGTTGGATGCGCTGTCAGTACCAGGTCGACTGTTTGATTCTTGAGAGCATCAAATACCTCCAGAGGGGACTTCTTTAGCTGACCAACGAGCCTTTTCAGGGTCTCCTCGATATCTGATTCAGTTGTTGCAGAATTTTCATCAGCAAAATCACCCTTCTTCAGTTTTTATCCTCCTGCGATACGCAATCTGGACCTCCTCAGCCAAGTTTGCCAGGATAAGCATATGTGATAATGACTTGGTTATCACAATGGAGTCTCCAGGATCCAAGCGGGCCAACAGATTCCCAATCTCATCTAGCTGTTTAGGGTCAAGCTTACTTTCATACTCGGCAGCTAACTCATAGCATTCTTGAACCTACATACACCACATCAATACAAGTGCAATTTTTTATATCTCATTTAGATTTTTTTAAGTAAAAGAAAATTCATAGATGAACAGAAATTTATACAGTTACTGACTGGACCAAGTTGAGAATAAACTGTGAGTTATGCTTTTTCATAATTACGTAAAACAGGAATAAGCAAATGAATACACCAAACCAGCAGGTAAACTGCACCTCAATATTACATAGAAGAAACAAAGAGTAAGAAATGCAGACGGGCAGACTCCACTAGACTCCAAATGTGCACTGAAGCAAAAAAAAATGATCGACAGGCATCCACACAAAAATGATCGACATAAATCAAGCCATCCATCAAACGTTAAGCATGATATCGATTTGAAAACAAAATACTGTACTGTCAGGTTATAAGCTTATAGCTGTGCTTGACTGGACAGCAATCCCTGCTGGTACAATAATGTAGAACAAAATACATAGACATACTGCAGGCAGAAGTTTGGAATAATGTCCATTATTAGAAGAATGCAGCATATAGAATCCAGAAACCACCTCATATCAGTGACAAAAAAAAAGGTACTACCTCCGTGCTCTTTTAGTTGTCGTTTTGGACATGGCAATAGTCTCTAATAAACCAATACACACCTTTGACCATTACCTTTTCTAATTACATGTCAATAAAATTAGAGAAAAGCAAATGTACATGTACATGTGGGTATATGAGTTAAGAATTTAGTTCAATTCTCATATTTGTGCATCTCAAAAAATTCTCCAAAAATTCATAGATGTTCATCATGTTATATTGTACAAACCCATAAAATTTCATGCAAAAATATAATCAAGAGTGCCCTACACAAAAAAGACAAAAAATTCAACTTATTTTTAAAACAACGCAGCAACATTTTTTTGTCTTTTTTGTGTAGGGCACTCTTGATTATATTTTTGCATGAAATTTTGTGAGTTTGTACATTATAACATGATGAACATCTATGAATTTTTGGAGAATTTTTTGAGATGCATAAATATGAGAATTGACCTAAATCCTTAACTCATGTACCCACATGTACATGTACAAAATCCACTCTCATAAAATTATTAAAAATATAATGAGATGTAAATATATTTTTATGAAAAATCTAATAATAGTATTTGCACGTAACAACTCCAAATACTTTTATGTATATTAGCGGTGAAAAATTTAAAAGGTTGACTGCCTATATTCTAAAATGACATCTAAAAGAGAACAGAGGAAGGATAACCAATGAAAGTCAGCAAAACCATGATTTTATACTTCATACCAACAATAAAGGGGCATATTTTACAATGTATCATCAAAAGCTGCAACAACAGCATAACTGATCCACACGTCGTGGCATATATACCCACTAATATTGAACATCATGGTAATCTACTCCCAAAACAGCTAAAACATAAACTGAATAAAGAGATTAGTAAGTCCACAAGTGTGGCACTGGATAACACAAGGGCAACCCAGCACCATAGCGTTTTAAAACATGTGAAGGAGCAGGATCAGTGAAATCCACGAAGCCCAACATACTATCATTGCTTTGTCTAATTAAGCAAAACGTGCATGCAGCACACATAAACCGATGTAAAGCACACGCGGCCAGGCCTGTCAGGCCATGGTATTTACCAACTCATAAATCAATATGCAACTGAGAAGGAGCAAAACAGCAGGATACCATATGTGGTTTGTCTAATTGCCCCGTGCATGCAGCACACATAAACCGATTTGAAGCACGGCCATGGTATTTGATTACCACATAAATCAATAGGTAACTGAAAAGAAGCAAAACAACAGGATATCATGGAGCAATCGGGAGAGCATCACCGTCTCCCTAATGTCCTCTCCCTGCAGGTCCTGGAGGATGTCGAGGAAGCGGTCGAGGAGCAGTGCGTCGTACTCCACCAGCTTGTCGTCCTCCGACAGCTTCTTGGGCGCCAGCAGCCGCAGCTGCGCGTCAATTGACGTCGCCTTGTCCACCGCATTGCGCGCCATCTCCCCCACCAAAAAACCCGCTTCCCCCTTCTCGCCCCCCCTGCAAGGCCACAACAAAAACCACAGATCAAATCTCAAACCCACGAACCAGCGGCACACCAATCTCGCCTCCAATCCGACGAGCCCTCGCTGCGGCAAGATGATCAGTAAATCCTAACGCCACCACCTAGCCCTAAACACGCAGATTTCAACAAAGGACGGGCCTTTTTCCCCAGATACACCAACCAAGTTCTGATCAAAACCCACAGAAGACTTCCCTGCCAAATGCATCTACATGCTCCACCAAGGACGTACAAATGCCTACGAGAAATCCGAGAAGAACCAAAAAACCCACATCGAAATGGGGAGGAAAAGGAAAGGCACCTCTCCTGGAACAAGTGTCCTTTTCTGATCAACCTGACGAAAAAGCGCTGCTTAATTCTTGATGAAGAGTGTCTTGTGTGGGTCGGGTATTTATAGGCGCGACTTGTCGCTTATGCAGGCTGGACACTTGGCTCGTGTCCGCCAATGCGGCCCGAGGGTTTCCAGCCCAGCTGGTGCCTCGGTTTCTGGCTCCCTTCTGCGTGTCACGCCGATACTGTTTTTCCTTCGGAGATTATTACGCTGGTACTGTTTGACCGGGTGTGATCCGGTGAAATGTTGCTAGTCATTTAGTAGTGTGGAAGTAATGGATGACTCCTTCATTTCAAAATATAAACGTACATATATCTCAAGATTTATAATTAGATATATAATATTTTGATTATATGACATAAAAGTTATATTATGATATTTATTTTTAAAAGTACTTTTCAGTTATATTACTTTTGTGTCACATAACTAACATAATATAGATCTAATTGTAAATCTTAAGATGTGTGCGTGTTTTATATTTTAAGACAGAGAGAGTAGTTAGAGTGTATAATTTTATTTGTTTTAACAGTGAAGGTGCATAATTTATCGTCGAAGATTTATGAATTGCTGGCACTTGATGCAGGCTGAGTATGCGAATTTCGGGAAGTGATTAACTCATTTGGTTTAAATTCTGGAGATGTGAGTAGTAGTTGGTGGCTCGACAGGGTACGGGTTCAAGGCTGCTACTTATAAAAGTACCGATTAAGATCTGACACATTTATCCTATCCATTTAATTTAATCTAACTGCTAAAAAAAAGAGTTACATAAATCATTTACCCGATAATCTCTTTCGTAGTTATTGTCTTTTAGTTACTCTTTACTCATTATTTTAAAGTTATATCCACATTTACTCAAAGTAAGATAATTTTGTAGGCCTAAGCTACATTTTGATTGTTGCATTCGTTGGTGCACTACTTAATTTTTTTAATTCCACAGCTCATAGTTTATATTATCAAGAATGTGTTAAGTTCACAGGTTCTCTAAAAGATTGTAAAGACGGAGTCCTAAATTTGATGATATTATGCTATAGGAGACGTAATTTATACACCTAACCAATACATGTACGATTGCTACTTTTATTGTACAGTCTCCTTTTATTTACTGGAGATGGCTAAAAAGAGGTTCACAGAACTCTTCTTTTTTAGTGTTTTCCCTCTGTCTCTCTTTCCATTTATTTTGATAATATTTCGTAGCCGTCCGTTCCCGACCCTGCGCAACCTAAGACCATCATCCTATCGTCCTCTAGGGCTACGGTGAACCTAGCAGCTAGCTGCTAACACGATTGCTCGGTGTCATCGATAGAGTTGGTTGTCATTTTCTTCCATTGGAAAAGTGTCCGCTCGTTAGTAACTAGTACTTGTCATCAAAATATACATGGTATGAAATATAAAGGATTAAAGCTTTTCTGGACCTAGGTCCAGTAGCTCCATTGGCATTGGTCGTCCGATACAAGTTATATTTTTATGGGGATTGAAATATGATTAGTAGACATGGTATGTAATTAGTGACGTGCAGCCGAGGTGCTACAGTGTATGTCCAGTAAAAAAGTGTAGGGGATCACTATTCCCTAGGAGAGTTAGTATATTCAAGTACATAATTAACTCTCCACGTTTTTAACTAGGGTTCGAATATTAAGACGAATCAAAGACCAATATTGATGGAGCTGCTACACCTAGCCCAATCAAACATTATCCAATATAAAGAGGCTGTATGTTTTAAATGATAATCGGAGAAAGAGTTAGCACATTGCAAGAATTTAAATCATAAAGTAGAGGAAACATATCCGATGTTACCATATCTCCACATTATGTCTAACAATCTGCTTCCATTTGCTACTAATCTAAACAAGTCAAGTACGGCATATTTATCCACTAAATAAGTGGATAGATTATGATGCAGGTATTTAAACTTGATTATCATTCTGGGTAAAAGAAAAAAGCATATATATGAGTTAATTCATATCCACGAACCCATGTTTTATCACCCACGATTTAGTTTTATTAAACACGCCTAGCTTGTATATATCATGTCCGATTTGTAATGCCATAGAGCAATGTTCCCTAAATATCAAATACTCCCTCTGATTACACATATAGGTCACTATGAGATGCGTATAGTCAACTTTTTAAAATTTTAACCATTAATAGGTGTAAAAATATATTGATACATTTTATGAAAATAATGTTATTAGATTTGTTTTGCAAAAAAAATTCATTCTATGCACTTTTTATTATTTTTAATAATAAACTACGGATGAAAATTATAGTCACAGTTTTGTATTAGAGATTGTGAAAAAAAAATGATTTACATTTACAATCGGAGGAAGTAATGCGCAACTCTTAACTCTCCTTAAGTTTAATTAAGGCTTGATCAATCACTTCTTATATGTATTTAGTTTTAATTGCACCGTCGACAGACAAAGTTCTGACCTCACTCCTGCTTGCATTAAACAGTAATACGGCCACCTTTGCAAATTTGCAGGCACTAAATTTTTCTCACCCTGCACAGTTTCAAGTCCGAAGATGCAGAACTAATATTTGCACTCTTAGCAGGTTATACTGCATTTGATGGTTCTATCCTTTTTTAGGTGTTAGATTTTTGTTTCAATCATTGTCTTATAACGTGGGAGGTGGTTACACACAATTATAATTATTATAAAAGTTACAAGATACAATCAAAAGGCTGAGAAACTCGACAAAAAAAAAGAAAATAAACATGTGAAGTCGAAATACCGAACACATTATCTTGCCTAAGCAATACCAATGCAACCTCTACACTGAGGGCTACAGGAGATCGTCCACAGAGAAACAACAGCTGCGCCACAACGAGAAGCAAGACTGTCCAGTCTTCAAAGCGACATCTCCAAAATAAAAGTGAGTGCAGTGACAAGGTTGGTTAGTTCCTCGTCTCAGGGTTGGAACAAGGACCAAAATAAAAATTCCAGTCACTCAAGGCATGATGTCATGGACCAATCTCCCGAGGTTACGCAGCGCAGGATCTAGCGAGGTAAACATGCAAGATCAAAAACACCAAATACGTGATGTTTATTGACGAGGTTCAACCAAAATCTACATCCCCAAGAGCCCCTTCTTGGACCCTGCGCCGCTCATATATTATAGCAACAAGATCCATTCCTAACAAGCCTACTGTCGACGGCTAAACGCCGGCGTCGGTGATCCGGAAGGACCCCCTTTGGGATTCGGCCGGGGAGGAGCTGGAACCGAAGCTACGATGTGTACATGCCAGGTTTAAACAATGGGAAAAACAGAGACAAAGATTTTTTTCTAGGTTCAGGCCACCACGGAGGTGTAACACCCTAATCCTGGTTTGGTGTGTGTGCGTATTAATCGTCCTTAGAGATCACAAAGCCCTTGCTTGTTCTAAGAGGGTCCTTCTCCAAGGAAAGATCTCACTGAAAAAAGGATTAACCCAGAGGTTCTTCAACTAAAAAGAGAGTCTAACTTCAAAAAGATCCCCCTTTTTGCATGGCCTCGGCACTCCCCTTGTATACCCGGGGGTTTACCACAGTGGCCTCAGGGCATTAATTGCAGCAGGCGCGCGGCTTATGCGGGGCGTGGGCACGCCATGCCGGCCGCCGAAAGCTGCCGCGGAAGAGACGTCCGTCTGACAGACCAACCTCGGAAGCCGGGTCTTCATCATGAGCCAAAATGCACTGGAATGAACTTAACGGGCAAGCAACCCGCCACGGAGACAGCCACCCGGGCCCCACGGGCCCAAGGGATGCACCTGGGTGCGCCGTACCGTGCCCGAAAGTCGTAAAGTGTGTCAGGTGATAGGTGACAGGCCTTATCACGTCGGTGGACGCCCGCGTTGGGCCTGGAGCGGGCATGCCTACTGACGGGCATTAATGGCACTGGACAGGCCTTAAATGCGCCTGACGGAGCACGTGGAAAGGGGGGCCCGCCGGGGGCCTCTGGAAGGTGCCGCGGGTCTGCCGCCACGTGTACTGGTGGACCCACGAAGACCCCTCGGGGTAAAGGGCCCCGAGGGGTGCTCGGGGCGCCTGGCCACGCGGCACCGAGGGAGGAAGCAAAGGTGCTCGGGGTCCCCGAGCTCGGGGAACCCCGAGCTCGCACCCCCGACCGCTCGCTGCAGGTGGGTCACTTGACTGGACCCGCAGGGGCCAAGCGGACACAGCGCTCGGGGGGCAAGCCCCCGAGCGCCTACTCCCGATTCCCACGCCCCTTGGGCGACGTGGCATCGAGTTTGGGCCCATTCGCCGACGGCCTAGGGAACCCTAGTTCCCATACCGCCGACAGAAGTGTGAGAACCCTAGTTTTTAGAGTTAGTCGTATGAGGCGTGAGGTGAGAGTTCGTTCAACTCGCGCTGCTGAGTTGATCCGAACCTATCGAGCTACGTCGAGAGTAGTCGAGAGGGGGAGGAAATTATTGTGCACTTGCATCGCATTCATTTTTCTCATGGCATTTAGAATTCATGCAAGATAGAATGCAAATGGAATTTAAATAGAAATTTATTAAATTCAAACGCATGATACAAATGTTAATGATACAACATTATTACAAAAGAATAAAGAAGAAGGAATAAAAATTACATAATGTAATGTTCTACCTATACAAATATCTAAAAACCCTAACTCTTGAACCTTCGGGTCTTCAAAGTCTTCAAATCGAAGAAGGATGCCGAGAGCCGAAGGGGGAAGTCCTTCGGGAATGTAGGCAGTCATCCGAGGTCGTCGAGTATGGGTACTCGAGACCATTGGAATCGTGCCGTTGCTGTAGGAGGCAAAAGGTTCTAAAAGCTATATTTTGAAATACGTGTGGTCTTATCGACACAGTTCCGCCGACATCCGTAGGTTTAGCTGCGGGGGCAAAATAGTGCCGATGACCTAAAATAATTTTTAGTTTTGAAAATAGTTTGTAAAACATTTTGTTTTTCGAAAATGTCCGAGGGCCACGTGGCTAAGACCCTCATCGGACGAATCTAGTATTTTATATTAGAGGTAAAGGAGGTGAGAAGAATAGTAAAATAATTTTATTTGTCTTAAAACTAAATTGCCTCCATAATTTTAGTTTGAAAAGAAATTATTTTTACAAAACAAAAAGAGAGATAAGGCAACAGTGGGGATAAGTCAATCATCCATGCAAGGTATTCCATGCAGCCCACATTTTTAATTTTCCAACCGAGCCATCGAGTAAGGGGTTCAGCAGCCAACAAAGTTTATCCCAAGTGAATAGCTTAGCAAGCAAGGCAGCCACAAATATCTATCCAGGTAAATATCTGAGGTCAGATAAATATGATCCAGCCGAGTAAGGCAACTGAAGCAGCAAGATCCTTCCACCGAACAGCTTGAGTGAGCCAAAAATAAGTAGCACAAGGCAACCGTGAGGGGCTATACCCCAGCAGTAGTCACCATCATCCCCAAATACCACCAGTAGTAACCAACCATTAGAGCAACCGAGAGCCAAGCTCCAGGAGATCAGGACTTGAAGTATAGCAAGACCACCAGGGAGTTTAGGAGTCAAGCTCCAGGAAGCCGAGGCCACCAAGAAGAGGAGAAGGCCACCAAGGATCAGAGGAAGAAGAAGAGAAGGCCACCAGGACATAGGAGATTAGGAACCAGCAACCAGAAGGGTGGCAAGGCATAGGAGAATAGGAAGCCATCTTACCTCATCCAAACCAGTCAAGGTAAGGACTGCTGATAATACAAAACCCATACATACATGCATAAGAATTAGCATGATAATGGGCCCTCAAATTCTAATTGCATCATAGGGTTTTCCTCTAGGCGACATAGTAGTAATCTGCTCTTATCAAATTGTTCAATACCTTTCTCAAATCCTTTTCTCAGAAAGCATCATATATAGTTAAGGCAACAAATAGGCAACCTCATGGGATATCTGGTCTTAGAAAAGAATTAAGAAACAAGAATAGTAATATGTTCTTACCAACCCAGCCATCCAAATGTTCTAATGCACAGCATCAGTTGGACTAGCTAAAGAAACAAGAGGTAGTATCTGTTCTTGTTTCAGTTTAAAAAGGATAAGTTAGGCAAGCATCTGTTCCACAATTCAATAAACTGAGACAGACATATATATGGAAGGATCATAGAGTAATTTACTAGGATCAAGCATAGAAACCTGTTCTTCCAGCTGAATAAACTGATATGGATATAAGTATTTACTGAAAACAAAAATATGCTAAGTCAAGAATAGTATCTGTTCACATCAGATCCTAATAAAAGACGCCATGACTAACTTTACACCATAACAAATGGGAGTGACCAACATATAGGGCAGTCCAGCACATAAACTGTAGTAGGACATTCAGTAGAGAATTTCAGACCACACCAAGGCTTAGCACACTGTTACTTAACTAACAGATATAGCATTTAATCATCATGGAAATGGAGAAATAAACCGAGAATTAGCATCTGTTCCTTAATTCATCAAATAGACACATGTAGATATATGGAGATAGCTAACAGGAAGAGATTAAGACCAAAGATAACACATACTCATGTCCAGTTTATATACTAAAGTAGTGAATCCAAGGTTTTAAATAAAGTTTCAATGTTGAGTAAGCAAGATCAGAGTGCATATAATTATCACCAAAAGATAAACATTTTGCTTTTAATAAAAGTGGTGAAGAAATAAACTGTAGATCAAACAAAGTTTTCTGTTTTTAAGAATTTCGCTGATCAATACTCAAATGCCACTCAACCGCATAAATTTAGCCAATAAAACAAGAAACAGTATCTGTTTCCACCAGTTCTACCAACACACTTCTTCATACTCATAATACCATTATAATGTTAGTTAAAGGACCAAGAAGTAGGACCTGTTCTTTGGTTTAACGAACTGATATAGGCATATACACATATGGGAGGAAACAGAAAACAACTAGGGTCAAGCTAAGTATGTGCCCTCATCAGTAGTTGGCTAAGGATTAAGTAGCAGAAAATTGTTTCTGTCAATAAGGGGGTTCAGTAAAAAAAAATAGGGAATCATCAGATTAGCTTTAGCAGGAGGCAAACCTCCATTTTAGCCATGAACAGATTATTTAGCAACCAACCCAACATCTGTATTCTCCACAAGGGAGCAAGTGTTCATGCATACAACAATTCACCGAAGGCACCTGATAGATTAACTAAGGCCAACTAAAATATCTGTTATTTCAGTTGAAGAAAGCCGATATGCATATGCACATATATGTAAAAAAAAATGAAGAGGAGCTAAGACTAGAAAACATAAGCCCGAGTGTATATCATATATCAGTGCATCAAATTAACAAATTCTCATAAGCATGTGTATAGCAAGGATTAGCTATTCCTTAATACCTTAGAGTAACCAGCAAAGATTAAGTAAAAGGTCTAATTCTTATACAGCTTACATAGCCCGAAAACATGATCCTTGGATCACATCAATTAAAGATAGTATGCAGCAAAGTCGCAGAATGTCTTAAACTGAATTACAAGATTAAAGCCAGTCAATTAGAGTAGAGCTATTCTTTAACAGCATATCAGGGTAGCTAACTAAAGATTAGATAGAATATCAGCTTAGGCATTGGTTGCTGAGAACAACTACTTAGGACACGAATTTATTTGCACAGCAATGGAATGAACCAATAGAATTATTTGTTGTAAATGTTAGTACCAGCATGTGTCCATCAAATTGAGTCACAAATCCTAAATCCAATCAATCAAAGTTAATCACGCATGAGCAATCAGCTAAGCCATTGAATTCTTAGCCGAATCAAATCATTGGAACACTAGAAGCTAAACCTGATAACCGAACCGGCTTAGAAACCCTAGAACTGAGGAATTGGGGGAAATAGAATCAGAAAGGAAGAAGAAGGAGGAGACTTACCTGGAGTCGGCGCACCACCGCAGTTGTGGTGCGGTGAACTCACCGCCGTCCAGCGGCGATGACCATGGGCAAGGGCGAAGCGGATGGGCCGGGGCGGCGGCGGTGTCCAAGGCCACGGGAGGCGGCGGCAGGGCACCAAGCAGGCGGCGGCCGACGGGAGAAGGGGAGACCACGGAAGGGGAAGGCGTGGCAGAGGAGACCGGAGGGCGGCGAAATTTCGAGGCGGCGGCGCCGGAAGCTGAGGAGGCCACGTGAGGAGGAGGCGGCGGAAAGCTGAGGCGAAGGCGCGGTTATCTGAGGAAGGATGGAAGAGGAGCCGAGCTAGGCAGCGAGAACCGCCGGCGATGGAGGAGCAGCCGGGCTAGGCGGCGGCGACTGTGAGGAAGAGGGCGAAGGATCCAATCGGGAGCTGAGGGGGAAAAAGAGGCAGTAGAAAAGGGATTTAGGGATTCCGGATGAGAGTGTAGGGAGAGCCGGTCGGGCGTGGTAGAGGTGAATTTAGAGAAGCTGTTGGAGGGCAACGAAAAGTAAAGATACAAGTTTTGGAGAGCTCTTTATATCAAGCTCTGGAGAAAGAATTTAGAGAACTCCTTAAAAATTGCTTTTAGGGAACCAAAAACTTTTTTTGAGCTGCTCTCTAAATCAACTCAATTATTTCTTTTCTTTCTCCTTTGAGCAGGAAATAAGGTTAAAGTAGATGATCTTATCTTTGCATTTAAGAGTAGAAGTACAGAAATGAAAATGAATGTATATACATATATGTGTGAACAATAGATTAAAGGTTAAGACAATCACCTAAATCAAAATAAATTTTCTTCTTAAAAAGGAAAATTCAATTTTAAAGAAATGATAAGTTATTCTAAGAAAGCTAAGTGTATTCTTATTTTCTAGAGAAAAGATTTAAACCATGAGTTAAAATACTTATAGAAAATTAAGTTCTAAAAACATATTAACTCAAAATTAAAACCAACATAAGCTTTAAAAATAACTAAAGCTTGATTCTTATTCTAAATGGTCCTAAATCCTTGTTAGAATGTTCAAAGGAAATATGTCTAGAATTTCTTGGAGTATTCTAATAAGTAGGCATCCTTGCATACATGCATCGTCGTGGACATTTGCATTCATAATTTGAATCTTTTGAATTAGTCCTTATCGGACTATATTGCTTTTCTTCAGAAGCCGGAGTTCAACCAGTCAACCGTCGGACTCCATTTCAAATCCGCTACCAGGCAAGTCCAGTTTCTTGTTCATGTCCGTTGAGAATGTTCTTCGATTTCCCTCTTGTCTATAACATGCACTGAAAACCTATTTTCTAAAGATGAATCAACTGTTGTTTTGTTTTGGATCGCCGGTTCTTGGGTGATCGCATGGCGGGTGGTGAAATCCTGGTATGGGTGCAGTTTGGCACAGTTGGGAAGGTGGATTTCATCACACGGGAAAGTCTCATATAAGGTTAATGCAACCAATGATCGATTGTGCTTAAGGGCCGTAGTGATCGCGCATACCACATACCCTGTATGGGCGGGCTGAGCTAAAGTACCCTTTACCCTAGGTCTATACCCCCCCCGGGAAACGCAAGGCCTCGGTATTGGGATCGATACCGGGAAGGTAGTATGGCCACGTGCTGCTTACTACTTGAGAATGTGATTGGGCCGTCGAGCTACTCACATTAGAATTATGTTTGGAGACCGGTAGTCCTCGACCAGTTTGGGCGGGACTACGACAAGGGGTATAACCGAGCGGGCGGTGAAACGGCTCTGTGATCATGGGTACGTGATTTGGGGGTCGCTCCCTCAGGTACATGCTTATGATCATTTGTGGGTACAGTTGCGCACCTCTGCAGAGTGTATAGAATTGTGGCTGAGTCACTCCGTGTTCCCGGTTGGAACTGCGAACCCGGCAAGAAAGGGATTCATCGGGAATCCTAGCAGCTTGTGAGACATGAGATCATTAGTCTCTTTAATTAAAACTTGACTCTCTTACCTTCTCTAACTGCATTGCTTTTGGAGAACGTTGCCGTTCTCAGTAGATAGTGCATCAAACACCTCTTTGCTATTCCTGGACTTGTTGAGTACCTTCTGTACTCATCCCTCTATCTAATTCCTTTGAGTAGGCTGTGAGCCGACGACGGAGGAGGAGGTGGTCTATGTCAAGATCGACGACGAAGTTTCCAAGAGCAAGCAATGCCAAAGGAGGACGAAGGCGTCAACTAGTACGTCGAGTTCCACGACGAGATCAACACCGAGTAGTTAGTAGGTCGAGTGAGTCGAGAGTAGTAGTGAAGACTTTTGCTGTAGCCAAACGATAACGGTTTTAAATTCCCCGTACTTTTGGGAATATGATGTAAGATTTTCTGTTGTATTGCGAGTTTGTAAATTAAGTTGTAATAAATGGACCACTGCAATGCTTCTGTCGTGCTACTCTGTGAGATATGTACAGTCGAGAAGGCACTTCGTCTGTGCGTATCGCCGCAAGTAGCCCCCGGGCCTGCTCCCAAATGACACCGGCCTAGAGAGGGGGCAAGATTGGGGGCAGGCCCAAAAGATCTTCTTGGGCCAACAGAAATGCCGGCCCACCGAAGGGGAACCGGCGGGGAAGTTGATCCGACTCCCGCGCGCGGCGCGCGAGGAGAAACCGCCCCGATTTTTGCGCCTCGTGGGGGGCGCAATCAGTTACGAAAACCGAGCCCATCCCCCACGACCGCGCGGCGCCCGAAGCGCTGCAGCTTTTTCGAATTCTCCCAGCCCTTTAAATGCTCCGCCGCCCGTACGCCTCCACTTTTCCACGCCTTTCGCAACTGCTTCTTCTTCCTTGTGCCCTCTACCTTCGCTACGCCCTTTCGCCTCCCTGAGCCAAAAACTTCCTCTCTCTCCACACCCTTCGCCACCATGCCGCGCAAGTCAAGGAGCTCCAAGCGCCGTTCGACCCCGCCGGCCACAGCCGCCCCCAGCGTCCTCCTCAAGTCCTGCCTTCTGAACGAGGAGGCCATGGACAAGATGCGGATGATGCTGGTTCCACGGGGGAAGAGGAGCCATCGGGAGGTGCGGCCGGCGACATACCCGCCGGAGCCGGAAGAGCACGAGACTGTGATCTTCGCCAGCTTCATCGCGGTGGGGCTGGTGTCGCCGTCTCCGCCTTCTTCATTGCGGTGTTGGAGGAGTTCGAGATCCACCTGATCCACCTCACTCCCAACTCGGTGGTGATGCTGGCAATCTTTGCTCACCTCTGCGAGATGTTCGTGGGGGTGATGCCGTCGGTGGCGCTATTCCGCCACTATTTTGTGCTCCGGTCGTCGGGGAAAGGCCGGGGCTCCGACCGGCGAGAGACGGCGGGGAGCTGCAACTTCCAACTTCGAGAGAAGATGAGAGAATCCTACATCCCGCAAGAGCTCCGGAACAAATGAGACGATTGGCGCCAGCAATGGTGCTACATGGCCTCCGATCCGCACCTCCGGCTACAGCACCCCGATGGCCCGGCGGAGCCGCACCGGAGCACGTGGGAGTTCTTGCCGGAGGACGACGACCTCCTGAAGCCGGTGGTGGACCGGATCGCGCACCTGCGGTCCGAGGGCCTGACGGCGACAATGGTCGTCGGGGACTTCCTCCGGCGGCGGTTGGCGCCGCTGCGGGAGCGCGGCCGCGCTGCGTGAATGTACACCGGCCACAACGACTTCGGCCGGACGGTGCCCGGCCTGGCGGGGGAGCTTGGGGCCCGACGCCATCAAGACATTGCTGCAAATGCTTCTGGGCTCCGCAGCCTCCACGGGAGCTGAGCTGTCCCGGCCGGACCTCCCGCTCTGCCTTCACGCAAAGCGCGACGAGATCCGGGCGTCGCTCCCTGAGTTCGACGCGAAGGGGCCGCTGTCACAGGAGGCGGCCAGAAAGGCACAGATGGCCCCGCCATATGGCGCTCGAGGACGACGAGGGCGCCGCTGGAGGCAGGTCGAGGGCCGGCGCCGGCCGCATGGACCCCGTGGACCCGAACGGGAAGAGGGCGCGGCCGCCCTCTCCTCCGACTCCTCCGTCCCCGCCATCTCCGCCGGTGGCTCAACCGCGTCCCTCACCTCCCCGCCGGACGGCGGCGGGAGCCTGGGGCACGGCGCAGGGGAGCTCGGGCAAGGCGGCTCCCGACAGGCGACGGCCGATGGCGCGGCGCAGGGGAGCTCGCGGCAAGGCGGCTCCCGACAGGCGACGGCCGAGGGCGCGGCGCAGGGCAGCTCCCGACCGGCGACGGCCGAAGGCTCTGCACAAGCGACCTCGGGGCAAGGCAGTGCCCAGCCGGCGACGGCCGAGGGCGCTGCACAAGGGAGCTCGGGGGCCGCCGAAGCGGCGGCCGCTAGCAAAAAGCGGAAGGAACCAACTCCGGCGACCGGTCCGGATTTCGAAGTCCCGACCACGCGCTGGAGATGGCAAGGGCCTTCGAAGAAGTAAGTCACAAAAACTCGCTTCTTTTATCTTTAAACAGAGTGTGCTGCGCTCGGGAATTAACCCGAGCTTTTCCTTTGGATTCCAGGGCGCCTAAGAAGGCTCGGACCTCCCAAAGCCCCCAAACTCAGCCGAGCTCGGAAGGCGGCTCGAGGGGCGAACCTGCCCCGAGCACCGCGGCGGGCTCAAGGGAGGAGCCTATCGCCGGGGCCAATCCTGCCCCGACCACCGTGGCGGGCCCGAGCGCCGAGGAGACCCTGGGAGCCGAAATCACTGCGGGAGATGCGGCTACCCCAAGTGCTGATGAGGCCCCGAGGACTATGGGTGCACCGGGGGTCGGATCTGCCCCGAACACCGGCGATGCCTCGGGGACTAGCGATGCCCCGAGCACGGAGGCTACTCCGGGGGCCGGAGATCTTCCGAGCCCAGGGGATGCTCCGAGCACGGGGGCTGCCCCGACGCCCGACGTCGTCCCGGCGGTCACGGTCGCTCCTGTCGCCGCTGATGCCGGAGTATCCGCCGCCCTCGCGACTCGAAAGGCCGCGGGGATGGAGTCCGATGCGGCGCAGGCCGAAAGAGAGCTCGAGAACTCGGGAGTCCCGGGCCTCCCGGCGGGTCTTAGTGCTGCTCGGGGGAGCTCGGCGCTCGACAGCGAGGAGCCTTCGGCGCTTGAGGAGTTCTCCGGGAGAGCGAGCTCGCTTCCTGCCGAGCCATCCCAGGTGCCGCGCTTGGCGCACCGCCTGCTGGATCAACTCCAGGCTGCCCTCTCCAAGGAGAAGAAAGCCCTGGAGGAGCAGGAAAAAACTCTGACGGAGCTGAGGGCAACGCTGGATGAGCGGGAGGCGAGCCTTGCTGAGGCGGAAACTAACTTCGCCGCGCGGCTCCGCGTCGTCCGCCTTGAGCATCAGAAGGTCGTCGAAGACATCGCCAAGGAAAGGGCGGAGGTGTCGGCGATGCGGGATGCGGCGATAGAGGACACCGAAGACCTGCTGGAGCGCGAGAAGGAGCTGGCCTCCCGCGAGGCAGAGGCCAAACCAGCACCAAGAGCAAGTCGCCCTCCGAGAAAATCTGCTCGCCACGCAAGAGGAGGCTCTCGGGGGGCGAGAGAAACAGCTCGAGGAGGGCGAGGCCTCTCTGGACGAGCGGCGCGCGCGAGCTAGACGACGAGGCGGCGCGGCACGCTGATGCTGCCATCAAGGCGGCCGCCGATCGACTCCAAAAGGAGATCGAGGAGAAGGACCGGCGCGTCCGAGACTTAGAGCAGCGCGTCGAAGACGGCAACGTCACCAAGCGGCGGTCGGCGGAGCGGGTGAAGGAGCTCGAGGAGGCGCTGCGGCTTGAAGGGGAGAAAGCGACGAAGGCGGAGAAGGGCCGCCTCGCGGTTATGCTGGAGAGGGACAGCGCGACCAAGCTGATGCGCACCATCTTCCGTCGGGCCCAACGCGCGCGGTCGAAGATGCCGGGCTTGGCCATGTCGGCGTAACCGGGGGCCCGGAGACCTTGGGTGGCTTCGCTCTCCACTTCGGCACGATTGCCGACCGGCTGAGAGCGCTAAAGGCGGCCGTGAACGACTTGGCGGTCCGGGAAGGCCGCGAATTGGCTGCCATGGTGGCGGAGCATGTACTTGCATGCTACCGCAGCCGAGACCCCTTCTTCTCCTTAGAGCCGGCGAGGCTCGGGATCAACGAAGAGGGTGAGGAAGCTGCTCGCGCAGCCGTCCGCGAGGTCGCCACAGAGATCGCCCACGGCTTTTCCCGGGACGCCGACGCCGCCGAAGACGAGGAGGACGACGCTGGGGGGACTAGGCAGTCCCTTCGTATCTTTTTGTTTTTTTTTGCTTTTGCCCGGGGCCCGAGAGCCTCTGTAAAGACTTTTAAGCTATCTTCAATGCAGACCTTGCTTAATATTTTGTCTTGCTTCTTCTTTGCAAGTATAAATCGTGGACTTGGCTCCACTTTTTAAACTTGCGACTGATGTGACGACCGATGCAAACTTGGCTCCGCACTTTCGCCCCCTCAGACTTGATGAAGCTTTGAAGTTGACTTGGAGACTTTGCCTGAGGACTTTGCTGAAGATGCATCCAATTCTCCCGCCTGAGCGGGACGACCACTCGGGGCGGCCCCGAGGAGCCCAGCCCCCGAGAGTTGGATGCATCCGGCTCTTGCCCGAGCAGTCCTGGTCCGAGGACACCAGCCCCCGAGAGCCAGATGCCTCGAACTTGCTTATTCTGCCGTGCCGCGCTTCGGGAACCCGAGGACCCAATGTCCCCGAGAAGCTGGAAACGCCGCCCTTCTTGATGATGCCGCGCTTCGGGAACCCGAGGACCCTGCGTCCCCGAGAAGCTGGAAGCGTCGCCTTTCTTGGTGATGTGCCGCTTCGGAAACCCGAGGACCCAACGTCCCCGAGAAGCGGGAAGCGCCGTCTTTCTTGGCGCTCGGGAGCGCGCTACTTCGGGGTCGGCCGCTCTTACAAGTACGTCCGAGTGCTCGTTCTCGGGAAATTTTTTGCAAGAGGATGTTAAGCATGAACGGAACACTTTACTGTGTTGAGCTTTTCTTTATTCAGTTTCAACAGGCTCCTTTTTCACACAGGGAGGTTCTCACGTGACACGGACCCCCTGCGCCACGCGCACGTCTGTTGGGGTGCTCTGAAGCACCAATGTGAGCGCGTAGGGTACCCGGGCGGCTTTTGGCCAGGCGAGGCGACCAGGGCTTTTGGGCGACAACCCGGAATACCTTTCGTGACTCGCACTGTTGTTTCAGAACTTCCCTGCCTTACGAACGAGCGGGACACGGGGTGGTAGGCGCGAGAAACTCTCCGTGGAGTTTGCAAGAGAAGACTTTAAAACCGAGGGAAAAACGCGGCGAAACACTTAGCTTAAGAATGGCACATCTGCCTTTCCTTTTGCTCTTGCGCATTGATGCCGGTTTTGCCCTGAGTTTTGCTTTGAGCTTGGCGATAGCACTTGGGAGTTCCGCTTCAGTTTATCTGTAAACTTCGGTAGCGGTTATAATATTTTGTGGGCAAGGATGCTTCTTCCGGAGTCTTACCAGGGCTCCCCCTTGCTAGGACTTATTGGCTTTCGAATCAACCGACTGGTCCCGAGCACGAGAGTAGGGCTATCCGGACATTCTGCGAGCTGGCCGCGCTCGGGGCAATCAACCAGGCCGAGTACCATTGGCCAGGGGCTTATTTGCCCTGACTCGGGGGGCACTTGGGGTGTGATTGCCAGACCGAGGGCCGGCGGCTCACTACCAGATTATCCCGACTTCTCGTACCCCGACCAGTTGGGACCTACTCGCACAACAGGGATACGGGGGCCACGGGCTCGGGAAAGTAAACTCTATGGCAATAATGCGCAAATATAAATAACAAAAAAGCTTGGAACAGGGTGAACACTGATATCAAAACAAACTCAAATGCTATTCCTGAGAAAAACTTCTAACACTACTGAAGTAGCTTATGATACAAGGGAGCCCCCGAGTGTTATGCGAGCACACGGGCTACTCGGGCGGCCTTTGACCGGACTGGTGCCTGGGGTTCGGGAACCAAGCGGGGCGACCAGGGTCTAGGCGACGAACCCGGAACACTCCCTAGACTTGCTTTTAATGCTCGGGGGGCTGGCCCGAAAAGTAAACAAAAACTTACCCGGGCCACTCACGGATAAAACTTACACAAGTGCTCGATGTTCCACGCGTTGGACAGTGGCATACCATCCTCCGCGGCCAGTCGAACTGATCCTGGTCGGGAGACGCCGGTCACTCGGTAAGGGCCTTCCCACATGGGGGATAGCTTGTTCTTTCCTTCCCATGTCTGGGCGCGACGAAGTACTAGATCTCCGACCTTTAGCGACCGGGCCCGAACATGGCGCTGATGATAGCGTCTCAAGCCTTGTTGGTATCTGGCGGCGCGGAGGGCGGCTCTGCAACGGTGCTCTTCAAGATAGTTGACGTCCTCGCGCCTTCTTTGCTCTTGATCTTCCTCCGAGTACGCCCTGACCCGAGGAGATCCCAAGGAGATCTCGGATGGGAGGACCGCCTCCGCCCCGTACACGACGAAGAAGGGGGTCTCTCCGGTTGCCCTGCTCGGCGAGGTCCGATCTGACCAGAGGACGGCAGGGAGCTCGTCGATCCAACCAGCGCCACACTTCATGAGGTGATCAAAGGTTCTCGTCTTGAGCCCTCTGAGGACCTGCGCATTAGCACGCTCGACCTGTCCGTTGGCGCGCGGGTGGGCGACCGAAGCGAAGCAGATCTTGATCCCGATGGACCCGGAGTACTCGAGGAAGGCGTCACTTGTGAACTGCGTACCGTTGTCGGTGATGATCCGATTAGGCACTCCAAAGTGGCTTACGATCCCTCGGATGAACTTGATCGCCGTGTGCTTGGTGATCTTGACAACCGGCTCCGCTTCTGTCCACTTAGTGAACTTGTCGATGGCGACGTAGATGTGCTCGTAGCCCCCGATCGCTCGGGGGGAACGGCCCGATGATATCCAGCCCCCAGACCGCGAAAGGCCATGACAGGGGGATGGTTTGAAGTGCCTGAGCTGGCTGATGAATCTGCTTGGCGTGGAATTGACACGCCTCGCAGTGTCGAACCAGCTCGACGGCGTCCTGGAGAACTGTTGGCCGGTAGAAAGCCTTGCCGAATGGCCTTCCCGACCAGCGTGCGGGATGATGCATGGCTTCCGCACTCGCCCTCATGGACATTCGCGAGCAAGTCGCGGCCTTCTTCCTGGGAGATGCACCGTAGGAAGACGCCATTAGAGCCACGCCGGTAGAGTTCCCCATCTACCAAGGCGTAGCGCTTTGCTTGGCGCGCGATCCTTTCAGCAGCGATATTGTCCTCGGGGAGGATGTTTTCTTTCAGGTATCCCCGAATCTCAGAGATCCAGGGAGCTTCCTGAGAACAGGTGGCGAGCACCGAGTGCTCGCCGGGCGGCGGCAACCTGACGGATTTCCCACTGAAGGTGCCGCCTAGGTAGGCTCGCCTAGGCGCGAGGTTCCCCCTTCGTCTTGGTCGGTGGCCTTGACGGACGGCCGAGTGATCCTTTCTTCAAAGGCCCCAGCCGGGATTGGTTCCCGAGAGGACGCCAGTCGCGATAAGTAGTCGGCGGTTTTGTTGTAGCGGCGCGGGACATGCTGGAGCTCTAATCCGTCGAACCGCCGCTCCAACCTCCTGACTTCGCTCAGGTATGCCGCCATTTGGGGATCCGAACACTGGTACTCCTTGGACACCTGATTGACGACTAGCTGGCAGTCGCCTTTGACAAGAAGTCGCCGGATGCCGAGGGACGCGGCGGCGCGGAGCCCCGCGAGAAGACCCTCATACTCGGCCATGTTGTTGGTGGCTCGGAACAGGAGTTGCACGACGTACTGGAGCTCCACCTGTCGGGGAAGTGAGAACCACTCCAGCCCCCGTGCCCTTAAGCGTGAGGGAACCGTCGAAGTGCATGGTCCAGTGTTGGGTTCCTTCGTACCCCGGATTGGCGGTCATTTCTTCCCCTTCATCTTCGGGCACGGGCGTTCACTCGGCGACGAAGTCAGCCAAGGCTTTGCCCTTGATTGCCCGATTGCTGACGAAGCGCAAATTGAACTCTCCGAGCTCAATTGCCCACTCGACGATCCGACCGGTAGCTTCCCGGTTGTGCAGGATGCGATCGAGGGGGAAAGCAGTAACCACGCGGACCTCATGGACTTGGAAATAATGCTGCAGCTTCCTCGACGCCATAAGGATAGCGTAAAGCAACTTCTGGGCTTGAGGGTAGCGTGCCTTGGCCTCTCGTAGTACTTCGCTAACGAAGTAGACTGGTCGTTGCACGACACGGCTTCTTGTCGGAGCTTCCCCAGGTGAGGCACCCGGGGGGAAGCTCTCAGGCCCGAGCGGTGATGATCGCTCGGGGTCGCCGGGGGTGCTCGGACCCCGACTCCTCTATACTGCCAGGGTTCTCGGCCCCTGACTTACACTCGTCGCCTCTCGGGAGCTGGGACCCTAGAGCTAGTTCCCCGAGCTCCATGCCCGGGGGTTCGTTTCCTGCCCCGAGCGCGCCAGGTTGCTCGGGCTTGTTGGAGAGCTCGGGCCCTGACTTCTCGGGACCTTCGGAGAGCTCGGGCCCCGACTTCTCGGGGTCCTCGGAGAGCTCGAGCCCTGAGGGAGGCGTCGGGAGGTTGGACCCAACCTCTCGCTCGACCACAAGGACGGCACTTACCACCCAAGGGGTAACCGAGAGGTAGAGGAGCAAAGGCTCCTCGGGGCTCGGGGCTACCAGCACCGGGGGTGAAGTGAGGTATTTCTTGAGGCTGTGGAGAGCCTGCTCGGCCTCCGGGGTCCACTCGAAGTGTCCCGACTTCTTGAGGAGCTTGAACAGGGGCAAGCCTCGCTCCCCAAGCTTTGAGATGAAGCGTCCCAAAGCGGCCATGCAGCCTGTCAGGCGTTGCACATCCTTCAGGCGAGCCGGCGGGCGCATCTGGTCGATGGCCCGGATCTTCTCGGGGTTTGCCTCTATTCCCCGGTTCGAGACCAGGAAACCGAGGAGTTTGCCCGACGGGACCCCGAAGATGCACTTCTCAGGGTTGAGCTTCATGCGAGTGCTGCGGAGACTGTCGAAAGTCTCCGCCAGATCCTCGATAAGCGTCGCTTGATCCCTGTTTTGACCACAAGGTCGTCGATGTAGGCCTCGATGTTCCGACCTAACTGGGATTGCATGGTGATACGCATGGCATGCTGATATGTGGGCCCAGCATTTTTCAACCCAAAAGGCATGCGAACATAACAAAAGGTCCCCGCAGGGGTTGTAAATGAAGTTTTTTCCACATCTTCTACAGACATACTAATCTGGTGATAACCAGAATAAGCATCTAGAAAACATAGAAGGTCGCATCCCGCAGTAGAATCAACTATCTGATCAATGCGAGGTAAAGGGAAAGGATCTTTGGGACATGCCTTATTGAGGTCGGTATAATCGACGCACATCCTCAGCTTGCCGCCGGCCTTCGGGACCCACGACGGGATTAGCGAGCCAATCTGGATGGAGAACTTCTCGGATGAAGCCCGCGGCGAGAAGCTTGTCAACCTCCGCCCGAATGAAGTCTCGACGTTCTGGTGCTTGACGGCGCACCTTCTACCGGACGGGTCCGCGCGTCGGGGCGCACGGCGAGGCGGTGCTCGATCACCTCCCTAGGGACCCCGGGCATATCCGACGGTTGCCAAGCGAACACGTCGACATTTGCCCGGAGGAAGGCGATGAGCGCGCTTTCCTATTTGGCGGCCAGGCGGCCGCCGATCTTGACGGTCCTGGACTCGTCTTCACCAAGGATCACCTCCTTGATGGGGATGGAGTCGTTGGGGGCTACCCTGACCTTGGTCGGAGGAGGGCCCCGAGGACTCGGGGTGCTCGGCGACGTCGTCGACTGCGGCAGTAGTGGAGGAAAACAATTGCTTGGCGCAGAAGACGGAATTTTTCAGGTCGGCCGGCACCGTGATGGGGACCGTGAGGCCCGGGCATCTTGATGGTAGGTAGGCATAGTGGGAAACCACCATGAACTTGGCGAGCGCCGGACGGCCGAGGATGCCGTTGTACGGGAGGTCGAAGTCGGCGACGTCGAAGATGACGCTCTCCGTCCGGAAGTTGTCCCTGGTCCCGAAGGTGACCATCAGAGACACCTGCCCGAGGGGCACCGTAAGGCCCGGAGTGACGCCATGGAAGGGCATCGTCGGCTTCAGGCGCCAGGCTGGTAACTGCATTTTGCTAAACACTTCGGGGGACAGAAGGTTAAGGCCTGTGCCCCCGTCGATTAGCATGCGAGTTACCTTAATATTGCACACCGTCGAAAAGAACACCAGCGGGAGATGGCCCACGCCCGATGTACTCTCGGGATGATCTGAGCTGTCGAAGGTGATCGGGGTCCCCGACCACTTGAGCGGTTGGGATGCCCCGGTACTCGGGGTGGCCGAGCACACTTCTCGCGCCATTAGCTTGAACTGGCGCCGGGAGGCGTGCGTCAAGGCGCCCCCGTTGATGCATGCCACGGTTTCAGGTTCCTGGAACCCGAGGCCGTCGCCCTCGTCGTTGCGCTTGCTACCGCCGTCCTCGCGGCGCTCCTCGCGCTGAAGCTTGTTCTTGTCGGCGAGGAACCTCACCGTCCGGCACTCCGAAAGGTCGTGCCGGTCGATGTCGTGAATCGGGCACCATCCGCCGGCGCCCTTGACAGGGGCTCGGGATGGCTTGTTGCCGCCGCCTGATCCTTCGCGCAGCAGCTTGCGCGCTTTAGCCTCGGCTGCCGCTGCAGACTCGGGCTTGCGCTTCTTGTTCTTGCCCTCCCGCTTCCCGGGAGGACGCGAGGAATGACGTGCCGTCGGACCATCGGCTGGTCGGGACGGGAATCATGCCACGCGCGGGCCTCAGCCGCCTTGGCGCACTTGTCCGCGACGGCCAAACAGCTCTGCCGTGGACTGGATGTCGCGCGTGCCCAGCTTCTCAAGCATTTTCTCATCGCGCACTCCTTGCCAGAAGGCGACAATAACTGCCTGAGGGGTAATTTTGGGGATAGTGTTGCGCACCTGGCTAAAACGCTGGATGAAGTGCCGCAACGTCTCCCCTTTGCGCTGCTTGAGCGCCATGGAGATCACTCTCCGTGCCCGGGCGCTCGAAGGTGCCCTGAAAGTTGGCCACAAACTGGTGGCAGAGGTCCTCCCACGAGCCGATCGAACCCGCGGGGAGGTTCATGAGCCACGAGCGGGCAGAGCCCTTCAAAGCCATGGGGAACCAGTTGGCCATTGCCTTCTCGTCCCTCCTTGCCGCCTGGACGGCCGTGGTGTAGATCTACAGAAACTCCTCCGGGTGGAAGGAGCCGTCATATTTTTGCGGCAACTCGGGACGGAACTTGCCTGGCCAGTTGACGCGGGCGAAGATCCGGGGTGAAAGCTTGGCAGCCTGCTCCATAGAGCGGCGTGCTGGCTTTCGCCGCCGGCTGCGCCCGGGCGCGCCCCGGGGAGCGCTGACGGCTTGCGACAGGGCCAGAGGAGGATTGGCCCTCCTCCGCCCAGTCTGCGCGCCGCCTCTCCTGGTGGCGCTCGATGGTGACACGGGCGTCTTCATCCTGCCTCTGCCGGTCGAGCCGATGACGAAGATCGGGGCAACGACCACGAGGGGAGGCGACGGAATGATGGGAACCGGAAGGCAGTTCCCTTGCCCCGGCACGCGATGGACGCGGCGGGGGTGGCGGCAGCGGCGCTGCAGGGCCGGCCCGGGAGTCGCCATGCCTGGGAAGAGGTGTGGGAGCTCGGGTTGCCTCCTGACGGCGAGCGGTGGCCACACAGGTGGTTACCTCGTGGAGCCAAGGGCCCACAGGAGACATCCCTTCCACCTGGACGGGTGGATGCCAGAGGAGAAGCTGTGCAGCGAGAAACGCGCCGGCAGCCTCCTGCGGCGGGTCGAAGTCCAGCCGGCGCCGTACCGGCTGGGGGATCTCGGTGACAGAGGGGTCGGCTTGCGCCTCTCCCGCTGCCGGGTGGCGGGACTGCGATGAGGCGCCGCGCCCCACCAGCGTCGGCGCCGATAGCGCAGCGGGTGAAATCATGGAAGGAGTCGGCACCTGATGCCCCCTCCTAGGATGCGGCTGCTGACTGGCCATGGAGGAAGTAGCTTCGAAAAACTTGACCTCCCCTACCTGGCGCGCCAGATGTCGATGACTAAACGCCGGCGTCGGTGATCCGGAAGGACCCCCTTTGGGATTCGGCTGGGGAGGAGCTGGAACCGAAGCTACGATGTGTACAGGCCAGGTTTAAACAATGGGAAAAACAGAGACAAAGATTTTTTTCCAGGTTCAGGCCACCACGGAGGTGTAACACCCTAATCCTGGTTTGGTGTGTGTGCGTATTAATCGTCCGTAGAGATCACAAAGCCCTTGCTTGTTCTAAGAGGGTCCTTCTCCAAGGAAAGATCTCACTGAAAAAAGGATTAACCCAGAGGTTCTTCAACTAAAAAGAGAGTCTAACTTCAAAAAGATCCCCCTTTTTGCATGGCCTCGGCACTCCCCTTATATACCCGGGGGTTTACCACAGTGGCCTTAGGGCATTAATTGCAGCAGGCGCACGGCTTATGCGGGGGGGGCGTGGGCACGCCATGCCGGCCGTCGAAAGCTGCCGTGGAAGAGACGTCCGTCTGACAGACCAACCTCGGAAGCCGGGTCTTCATCATGAGCCAAAATGCACTGGAATGAACTTAACGGGCAAGCAACCCGCCACGGAGACAGCCACCTGGGCCCCACGGGCCCAAGGGATGCACCTGGGCGCGCCGTACCGTGCCCAAAAGTCGTAAAGTGTGTCAGGTGATAGGTGACAGGCCTTATCACGTCGGTGGACGCCCGCGTTGGGCCTAGAGCGGGCATGCCTGCTGACGGGCATTAATGGCACTGGACAGGCCTTAAATGCGCCTGACGGAGCACGTGGAAAGGGGGGCCCGCCGGGGGCCTCTGGAAGGTGCCGCGGGTCTGCCGCCACGTGTACTGGTGGACCCACGAAGACCCCTCGGGGTAAAGGGCCTCGAGGGGTGCTCGGGGCACCCGGCCACGCGGCACCGAGGGAGGAAGCAAAGGTGCTCGGGGCCTCCGAGCTCGGGGAACCCCGAGCTCGCACCCCCGACCGCTCGCTGCAGGTGGGCCACTTGACTGGACCCGCAGGGGCCAAGCGGACACAGCGCTCGGGGGGCAAGCCCCCGAGCGCCTACTCCCGATTCCCACGCCCCTTGGGCTTGCCCCCCGAGCGCCTACTCCCGATTCCCACGCCCCTTGGGCGACGTGGCATCGAGTTTGGGCCCATTCGCCGACGGCCCAGGGAACCCTAGTTCCCATACCGCCGACACCTACGGACTAACCGATCTACACAGCTACCAATATGAGCTTCAAGGACTTTGCTAGTCCCACCGAATTCACCAGCCAATCTGACGGCTTCACTTAGGGTGACACGCCCTGTACCACCACCACTTCTGCCCCTGGCCGGTTTGACCGCTCCTCCTGAGCGATCTGACCGCCACCTTTGAATCCGTCGGTACTTGTCAAATCACGTTACCTCGGGCTCTGGCCGTTCTGACCTCCACTACTAGCGACCTGACCAACCCGTTGACCGGTCTGACCTCCCCTAGCCGACAGTCTGATCTCTACCCCCGCTCCATCGATTCTTTTTGCTCGGGTTACAACGTGTAACGTCCCTCTTATTATATAGGGCCTAGGAGTACTAAGTCCAACTCTAAGATCTACCATACTTCAATCCACACACGAATTAGAGTTCATTCCTAACTCTAATTCATCTTAAAATTTAATATGTAACCCTATATGTATACATATTCGACACAAACTTAACACACTCGATGAACAGGCAACCCCTAATACAAAGTGGCGGCAACATGGGTCATTGTATTCTTATGATTTCGCATATTTAATCATCAAAAGCCAGTTTTGGTGATGCTCACAATAACACCTCACAATCGAAAGCATGTCACGCAACAAGATATCGCGGCAGTCTCCATGATTAGAGAAGCAGGCTTGAACCTATTCCAGTGAACAAAAGCATTGTTAAGGACGATTAGATAAGTATAGCTGAACTTTCTATCATGTGGCACGGGTTCTTGTGAGAGCGAACAGATGAAATTTTTTTATAAATATTATTTTTAAAACTAAAAATTTGAGATATGTAGGTCTCATTTTAGAAATTACAAAACTAGCAGCACGTCATTGGACGGGTGGACGATTTGGGTGCTATCGTTCAACGGTGGGACGATAACTCGTTCTCGTCTTCCCGATAACCGAAATCCCGCCGAAAGCACGCGCAACAGTTCGACGTGACGCGTGATACGACCGCTGTCGTCCAACGGTGGGACGACAGCCCGTTATCGTCCCACGGTCGAAAGATAACGCGTTATCGTCCCACGGCCGGACGACAGCGCCTTTATGCCGCGCCCGTGATTCCTTTCCTTTTTGCATGGCATCGGTGCGGCCGTTTCTTCCTCACCCGAGCGCGTGCGCAGAGGTCCAGCGGGAGAAAGAACAGAGGAGGGAAAGGAGAGAAAGAAGAGAGAAGAGGAAGAAGGAGGAGAGGAAGGAGAAGAGGAAGGAGGAGGGGAAGGAGGAAGGAGGAGAGGAAGAAGGAGGAGGTGAGTTCGGGAGGCCGACTCCGCATCTTCGGTAATTTTTTTAAAATTTTGTTAGTTAGGTATTGTTTGTATTTTTTAGTTTAGTATGTATTAGTTCGTAATTACTTATATTATTTAGGTTGTTTAGCACGAAATATGCAAATATAGATTATGTATAGGTTACTTATATTATGCAAATATAGATTACGTATTGATTATGAAAATATTATTTAGGTTGTTTAATACGAATTATTTATATTATTTAGGTTGTATATCATTATAGGTTATGTATGTAAATATAGATTATGCAAATTAAATCTCGTAGTTCAGTTAGGTCTATAATTGATTAGACGATGGGGAAAAATGTTATTAAATTAGGTCGAACTAATTAGTTCTACTATTAGAGACGTAGAATATTAGTATGTAGTTAGGTTAATTATTTCGTATTCGTGTTGACCGTTACGTTCTATCGTGCTAAAAGTTCTATCCCAATTTATCGGTCGATAACCCTGGTGTGTTCCGGATCACCCTTGTACACGCTGTACGCGTGTACTCGACCTACATTTAGCACGAAAGAATTTAGCGGTCGCGCGGCGTAATAGAACTACATGTTTTACTGAGTACGTGATGAAGATGTGAATTTATCTTACGGTAGGTATGTCGGAGTTAGTAAATATGACGGTGTACTATGGTCCTGGGGTTGTTCGATCAAATCGGAGCGGGGTTGATCTTAGTGAATTCAGCCATGTTGATTTGCCTATTTCCGATCCGGAAAGGTTGAACTTCAAGGAAGCCAATCATTGGCTTACATGTACCTTCTCCATGGATCCCGCACTGTATGCTGTGACCATTTAAGCAGTGTTTACCAAGTCTTGCCATGATATTAAATGGGACTTGTTGCCGATCGAGAGTACTAGAGACTGGAGATCGTGGCTACGGGTTTGCAATGCTAGAAAAAGTCCTCCGGTCGCACTAGTGCAAGCCATCATGAAGGGTGGCGGGTCAGAAGGCGGTGGGTACGAAGCGGAGCAGAACAATCCAGGACCACAGGTGGACGAGGTAGTTGATCCCGGTTGGCAAGCTGGGCAAGCTGGGCAGAGCAGTCAACCGGCAGAAAGAGTTCCCACGGGGCAGGCGGATGAAGAAGAGGATTTGGAGTGCATGCAGGAGGTAATGGAACAGGAAGATGAAGATGGAATGGCTGAAGATGTGGATGAAGATAGCGGTGAAGAAGATAACATTCATGCATCCCCGATTCCAATTGCATGGAACCAGGAATTTCTTGGTGCCATGAGTGTGAATGATGGCCATGATTCTTGTTGGGAATATAACAAGAACCAGATCCAAATTGGTTCGATGTATGCCACCAAGAAAGAATTGAAGCACGCAGTCACACAATGGGCCATGTCCACGCAGAGGATTTTCAGGACCGACATATCTTCTCCGAATAATTTAACTTTAACATGTACTGCTCATGGCTGCGAAAACAAGGTGCACGCCCATGTGCCCAAGTATGAAGTGAATTGGGTCGTGACCAACGTCGTGCCGCATACTTGCGTCAGAAGCAATGTGCTAGCGCGTCACCCGAATCTGACATCCACTCTTATCGCAGAACTGATATACAGCGAGATAGTGGAGAAGAAAGACATGGAAGCAAAGCACATACAAGTTGCAATAAAGAACAGGTACAAGTACGAAATCCCATATGGCCAGGCTTGGAGGGCTAAGCAGAAGGCCATAGAGATGCGCTTCGGCACTTTCTATGACTCGTACGATAACCTGCCCCGGCTGCTTTACACACTCCTCCTCCGGAACCCAGGGACACATGTTGATATTCAGCACTCGGTGAACCCGCATTTTCCAGGCTATAAAGTGCTGAACCGAGCTTTCTTCTCTTTCGGTGCATGCATTGAAGCTTTCAGTCATTGTCGTCCAGTGCTGTGCGTGGATGGGACATTTCTAACAGACAAGTACAAGGGGCAGATGCTGACGGCGATTGGTGTGGACGGCAACAATCAGATCCTGCCATTGGCGATGGCGTTCGTGGAGGGTGAGAACTTCTCAAGCTGGTTATGGTTCTTCAGGCAGCTTAAGCATGGAGTAGTAAAGAATCGGAAGAATGTATGTGTTATTCACGACAGGCACCCTGGTATACTGAAAGCAGTGAAGACACTCCAGGAGCCAACGGCTGATGAGGATCACCCTTGGCCGGACCTGCAAAACCGTTGGTGCATGCGCCATCTAGGGGCTAATTTTTTTAGCCAGTTTAGGAACAAGCGCCTGATGAATCTGTTTAAGAGGCTGTGCAAGCAGAACCAGGAGAGGAAGTATAAAACTTTGTGGCGGAAGCTCGATGACTTTACTAAGAGCGAGATCATTGATCGCAAGAAAAAAAATGTGGTACTTACCCCGGAAGAAGAGCCACGGGAGCTTTCTGCTATTCCTGCAATTGACCCCCCTGGTACGAGGAGGAGGAAGGCCAAACAAATAAAGAGTTTCTCTCAGTGGATAGAGAAAGAGCCGCCTGAGAAGTGGTCTCTGCTTCATGACACTCATGGCGCTAGGTACGGCATCATGACCACCAACCTTGCGGAGGTGTACAACTTTGTGCTTAGAGGGCAGCGGGGTTTACCTCTAACTGCTATCGTCGAGGGTGCGATGCATGGCACCGTGAGGTACTTTCAAGAGAGGTACAGAAATGCTGCACTGCATATGAATAATTTTCCTGCGACCCCTTACTGTGCAAAGGTCATGGAGTACATGGAGGATAAGATTCAAAAGGGATCAGGGCACACAGTTTACAGCATTGGGAATCTAGAAAGGAGGTACGAAGTACGTCTGAGGGATAAATCTGGTTTCGGGGCTGCGAATGAGACGAAGACGCATGAGGTTACAATTGGAATGGAAGACGCGCCCACTTGCAAGTGCACATGCAACAAACCCAAACTGCTACACGTGCCTTGCTCTCATGTGCTGGCTGCATGTGGCCAAATTGGGATGGACTCAATCTCGTTCGTGTCACCTTACTATCTGAAGCAGTCCGTGCTCCATACTTGAAGCGGCGAGATAAGTGGATTCCGTGCGGTTGGCAACTTCAACAAGGCAGACGAGGCGCAAAGGGAATACATCCCAGATTTTAGACTACTCCGGGTTGCACGAGGTCAACGGCAGGTTCGTCGTATTCGTAACGACATGGACCAATCGGAGGATGGTGGTCCAACTAGACAGTGCATGCATTGCTCAAGGTATGGGCACAGAATGAAAAACTGTCCTGACTTACAGAAACAAGGCCAAGGGGATACTTCAGGTGGCGCTAGCACATCGGTGCCTGGAAGCGCAGCAGGAGAATGTTGAAATGCTATATACTTTCAACTAAGTTTGTTCCGTACAATAACATATTTATTCCCTATGTGTTGAATTAAAATTGTGTTTGTATTCCTGTAAGTTCGTATTTCTGTAAGTCTGTATTCCTGTAAGTTTGTAATTTACGTAAGAATCCTTACGTTTGTAAACTCATAATTCGTCTAAGAATCCTTAAGTTTGTAAGTTTGGAATTCATGTAAGTTTATATTTGTACATTTCTGGTACGTTTATATTTCTATGAATCCATTATTACCACAGGTATGGCGACGTATCGTCATCTCGACCCTACGGTTGACATACGACACCGCGGGAGGCTACTGGAGGAGGGCCAAAACCTCCCCGTGCTCGTCACTCGCACGCCTCAGGAGGATTGGATGATACACCCAGATTGGGTTGACAGGTGGGTCTCGTAGTTACGTACGTTGTTTGAAGGCTCCAGCCACGTCCTCCTCTCCCGACGCAGGCGGGAGGCTCGTCGTGGCATCACCAGCCACAGCCGTCACCCCAGCCTACACCACCTCTCCCGACGCAGGCGGGAGGCTCGTTGTGGCATCACCAGCCACAGTCGTCACCCCAGCCTACACCACCTCTCCCGACGCAGGCGGGAGGCTCGTTGTGGCATCACCAGCCACAGTCGTCACCCCAGCCTACACCACCTCTCCCGACGCAGGCGGGTGCCTCGTACTGGCACAATCCGCAGTCTGCGATGGTCTACACTACAGGTAACGTATTACTAATATGGTCTTACTATTTTCTTGGATTATATTGCTAAATATGATCGTTCACTGTAGGTGACACGTTTCCTGTTATGGCGTTTGCGGGTTCGCCAGATACTGTTGACTACGGCGACATGTGGAGCCAAGCGGACGCTTCAGGGGTTATTCCTCACTTCCCGGGATTTCAGACTCCACCACCACCACCCACGCAGGTCACGCAGTCGCCACCTCGTCAGTCGGCTGAGCCGATTTACGGCAGGGGTCACCGTCAGCCACGGCCGGTACAGCCCTTGACACTGTCCGGCCCTCGCAAGAGGCCACGTCCTCGTACTCGTAGAGCCGCCGCACCCGCCGCACCACAGCGAGACCTAGGAGGACCGGACCAGGGAGACGAGCAGGACTAGTTTTTTTTAAGCCATACACTCGCACCATTTCCTTTTGTATTTTGACTATCTTTAGTTGTACTGAATTGCATGGAACACTTTATTTATTTCTTCGAAATCTAAAGTTCGAAACATCGTCAACACTACGCATGGCGTGACAACACGGTACGATAACATTCGCATACAGCCGAACAACCTAATAGAACATTGAAATAACTACTCAGGGCCTTTCGGATATTTGCCCTTCCTCATACGACGAGCGTGAGCTTCCTCCCCTTCTTCCTTCGCGCGACGCGCCATCTCGCGCTTCCTCGCCCTTTCGGCCTCACGTGCCTCCGCAGCTCGACGTTCCGCCTCCTCCTTCTCTTTGCGTTGCATCTCCTGCCAACGCTTTCTCTTCTCCTCCTCCTCTGCCTCGTGCATGCGTTCCTGAATCCGACCTCGAGCACAGTTAACCTTCCACATGAGTTCTTCCTCATCCTCTTTCGATTGGGTAACGTCCAGCCACTGTATGTAGTCACATATAGTAGGTCGAGACTGCAAGCAAACGACTGTTACCATAGTATTGCATCGTGTTAGAAATGCGGGTATGTGCGAGTTTTACCAGTTCACTCCGTCTGGACATGCCAAACTTCGGTGGCTCTTCGTCGTAGTTAGCACACATGAAGAACCTTCTTCCGTACGTGTACGAGAACTCATCCGACTTCATCAGTCTGCACGGATCTTGGCACCAGCAAAGGGGAACTTCGACACCTGCGGGCACGTCGGCAACCAGCTTCTGCTTCGGCATCTTGTCAGCACCAGATGAAGCCATTCCTACGATAATGCAATACGGCATAGTTACTATTTTCAGGAAACGAAACAAAAGAATAACGCAACTAATTACCTCACACGCGCTCCGCTCTCGAGATCTCACTTCCAAACCCTAATCCCTCTCCTCTCTATCGATTTGTTAATTTTTCATGAATCGGTATGAGGCAGAGACAGGTGACGGGTGATTAAATAGAGAGCGATGCGCCTCAGGGATGCACTGGATGCATTCACGAGTGACCAGAGCCCAAAAAAGACGCTGCAGTGGACTGGACACGACGTAAAGGAGTTCACGCACGCTCGAGCAGACTGGACAGGACACAAAGGAGCTCAGGTGCGCGCCCGCATGCAAAAGTGGGCGCTGGAGAGGGGTTGCAGGGAATGTGACCCCTTATCGTCCGACCGTGGGACGATAAGGTGGTTATTAGTCAACCGTTGGCAGATAACAGGTTATTAGTCAACCGTCGGCAGATAACAGGGGGACAGCGGGCCCGCCAGCTCTTTCGGCGTGAAATCGTCGCCTGGCCAAACGATAAGCGGTTATCGGTCAGCAGTTAGCCGATAACGCCCTTGTCGGTCGGCGGTGGGCTGATATGTCCCTTGTCGGCCAACCGTTGGCCGACAGAGTTATATTTTTAAAATTTCTGAAATAGGAGATATAGATCTCGAATTTTTGATTTAAAAATTAATATTTATAAAAAAAGTTCGCGAACAGATGCTTACTCAGATGATAAGGAGGTTTCTCAAAAAAAGAGATGATAATGAGCAATGGAAGACATCAACAGGCAAAACATGCAAGGAAGCGAAAACGTTCGTGCGGGGCGGATATTCCAAGGGGAGATCCGTTTGCCGTTGCACCCAGTCCTTAACAATTGCCTAACATGCTACTTCACTGCCGGAATTAGTGGTGGAATGGCATACAAGGCGAATGGAATGAAGAAATCAATCGTAACTACACACGAATCTTTCGACCCTGCAAATCCACAATGTACATGCCATACTAGTATGATGTTTATAATTGTACATGAGAGCAGTATATTACGGGAATCAGCAGAAATTTTACAAGAGCACGTAAACAGATCAAATCTCAGAGAAAACGGGAAAAATTCATGCGATCAAAAAGGCCCTACAAAGGACTGGGGTCAGAGTAAATCTTCCCCATCTGGAATTTTGACCTCCTCTGACTCCACCTGATTAGTTTCCGGTATGCTTGCGGATGTAAATTCCATCCATGTCGACCAAGCAATCGCCAATGTAGAAAAAAGACGACGTTTGGGAAGATAAACAGCATAACATACACACAGCACGAGGACACATGAATAGGGTCGTGTACCTGCATTCACTTGTGTGACCGTAGCTCATATGTTAACTTACGGATAATTCTGCAGAAAAAAAAAGGATTAAGACTGAACTATATCAGCAAGAAAGTTTAGGAAAGGGAAACAAGAGTTCCTAATTTTCTGTTGTATTATGCATTCTTCAAATATTTGATGCAGGGCTAACACAGGAAGTGATATACACGACTATAGCTTTTCCAGCTTAGTTTTTACAAGGGAAGAAATGATAGCGGAAAGAAAGGAGAGAGTTAGCTCAGAGGATAAATCAATAACCGGACAAAGGCAACATAAGTGGAGAGCGAATCAAGCACCTAAACACTACCCGCTCTCCATTCTATACAATGGTTTGGAAAAGCACGTCACTCTATCACGGTACAGGGGAGCTACGATGCTATACAGGAAACCTAGAGCTACATAAGGAACCCTGAGCTTAAATACACAACGTATTGTGTGCTTCATAAGCAAATCAATTCTCAGTTTTGCATAAATTGCCTTTCATGGAAGATCTCCCCAAGTTGCTGATATAAGGATTTCTGCTCCTCGTAGGTTAGGTTTCTTATAATCTGGATAGCAAAAAGTAGGCAATGGATGAGAATCACACAGGATAAGATCAAATGAAAACAAGGTACGATCCTAACCTGATCCAAGATTGCATCGACAGAGAAATTGTGGGGCGAAATAAATGATTGGTGATATATGTATGCAAAAACTGCCATAACCATCTGGGAAAATGCACAAGAACAATTATTTCAGCTACACTGCACAGGCTAGGATATCAAATCATACAGAAGTTCCTTCAACTTGACATAATCAATACGTGTGTCTTTGTGTGTGTGTGTGTGTGTTGGGGTTGTATGTTAAATTTCTTGCGAAGTCACTCTTTGCGGCCTGAACACACTTGTTTTTACTACTCAAGGGCATTATTTTCTATTTACCTTCTTCTATCAACAATTGTCAAAACAAGCAGCGAAGGGACTAAACTCCGATGTCTATCCCAACCAAAATTAAGTATACAAATGGCTGCATAGAAGAGGAGTAATACAAGTATACTTAACACAATTCTCTCTCAAAAGAGGTCAGATGGAAAATGCCTAACATCTCGAAAAATAGAAGAAAGCTAGATCCTAAAATAAAGCTACTGCTCCTGCAACCATTAGCTCAAACATTTACGTCAACCAGTTGGTTCATAGATGAATTACCAACAACAGGCCTGCTCATACAAATTTTGGTACAACCAAAATGTTTAAGGATAGGCATATATATGTTTCATAGCCAGCAACATATCCCCAAATGTTCTTTGAGATGACTTACTTGACAATCCATTCGGTCAGTAATTCCACCATGCCCAGGTATGCTGTCGCCAAAATCCTACAAAATTTTAAGATAGATAAATGGAAGTAGAAAACAGTATAATCTTCATACTTTACAATTCCTAAAGACAGCAAAATAACGAAGCTGTAAGCACCTTTATCTTAAAAGCCCTCTTGAAGCCACTTGCAAAAAATCCTCCAAACGGTGCTATTATTGATGCAAACAAACCAAGGGCTAAAGCATGCCACTGCACAGGTAAAAGGAAAACTTCTTTCCATGGAAACTGCCAGGAGGCACATGTAATCAGATAAAGTTCACAAGTAAAACATCAAGAAACTTTGGAAAGACAATACAAACCCAATAAGAGTACAACATGCATTAATTCACCATATAGGGGCATTTGATGGATATGGAAGAATAGAAGGAGCATGTTTGTTCAATGGAGCACTTTACCACATACAAATGACGTGATTATGTTGTCTGACTTTTCAAGGACCTAAAAGGGGGATAAACATCTTCATTGGTCACTCAAGCACTAGGTTTGACCTCAACCTACGTGTCCAAAGTTTGCTGGCATGGATGCCGCTTGTCAGACGCATCAGCAGCCACAACAACTCCCCTGTTGTGAACCTTTGTTCACATCGGGATAATTACTGTGCAGAGGATGGCCAGACGACATGGGGATTAGGGTACTAGAAGGGGGAGACAGACATAGATTCAGCTGAGAACTAGAGGGACAGAGAAATAGCAAATACAGGAGACATTTTTTCTTGTCGCCAAACACGACACTGGCCATCTCTAATTATCTAGTCGTGACTCGTACTCTACTACTAACACATGACTGAGACAAACATGGCTTGGACACCAACTACTACTACTAACAGCAAAGGACTCCATAACTCCTGAGAGACTAAATCTATCTGGACGCGCAGGGGCAGAGCTTAGTTCAGACTAAAGTGGGCCATGGCCCCTCCTTCCAAATTTAAATTCCATGATAAGTCTTGGTTGTTGTACAAAAAATGATGTTAAAATAAATAAACGGAAAAAATATGCATTTGCTCTTACCCACTGTGGCACCCATTCTCCCAAATAATAATGCTCTGGCTTAAACATAGGACCAGGATCGCAACGAAGCCACCCTGTTGACAGGTCCTGAAATTTTCCATAATAAATTTCAGAGTAGCAATTCGCATATACAACTAACAATCACATTCTGAAGGAAATAGCAAGTCACCTTTCTTGGGCATGTCAACCATTGGAAACGACCCATTACATTTGCTAACTGCCAAATAAAATAAGGGAAAGTGGAGAATGGTATTATATAGAATAACAAATGAAGTGTCCAGAAATCACTGTATGTATCTAATATGAAAATGAATTACTATTTTAAAGATTCAACCCTCGAAGGTAGCATGATAGGTAGTAATCTCGTAAGTATATAACCCAGGGCTAGCCAACATAGACGAGCTGGTCACTGATAGGAAAAATAACAAAACCTTTCATCTCACCAGAAAAGCAGAGATGATAGTTGTCACTGATGCACCAATAAAACCTTCCCATGTTTTCTTTGGAGATAACTTGATCAATGGTGTTCTCCCAAGAAAGAACCCAAATAAATAGGCAGCAATGTCATTAATCACAATGAGCGAAGCAGGGAGAAGAAACCTGTGCAAGCATAGCATTGGAGATGTATGGAGTTTGTCAAATGTACGGGCTAAAATACCAATAGTTACTTGCTTAATTAACATGCATACAACCAAATTCGACAATTTATTCTACAGTATATATTATTTATTAAATATGTGCCATTGTCATAAAGTAGCTTAACTTAAGCCCAAAAAAAGAAAAATCTATCTTCCCATAATTGGTACGGTGCAAAAAGGAAATAGCAAGGCACACATGCGTACATGTATGAGTATGGCTGTTGCAACCAGTGCTCTTAAGTTTTTCTAGTTTTTTATATATTTCTTCTTTCTGGTGGAGAACTGGATGTTCTTAAAGCGGTAGGTGCAAGATAGAAACACAAACTTCTACTAGAACAAAATCTCAAATAGGTCAATATGGACAACCCAGTGATGTTTCCACTGTAACTGAAATAAGAATAGGCTACAAATTTTGTTAAGAAGGCACATAGGGTGTAGCATGGGAAATTCCTAGTAAGTCAAAGAGGTACAGGACTTCATGGCAACAATATTTTTCTACAGCCTTATAATAAATTAGGCATCTTGAAGTTACTTCAACAACTTCAGTTGTTTTTTAGATGAGGAAATTTGGATGCTTAAACTATACCAAATAAATACATGACAAATGTCAGAACTGGATAGAAATGGCTAAACATTTCACACAATTCAGTAAGTCAAAACTGTAAACAAAAGGACACTAACAAGGTGAATATATGACTTACCAGAACATCCCTTCAAATATATTTGCCACGGTGAAAGAAGACTGCGCAAAAACCGTTAAAAGAATCATGTGCGTCCAGGAATACTGTTTGAACTGATACTTGTATGTCTTTTTCTTCAGAGTCAAAATAAACCATACAAATCCTGGATCATGGGATTTATATATTACTTTCACTTTTATGCCAGACAGGGACTAGAAATTACCAAGATAAGACAAGTAGGTTACTAAAGGAAGGAATGTCTAAGCAAAACTCATGCAACCAAGCAAATTTAAAAAAATCAAAGAAAACCAGCTTTTGCTGAACATTGTATTGTTTAGATCACTTAGGCAGGCCTGCACTACACAAAATTTTAGCTCTGAGCATTTGCAAATCCGTAACGCTCATCCAAATAAGTGAAATAATGTAGAACCTCCAATATTCAATACTAATCATTCAATCCATAAAACAATTCCATTATATAAGTCCACACGAATAGTTGTTAATGCCAGAGGTGAACTGTCATTTAAATCAACTGAAAACCCTATAACCAAATAATGACCAAAGTAGCCAAGCAGACCATAAAAGTTATGGGTAGGATACAGTCTATTGCTCTATTTTGGATAAGCTCTTTACACATTATTATGTCAGAAAAATATAACAACTCAGAAATATTCTTAATAGAAATAGAATTTTTAATGAATAAATACTACTGGAAATTATTTGCATGTTACATAACATACTGAGCTTACCTGCAATATAAAGAAAATAGCAAATAAACATCTGATACTTTATTAGGCCGCTGACAACCTTATACAACAAGTGATCTGAAGTTACTGTGTTAACAAGCTCCCGACTAAGAAAGCGCCCATATGTAAACAACATTGCCGTGAAAAAGAAGTGCCTGCGAAGAAATGATAAGGCTTGTTCAGACAAATTTATATATACTTTTTGAAAAGCATTACAACGGTGGCAGCTATGCTATTGAGTTATTGACAATTTTCCAGTTCAAAACAATAGTAGAATCAAAATAGCCCAGCACCTACCAGTTTAGCAGCCTAAACCCAGGCAGTTGTTTCTCTTCACTGGATTTTCTGAGTAGGTTAAAAAGCTCTGTTGCCATGAATATTTGAATCACAACCACCATGGCCCAGATATAAAGATGACCCATATAAACTAGGAATGCAAAGCCTCCAATCATCCACATGGTAGAATATGTGCGGATAAGCATTGACTTATACTTGTTCTGATCACTGACAAGCAAAGCTGGTCCATTGGCTCTATTCCCATCTGTGGTAACCTGGAAAAAAGAAGAAGATAAGATTAGCTCCATAAAAACATCATGGTTGTCAACATAAAACAGGTTGATGCTCTATCTTTGCACCATGCTCCCATGTTAGTACTCAACAAATACTCCATTATCAAAGAAATAAATGAACGAGTGGGTGAAATGGATAAATAAACAGAGTAACAAGCACCCTTCTTATGACATCCACTACTCATCCTACATATGCAAGTGCGGTGAAGTTGAAAATTAAGGAAGTGAAGATAGGTTTTTTAAAAATTGTAGCTGAAAGATGTCTGTAGCATAGCCATTGCATTAATAAATAAATTTGCAAGACATATGTAAAAAAACTACCAATGACTTCCTCTTGACAATACAGACCTGCGTAAGCTGCGAATGCAACAATATTGAGAAACTAACGGGCTTGTCCATTTGCTAAAACATGGAAATAAGCCAGAATTGTAAGGAACAAAATTCCAAAAGAAAAATGTCATGAGGAAATAATTAACCTCATTAGGACGTCTTCGATGTCTAACACGTCCTGCATGAGAAGCAGAAACATCGCTAGAGCTGGCGTCCTTTTGCATCGCTGCTATCGAATCTATAAAACCACAATAGTCAGTTAGACCAGATTCAATCACAAAAGCAAATTTCAGACTATATCAGGTGGTAAAACACAGAGGGCACACTAAGTGGAACTTCGACTCAATTATTGCTTTATAGATGGTTCGTCAAACAAATTGTGTGCAAATTGGAGAGCACAGTCTGAAACTCAACTCGAACAATAAACCCCTGACTGCCACAAGAACTAACCCAGAAGACCAGCATTTGTGGTCAGTGTGGGAACTGGTTACAGGACCACCAGCCAACCATCCAAGCTTTCCTTCCTGTGGCACCGCAAGCGGCTAGGGTTGCCCCACACCAACAACACTAACCATCCAAAGTTCAAACAATAAACAAACACATCGCTCTCATGATTATTAGTTGCTGCTCGCAACCGCTCAACTGCAACTACAAGCCATCCCCAAATCGTCGTCTCGATTAACAATCTAGCCTCCCTCGAACTAACAATCTGTGGAAAGTAGCATTCCATGACCAGCTAAAAGCAAGCCAGGACAGGAGATATTCCCCTCGAATTAAAAAATTCCAAAACCCATCACTAAGCTTGGAGCGGCACCAAATTGCAACCCCGCATCCCGCACGAAAACACCAGCAAACGAACGAACGAAGGAATCCCCCTCGCAGAAACAAACAGCCAAACAAAACCCGCCGCAAACCAAAACGAGACAGCATAAATCCCACCGAGCAAGGAAGCGTGCGTAGGAGGGCGGGTGTCTCCTCACCGGGAAGCGCAGCGCTCGAGGAGGTGGGAAGGCGCGGCCGGAGGCGAGGCCCCGAGCTCGCGGGAACCGTAAACTAGTCCCGGCGGCGGCGGCGGTGGCGACGGAGCGGGGTCTGGGGAGAGGGGAGAGAGGCAGCAGCGTGCGTGCTTCGAGAAAGGGGATGCGGGGAGTTGTGGTGTGCGTGCGCTTTGTGATTAATTCGGCCTTTATACAAAGCACGGTCGGGGAATGAAAATGGGTGGAGGAAGGAATTCAAAGTACATCGGGGCAGTGCTACTGCTAGCACTAATTGCCCAGTAGGGGCCCATGGAGGGAACCGGCCCACTGGCCCAGGGGCTCTTTTTTTTCACCCAAACGAGGATATTCTTCTGGCTTGGTTCTAGTGCGCCTTCGCAAATGAAACGCGTCACAGGTACCTTAAACTGGCTTGCACGGCTTGGTGTTTATCAAGGCGAAGGCTCAGAAGTCTTCAGTACGAAAGACGAGCGAAAACAGCTACGAAAAGGACTTGCTATGGAACGAGCTGACACTCAATGGCGCGCAAGCACAGCCACGCTGTGATCTGAACCTGATGGCCGCAGCCAGTGCATGCTAGGCCCTCTAGCCACTCGTACCCACGTGGATCCGCCGCCAGTTGACATCGGATGTTGCTACTTGAACTTGGACGAATATGTCGGCATCCGTTTTGATATATTGGCACGCATGTGGGGGCGCAAACGATGCTAAGGTTAATTCGTTCCAGCAGAAAAAAACGACGAGTTCCAGCTTCGTCGCACCCGCTGTCTAAAGGGAATCATGCATGCCCGGGTGGCGGGTGCTAATGCAGTAATGTGCTATGGCGGATTCGCAGGCAATGGCGGGTGGTACGTACGACCACGAGTAGTGCGTGAACGGTAGGCTAAGGCCCTGTTTGTTTGGGCTCTTTTTGGCTTTTAGACTTTGGCTTCGAAGCTAAAAAAGCACATAAATAGGTACTTTTGGCTTTTGACTTTTTGGAAGCCGAAAGCACATAATATGTAGTTTCAGCTTCCAAAAAGCCAAAAGCCAAAAGCACCTATTTAGTTGCTTTTTTGGTTTCGAAGTCAAAGTCCAAAAGCCAAAAAAAAACCCAAACAAACACCCCCTAAGAAAGAACATGCTCAAAAGCTCGGCATATTAGTTATCGGGTGCTTAAGGAAAGCCCCAGCAACGTATGCTGCTTCAGTTCTTTGCTTTCGGTGCAGTGGGACGAGAATGTGTAGCCACGTGAGAGTCGCCTCTTTCCATCGTCCACGTACGTGCGAGCAGAACCCTTCTGTAGACTTTACGCTTCTGGATCTGTTGATGCACGTGGGCTGAGGCCAGGGAAGATTTTAAAAGCCTATTTATGCCCTCTATCGAATGGAATTATTTTGGAGTTTTGAAGAACCGAGATGAATTATTTGATGAATTCTAACGTGTGTTTTGACCTCATGAAAACACATTTGTGCGGCAGTGGCGAAGGCAGGGATTAGAGGAGCTTTTTTTTGAAATAATATTATTTTATTCAGATATTTCAAAAATATTACCACATTTGGAAATTTTACAAAAATGACCTCAATCGCCACGACGCGTGGCGATTAGGCAGAAATCGCCACGGCCGATGGCGATATGGGAAAATCGCCACCCTAATTACCGATTCAATTTGGAATCGGGGTGGCCCACGGCGATTAGCAGAAATCGCCAGGAGCTATGGTGATTTCTTGAAATCGTCAGGAGGTACGGCGAGTTCTCGTGGCCCGCGACAGCTTTGGTGACGTGGCCAAGTTCTGAACGCCAGAGCTGATGGCGTTTGCAAGGTAGATGAAACGCCGTGCTCTCTGGCGTTTGCCGCCAGGTGCTAACGCCAGGAGGAATGGCGTTTTCAAGGTGAACAAAACGCCATGGCCTCTGGCGTTTGCTTAGCTGGCGTTCGTCCTCCCCTGTTATGCCCACGAGGGGCCGAGTATGTCAAACGCCACGGGCACAGGCATTTTCCTGGAGGGAGATCGCGGGGCGTTTCCCGAGAAGAGCGGGCGGTTGCCGGGGGAGGGCGGGAAATTAACTTCCTATCGCCATGAGTCCTGGTGATTTCTGTTATCGCCACACGACGTGATGATATCGGCGGATTTCGTCGGCGGTGGTTCCTATCGCCATGGGCCGTAGCGATTTATGCCTAGTCGCCACGCGTCGTGGCGATTGAGGCCATTTTTGTAAAATTTTCAAATGTGCTAATATTTTTAAAATATTTGAATAAAACAATATTATTTCAAAAAAAGGACGCCGAGGCCAATTATATATTTTAAAGAAGATTTTATTAATCTTTCAGTATCTACTTTAAATCAATATATACAGCCTAACCAAGTTCACGTGATGCAAAGTTTAGGAAAGAAGAAAAGTCTACAAACGAAAGATCCGAATCACAAAGCACTTAAACAAATACAAAGATAAATTATGTAGCTGGGAAACTTACCCCAGCTACTAGCAAAAGCTCCATCACTAAGGCCTCCATCAATTTGCTTTGCTTCCTTGGACCATGGAATTCTGGCGCTCCAATTTATACGAGGACGTCCAACATCGCAGTAAAGCGTTACATCTAGAGACGACCTGATTCGGATGAGACAAGAGCTTGTTATCAAAAATCGTATCGTTAGAGCACAACTAAATAGACAACACATGTCTACCGCCCCAACAAGGATTTGTGACCTTAACCCATTTCCCAAACCAATTATCCATTGTTGTAACACATAAGCAATGTTAGAGAGTGCATGAAGGTTAAACGCAAGATGAACTACCCGCCATGCGAAACGAGCTACTTGACGATAGGTGTTGAATAGCTTCATCTTGGTCACAAAGCAATAAGTCCCACCTCCAGTTTCGCCTAAGTAAGTTATCCGTAGTGAATATAACCCCCTTCCTAAATACCATAAAAATATTTTAGTTCTTAGCAGTAATCTGAGCTTCCACAAGTGTGTATGACAGAACTGGCCGTGGAATTTCACGAGAACCTTGTACATAGATTTAATTGAAAATGAATTGTTTTTGTGTACATAAAGCATCAAGGATGTAGTCTTGAAAAGGAGTGAATAGACTAGTTTTAAAATTTAATCCTAAATATGCAAGATAGTAACCTAGTATACTAGTGACTATGCAAAATTGTAATCAAATAAATCTAGCAACATATATAATCGAAGCAACAAGTAACAAAGCATATAAAGTATGAAGTATGAAGGATTGCAAACACAGGGACAAGAAGATTTGTTGTCGAAGTTTGGATCTTTGGCGAGATCTTACATCTCTATTGAGGAAGATTTAATACAACGATCATAGCTCCTTCTCACTTGGCAGCTCTTTCACCTTGCGGTAGGCGAGCTCTTGACCTTCACAGATTCTTGAGACTCATCACAATCTTCTTGAAGGCTCTCACATGACTCCTGGTCATCTAAGAGATGCCAATCTCCAAGGGCTTAATTGATTTGGCTTGGAGATGAACTCTTGCTTACTTCTCAAATTTGGTTTAATTTCTCTTTCAAAGATTTCCTTACAACGATTGAATCAAGGACTTGAGGAGCTGTGGCAAGGCACCGAGAAGTGTAGCAAAATGAAATGGCAAATAGTTACTTGTGCATAGAGGCTTGGGGTTATATAGCCAACTCCTCAAAAACTAGTTGTTACTGCAAAAGCGGACATTCCCGAAACATCCGACATGGAACTTGGAGGTTCCAACATTTAAAAGTAAGAGCTACTTCGATTGTCCAGAAACAGATCGCAAAACTTCCAACACAAATTCAGAGATCACTAGTTTCATAGCACATCAGATAAAAGTAGATCTCAGTGATTCCGACTTTGAACCCAGACCCTCCGGGAATAAAGATAACCTCACCGAGGTGTAAACAGAACCAATTCCTGGAGGTTTTGACACTGTAGTCAGAGCTTCTGAGATTTCAAAGGACCTCAATAGAGGATAGTCAGAATGCATTCTCAGAGGTTTCGACATTCTGATTCGAATGTTTTGAGATTTCAAGGATAAGTCTAGAATAGATTGTCAGAGGCTTCGGAGAATTTCCAACATCTCTGACTTTTAAGATTGAAGGACTTATACGTTTACAGTAATAGAACTCGAAGGTTCTGAGAAATCTCGGATGTTTGGATATCTAGAAAAACAGATAGGAAAGGCAACTTGGAGGATCCGAGTTCCTCGACTCTTTACACAGAAGTGAATCTCGAATGTTCCGACACTAAGTTAGAGGTTTCAACATTTCCAGAAAGTGTGTGCTTGAAGAGTTTTCAAGGGTATCTTTGGATTTGGAAATTATTCGTAGCTGAGCATTAGCAAGACACTTTCACGAGCTTCCAGATTTCAACCCCCTTAATAGTACGGCGTTTCCTAAACTTAATCTAATTCCTTGAACCATTAAAAAAGCTAGAAAATTATCTTTAATCTTGTTTCTTCAGGCCATCTTTCCTTAGAACTTTTTAGGGGTCGTCAACGTCGGTTTTAACACTGCTTTTGAGATTAAACACTTGATCATACTTGATGCACATAGCCCCTAATAATTTTGTCGTTAATCATCAAAAGCCACTTAAAGGGCCAAGATGCACTTTTAGTAGGTTCCACGAGAAAAATTCCCTCTTGTTAGAAAGGTTGACTAAAGCGAGACGGGACACAAGGTCATTCCATGCCATCAACTTTGCTTCAACTATGGCTTGTTCAAAAGCGACGTTGAGCGGTGTGGTCGAGAAAAATTCTGCCATTGAGGCATGTTTTTTCCTAACCATGTTATATAAGATGGGGAATTGGACGCAAAGTGTTGTGTTCCCCAACCATCTATCCTGCCAAAACCGGATTTGAAAGCCATCATGTAAATTGAACCTTCCTAGTTGGAAAAATGTCCTTGACTCCCATGAGTCCCACCTAGAATTGAGTCATTGTATCTATATTCTGCTTGGCTAAGTGATATGAACCTCAAGAATTTATTCCTTAGTAGCCCCTGCCATAGGCTGTCTTCATTTGGTAACTTGAACAATCATTTACTCAGCAAACATTTGTTCGTTTGTTCAAGGTTTTGAACTCCAGGGCCATTTTGGTCCTTAGGCCTACGAATGATGCCCCATTTGATCAATCTATATTTGTGTTTGTGACTATCACTTTGCCAATAAAATCGAGACCAGTAATAGTCCAAATGCTTATGTACCCTTTTAGGTACTTCAAAGAAAGACAACATAAACATTAGCAAGCTAGAAGTGACCGAGCTTATGAGAACTAATCTGCCACCGGTGTACAAATTCTTCCCCTTCGAGCTGCTTAGGCATTTTTCAAACCGGTCCTCAATCCCCTTCCAATCGAAAAGGAAAAGACCCTAGATCACAGCAAAAAGTTGGAGGTCTCAGGATTGATACTCCTTGGCCTTATTGAAAGAGAACAATTCACTCTTGTGAAAATTGATCTTGAGCCTAGAAAGTTGCTCAAAAGCACAAAGAATGAGTTTCAATTTTTTGCTTGATCAATGTCATGGTCCATAAGATAATGGTATTATCGGCATATTTTAGGATGGATAGGCTGTCCTCAACTAGATGCGGTACTACCCTGTGATAATGCCCTTGTCTCTAGCTCACTTCAAAAAATGGTGAGCATATCGGCCATGATGTTGAACACAATAGGTTACAGCGGATCCCCTTGCCAGAGTACCTTCATCATTTGAAAAATGGTCCTTTGTCACCATTAATCTTAATGGCGACGCTTCCACTCTGAACAAACTGTCACCATTAATCTTAATGGCGACGCTTCCATCCTGCACAAACTGTGCAACCCAATTGCACCAAGTGGAAGAGAAGCCCTTAGTTTGTAGGGTCTGAAATAGCAAAGGCCATTTGACCTTGTCATATGCCTTCTCAAATCAATCTTGAATAGAACACTATTTATCTTCTTTATATGCATTTCATGTATGGCTTCATGTAAAATTATCACCCCTATAGGATGTTATTACCAGGTATGAATGTAGTTTGACAAGGATGCACCACCAACTCAACCACTCTAATTATCCGATTGGTGCCAACTTTTGTAAAGATCTTAAATCTAACATTTAACACACAAATGGGCGATATTGATGTATATGTCTTGCGTCAGCCTTGCTCAGCAATAAAGTAATAAAACCAAAATTTAGGCTATGAAGAGGAAGACTTCCACGATGGAAGTTGTGGAAGAGCGCCATTAGGTCGTGTTTAATTAACATGGAAGAGCGCCATTAGGTCGTGTTTAATAACATTCTAGAACACCTGACAAAACTCCATAGAGAATCCATCCGGCCTAGGTGCTTTATTATGTTCCATCTGGAACACTGCCTCGTGGACCTCTTTTCAGTAACTGGTTCAATGAGCGCAACATTTTCTTCACCAAATACTTTGGGAAAATCTTCATCAAACTCTTCCATCATAGCAAAGTGGTTCGATTCAGGGGGGTCCAAAGAGGCTACGGTACTAGTATGTGATGTACCTTTTAAATTATACCTGGCCCTAAATAACCCTTTCGTAGGACCTTGGATGTCACCTAGAGGGAGGGTTGAATAGGCATTTTAAAAATAACGATGATCTAGACCGATCCTTATGAGGAAATTAACTAATTGATTTTGCACAAGTTCAAAATCTAAAGCGACTAGGTTCAACAAAGTGCATCAACCCTAAGTCTAAGATAAGTCAAGAAATCTTAGGGCGACAAGCAAGCATGGCAAGTTCTACACGAGATAATTGCACAAATATGAACTAGGAGAAAAGTAAAGGAGACAGGATACAAACGATGTTCTTGAAATTCGGATATCCACCAATATCCTACGTCTTCGTTGAGGAAGCTTGCTCCAAAGAATAAGCTGGCTTCGAATCGAGGTCTTTCCTCAAGACCCTTGTCTCTAGCAAGAGCCTCCCACTTTGGTTAGCTCTCCGGATATGGTGAGCTCCACAACCACTCATAACTCCTCGAGCCTATTCACGGCCATCATTGAAGAGATCACCGAGCTTGCAACCGCTAAGCCATTTAGGAGGCGGTGGCCTACAAGAGTAACAAGCTTTCGGACTTCCACTTGAACACGATCGACACAAAAGAGCTTAAACCAATGTAACTAATGCAATCACCAAGTGCAACACAATGCACAACTCTCACTCATAACTGAGCAAGAGAAAACTCATGCCCTAGAGGCTATTAAGTGAATGGGTTTACCAAGAAGGACTCAATAAATGATCCCAAAGACAGCAGCAACTCTTCCACCCCAGTCAAGAGGGCTACTTATAGCCAACCCAAATGCATTTGATCTGAGATAATTAGACTTCGGACGGGAATTGTGTGATGAAGGCTCCCAGTTCGTGGTTGAGAATCTCCCATGAGAACGACACGGGAATGACTTTCTTCAACTCAGCCTCAACTTGTTCACGGTTAAGCTCCCCCGAACAACCAGCGCAACGCCAGTCTTGCCATTGTTAGTTCAGACTCTAGGTGCTTCGGACAGTGGAATTAGGAAGAACCCTAGTCCATCAGCTCCATATCCACATAGGGTGGCCACCTTCTTGGGCAAACATAGGATTGGACAGAGCAGAACCAAGTGTTCGACGCTCTCACAGATATCGCACGGGACCCTAATCGGGCAATTTGCGACTTGACACGATCCTCACGCCGTTTCCGTGGTTAGGAGTTGGCCAACTGAGCAGCATGGTGTGCTGTGTTGGGCGGCGCCTGCGTATGAGTCATATGGTGCAACAATGTTGATACAAGGGGGCTAAAATATGCTAATACTAACTCTCTTTTTTGAAATGTAAAGAGTTAATACTAACTACTAATACATCATAGGATCATTCCAGGGGCCTTGGCTCCTATCAATCTTCTCTCCCTCCCCGCCATTGTTTGTGCCTGTCATGTACCTTCTCTCTTTGATTTTCTGCAAATGCGAAAAATTATAAAGAAGTATCAGCCCACATTGCTGCAAAATATTCGGGCCTTAAAACGGTTTTCTGCTCTAGTAAGTTGTTTGGTTTGACTTTTTGTTAGAGAACTGTTGGTCTCGACTTGATAGATGATAGATCCACCCAATGATCCATATTTGTTTAGCCGGCTTATATGGGCCAAAAGTGCAGAGATTGGGCTAAAGCATAACATCATCATGCCAATCGATCACGAGAATTCCCAACATTGGTTGATTTAATTCCTACTGTCATATTTCCACTGAAGTTCCACTATCTCAGAAAACACTTCTTCTACATGACCATCACTAACGGGCACCAGGAGGCCCGTCACTGATAAAAGCAAACACTGACAGGCGAGTCAGGCCCCGTTAGTAAACGTGACGCAGAAGGCGAAGCCGCCAACCTCTACTGACGGGCCAAAAATCCGCCCGTCAGCAGAAGTTGGCGGAAAGGAGAAACTCGGCATCTCTACTGACATAAACATTCACTAACGGGCAATTCTGGAGGGCCGTCAGTGAAAGTGTAATTTCTACTGACGGGTGGACTTACCACCCGTCAGTGGAACTTTTCTCTAGAATAGCTTCGAGGGCATAGTTATCACTGACGGGCGACCTTTTGTGCCCGTCAGTGATAATACTGCACTTATATAAGGGAGGCCGCGCCTGCAGCTGGCCGTTGAGCTCGCGCGCCTCACACGACCAGCTGCAAGCTCCGGCGCCTCAGTGGAGATTGAGCTAGGCTGCTGCTCTCCTTCCTTGTCCCCCTCCCCCCTCTCCTCCCTTCCTCCTCCTCTAATTCTAGATCTAGATCTAGATCATTAATTAATCCTCCTCCTTCCTCCTTTCCACCTCTCGTTCTCCCTCCCTCCCTCCCTCCCCTCCCTCTCTCTCCCTCCCTCCCTCCTAGATATACAATCTATATCTAGATCTCTTTTAACCCTCCTCCCTCCCTCCTCCCCCTCCACCCATTTTCCCCTCTCTTAATTTTCTCCCCTCCCCTCCTCTCTGTACTTACCCTATTCCAAAGGCTAGCGAGCTCTCTTTGGTACGATGTAATACATGAAAGAAAATAATAAATTTTGTGTTTATTCTGTTAATTTGAACTATAATCAATCAGTTTGTTGTTGTAGGGATCGATGGATCGAAGTTGGATGTACAGCGAAAGGGCAGCATGGAGTTTCGTCGATACTCTGAATGAGTTTCTAGATGCGGCCGAGGAAGATAGGGAGAAAAAGGGTGCGAACAAGATGTGTTGTCCATATTTTGTATGCAAGAACACGATAATGTTTAGGGAGAGAGGCATGTTGCAGCTCCACTTGTTGACTAAAGGTTTCATGGAAGGTTATACACGTTGGACAAGTCACGGTGAGGAGACCGAAATTTTAGCTACTCCTGAATGTTTAGAAGAAGAGGCCATACATGGAGACGCAGAAGAAAATGAAGACCATATTTCTGAATGTAGGGATGACTTGACGGGAGAGGCGGGGAACAATTTGGCTGAGATGTTGAGGGACAGTCACATGGCAGACCAGGTGGTCGAAGACCCCGAGGATGAAAGAGAGGTTGCAAAGTTTGCGAAACTGATGGAAGACTCGACAAAACCACTGTATCGCAGCTGCGATCCTGAGCACACGCGTCTATCAGTCACGCTAGAACTTCTAAGGATCAAGACAGCCCACAACTGTCCGGATGCAAACTTCGATGAGACACTGGCTTACCTTGCGATGGTTTTTCCAAAGGAGAACGTGTTGCCTACGAGCACAGAGGAAGCGAAGAAGGTGGTCTGCCCCCTTGGATTGGATGTAGAGAGACGCTTGTCAGAATGACTGCATTATTTATCGCAAGGAGTATACAAAGCTGCACAAATTTCCGGTGTGCAACACATCTATAAGCGGGGCAGAAACCAAGACGATGACGATGAAAAAGTGACGAGTGGTGCCCCTGCAAAGGTTGTATGGTACCTTCCAGTCCTCCCCTGTCTGAAGCATTTATTCGGTAACAAGAAGGAGGCAAAGCTGCTGCATTGGCACGAAGAGGGGCGAAGAAAGGACGGGGTGTTGAGACACCCAGCTGATGCTTGTCAGTGGAGGGCAATCGACACTGAATACCCAGATTTCGGTAGTGATCCGAGGAATATCAGGTTCGGTATGAGTACGAACGGAATAAATCCATTCGGCAACATGAGCAGCAGACACAGCACATGGCCCGTTGTTCTTTGGATCTATAACCTCCCTCCATGGTTGTGCATGAAGTGGAAGTACATGCACCTATCTATTCTTATTCAAGGGCCAAAACAACCTGGAATGGATCTTAAGAATGTCGAAGACGATGAAACCTAGATTTTCGATCAATTCAGAATGAACCTCAATGTGTAATAATATCATTTTGATGAATTGAATGGTTAATTATGTTCGGGAGTTGGTGAAATAGGCATGTGTTGCATGTATGCTCTAAGTCCAGTCCGCAAACCCAAAAATCATGATCGAATAGTCCACTCCGCAAACCTTCAAATCAGTCCACATCAGGCCGAAAAGGCGCCCCAACTTGATTCACCTTCCCCAGACAGCAAAGATTGGTAACTAAGTGGATAACTTGGAAAATATACTATTAGTTTGGCGAACAGGGTGAAAAAAATTTTACTAACAGGGTGAAAAAAAACATGTATATCAGTCCACTATGTTCAACAATATGTGAAACCCTAAAACCAAATCACTTACGGTCAATGAAACTGGCCCGTCAGTAGAAATAACTTTCACTGACAGGCGACTACGTAAGGACCGTCAGTGATTCGCTATTATCACTGATGGGCAGACATTTTGTCGCCCGTCAGTGATGTAGGCCGGACTTCCACTGACGGGCATGTAATATGCGCCCGTCAGTGGTGATGCTACACTACTTAACGCGGACTTGGCGAAAATTTCAAGCAGTTCTCGCGCGTTCTCGTTCGAACCAGCCGCGAAAACCTAGCCCGCTGCTAGGCTGCCGTGCCGCCGCCGCCCGTTCCCGTCCGCGCCGCCGCCCCCCGACGCCCCGTTCGCGTCGCCGCCACCCGAGCCCGTCCACGCCGCCGCCACCCGACGCCCCGTCCGCGCCGCCGCCCCCGACGCCCCGTACACGCCGCCGCTGGTCCCCGTCGCCCTTTTCCCTAAGTTGAATGCGTACTGAACTAGTTGGAGCCTGCAGTAGTTGTGTGGTTTAAGAGGTCACGGTGTCAATCTACTGAACTAAGAAGAACATAACTTCCCTTGACCTTGGTTCTAAGTGATAATGTGAGTGTGAATGTTTGGAGTTGTGAAAAGTTGATAATGTATATATGTATATACTCAAAACTATTAAGAACAGATGCATGCTTCCACATCCAAAGCATTGGGTATCAGTTTCTATGTGTATGTAGTTTACATATACATGTTTTCGAAAACTGATAAGAGCAGGTACTGTGTTTGATTCTCAGCTTTAAATTTGAGATGATCTTTTCCTGAGAAATGATTAAAGATATGGTCTATTTGATGAGAACAGATGCTACACTTGCTGCCTATTTAGCTGCTTAGCTTTGTGATGATTATTTCTGAAAAGAACTTGAGAAAGGTTTGGGGCTAGAAAAATCTGATAAGAATAGAAACTACTTATTTTGCCTATTCGTTGCCTTTAAAACCCTGTGATGAATCTAAAAATCTAAGGTTTTTGTTTAAGAATCATGTGGTATTGATTGATAAGAACAGATATTACCCAAGGTTCTGAGGGTCACTTATGCTATCAACTTCATCTAGTTGATATTCATGTATAAATGTGTATGCAGCTACGATGATTTCAGGTTTGGATATCCTTATAATTTTGTATAAGGATATACGTAATTTCAGGTTTGGATGGTAAGTGTTTGGCTTCTTAGGCTTGCTGGTGGCTTTGCTCCTCTTCTCGGCTGATCCCTCTTCTCTAATTGTTCCTCCTCCTTATGTCCTGCTGATCTTGCTTTTCTCCTTGTTGGTGGCCGGCTCCTCTCTCCTATTGTCCTTCTCCTCCTCTGCAGCTCCTAAGTGGTGGCTGCTATACTATTGCTCTCTTGCTACTCTTAACTTTTGAGGAAATGGTGGTCTTGGATGAGTAGTACTATAATACTGCTGCTACTCTAATTTTCTTTTTTATCGCACTATATTTAGATAGTGTTTACTTAAAGTATTGTTTTCATTTCTAGTTACTTGTTCTGATACATAGTTTTCATTTTTTAAGTTTCTTAATATATCAGAAATGGACTCTTCGCCAACCCGGGAACTAGCCCGCGTAGATGATGATAGGGCGGCGCCCCTAGACGTGGCGGCCCCTATTGACGCCCCGCCCCTAACCGATCAAACAGCTCCCGAGCCGGCCAGTGAACCTGCCGTCGAGCTGGAGAATGTACCTTCGGCACTTGCACCTCCCACGGCGTGAGATGAAGAGAGTGCGTCTGGCTCGTCTGACGCTTCTCGGTCTAGCGACTCGGGATTGAGGAACAGGAGGTGCCGGAGTCATCGTCAGCAGCACCATCAAAGCCGAAGAGACAGTACAACCCTAGAGGTGGCAATCAGTTGACAAACGAGACATTCGTCGTCACTCGAGTCGGCGTAACAAGTGTTCCTGCAAGTCCTTAGAAGGCTACGAGGTCGTTCAGCAACACCTGCAGGTGCATTGTTCGTGATCATGTCAGGATCACATGCCGGAACTTCAAGAAAATGATCGACACCCAGAAAAAGGTCATGTTCGACAAGCTGTGGGATAAGTACGCTATCCCAGAGGTTGACAAGGAAAGAGTGCAGAGGAAAGCAGACAGCATCATGTGTGCTGTGCTAAGGACATGGCGATATGAAGCAACGAAGTTGCTAGACGCCGATTTCGAAACTGCAATTAAAACTAAATGGCCAAAGATAGAACTCGAACACTGGGAGGAGTTCGTTGCCGACAAGAAGAGCGACGCATTCAAGGAGAAGAGCCGCCGGGGGAAGGAGCTGCGCGTGAAGAACAAATTCCCCCAACACCTTGGCAGCCGAGGTGTTTCAGGGAAGAGACCGATCTGGGCCAAAGAGGACGCTGCGCTGATAGCGGCTGGCAAACTGGTTCCTTTCACCGATATCGAGCAGGAACGCACGCAGATTTGGATGAGGGTGCATACAGTTTCGGACCCAGCTACTGGGTCACCAATTATCACGGACCCCGAGCTTCAAGCGGTTTCCGAACGTTTGGTATAATCTAAACCCAATGTCTTCTTGAAATATACTATTGTGCTTCTAATATTCTAACGGCCAGTACCTAGTGCCGTTTCCCTTGCAGAGGCAGCTGTCCCAGCAGCCTGAGAGCTCCTAGGACTCCGTCCAGAGTGAGAGGTGGGAAGACCATCTCTCGAAGGCTCTAGGAACGAGGGAGAAGACAGGGCGTGTCCGAGGGATCGGGAGCGGGGCTACATGGGACGAAGTCTTTCCTCAAAACCGCGAGGCTGCCCGCCAGAGGAGGAGAGGAAGGCAAACATCTCTTCTGCAAGAGATGATAAGGGCAGCCCAGGAGGCTGGCAAGCTGGCGGCGCAAGAATTTTTAGAGTCCAGAGGCTACGACGCCACCTGCGATGTATCTTGTCCACCTGTGCATCCTCATGGACATCAGGGCTCCTATCCTGCTGGATGGAGTAGCTGCGCCTCAGCCTCCGATGTCGCCCCCGAGTCGCCAAGTCCCGTCGAAGACATCGCTGTAAGCTTCCTCGCCACCATGAATCACTTGTATGAGAGCTCTAATTCACCGCATAGTGCGGATAACAACGGGTACCTTTATTATGCAGGGGCCTACGAAATGCCACCTCACTATCCCTTTGCCCGGCGTGAAGAAGACGGTTGCACATGGCGTAGTATTCCCAACAGTAGGGGGCGCGACATGCCACAACGTTGCTATACCTTCTCACATGGCGAGGGTGCAGGTGGACCACGTCGTCGCCGAGTTCAGTGACGTCGCAATCCCTGTCGCCCCTGAAGAGGATGTCATGAAGCTAGGAGACTGCAAGGGGTACTACATCCTGTGGCCGAAGAGCCAAATAACTATCCCCGGGGTGTCCTCTCCTAGTACGTCAGTCATCCCCTCTCCATCAACCGGAGCCGACCCGTCTCCGCTCGGCCTGTGCAGTACACCGGTTTCGTTCAATGATCGGGACGACGATCTTGCCGGGCAGCAACACACGACGATCCTTCCGTCCCAGGAGGAGGAGAAACCCAAGATGGACTCGTCGCCTCGTGAAAGGCGCTCCAAGCATCACCATAACCCGAAGGCAGCAGGAAAGAAGGTCTTATCTCCAAGCACGCTCAATGCCGCAGTGGACGAAGCGATGACGGGAGGCAAGAGGGCCTCCTCTCCAGAGCCGGAGAGGAAAAGAAAAAGACCACATAGACGGGGTGGCACCGCTGCGAAGGAGGCAAGCAAGGAGAGCAAGAGAAAAGCTATATCCTTCCAGACATCTGCCGAAACTGTCAAGAAGCCTCGACGGGAAGTGTACGAGGCAGGTGAGCTCTTGCTCCGAGATGACGAGGTGCAGAGGTTACCGGCACAGATGAAACTTCTCCATGACACATCATGATGAGGTCACGGAATCGGGACGATTATGAGCTACACTTTAAGGTCGAGGTGCCAAAAGATTACGGTTTCTTTCTGGACAGACAGCATGACACCTTCGACATCAATTTTGAAGATATCTTTAATTTGTTCAACCTCTTCCGGCTCGACACCATGCTCGTCAGGCTGTGAGCGCTTCACCAAGCCCAAGAAAGTAGGCGTCTGCCCAACGGCGCTTTCGGAATAATGGATCCGGTCATCATGAACGATTACTATGTACAAGAAGCGAAACCGGTCCTAATAAATTTTGTCACTGAGTCATTGATATACCATAAGGACAAGGACTACGTACTCATGCCCTACAACCCCCCGTAAGTTACTTACTACCGTGCCTAGTTTGCTTTTCTCAAGGACGTATCCTCGTCTATTTATATTCATTCGTTACCTTTTACGCAGCGACCACTGGATCCTCATTGTCATCCACAAACCTTCAAGAATGATATACTATTTTGATTCCCAAAGAAGTGCCAAGCGAAACTACTCAGGAATCAAGGAAGTTCTGGAAGCCGTTTTTGGGAATACAACTTGCGAGGGGGAGGAGCAGAATGCAAGAGCAAAAAACTGATCCACAAATTCAACTTCCCTTGCAGGCAACAGCCAGAAAATAGCGTTACATGTGGGTACTACGTCTGCGCTCACATAGACGCGTTCGTCATATCCCACAACCCGCAATGGAGCCAGGATCAATTCAATAATTTCATATACGACCTGGCCGACGATAAGTACGACTGGAGGAAGGACTTTGCCCGCATCGAGAAGACCTTCGCGTACGTCATCAATAACGAAGTCATTCGGCCAAGCGGTGATTTCTACGCGGGACTCCAATTACCCGCTTACCGCCGCACTGGAAGTACTAGCCAAGCGTCATAGACGTAGATTAGTAGGGCTAGTGAGAATAAACATTGTTAAATTCATTTGTTTGTCGTTTTAATTCGTTATAAACTTGCTTTTATATGTGTACTTAATATTTATGATATTAATTGGTATATGTGCTTCATATTTGTGATATTAAATGCTTAATATTTGTAATATTCAGATATATTTTAAAAAAACTTATAAAAATGCTTCCATTGACGGGCAACACATACTGACCCGCCAGTGGAAATGGTCACCACTGACGGGCCCTTAATTAGCGCCCGTTAGTGGAAGTGCTGTCAGGACGCTGCCCGGTAGCGCTGCAAGTATTTTCACTGACGGGCATGTTTGACTCGTCAGTGAAAGTCCATCTGTACTGACGGGCAGTCCGCCCGTCAGTGAAAGTGGAACTTCCACTGGCAGGAGCTTACTGACGGGCACGGAACCCGTCAGCGATGGAGTTTTTTGCGCCCGTCGGTGTTGGTATTTCCTGAGGTAGTGTTTATTTTAATACGTCTCGATAAGATAAGACAGTGTTGGTATTTTCTGAGGTAGTATTCATTTTAATACGTCTCGATAAGATAAGAAAATATTCAATCTACGTGGAGATATTGCTATAATATGCACGCAGAGAGATGTACATCTGACAAATACTATTAAGTTTTCCATAATTGACGGCGACGATCTGTTGACCGAAGAGGGCACCAAACCACGATGTAAACAGTTCACCAAAAAGAACACGTAGATGGATAATAGAATTGGCACATTTGTGTGTATCAAACTCAATCAAAGCTCGACTGAGTTCCATCAGTTAGGCTACTGGATGTATAGTACATCCCATCCAAAGAAGAACTGAAATTAATCGATCAACAACAACCTGGCTTGGGAGAGACATGCAGGCACGAGGGGTTCGCATCACTCATCACTCATCAGTGCCAATTGTATCCAAATCGATCCACTCTTGTTATTTGCATTTCCTCTCACGGATACATAAAACTCACATGTAAATTAAGTAACCATCAAAAGAAGAACTTACGCAGCAAATGATATACCGTGAGGAACTTTCGTGTCTTGGTCGACAAGATAGCAGATGATAGCAAAGAAGAAAGGGCTAAAATGATAGGGGCACAACGAGGATTACGTACGCTAATTAGCGGCACTGTCATGTCAGATCGCTGAACTTAGTAGGTAATATAGGCTCGTTGAATTGCTCTTTTGAGATTGGTTTGGTGACCACTTATACCTGGAAGCAGTTGAGCCCTCCAGCTTTTCGCCAAAAGGCCATTCGGGCACATGACCTCCAATTTGAGAATTGTCATCAAAAGGTGAGAGAGAGAGAGAGAGAGATGGATTTTCGTTGCGACCTGTGTGAACTTGTGTGATTAATGGAAGATTGCCATGATGGTGCCTGTGGTCCATGGCTTCGCGTACATAAAGAAAGATTTTGGCCCACACAAAGCCTAGATCAACAGTACTTCTTTTTTGGGGGTCCTGCAGCCACGGCCCACAAACACACGCACCCTCTTCCGTTCTCATCTATACCAACGATAGCACACACAAAACTACACTAACATATCTGTTCGAAAAAATTATACTACATTACTGTAGTACTATGGACCACTTGGCACTTGCTCACACACGCACACTACTCGCAAGCCTTTAAGTTGGCAATCGCGCTAAAGCTAGCCACTTTGATTAGGCTCAAGATCTCTGGGGAGCCAACCAATTAGGTCGACGACACCTTCACGTTCCGGTACATGTCGTGGGCACGAGCTAGGGAGGTAGTACAAATAAAGGCCGGGCGCTTACTATTTGAGTTAAACATCTAGCTATACTACCCCTTCAAAAGAGCTCAGGGGCACATGCACAATTAACATTGTTTTTGAGCTATAGGCATATGCTTAAAGGTCTCTTTCACCTGCAACAAGCTCGACCACACCACACCACTTGTCATTATAAATTGATCTGATATCACAACTCTACAAAGCCTAGACGGCTACATGGAGCTAGCTAATTAGCTGAAGTTATTATGAAATCGCCTTCCTTCCCATCATGCATGCATGGTTACATGGTTTAGCAGTGCGATCCAAGTAAGGTGCTAACAAGGGTTGTTTAATTCTCATAGCTTTTCGGAGATGAAAATAAAAACAATTAAAATTACTAGTTAACCTGAACCAGAAGAAAGAAATGGACCTAGCTCCCTTTCTGTTGCACGCAGCAAACTAAAGTACTTCCTTCGCTTCTCTAATAGTTATTGTTTTGGACATGTGTAAAGCGAAGCTTTCAAGAATTTGACTGCTTTACATTCGTACGTGTAAATTTGTCTCAGAAAATACTATTATAGTATATAATTTTGTTAGTTTGCATAAAATATATTACGATAGATATAAATGGTTAACTTGCGTTTTGGAGACCATGTCGATCGATATCTAAAATAGCAGCTTTTAAAGAATCGAAGGGAATAGTATATAGGAGCATTAGCTTAAGAGAATGGGCAGAATTTAGTATATATAATTGTACAATCATTCCGAAGCAATGATTCTGCTAGGTTTCTGCAATTTGGTTATGCATGGGGGGCTGGGGGCTAGCTAGCGGTGCGCGCCAGTTGACGGCGTGGTACGGCTGAATTTTTGGAGGGGCTAAACCAGTACTGATTATGCACCCCGTTAGGGCTACAGTTTAGCTCAGAAATCTACTAGGAAAATCCCAAGCGGCATTCTCATGGCGATGAACGATTAAACAAACGGAGTGCGTGGAGATGGTTGAAAGATAAACATGTAGCTAGTGGACATCCCCAACAAAAACAAACTCCATTTAAACTGAGCCCAGGAAGACTGGTAGTAGTGGAGTACATATATTTTTTAATTTATTTTGCATGTGTATCCATACTCTAGTATACTACTGGTGCCCACTGTACAGTGGCGACTCAACATCATATATACTCCTTAATTACCTTCTAACTAATCCATGAACATCGACCATCTTAGAATATACTACTAACCCATCAGCAAACTAAAGAAGATAAATCGTGTTCATGTAGATTGTTACTCCTACATACCAATGATCCATGCCTCGGTCCACGTGTGCTTCGCTGATTCGTGGGAGGAACAAATAAGACATCCTTAGATAAGGGAGTGAATGATCCTGCTCCCGTTTGATTGAAAGAAAGGAGCTCGGAGAAGGAACACATTGTACGTGCCCATCTTTATGTCAAATCCATATCGCTAGAGTACTGGCAGTAGCATAGCAACAAACCACGGATAACCCATACAGAAAACATTTAAAGGGAAAGCGAGGTTCATAACGCATCATAATCTCCATTAGACAGCCGGCCGGGTCTCATCCCTAATCGATCCCAGTCTTTGCTCCTTTAGTTTTTAGCAGTAGTTGCAACGGTTGTTGGGTGGCGTGTATGTGTCCATGGCACCACGGCTTAAAGCTGGAGGAGCTGCTAGTGGAGGGGGGAATGGGGCCTTTGCCGGGCAATGATTGGCCTACTCATTGATTACTAGCGTTCAGAACTTTCATATACTCATGATGATCAGGACAACATGCACTGCTCTCTGCTCACTTTCTCTCTCTCTATTCTCTCTCTTTCTCACTCCCTGCCATCTTGCAGGACAGAAGAGAGAAATATGGAATGTAGGCCGCTGCACGGAATACTAAAAAATTTCTGACGAATTTACAAGTCCGCACCAGTATCGAAGTCATACTAGTTGGTAGTGGTAGTACTTTTCTAGGAGGAAAACAAAGGAAATAGAGAAACGGGTGTTCCTAGATAGTGTGAGCATGGAATGTGTGCCAGAAAAGGAGAGGGGGAAGATCCATGTATCGATGCGATTTGCACCTCATCTCCAGAGTTTATTTTTTCTACACAATCAATATGTACAGAGCAATGAAAACTGGCTGTAGCAGCAAGTTAATCCCACAACTAAATACTAGTAGTAAAGATCAGAAAGGTGCATCATAGCAAAAAAAATTGTATCTTTTCTTCACAAAGGCATCATTCACCCTGTAAAGCAGCAGAGGAGAGGATGATGCTCTAAAGGAGACGGGCCGGAGAAAGATGGGCAAAAATAAAAGCCAAAGTGCAAGCAGAAGGAATTAACAAAAGAGAAAATAAGAAGCTAGAAAACCCGATGAAAGAAAAGGAAAAAAATGGAGGAAGAAGAAGAAAGAAAGAAAGAAAGTGGAAACAAACACCTCGTCTGATTACAAGTCATCCTCGGTGATGCTCTCCAGGTGCGGCCGCCACACGGCCACGCGCCCGCGCCGCCGGTCCCTCGCTGTTGACGCCTTCTCCTTCATGATCTCCGACAGGTACCTCTCGTTGGCCAGCAGCCGCTCCTTCTCGCCCTCCGCGCCGCCCGCCGCGCGCTGGGACGCCGCCGTGTCGCCGGCAGCCTCACCGGGTTCCTTCGTCCTCCTCCGCCTCCTCGCCGCGGGTGCGGGCGCCTTAGCCGCTGCCTTCTTCTCCGGCGCCGGGACCATCACCGGCATGAGGAAGTAGATCTTGCCCTTCTGCAGCTCGGCATTGGGCGGCAGGATGACGGGCTTCTGGACGACGATGCCGCCGCCGCCGTCGGCGGGGCACATCGACGGCGGCTTCCGGAGGACGTGCTTGGGGTAGGCCTTCATGATCTCGCCGGCGAGCACGGGCTCGCTGATCTCCTCCACGCGGCCGTTGGAGTGCACGATGCGCACCACGTCCAGCGCCCCGCACGGCAGGATGCACGCGATGCAGCACCGGATGGTGTCCATGGCCGGCGCCCGACACCTCTCTCTCTGCCTCCCTCCCTCTCTATCTCCCACACCCCCACAAAAAAAACCGCGCGCGCTCGCTCGCTCCCGGCCGGCCGCTGCGCCGAGCTGGCGAGCTAGCTCATAAGGTAGCAGCTAACTAGGATAAGAAGAGCTGGGTTATGTGCACACTACACGGGCGGGCAAGCGAGTGAGAGAACCTAGCCTGGTCTTGGGTCTTTTTGGTTGGGGTATGTTCGAGCTTTATATAGCGGTACCTTAGGATTCTAGCTTCACTTAGCTTAGGGATATAGACACGCGTATTGTACTACGGTCTATGGAGGAACTGGTTCTTGTTCTTTCTTGTGTGTGTCTGTGTGAGCTAGCTCCTTATCAATGTATTTATATTAAGTAGTACTGGTCAACAGTACTGCTAACGTGTTCTAAGACACCATTTCTACTAACTCGTTGGTTCAAGGGATACATAGAAAGAAGTAGGAACGTGTGAATTCATCTTCCTTTTTGCTTGGTTACACCCCCCAGAGTCACCTATAAAAAGGTAATATTGTACTTTTCACTAATTTGGTCATTGACATCAGGATTAGGTACGTAATTGGGCCCTAGCCCCTGAGCTCCCAGGCCATCCGGAAACATAAACCCACCTCCATCGTTGATTAGCTGATTTTAAACACAAAATCAGCTAATCAACGATGCCGTCGAAACATCCCTCGCCGGTGCACAGGACAACAGCCGCCCGGCCGTTCCTTCTCCCTGACGGCCCCCCGAATGCCGCCTGTTGAAGACGCCTCCTCTTTGCCTGCTATCTTGGCCGGTAGCAGTAGACGGGACAAGTATTCAAAGTCATGCAGCTATAACTCATTGATTAGTCACTTTGTTTTTGTATGCTGTCCTTGAATGACCAGTGAGCTCAATACCGATTTTCATGCAAAATAGATTACTGCTTTCATTCACATGAGCACGTTGCTTTAAAAAGTGAAAAGCCCTAGCGAGCTGTTCTGCAATCCACTCGATTTCACAAGAGACCTTGCTGACTTTACCCTTTGCGTGCGTGGACTCCTGGCTCCTGCACATGAGCACATCCAGCCTTTGGCTTAGGTCTTCCCGCACGGGTTGTGGTGGTAGGATCATTGGCGGATGAGTGTGCCTCGGTGGGTGGTGCTGGCATTGGACGGCGACACTGCAGCTTCGCAGTTTGAACTTGGACGACAACGCGGCGGCGGCCTCAGCGCTGGACGGTATGCAGACGTTGTACCGGTAGATATCGTTGTCTGAGTGAGGCGGCAGCAGTGGCCGAAGAGAAATAATCTCTCCGTCCCAAAATGTAAGGCATATTTTATTTGGTTAAAACAAAACTTTAACTAATAATTACTCTATTAATATGTAGTTTATGTGATATAAAGTCTTAATCATAAGTAAGTACCTTTGAATACGAATTTAATGACATTAATTTTATATCACATAAATAACATATTAATAAAGTAATTGTTAGTCAAAACATTATCTTAACCAAACAAAATGCGCCTTACATTTTGGGACGGAAGGAATAGCCAGCAATGGGAAGATCGTGCAAAAACCTACATAGAGGTCGAAGTGGTTTGTAAGGGCTTGGGCCCAATAAACGGGTTGTCTATGTGACACCATTTAAAATAGACTAATCTATCTTTAGCAACTGAAGACGTAAGTTTTAATTTCCCCCATTGATTTACGACGGAAGTCACAAACTTTTATAAGAGGGATGTATTGAAGCAAAACTCTTATTAATTATTCAAATTCTTTCATTATCATTGGGCATTTGAGTGGAACCCCTGGCCTAAATCATTGCTACACCCCAACCTTGTACTCCCTCCATTTCATAATATAGCGCGCATTGATTTTCTTAAAAGTCAAGCTTCATAAATTTTGATCAAGTTTATAAAGAAAATTATCAACATCTACAATACCAAATATATACCATATGAAAATATATTTCATAATGAATCTAATGGTACTGATTTGGTATTCTAGATGTTGATAAATTTTTCTATAAACTTGGTCGAAGTTTATAAAGTTTGACTTAAAAAAAACCTAATATGCACTATATTTTGAAATGGAGGGGGTACTTTGGTTAGTGCTGGGGGACTAGTTTCCATGGGCTTATCATGTGCGAGAGTGGAGGATCGTCTGTAAATTTTCAGTTTGGTGTACACCTGGTTCGTGGGGGTGTGGGAGAACGAAGAAAAAGGAATGCGATTTAATTTGCGTGGTACCATATATCTGTTCATTTGGGGCATGGACCACATGGCTCAAATTAGCTTGTGAACAACTGTTGTGATGATTGATGGCCACTTCAATATGTTTCTCATTTAGAGACCTGTAATGAACAAATACGCATTTAATTAGGGGACAAATGCCATCGGAGAAGAAATCGTGTCTCACGTCCATGTGTATACGTATCTGAAGGTTTAATTGAACCCAAATGCATGCCGATCTCGTCTCAAAAGGAAAAATGCATGGCCTAAGTCATTCTACAAGGAGTAGCATGTTGTATCATGTATTTCCAAGTATGAGATATATCGAATTCACTTTCCCTGGAAAGAAATTATTCAGGGCATATTGGTATTCTCAGTTTATCACGCGGTAAGGGCCTTGGCTAGAAGCATGCATGAACAAACCAATGCACAATGCATGCGTCCATGTATAAATAAGTACAATTATATTTTCAGAGGAATGAATACAGTTATTATTTCATAAGTATCTAACGTATTCATCCGTAGAATATGATTTGGGCCAGACGAGATACGGCCATACAGGCAGCAACGTGCATGTTGGAGCAGGCTGCACACGCGACGCTATCAGTGCTCGCATTCCGATCCCGGGAACCACAGGACAGGTCGATCTCGTGCAGTTCATGGGACGTGCAGAGAGCAGACAGAGGTAGAAGGTTGGGCGAAGCCAAAGCGGCACGGAATGAGACGGGAAAACTACCCGTAACTGGATCCTCTGCGGGCAGATATGTACGTGTACCCTCCACCCCGCGCGCGTTGAGGTAGCGTGCGTGTTTTGTTGTAGCCTGTAACGCATGAAACACATATATAAGAAGTGGTCGAGGCAAGACCGAAAGTAACATTGTCCGTGGTTGGATCAACACGAATCTACATAGGAGGCATCATAGAAACTCAATCCAAACAATCTAAGAGCCAATGCAAGTAAGAAGTTAGTGCTAGATTTTTATATAGGATAAGGATTTAAAGATCCTAAAATGTTCAACCCGAAAATAAAATGTATACTACGGCAGATGCATTCAGTTAAATACTATATACCGTAGTAATAAAGCACCAACATCCTTAACCAGTACGATATGCGGTGGGAGCGGTGTGTTCAACTATAAAACGCACGTGACCCACTAGAGCCTGCAGAGAATACTGGCGCGTACGTTCGACATGTGCTAGTGCGTGGATGACATGAGTGAATTTGTACTTCTCTGATAAAACTGGGGACTGATTAATAGGCAGTGCACTGAATCTGCTCGATATAGCCATAGAGGGATAGAGATAGAGAGAGAGGGAGAGCTAGCAACACGTAGAGCAAGGGAAGTGGTTGGGCGTGTGGGGCCTGCGAAACGGGCCGTGTACGTACGATAGACGCGAGACGTGTCACAAGCTTCGTCGTGCGGTCGTGCGCCTCCTGCACGATTGGAGCATGGCGCGTCCCAGCGTTGGGAGTCCTCGGGTACGTCCGGCCGTGCTCGCTCTGCAGGTCGCCTAAAAAAAACTACGGAAGTAGACGATCTGGAGTGAACTGCAATCAAAATGATAGTAGACGATCTGGAGTGAACTGCAATCAAAATGATCTTACAAAACTCTTAACTCCAACAATGATACTGTATGATCAGACTCGATCATAAGAGGGTTAGTGCAGATATTGCCGCTATATACGATGACACCACTTGAAATGTACGGCTAACGATTAGTAGTAAGAGTTTATTAAGCGTAGAAAGAGAAACGGTGCTAATTAATTAGGACATGTGGCTCGTTAGGATTGGGAAAAGCCCTAGGTAGGTATGTCTATGCCTCGTACGTACAATACTCTAGTGTACACGCGTGTCGTTCAACGGGGACGGTGCATGAGATGAGCGACATTCCGGTTGCGGTCGGCGAGAAAGACAAAACTGCAAAGATGCGCGTGGATTTCTGTTGGAACCCGTGAAACTGCGGCCGTTCTAGGCTCCCTCATCGTGGCAAACTGGCAACCCTCGTGCTAATCACAAGCCTACTTACTTACTAGTTTAGTCTTGGAGGGGGCCGGCGTGAGCGTGCCGACGAATATGGACACACGCAGTTCAGTGGCTATGCACTTGCATGTGCTGCGCGATAGGCGCGCGATAGCGATATGTGAGGAAACTTTGGTAGAGGATAACTCGTTTCCTTGTTTTATTATCATGATGTTGTGTTGTCAACTCTACAGTGGACAGCAACTACTGCCGCCCTGCTAGTCGTGTAACTTTGTCATCTCACGTACGACTCGATCGGGAAACATCTAAATCAAGGTTGCGACATGTTGTTTGTCCTTCCAAAGTTCGAATGGTACCGGCTGAGCTTTAATAATTTCAACCGAACATCTCCCTTCGAAGACAGGCCGGTGATACTTTGTTTGACACAGTCGGCATGGATGACACAAAAGAAACAATCGAAAGGTGGCGAAGCCGGGCCAAAAAGTGAAGGGTGATGCTCGTTAAATATTAGTACTACGTACCAATTACGAAATCCAAGTGGCTTGAAGTCTTGAACCATACAAAATACAGGAGTCAAGAACAATTATGAAATCAAATTAGCCGTCGCTTGCCTGATTCACTAATACGCTGTAGCTGTATCCCTGCAGCCCCAGCTGCTTGATCGCCTGCTCCTCCGTGCGCCCGTGGCAGTAGCTCCGTGTCAAAAATCACATAGCACAGCTAGCTCTCGTGCGTAAAGCATCAGAGGTGTCTGATTGGAAGGTGATCCATCCATGAATGCGTCTCTGATCGAGTTGCTGTGCACTGAACCTCTAGGGGATATACTAGACAGGGGGCATCGTCATACCCAAGGCGATGACGCCGACGTACCTCACCGTCGTCCTCCTCCTCGACACGATTAGGACCTAGGACCACGTTACGTTGACAATACAATTATAGTGCTTTTTTCGGAACCGGTCTGCACGTGCATTCAGTGTGCGAGCTGTGCTGCACTGCACTGTGGCAAACCCAAATACCTTCGTGAAAATGAAATCTCTATGGAGAATTAATAGAGGAGATATAGCGGTCGATGTGAATTAAACTCAAACCCTAAAATAGGAACTATAAGCAGTACTGCGCTGAACTGCACGTTGTAAATGTCGGCCAATCAGCTATATAATCGATCGCCTGACCATGCATGCACGTACGGACCGTTAACGATAGCAGATTGTGAATCCATGCATAGCCGTCTCGATACAAAGTTTTATTATTATTTTTGTGTGTGAAGGTAGTCTCAAGACAAAGTTGGAATGACAGGATACGAACTGATAGAACATTTCTTTCTCTTTCGCGTGCATGATTTGCCTTTTAGCCTCTAGATCTGCCGTGGCGAACCGCAATTCCTCTCCGCTCGCACAACACCCCTGCTTCCCCATTCAGGCCGGTTCAGTTAGCTAGCTCGAGAGGTCTTTTCTTTCCCCTCGAAACAATTTTTTTCTTCAGAAAGGGTTAGCAAAGACAGAATGATCTTGATTAGATCAATGTTCATGTCCTCTGTCCTCTGTATGACCTTTCAGGTACGTTAATTGATTGGACTGTTGAGAATTGAATCTATTTGTCCTCGCTATGGACTGATACTTAGTGTTTTATTTTTCTTCCTTTTTTTGTTTTGCAAGTGGTCTACTTTTTTCTCCACTTTTACTTAAAAAAAGTAGTAGCAGACAAGGCTTTATTATTACCCTTCGATCCATGTATATGTGCCATCCAGTGTGTTGTCCGTGTCCTAGCATGCACTTTGGCCATCATCTGAATTTTTTTTGCTGCTCACACCTAACTCGACATGTATTAGTACGATACATACGTGCCTTTGAAGAGTATCTTGGATCTCGGCATGTAAGATAGCTAGCTAGCCATCATGATAATTAACAGTACGTACTGAGTTGGAGTCAGGCGTTACAGTGCAGCCTCTGCCTCTGAAAGGGGACCAAATATTAGAGTTGGCTTAATCAGTCCGTTAGGTGTCTGGTCACAGGTCCAAACTTCTATGCTGACAGATTGGTTGCATTCGATCGATCCATCGACCGGTCAGCTAGACTGGCTAAGACTACGTACGATGAGCTGTCGTCTATCATCTCGAGCTAACCTAGCTAGCTAGTCGGTTGATGCATGCATGTGCCACCGGAATATGTAACAGGACACGGGGGCTCATTCATATATACATAGCACTTGGGGCCCGTGCATGTAAAATATCTGGCCATGGAAACCCCAAGGAAATTGGCTGAAGATTTGAGCGTGTGGTGAAACGTCCCTCTTAATTCAAGAGCTTACGAAGCAGCTGGCTCTTTGGTGGGAACTATTAAGCCTCCAATCTTTGGACCCGGATATATATGCTCCTGACTTGCTCCTTTTACATGACGTCGACAAAAGCTGGAGAGATTATTACCTCTTCAATCCTCTCCAAAAAAGTAGCCATCAAATGTACGAGCAGCTTAGCCCAGATTCTTTTTTTTTCTCCGCAAGGAAGGAAAATTTTAATTATGGAATGGACTGGGTGGCAACCATGCCCCCTATATGCTAGAGGACGTCCAGCTCCACCGCCTGCACTGCCGCGTCATCATTGTTGCAGATCCGCCACTGCGTCAACCCGCCACGTCGGCACCACCCACTGGCCGGCCACCACCATCCGAGGCTGGTGGGGCTACAGCTCCGCCTTCAATCTGCTGCCACCCGCTGCCACCACTGGTCTAGCACCCCTCGGCGACCATCCCTCTAAGCCCCAGGGGCACCGGTAAACCTATCCGACGACGGTGAACCTGTTCGGTACCGCTGCTCCTCACCCCACCCCTCCCCCCCCTCCTCTCTCCCATTCTTTTTCCTCCCTCCTCTTCCTCCTCGTGTTGTGCTTAGATCTGGGGTCGGAGCACCATAAGACGGCTCGCGGTCTGTTGATCTATAAGACTAACGAGAGAATGTTCTCCCGTTATCTTCCATTTAATTATTGGTGTATGGTGGGAATGAATCACATCTGATGCAAAGAAAAAGCTGCTACTTATGGCCATGACTCAAGGACGAAGCCAGCCAGTATCATTCCACAGGCTTGAACTGATAGGCCAGGGGAATGGCACGCAACACGCCGACGTGATCAAAACTTGTCGCGTCCGCGACACATGAACCCAACGGCACAGCAGTTCGACTAGAAACACGCGTGGCAACAGCGAAGCAATTAATCCAACTCCTGCAAGAATATGTTGCGCAGCAGGACGACTACTTTGTTTCTAGGGGAATAAAAAAGATCAGTACACTACGGCGCCACAGGCAATAATTTCACGGACCCCCGGAGGTCCGACGATTCCCACCTGTCGCCGGCTCGCCGCCCTGACGCGCGCGGCCCCGGCCAGTTGGGCGCCCGTCGCTTTCACCAAAAGGCTGGAGCCGATCACCGGGGGACGAGCGACGACGCCGCATGCGCCCAGGGCCCAAGCGACCGCCAAGTGTGCACGACCCGGTGACTCCTCAAAACACGCCAATTATGGATTCCATGTCCCCGGGCTAGGCTCCACCAGCCGGAGCCGGAGCTGGGGCCGGTCAGAATCCACATGATCGATCTCATCTTATCCCGACCCGAACTTTTATCCACCTTTTAGCCTCTCATCTGCGAACGAGATAGCAGCTTCACTACTCCATCTGCAGCTACGAAGATGCATGTACTAGCTAGCCAGTGCGCGAGTGCCCTTGATCATGGGGGGCCGGCCGGGCGCTGTACGGGACGGATTGCCCCGATAAAAGTCAATGCCTAAACAATGGCCAAACTCTGCGTACAGCCAGCGATCGAGTTAGTGCTCCGATGTCACAGTCAGATGCTGCTAGAGCTTCTAGCCAGGCATCGGCATGCAATCGATCGAAAAGGGAGTAACGCGATGCTAGCTTTAGATCAACTCAAGGTCCATTTCATTCACACACTCTCATACACAGTGCTGATTGCTGGATGCATGCATACTGATATACATATGGATATATATATATATATCTATATCTATATATATATATATATATATAGAGAGAGAGAGAGAGAGAGAGAGAGAGAGAGCGCGCTAGTGTGGCCTACAAGCAGCTAGCACTAGCAGCATCTATCTATCTCCTTTCTAGGACTGGGAGTTTTACTTTCGCACACCTCCTTGCTGCTTTCCTCGGAGAGTCATGGAATGATACAGCTTCCTTCTGTCCATCTCTCTCTTATCGCCTTTTTATCTTTATGGTATCCAGATTTAGATAGGGTGGTCGGCTTTCTGCAAATCTAAAGTCTGCGAGTAATTCCACTCTGACATATATATATGAGGATCATGGTGGGGCGTACGTGTGCGTCTAAGCGCGTGTGTGGCTACCCGGATAGACCTGCACGGAGATAAACGCAGAGGGGAATGTACGTACCTGGTACAATTAGCAGCGCGAGTCTCGGCTTTCCGATTCTGATGGGGCCATTGGGGCCTACTATCGCCTGAGGTTCAGCTATATGCAGCAGGAGGAACACCGTTCGAGCAGGAGATAGATGCGTGGTGGCAGGCACGCCTGTTAAGTACAGACCAGGGATTCGTTGGATGATGCTGTACCAGTGTCATCGTGCCATGCCATGATATGCCATGCATGCAATCCTTTATATCCTGCGTGCAATTATGTTGGTGAAATCGCCGTGGTGATAGCAATACATACACATGTATAGGGCTAGCTAGTGCCTGCCCCACTAGGATGAACAGTTCGATCGTCTCGAATAATCTCCCCTGGTGGGAGGAATATGTCCGTGCCTTTGTAAAGTTTGATTGGGTCATTGTTTTCACGTCATGAGCTCCTGGAGATCATCTCTTCAGTGAGGCCTGCTCACGCCCTTTTCTCCACATCCTTCTCTTTATTTTCCGTTTCTTTTCCTTTTAGAATATCGACCAATCGATCTCAACCTAAAGGTGCACCCTGCATTGTATCTGGTCGATCTATATATGATAACTGTTACCATTTCGTTGATGGGGTGTCCTTGGTGTCTGCCTATACCTGGGTATCAACTTTACTTAGTCACCAACGATAGTGATAGTGTGGCCTTTCTCATCTTTCACTGTCTGAAAGGATAGAATTCTGAATTCCTGGTAGTAGGTGCCTGAGCCATGTGCCCAGAATAAGTCACACAACATGGCATCATATCCCATTTGAAAAAGATTAAATCGTAGCAATAGGATTGGATGTGTTCTTGCTTAATTGGACAATCCATCTAAGAACTGCTTCGTTGCCTCATGGGAATGGTATTCGGATGCGGCGTCTGAAATGTCAAATTTTCAGGTATTTTCAGCAGGATGTTTGTTGTATTCTTTGGTTCTTTCCAGCCACTTACGTTGTGAGCTTTATGCGGTGATGTCAGTGTCGAGACGTACTTGTTAGTTCCTCGGCTAAAGAACTAGATGAATACGCAGCAGTGTGGCATTTGAAATCAAAGGTTTGTTTATCTGTGGCGAGAATCTTTGTGTCCACTCGTTTGTTTGCTCTGCCTTTTCCAGTGCTGCGGAGTAGGGAGATTCGAGATGGGTTCTCTCTGTCTCCTACTCGCGTAAGATAATGATAAGACTTAACATACTCGCGAAAACAAAGATATTACTACTTAGCATGCTCCTAGTTAAATGACACGAGCAAAAGGAACAAGCAGGAGTAATATTCTTTTTGTGACAATGGTAGTAGCTGTTTTTGCGGACGATATTGGGCTGGGAATGGGAGAATTCTAAGGCTCGAGGGAGAGAGCAAACCAAGTAGTAACGAGAATTTTCAGCCCAGTTAGAGTTTTAGGGCCCAGCCCAAATAGAGTTTCGGGCCACTTAGTCAAGTCATGCAAGTTCTATCTGGAGGACAAAATGTACAGGTTAAACGGCCCATTTATAAATGTGGTTCTTCTGGTCGTTAATGAGGCCCACGGATCATCTTTGAGCTTAGCTTCGTAATAGTACACGTTTGCAGATGGGTTACATACACTATGGGCCAAGTCAGCCTACGATTTACTTATGCCAATGATGAATGTTTTTTGTTTTTGTTTCGTAATAGTACACGTTTTGCGAAGCTATATCTTCCTTTTGCGAAACAACTTTATGTCTTTTGTTTTTCCCTGTTTTGTGTAAGAAAGTTGCCCATGGCAGGACAACCCATGATGCGGCGATCGATGGAGCCGGGTGCGTGCATGTTCTAGCATGACTCGACTCCATTCTTTGTACTGTCTTTGGTGGCCGTTGATTTAACTGGTTCCACGGTCTGATGGAATTTTCACAGTTCCATCTTCGGTAGAAATAAGGTTAGGCCACCACCGAAAAGAAAGTTGGACAATTGCATCCAATATTGGTTTTCTCTTAATTTGAACTTATTTCGTGTGAAAAATGAGCCTAATCATTTAATTGCAGCACGCTGACAGCCTGGAGCACAGCTAGTACATGGGCGGTCCTCATCTTGCTTCGCCCTTACGTGATAGCATGACTTCCCTCCTCGAGATTTGCAGCAGAGGTGGAGTAGTAGTATCATCCAGGCAGAGAGGGCACACGGCCTTCAGCAATGACCAATGTGGCATGGCTGGAGCATGCACGCACATACGTTGGTACATACCTGATCAAACAGTCGAGACTCAAAAGGAACAGGTTGAAGATAACAGCAAGCACAGTTACTGCATCAGCTAGCCAAGTTTGCCGAAGTCGTGTGGAAGTGAATCGAGTGATGAACCTGAAGTAGATCGAACTGTGGAAGTGCTTTGCCGGAGCCGTTAAACCTACGTTTGTACAAGACCACGTAACATAGCATACACGCAACAGGGTGTCTTAAATTTACATGCACGGCTGTAAATTTGCTCAATAATGCACCTAGCATGCATCTACTACTCATCAGATCTTATAAGGAACAGAGTTAAACACTTCGTCTAGTGCCACAAGTCACAAGCGGTGGGAACGGCCAGAGCAAGCTCTTCTTCTCCGGACAACTTACAGACGTACGTACACACGTACCTGATGATGGAGCAGCTCAACAACCCAGCGTTCATACGTACAGTTAACCAGTACGTAGTGATCAGTAAACATGCACTACAAAGATTTAGAAGAAAAAAGATAGTACTATGAAACGACAAGTGCAGAGATGAAAGCCTGAAGCTAGGGGACGACGGAATAGCTAGGGAGGGGAGGCAGCGGGGGGCTCACGGGAGCACCGATCGATACGAAACATCGGCACATCACATGATGGCCGGGACCGCTCGACCGACAGGAGTAACGAGCGCTTCATACGATCCCCTTACCCCTCAAACGCCTTGCATTCATTCATACGCTACCTCCATCGATCTCTTTTGATCCTTCTTACCCCCTGCATTTTACGTACACTCCTCGGCTCATGCGGCCCATCGAGGCACCCGTGCTTGGGCATTCTCTTCTGCATGCCCTTGCTACTGCATCGTGGGTAATGCAAGGATTTACTGTCATGTCGTGCTACTAATTAACAGTAGGTTTTGTGCATGGTTCTCTATTAACTGTAGTGTCCCACTGAATTGAAGCATAAGCGAAGCGTTGTACGTGTCCACCAGCTTCAGTACCTCTTCTCTATGGAATCTGACAGTAGGCCGGTTAGATGCTGTTGGCGCGTGCCCACAGTAGTTGCTACAAAATGATGCGAGACAATGTTTTCAATTTCAGTTGTCTGTGCCGATGTTATGCAATGTGGACCGGAAGCAGTTGTATGCCACTTGCGTCCTCAATCACCATTGTCCTGTTGCTAATAAGTGCTAGTAGCTGCCAAGCTAGATGCATGTGACTTCTCCTTTCTCTTCCCATCTCGGCAATTTCTATTCAAACCTGGATGCATAGTCACTGGTCAACAAGACCAATGAATTTTTTTAAAAAGAAACCTTTTATTGATCTTAGTCTCTACTCCATCACAACATCTAGCGAATACCACCTCACCCTTTTCTTGCTTAGGCTGGAGCTTTTGACCATGATCGAAGTTATGCAGGCGATCGATCGTCACCACTCCAGGCTGTCAAATGCTACAGATTTCAACGGACCACGCTACGAAGGAAACAGTCAATCACAGTTCTAGTATTACAGCGTAAGGGCTGTGTTTGTGTGTTTCCTTCTTTCAGTCACAGTAGTGCTCAGTGTGTTGCCGCCGCAAAATTCGTCGTGGTCACCCTTCCGTTCTCGCTCCGATCCGGCTGTCGTAGAGAGTGACTTGATTTGACGCCATCTGCGTGTATTGATGAACACGACGACGATGACGACGTTGTACCTACTGACAGTATTTGATAACAGACAATTAATGTGGCAACATCGCACCTGCCAGGTGGTTTAGATGTTGTAATTCCAACAGTAACGGCATGTCAGCCTACGTGACATGCGAAGCGTATCCCCGTGGAATTTCTTGCTGTTTCTCCTCCTAATAGGTTCGTTTCACGCCCCAGGTCCCTCCCGGGTGGTACCACGGAAGTAGTATGGTATAGAGCTTTCCAGACTCCAATCCACCATCATTTCGTCTTAATACGAGCCCAACCGTCATTACTGTGTCCGGATGAATGCTTGGATTGCAAAGAGAGCGGTTGTTCGATTTGCTCGAAGAGGAACGTAGAACATGACTGAAAATTCAAAAAAGAGAGAGTAGAAAGTTAGAACAGGAGGAATGGGCGAAGGGCAGGAACTGAGTAAACAAAACGAGAGAGACCCGACCAGATTCCTACTCGAGTCAGAGACACGTAGGCGTCGGGGGTGGCAACCCGTGCCTTGCCCAACTCGGCCTCCGATCCCGGCGTGCGAACGCAGATCCCCTGCCCCGTCTGAATTCGCAAGCACCGCAGTAGTAGCACCCCGTGCATGTGCCGAGCAGCCCATTGAATACGACTCCCGCTGCTGGCATCGCCTTTTTAGGCAGATCACGCAGAAAAAGTCCACACTTTCTCTCGCCACTCCCCTACCCCCCTCGTTTGACGCCAGCACCCACGCCCAAGTCGCCATCCCCTCGCCGCACGCGCAGCATTAGCGCAGCGAGCAGGAGTAGCAAATACCACGCCGCACCGCACAGCCGCCCCACCTCCACCGCGTTACTCCGCACTCGCGCCAGTGGAGTGGAGGCTTGGCTGGCCGCTGGCCCTTCCTCGCCCGTGGTATTGCCGGTAAACCCCGCACCAAAACCGCAGTTCCCTATCTCCCGCGACAATACGGCCCGGCGCAGATCCCACTCTTCGCCCGCCCGTTCGCCCGCGGCGGCCAACGCAAGCAATTTTTTCTTTTGCAATTTGGGCGCGGTTACGCCTCGTCGATGCGGGGGGATCGCGTGATGGCGGAGGGAGGCAAGCGGATCGACCTGGGCGCGCCGCTCCGCTCGGTGCGCTGCGCCGCCGACGCGCTGCCCTACCACAAGGCCGACCTCAAGTCCGGCCCCGTTCGGCACCCCGGCGCCGTGCCCTTCGTGTGGGAGCAGAGCCCAGGCCAGCCCAAGAGCGTCCGCACCCGCCGCCCGCCTCCCCCCTCGCCCGCTTCTTCTCAGCCGCGGCGGTCAGAGAACGGCAGGGAAGGAGGGATCGACGCATGGGCGAGCCCCTACCACGACGCCCTGGGGGAGCGCGATCGCGAGGCGCTTCGTGGTGTCGCCTCCGCCGGGTCCCGAACTGGCGCCGCAACGCGTAACGTGGAGAGGGTGGAGGTCGAGGCGAAGAAGGAAACCAAGACGCCGGAGGTGCTGTCTGTGGCTGCAATGCTACGGAAGGAAGAGGGGGACGGCGACGATGACGAGGAGAGGTTCTCAGACGCGCTCGACACGCTTTCCCGGACGGAGTCCCTTCACCATGAACTGCAGCGTCAGCGGCCTCAGCGGCATGTCAGACCGCCCCGCTGGTGGTGCGGCCGCCGTCGCCGAGCCAGGCGCACGCGGCTTCATGATGGACCGCTTCCTACCGGCCGCGCAGGCGGTGGCCGTGGGCTCCCCTCAGTACACCTTCCGCAAGGCTGGCGCAGCCGGTTCCACCGGCAACTCTGGCCGGGAGCACACGCGTGCGGCTGCGGCCAATGCGAGAATGGGCAATGACGATGATCGCGCGAGGAGAACGCCTGTCCAGCTCCCCTACCAGCATCTGCCTCCCAATTATCTGTCTTGTAACTATCCGAGACGTGAGGAGCATGGAGATGAGGAGGAAGAGGATGACGACGAGTACGACGTACATAGTACCCGGGGTTTTGCATCCAAAGGGTGTGGTTTGCTCCCTGGTTTGTGTGTTAAAAGCTCCTTGTTTCTCCTCAATCCAATGCCTAAGATGAAGCACGGTGGGAGAGGGAGAAACAGGGGGTTGCCATCCAAAGGCAGGGGCCAGAAGGCACCGAGCCCGCTTGCTCGGAGCTCACTAAACGAGCATCTTGGGTGTGATTCCAATGGGGTACTGTTGCAAATGCACACTACATGCTTCATGAATTCAGAGTTATGTTGCTTGTTGTTAGTTTTAGCCTTTTAGGAATGATAGTTCTAAACATCTGGTTCTTTGTTATGTTGCAGCAATACTGGGAGGAAGTGTATAAGCACAAGTTGGAACAGAAGCATATTCACCAAGGAGAGGATAGGAGGAGCAAGCTAACAAGTGAGTCGAATCACCTGACATTCTGGAGTGACTCTCAGACCGGAGATGGCTCTTCACCATTCCACCACTCCATAGGTGGTGCATCTCCCTACCGCAGGAATGTTGTGATGTCACCATCAAGTAAAGCAAATGGGTCATTTGGAATAGAAGATAAAGATGAGAAAATGAGTAGAAGCAATGGCTCTAGCTCACTTGGAAGAGACCATGACCGTGGTTCATTGGTTGGGTCAGATCACAGTAGTTTGAAGGGATCAAGCTCCATGAGCTCAGGGCTGGATAGAACAGTGCACGAAGATTCAATGGATCACCGTGGAGATATTGATTCAGAAGCTAGCCACTTGGCTCTGCTACTGGATTCGAAGACATCTTTGAATTCAAGATATGATACTCAGCTTGGAGAACGACATATAGTTGGAAGGAACACTGTTGGGAAAGGTCAAGACAATGATCCATCGACGGGAAGGACTGCTGAACTGACAGAACCTGCATTGTTAATGCCTTCTGGAAATCCAGGATCAGTGAAATTGGATGATAGAAAAACTTTCACTCATGATACTAGTCAGGATGTTCCCACTATATTCAGAAGATAGTAGTGTTGTCAAAAAGGAAATTACGCCTTTGCAGTATCTACTACCGCTACCTGTCCCAAAGTCACCATCGGAATCCTGGCTTTCTCGCAATTTGCCATCTGTAACAAACAAAAATAAACCACCTGTGCCATCTTTTCTTGGAATCCAAGTACAGTCGAACAAACAAGCTACCTGGGCCTCAATGCGTCCGAAGGAGAATGATCTTAAAGCTTCCAGGCCACGTCAAATTAGGTTTGCAGATGTAATACACAATTTTCTCCTGTTCTGCTTATATTTCTATCCATCACAGAGCCATTACTGAATGTCTTTGTTGCCCTGCTTGTTTAGGTGGTAGAAAGGCATAATTCGTTGGATTCTGAGATATGATTTCTTCCCTGAAGGCTAATATATATTCATGATATGATGCCTTGGAGGACATCAGGGTCTGCCAGCGCCCAATGGTTCCGTAGGCGTGCCTCGTTTTGCTGTTGCAGTGATGACTGGTTACCAGCATGTTGATAATGTCAATGCACATGCCATGTTTTGCATACTATATGCTATGTTGCTCAAGGTATTTTGGTACTGGTTTAGATCTGTTGTAAATCATATATCTATACAGATTGTTTCTGTTTGCTTCCTCTTACTGTCCATAAATCATGTAGTACTATTCAGTCCATAAAAACGTTAAGTTGGTTTTCAGATGTAAGTGCATCAGTTTGACCATAGAATAAAATGCAAAAATAAGTCAGCCTTCTGTTCCTGAGACATTTTCAGTGCAACCACCTCTTGATGCATGTCTCATTTGTTTCCAATAATACTGTCAGTCGTTCTTCATGATATGCCAGTACTTGATGGAACTGCATTAGTGCCTTATCTGGTTTGGTACAGACAATAGACTATGTCATGTCGTAATAAGTTTATTCGGTGTATTTCGTGTCTGGTGATTGCATTTGTCATTTTTTTGTTGGTGATTGGCTTTGAGATGGAAGATATAGCACAATTTATAGGCAGGAAGCTTGAAACCTGTGAGCTTTAGAGGTTGTCCTGTGACGAACAGAATAAACCAGATGATTGGTGCATGATCTCAGTTCAAGTAAGACATGGGAACCTCATAACGAGTATGGGCGGTAAGTATAGGTGGAATGCACATCTGTTTACCAAAGTGCTAATCCACACCTGGCCTGTTGTTTGGTCTTGATTTGGCACATTCTGTTTACCAAAGTGCTAATCCACATCAAGCCGCTTAACACCTTCTTTTAGGGATTAACTATGGCACTGCACTGATTATTGGATGAGAGTCAACTACTGCACTAAATATGTGCTGCTTAACTAGGACGCTGCTGGTGCTGTTTTGTTGGCTGAGTCTAAGATATGATCTTGTGCTAATTTGATTATCAAACACATTTGCTGCTCTTGATTCGGAAGTGTGTAGACCACTAGGCCGTAGAGACACATGCTGACATAATGAATGTGTTCATACTATCTGAACTTTTAAGGTTTGCCATCTGCAAGTCACACTCATCACGCACTTGATACAATACCAAGTTGTCATGGACAATAATAAAACACTGTGACCTATGGGATGTATCCATGCAAAAACGAACTTGTTTGCGTCCATGAAGGGAGACTGACTTTCATTTTCTTAATCATTTTATATCCTCACGTTTGACAAGGCATGTACTATAGATGCAACAGCAGGCACTTCAGTTTTCTTATCCAGGCAAGTCGAACATCTGATATTACTGTACAATCCGTTTTGTCCATCTGGAATGATGTCCGTCTAATGTCTCATAATCTTGTGTGCAAACTTAAGTTCAAGCTGTGTCTTCCATAATCTGACATTTTGTTAAACTATATGCTTTGCGCCATGAATTGCTTGCATGGTTCTGCAATGGTGTTTTATAGAATTCAGCAACCTGCTATGTAACAAGATCCATTACTTGAGCTAGGCCATTGTAGTTGGTGTGTTCAGCCATTTTTATATTATAACTGGGATGTCCAAATTTTTAATGGGTTCGGGCTTGGAGGCCCGGACGTGAATTTGGGCTGAAAAATGCGCTCATCGTGAGAAAATAGTAGCATAATTATGGTGGGTGGAGCACTTCCGGGTTTAGTATGATGGATGATGCCTACGGACATGGGAAAAAGTTCCACGGGAATGGGCTTCAACCTCTAGCACCTAAGGCCCCTCCTAAGATTGCTCCAGGTCAACCCAAAGCACCAATCTTATAGCACCAAGTTAATCCCCTTCTCGTCGCCTCCTCTTCGCCTGCTCGAGTCTTCCTACGTCCATGGCGGACACTGCCGAGGTGTTGGGGATGCGGAAGCCCCTCAGTGATACCGGGTGGGATCGAACGACGGCAGCCGGGAACAGGTCGCGGCGAGCGCGACCAGGATGATTCCGCTTCGGGACAGCGCAGGCGGCGGCAGGACAAACCAAAATCGAACCTTTAACTTTTCCATTTGCCACCAAATTTCACTCCAGCCTCACACTCAAAGATTCTCAAGAGCACCGGTGTCGGCGACGTCCACAACTACAGACAGCAGCGGGAAGGCGGTACCAGCGTCGTCGCGGCGTAGTAGGCTGTTCCGGCCGCCGCGCATGCTGCCTCGCCAATGAGTTCGTCTTGCTCATGTCGTGTTCTGCCTCGAGCTCGTTGCGGCCTGCCCGCCATGGAAATAGGACAAGTCGAACAAGGGTATGGGACGGGCTAGAGAAAGCAAGGAAGGGGGTTAAATTGGTGCTTTGGGGTAACGTAGAGCGATCCTAGGAGGGGCCTTAGAGCATCTTCAAAGCTCTACCTCAAACTGTGCTACGTAGAATTTTGAGTGATACAGAAGAGAGAGCGAAGAAAAATTATGGTTATTACTCTAGAAAGTAATAGCCTAACTCTTATACCTATGTGCTAATAAGGAGCAAATATATATTATTAGAGAGAGTTATGTTACTAAAAAATATATTTAGTGGGGTCTACTCTCTCACACTAACTTATATATCTTTTCTAGGTCAAGATTAGTAACAAGCTATTAGAAAGCTTGTTACTATTGACGTGTTTCATGACTCTCTCTCCTTATAGTAACATAACATGTTGGAGATGCTCTTAGAGCATCCGCATCCAAGTATACATAATTAGATGTTAAGGTAGACACATCAGCTTTCTCTTTTCATTTATCTCTTTTAGATTTTTTTTCCACATCCTGTGCACCTCCTATAGATGTGAAAGATATTTTTTCATTTAGGTTAGCATTAGTGCCAAACTTAATGGTGATACTAATCATTTTAATCTTAGCATCTATCGTTATATTTTCTGACATCAGCTCTAGTCAATTGCTCTTGCCTCCAGCGTCTCCTCAACGTGTAGGGATGCAGATGATATTAGGTGCAAGAGGCTGAGGCCCATTCGCCTATAATTTCTTTCGGATGGACATTGCGTCCGTGCCATCTCTCAACCGTTGATAGCTCCTCTACTAGATCAAGCCGTCACAGGCGCAACCGTGTGATCGAATGGCCGGATCGACTGCGGCGGCATCGTGCTCGCGCCGGTTAGTCCAACTCGATCGCCCGTAAGCTAGAGTCCCTCCCGCACTCTCGGGCGCTGTAATGTCCCCATTTTTATTCTCTTTTGGTTGTGCATCATGGCATGACATGTCATTGCATTAATCGAATCAAGATTTGAACAAAATTTTGAAACCTAAAGAGAAGCTTCAAAAATGTTTAAATGTGTAGAACAAATGTAAAAGGAGGAAGAAACAAAAATAAAAAGAAAAGCTAAAACCTAACCTAATTCTATCCCCCCCCGGATGGGCCCCTTCTCCCGGCCCATTCCCTCTTCCCCCGCCTGGGCCTTCCCCCGGCCCGCTCCTCTCTCCTGGCCCGCAACCAGCCTGCCCGACCGCCCCTGCTCTTCTTCCTCCTCACCCCCCTGCTCTCCTCTCTCTTCTCGCGCGCACGCCACCGCGCCGCGTGGCGCGCGCCACCTGCCTCGCGCCTCCCTCGGCTGCCCCGCCGGCCTCCCTCAAAAACCCCCTCCCCCTCGGCGCACTCGCCCCCCCTCTCCCTATTCCTCTCAGCGCCCCCGCCCGCCTCCATTTCCGCCGTGAGCTCACCCTCCCGCGCTCCGGTCGCCCCTCCGCCGAGCCGGCCGCTCCCCACTCGACGGAACCCCCTCGCCGCGCCGCTCCTTCGTCGCTCCGCCTCGCCATCCCCCCTCCACCGCGTCGCCTCGGTACCGGAGCTCCACCCCATCGCCGTGCAGCTCCCCGGTCGCCTCCTTCCTCGCCCGACGTCGCCGCCCTGCCCCGAGCCCTTCCCCGGCCGCCCTCGCCCCTCCAAGCCGGAGCTCCGCCCCGCCGCCTCAGTCTACCGCCGCCAGAGCTCAACGCCGAGCCGCCCCTCGCCGCCTGTGAGCGTCGCCGGCCACGCCGCCCCCTCTCCCCACCTTCCTCGCCACCGCCCTGGGCCAACCGCCGGCCAACCAGGTCCACGGCAGTGGCCTCTCTGCCAGTAGCAGTGTTAGTTATATTAGTTAGTGAGTAGGTTAGTCAGTTAGTAGTTGGTTAGGTTAATTAGTTAGATTAGTTATTGGTTAGTATAGTGTGTGAAATGCTGGATTAGTGTTTAGTTAGCCGGTGTAGTTACTGATGCTGCTGTTAATTCGGTTAGGGCATATGTGGTCAGTTTGTTAGGTTAGTTAGTGGTTAAATGGTTAGTTAGCTAGGTTAGTAGGTTAGCAGGTTAGTTGATGATTGGTTAGTTAGCTAGGAGATTAGTTAAGTTAGTAAGTTAGTGAGGTTAATTAGCTAGTTAGAGGAGTTAGTTTAGTGTGGTTAGTTCGGTTAGTCGCATAGTTAAGTTAGTTAGTGTTTAATGCTCCTTAGTTAGGGGAGTTAGGACATCCTTAATGAGTGTATTAAGTGTAGTCTAGGTTTAATTCTGCTGGTTGCTGTTGTATTTAGTTAGGGCATAGGTTAGTTAGGTTATTGGTTAGTTAGTTAAGTTGGTTAGGTTAGAGTGTTAATTGCTAAGTCAGCTATTATTATTACTCATCTGTAATGTTAACTGAATGTCTGATGATTGTCGCTGATGAGTAACCAGTATATTAAATGGGCTTAACCAATATGTGTGTATGGCATCTGGGTCCCACGCGTCAGATTTAAGAAATAGATAATAGAAAAGAAAAGTATTATGATCAGTGGACCCACATGTCATAGGCTCTATTCATGTTGACCCTAGTTGACCCCAGGGCCCACTGCCATATGCTATGGTTAGGTTATAGTGGGTAATAAAAGTAATTCATTTTATTCTTGCTGAGAAAAATGCAACAAAGGGGTTTAAATTGATTTAAATCTTGTTAAATTCGTAGAAATTCATCCGAACTCAGAAAATTGCAAATGATATATCAAAATGTTCAGAAAAAAGAGAGCTATTCAATTGCATCATATTCATCCATGTTTGCATGCTAGAAAAGATGAACACGTCGAAGAACTTAAATTAGGGTTTTCCCCCGAACCCCCGGAAACTTCGGATCGCGATATCTCGCGCGTTCGGACTCCGATTAACCTGATTCTAGTTGCATTAGCTTCGACTTTGCATCCTCTAGGACATGGCATTCATGACATCTCATGCCGATGTTTTCCGACGTTGTATTTATTGTTGCGTTGTTTCGATGTTTTCGTTCTTCCGATAGGACCGGAGGATCGCGACGAATATAACTATGAGCAGGAACCCGACCTAGTCGCTGAACCGCAAGGCAAGCAGCCCCCTTTGACCATATTGCGGATATCCCGTTATTTGCAACTCTATTATTTGTTTTTAAATATGTATCGCATGCGCTCAACTGATATTTTACGTTAAGTTAGCCCTACTCCGTGCATGAAAACTTACTTTGTCGCTCAATCAACACCACCGACCCTCCCAACCTATTTAGAATAGATTGCTTGCTATTGTTGAGTTATTTACGTAGCTACTTATGCTTAGCCATGCTTAGTTGCGTGAATGTCGTAATTCCTGGGATGGCAGACGAAACGCAATACTCTGGATGGGTTAGCGGTTAGGTGGTTGTTCACCGGGCGGTTGTTAATAAATTTGACTAATCTCAAATCGGGCATCGACGAGAGGCCATGCCGGGAGCATGGTGGGTTGTCTCGTTAATCCCACAAGGACCGGTTCCCGGTGTCCTTTCGAACCAAGATTTGCGTGCTTCTACGCGGGTGGTATAATGGGCCACCCACGACTAAATAATCTGTCTAGACTTAGGATATGAGCTGCATAGTTTGCCGTTTTCGTGACTTGGGTGCGTGGAAAATGAGGAGGTGGTGTGATGCAACAATATAGGAGTGAGGGGTACACACGGTCCAGGACCGGGGATGTATCACCTGCCACAACTAGTGGGACCGCGTCGAAGTATCGGCCGAACTGTCGTTCGCGGACTAGCCTATTAGGGCGGCTCATACCTAGGTCGAAAACATTGTAAAGGTCGTGTTCAACCTCCCTCTGCTAGCACACCTCGTGAAAGTGTGTTCTCGGTAGCACTAAGAGTCGGTTGATACGCGTAGGTAAAGATGTACACCCCTGCAGGGTTTAAACTATTCGAATAGCCGTGTCCGCGGTTATGGACAGCTTGGTAAGAATCCGCATCGAATTAGACAAGTATAACCCTAATCTAAAACTTGCCAACTTTAAGGATTTGGTTTTAGCGATTGCTTCCTTCCCTGTGGTCGAGGAAGAATCGAGGGTTTCGTGTGTTCGATGGTCTGCTTTAGGCTTTATTATGCAGTTTCAGCTCTTCTCCTTGCAAAGTATTCCAGTAGACGGATTTCAATCTAATTACAGGTATTGTGAAGAATAAATTAGCTTTCTGCAAAAACAGTCCACAGATAGCCCTTTCTTGATACCTGATGCATCTATTATTATTTTCCCCCTGTAAGTCTTGCGGAGTACATTTTGTACTCACCTTGCATTCGTTGATATTATTTTCGTGCAGAGGAGACCACTCCCGCAGCGGAGGGTTTCTACATTGAGGTAGACACCGACATCGACTAGTCGCTGGTGATCCCGGGCAGTGGTCCTGCCCTGGGTTCGGCAGCTTGGTTTGTTCTGCCGCCGCTTTTGGCCCTACCCTTAGGCTTCTCAGCCAAACTAAAATTTCCGCTGTGTAAAGCATCTTTTGCTTGTATATATATGTTGTTAAGTTTCCAGAACAGCTAGTATTATTGCAGTTTCGGTCGTAGAGTCTCTGTGATGGTACTGGTTTGTTTCTCCCCCTGTGTCATGTGCAATGTGTGTATGATTGAAGTACGTGATGCAGGGAGGATTTCAGGTTTTATATCACGGAGCTATTAAGTTTTATCACCCCTGTGAAGCGACTCTCCACTGAGATGTTGGGAGCTATATCACCCTACTCCAGCCGTGCATTTATTTGCCGGGACGAGGTCGGGGTTGATGCTCCGGCTCAGTGAGAAAGAGTGAGGAGACCATATCACCCTACTACTCAGTGCATTAAATTGCCAGAGTAAGCTTTGGGGTTGACGTCTCGGGCTATTCGAAGCCATATCACTCCACTCCTCTCGGATTTGACCCCCGTGGGTTGAGGTCGGGGTTGAAGCTCCGACTTAGCGGGTGATTACTCCTAAAGCTCTCCGTTATGGAATCTGGGGTCCGACAGGCTTGGTATCAGAGCAGGACTGTCCGTAGGATGACCTTTGACCTTGGCCGATGTTGAGTCTAGAATTGTGAAAACTATTTTAAACTTAAAAAGGAGTTGTGAAAATCATAAGTAGTGATTCTATTTTCTCCTTACCCTCTCGATCTTAGCCTTTCCACATCCCTTCATTTGGTTACAAAGTGGTTTTGACTACTCTTTCCTCCTTTCAAAAGTTAGGGTTCACGCGTTTGGGGTATCCTTACCTTCCCTCTTATCTCATTTCCGCGATCGTGAATTCTAACCCTTGTTTCCACCTATCCAGATGGCTGAAATGTATATCACCTTGGCGGGCACTTCTCACTGTGTGTCAGTTGGTGGTGCTCCTCCGCTCTTGGTTCGGATTTTGGCAAGGTTGGGATACGAGTGGCTGCCCGAGTATGCTATCTATAGCCGCAACCGTCAATTTGGATTAAGTGATTATGTTGCTTCTGTCTTCATCCGACCACACCCTTCAGCACCGCTGCAGTTGCCTTCTATGCTACCAGGACATCCTATCGTCTTTGAGGGTCGTGATGGTTCTTTCGAAGGAGCTGTCCAAGCAGTTGCTCTTAATGCCATAAATTTTCTTCGTTACCATTATGCGGCACAGCTTACGGATTCCCCTTTCCGTTATCATGTGGGGCAAGAAAATCCCAATACACCAATATGTTGGCAAGATTTTATAATGCACCCTGATCCCACGGTCGTTGAAATGGCCCCAATGCTCAATATTACCCACCGTCTTTATCGAGCAGCCGCTTACGATCGTGATTGCTACCTTCATCGTCTGTGCCACGCCCTTGAGTTCATCAACGAGCACCTGGGCGCCAACCAAGCTCCGAGGGATTTGATGTCAGCTCGCGGAGAGTTTACTGGGCCTTATGCTGCCAATAGGCCATCTCCATGCATCTTTGCTCCAGTTACAGGACCTCGCTATACTTCTCGTCACCGTGTGGCTATGGAAGTACCAGGAATTTCTCGTCATCGGCTTGAGCCACTTCCTGGTGAGGTGCCTCGCAATTTTCAAGAACCGAAGCCGATTCCGCCTGAAGCAGCGATGTACTACTTTCTGGACTACGACTCGCCCGACTACTCTCCGTGATCTCCATGCTCGTGTGTACAACCCATGGTTGTAGTCAGCTCTTTTGGCCCCTTTTTGTACCTTGAGTTGAAACTATATCCATATAATAGGTTAATCCCCTAGAGCAGTGTATGGTTCCTTTCCTAAGTCTATAACTGTCTAAGGTTGTAGATGAATCATGTATCGGAACTAAACCTTAAAGTGTGAATGTGGTATGGTATCATGATCGTGTACATGTTCTAGTCGTGGGCTTGTAATATTAACGGTCATGTATATTACGTACCAGATGTCTATCTGTGTTGCTATGGAATGTATTTTAGCTTCGTGGCTTTTGTACTACCATATGCGACATATTTAGCATGTATCCTGCTCCACACTGTTTAGTTTCGTTAGTACATTCCACCGTAAACCTCCTTTTTGATCCGATCCTGAGTTTGGAAGTAACCTCCCTTCCTTACTGCAGGATGGCGGACAATCAGCCCTCGACAGGTCATGGTGCCGGTAACACCGGTAATGTTCCCCCTCCACCGCCGACTATGGCTGAAGTCTTGATGCAGATTGAGCGTAATCGCATGGAACAAACCATACTGTTGGAGCACCTTGTTCGGAACACCAGCCGTCAACCTGATGATCGCGTCGGAATCTCTGATTTCCTTCGAACTCAGCCTCCTGTGTTCAGTCGCTCTGAAGATCCTCTGGATGCCGACGATTGGATTCGCACCGTCGAGCGCAAGTTGGAGACTGCGCGCGTTGCCACGGCAGATCGAGTGAACTTCGCGGCCTTCCAGCTTGAAGGTGCCGCAGCCGCCTGGTGGGAAAGTTTCCGCTCCATGCAAGAAAAGGATCATGAGATTACCTGGTCTGAGTTTCGTGATGCTTTCCGCGGAGCTCATATCCCAGATGGAACAATGGAAGTTAAGAAGGAAGAGTTCCGTAATCTGAAGCAAGGGCAGAACAGTGTAACTGAGTATCTCCACCAGTTTAATCATTTGGCTCGTTACGCTCCAAATGACGTTGCCACCGATGCAGATAAGCAGGAGAAATTCCGCAAAGGTCTGAATCCGGAGATTCGTTATGAGCTGCTTCCGTTCGATTTCGCAAACTTCCAAGCCCTGATGAACAAGGCCATCAAGATGGAACACGACAGGCAGACACTTGAAGAATCGCGCAAGCACGCTCGTGATGCTGCCAAACCATCGAGCTCCAGCTCCCAGAAGAGAAGAATTTGGATTCCGGCTAATGCGTTCAACCGTGCTACTCCCTCTGCAAGATCATCCGGCTTTGCTCCTCGTCCTCCTCAGCAGGGTTTCCAAGCAAGACCAGTTGGAGGACAGTCGTCTAATTCCGCTCCAAGGCCGCCCCCGGAGTCTGCTTCGTGTGTGGCCAACCTGGTCACTACGCTCGTGAGTGTCCCCGGAACCAGAATCCTGCACCTCGCCCAAATCCAGGACAAGGTCAAGCTCGAGGCAATGTTCAGTTTAAGAAGCCAAACCCGAAGCCTCAGCCAGCCGGTCGCGGTCGCGTGAATCACGTGGTCGCCGAAGAAGCTCAGGAAGCGCCTGACGTCGTCTTGGGTACGCTTCTTGTCCATGCTACTCCCGCATCCGTCCTTTTCGATTCGGGAGCTTCTCATTCTTTTATAGCTAAGGGTTTTGCTGAGAAGCACAATATTCCTTTCGAGAGTATGTCAATTCCATTGTCTATCCTTGCACCGGGTTCGGTGATGAGAACATCTCAAGAATGTCGTGAAGTCTGCGTCAGAATCTCAAATCTTGAGTTCTATGCCACCTTAATTGTTTTGACCTCCACCGATATCGATATCATCCTGGGTATGGATTGGTTGACCGCGCATCAAGCCCTAATTGATTGTGCAACCAATACCGTAACTCTCTTCCATCCGTCTGGTCAATCTGTTCTTTGTGATCTAGGATCTGTCAACCACCACCTCTGTGCTCTTGAAGGCAAGCCTCTACCTGATCTTCCCAATGTCCCAGTGGTCTGTAATTTCCCAGATGTCTTTCCTGATGAGCTGCCAGGTCTGCCACCTGATCGCGATATTGAATTTGTTATCGAGTTGGCTCCTGGAACTGCTCCAACCTATCGTCGCCCTTATCGGATGCCTCCAAACGAATTGGTTGAATTGAAGAAACAACTTCGGGAGTTAGAAGAAAAAGGTTTCATTCGACCGAGCTCCTCTCCTTGGGGATGCTCTGCTCTTTTCGTGGAGAAGAAAGATAAAAGTCTCCGGATGTGTGTTGACTATCGGCCTCTTAACGAGGTGACGATCAAAAACAAATATCCTCTCCCTCGCATTGATGATCTTTTCGATCAATTAACCGGAGCTACCGTCTTTTCCAAAATCGATTTGAGGTTAGGCTACCATCAAATCAAAATCCGTTCCGAAGATATTCCAAAAACGGCGTTTACAACTCGTTATGGGTTGTATGAATTCACCGTGATGTCTTTTGGGTTAACGAATGCTCCTGCTACATTCATGAGGTTGATGAATTCTGTCTTCATGGATTATCTGGACCGCTTTGTGATCATCTTCATCGATGATATCCTGGTTTATTCCAAGTCAGAAGAAGATCATGCAGAACACTTGAAGCTTGTTCTCGTCAGACTTCGTGAACATCGGCTCTATGCTAAATTCTCCAAGTGTGAATTTTGGCTCGAAGAAGTCGCTTTCCTAGGCCACGTGCTTTCGGCGAAAGGTGTCGCCGTGGATCCTAGTAAAGTCAAGGACGTTCTCAATTGGGAGCAACCTAAATCGGTCACTCAAGTACGGAGTTTCCTGGGTCTAGCCGGTTATTACCGTCGTTTTATCAAGGACTTCTCCAAGCTTGCCAAGCCATTGACCGAACTCCTTAAGAAAGAGAAGAAGTTTGAATGGTCTGAAAGATGTGAAGCAAGTTTCCAAGAGCTGAAGTGCAGATTAACCTCCGCTCCTGTTCTTGTTCTTCCAGATATCCACAAAAATTTTGACATCTTCTGCGATGCTTCTCGCCTGGGTCTCGGTTGTGTATTGATGCAAGAAGGCCATGTGGTTGCTTACGCTTCTCGCCAGTTAAGGCCACATGAGCTCAATTACCCAACCCACGACCTAGAACTCGCTGCGGTGGTTCATGCATTGAAGATTTGACGGCATTACCTTATTGGTAATCGCTGTGAGTTGTATTCTGACCACCAAAGTTTGAAATATCTGTTCACCCAGCCCGATCTGAACCTTCGGCAACGAAGATGGCTGGAATTGATCAAGGATTATGACGTAGGTCTCCATTACCAACCTGGTAAGGCTAATGTTGTTGCGGATGCACTTAGCCGAAAAACCTACTGCAATAATCTAATGATCCAACAAACTCAGCCGCTCCTCCATGAGGAATTCGCGCGGGTCAACCTCGAAGTCGTTCCCTTTGGTTCCCTCCATAACCTTGAAATCCAATCCTCTTTGGAAGACCAAATCAAATCCGCTCAAAAGCGAGACAAAGGTGTCCGCAAGATCAAAGAAAACATTGCTAGCGGAATTGCTAAGTGTTTTTCAATCGACGATCAGGGCATTGTTCGATTTGGCAATCGTCTTGTTGTACCGAAGAATAAAGATCTTCGAGATTCTATCCTTCGTGAAGCTCATGATTCTCCCCTGTCTATTTATCCGGGTGGTACAAAGATGTACCGAGATCTGAAGCAGAGATTCTGGTGGACCAGAATGAAAAGGGAAATCGCTCAGTTTATCTCTGAATGTGATGTGTGTCGTCGTGTTAAGGCGGAACACCAAAAATCCGCAGGCACACTCCAACCTCTACCCATCCCTGAGTGGAAGTGGGATGAGATCGGTATGGATTTTATCACCGGCCTTCCAAGAACTCAGAAGGGAAATGATGCCATTTGGGTAGTCATCGATCGTCTGTCCAAAGTAGCACATTTTCTTCCTGTCCGAGAGAAGATCTCAGCTAGCCAGTTGGCGGATCTCTATATATCTCGTATTGTATCTCTCCACGGGATCCCTAAGCGGATAATCTCTGACCGTGGTAGTTTGTTCACCTCCAGATTTTGGGAAAGTCTCCAAGCTGCTATGGGAACTCATCTCTCGTTCAGTACAGCTTATCATCCTCAAACCGGTGGACAAACCGAAAGAGTTAACCAAATCCTCGAAGACATGCTTAGGGCTTGTGTTATATCTTTTGGAGCAAAATGGGAAAAGTGTCTTCCATTTGCAGAGTTCTCCTATAACAACAGCTTCCAATCCAGCCTAGGCATGGCTCCTTTTGAAGTCCTTTATGGACGTAAATGCTGAACTCCACTCAATTGGTTTGAAACCGGAGAAAGGCAGATTCTTGGACCGGACTTGATTAAGGAAGCAGAAGATCAAGTTCGAGTGATTCGCGAGCGGTTGAAAACTGCTCAATCTCGTCAGAAGAGCTACTCCAACCTCCATCGTCGTGAGATCCACTTTGAGCCAAACGATAAAGTCTACCTTCGGGTCACTCCTTTCAAGGGTGTTCGCCGATTTGGCATCAAAGGAAAGTTGGCACCTCGTTACATTGTCCTTTTCGCATTCTTTCCAAACGAGGTGAAGTCGCATACCAGTTGGAACTACCTCCGTCGTTATCCAATATCCATAATGTCTTCCATGTTTCCCAACTCCGAAAATGCTTTAAAGATCCAATTCCAGAGTCTGCTGTTGATACCCTGGATCTTCAAGAAGATCTTTCTTACCAAGAGTATCCTGTTCGAATCCTCGACGAAATGGAGAAGACAACGCGAAGACGCAACGTGAAGTTCTTAAAAATCCAGTGGTCCAACCACTCCGAAGAAGAAGCTACTTGGGAACGTGAAGATCTCCTTCGATCAGCGTACCCCTCCCTCTTTTCCAGCTGATCCGAATCTCGGGGTCGAGATTCTTATAAGGGGGGGTAGGTCTGTAATGTCCCCATTTTTATTCTCTTTTGGTTGTGCATCATGGCATGACATGTCATTGCATTAATCGAATCAAGATTTGAACAAAAATTTGAAACCTAAAGAGAAGCTTCAAAAATGTTTAAATGTGTAGAACAAATGTAAAAGGAGGAAGAAACAAAAATAAAAGGAAAAGCTAAAACCTAACCTAATTCTATCCCCCCCCCGGATGGGCCCCTTCTCCCGGCCCATTCCCTCTTCCCCCGCCTGGGCCTTCCCCCGGCCCGCTCCTCTCTCCTGGCCCGCAACCAGCCTGCCCGACCGCCCCTGCTCTTCTTCCTCCTCACCCCCCTGCTCTCCTCTCTCTTCTCGCGCGCACGCCACCGCGCCGCGTGGCGCGCGCCACCTGCCTCGCGCCTCCCTCGGCTGCCCCGCCGGCCTCCCTCAAAAACCCCCTCCCCCTCGGCGCACTCGCCCCCCCCTCTCCCTATTCCTCTCAGCGCCCCCGCCCGCCTCCATTTCCGCCGTGAGCTCACCCTCCCGCGCTCCGGTCGCCCCTCCGCCGAGCCGGCCGCTCCCCACTCGACGGAACCCCCTCGCCGCGCCGCTCCTTCGTCGCTCCGCCTCGCCATCCCCCCTCCACCGCGTCGCCTCGGTACCGGAGCTCCACGCCGTCGCCGTGCAGCTCCCCGGTCGCCTCCTTCCTCGCCCGACGTCGCCGCCCTGCCCCGAGCCCTTCCCCGGCCGCCCTCGCCCCTCCAAGCCGGAGCTCCGCCCCGCCGCCTCAGTCTACCGCCGCCAGAGCTCAACGCCGAGCCGCCCCTCGCCGCCTGTGAGTGTCGCTGGCCACGCCGCCCCCTCTCCCCACCTTCCTCGCCACCGCCCTGGGCCAACCGCCGGCCAACCAGGTCCACGGCAGTGGCCTCTCTGCCAGTAGCAGTGTTAGTTATATTAGTTAGTGAGTAGGTTAGTCAGTTAGTAGTTGGTTAGGTTAATTAGTTAGATTAGTTATTGGTTAGTATAGTGTGTGAAATTCTGGATTAGTGTTTAGTTAGCCGGTGTAGTTACTGATGCTGCTGTTAATTCGGTTAGGGCATATGTGGTCAGTTTGTTAGGTTAGTTAGTGGTTAAATGGTTAGTTAGCTAGGTTAGTAGGTTAGCAGGTTAGTTGATGATTGGTTAGTTAGCTAGGAGATTAGTTAAGTTAGTAAGTTAGTGAGGTTAATTAGCTAGTTAGAGGAGTTAGTTTAGTGTGGTTAGTTCGGTTAGTCGCATAGTTAAGTTAGTTAGTGTTTAATGCTCCTTAGTTAGGGGAGTTAGGACATCCTTAATGAGTGTATTAAGTGTAGTCTAGGTTTAATTCTGCTGGTTGCTGTTGTATTTAGTTAGGGCATAGGTTAGTTAGGTTATTGGTTAGTTAGTTAAGTTGGTTAGGTTAGAGTGTTAATTGCTAAGTCAGCTATTATTATTACTCATCTGTAATGTTAACTGAATGTCTGATGATTGTCGCTGATGAGTAACCAGTATATTAAATGGGCTTAACCAATATGTGTGTATGGCATCTGGGTCCCACGCGTCAGATTTAAGAAATAGATAATAGAAAAGAAAAGTATTATGATCAGTGGACCCACATGTCATAGGCTCTATTCATGTTGACCCTAGTTGACCCCAGGGCCCACTGCCATATGCTATGGTTAGGTTATAGTGGGTAATAAAAGTAATTCATTTTATTCTTGCTGAGAAAAATGCAACAAAGGGGTTTAAATTGATTTAAATCTTGTTAAATTCGTAGAAATTCATCCGAACTCAGAAAATTGCAAATGATATATCAAAATGTTCAGAAAAAAGAGAGCTATTCAATTGCATCATATTCATCCATGTTTGCATGCTAGAAAAGATGAACACGTCGAAGAACTTAAATTAGGGTTTTCCCCCGAACCCCCGGAAACTTCGGATCGCGATATCTCGCGCGTTCGGACTCCGATTAACCTGATTCTAGTTGCATTAGCTTCGACTTTGCATCCTCTAGGACATGGCATTCATGACATCTCATGCCGATGTTTTCCGACGTTGTATTTATTGTTGCGTTGTTTCGATGTTTTCGTTCTTCCGATAGGACCGGAGGATCGCGACGAATATAACTATGAGCAGGAACCCGACCTAGTCGCTGAACCGCAAGGCAAGCAGCCCCCTTTGACCATATTGCGGATATCCCGTTATTTGCAACTCTATTATTTGTTTTTAAATATGTATCGCATGCGCTCAACTGATATTGTACGTTAAGTTAGCCCTACTCCGTGCATGAAAACTTACTTTGTCGCTCAATCAACACCACCGACCCTCCCAACCTATTTAGAATAGATTGCTTGCTATTGTTGAGTTATTTATGTAGCTACTTATGCTTAGCCATGCTTAGTTGCGTGAATGTCGTAATTCCTGGGATGGCAGACGAAACGCAATACTCTGGATGGGTTAGCGGTTAGGTGGTTGTTCACCGGGCGGTTGTTAATAAATTTGACTAATCTCAAATCGGGCATCGACGAGAGGCCATGCCGGGAGCATGGTGGGTTGTCTCGTTAATCCCACAAGGACCGGTTCCCGGTGTCCTTTCGAACCAAGATTTGCGTGCTTCTACGCGGGTGGTATAATGGGCCACCCACGACTGAATAATCTGTCTAGACTTAGGATATGAGCTGCATAGTTTGCCGTTTTCGTGACTTGGGTGCGTGGAAAATGAGGAGGTGGTGTGATGCAACAATATAGGAGTGAGGGGTACACACGGTCCGGGACCGGGGATGTATCACCTGCCACAACTAGTGGGACCGCGTCGAAGTATCGGCCGAACTGTCGTTCGCGGACTAGCCTATTAGGGCGGCTCATACCTAGGTCGAAAACATTGTAAAGGTCGTGTTCAACCTCCCTCTGCTAGCACACCTCGTGAAAGTGTGTTCTCGGTAGCACTAAGAGTCGGTTGATACGCGTAGGTAAAGATGTACACCCCTGCAGGGTTTAAACTATTCGAATAGCCGTGTCCGCGGTTATGGACAGCTTGGTAAGAATCCGCATCGAATTAGACAAGTATAACCCTAATCTAAAACTTGCCAACTTTAAGGATTTGGTTTTAGCGATTGCTTCCTTCCCTGTGGTCGAGGAAGAATCGAGGGTTTCGTGTGTTCGATGGTCTGCTTTAGGCTTTATTATGCAGTTTCAGCTCTTCTCCTTGCAAAGTATTCCAGTAGACGGATTTCAATCTAATTACAGGTATTGTGAAGAATAAATTAGCTTTCTGCAAAAACAGTCCACAGATAGCCCTTTCTTGATACCTGATGCATCTATTATTATTTTCCCCCTGTAAGTCTTGCGGAGTACATTTTGTACTCACCTTGCATTCGTTGATATTATTTTCGTGCAGAGGAGACCACTCCCGCAGCGGAGGGTTTCTACATTGAGGTAGACACCGACATCGACTAGTCGCTGGTGATCCCGGGCAGTGGTCCTGCCCTGGGTTCGGCAGCTTGGTTTGTTCTGCCGCCGCTTTTGGCCCTACCCTTAGGCTTCTCAGCCAAACTAAAACTTCCGCTGTGTAAAGCATCTTTTGCTTGTATATATATGTTGTTAAGTTTCCAGAACAGCTAGTATTATTGCAGTTTCGGTCGTAGAGTCTCTGTGATGGTACTGGTTTGTTTCTCCCCCTGTGTCATGTGCAATGTGTGTATGATTGAAGTACGTGATGCAGGGAGGATTTCAGGTTTTATATCGCGGAGCTATTAAGTTTTATCACCCCTGTGAAGCGACTCTCCACTGAGATGTTGGGAGCTATATCACCCTACTCCAGCCATGCATTTATTTGCCGGGACGAGGTCGGGGTTGATGCTCCGGCTCAGTGGGAAAGAGTGAGGAGACCATATCACCCTACTACTCAGTGCATTAAATTGCCAGAGTAAGCTTTGAGGTTGACGTCTCGGGCTATTCGAAGCCATATCACTCCACTCCTCTCGGATTTGACCCCCGTGGGTTGAGGTCGGGGTTGAAGCTCCGACTTAGCGGGTGATTACTCCTAAAGCTCTCCATTATGGAATCTAGGGTCCGACAGGCGCCGCCACGGCCATGGAGTCCGACCCCGAGCCAGGGGGCGACGTCTCCCTCCTCTCCCCCACTCCAAACCCTAGCCACCAGCCCCTCCTCCGTGCCGCCAAGTCCATGGCCTTCAAGCGCGAGGAGCGCCGCAAGCGCAAGGAGCGCAAGCGACAGGACTGCCTCGCCCTCGCCCTCGCGCAGTGGGAACCCCTCGCCGCCCCGCCTCGCCCGGCGACTGCCACCTCCCCCTCCCGGGTGCCGCACGACGACACGCCGTGGCCGTGCGACCCACCCTCGCCTCCGGACTCCGTGCCCTCCGCTGCCTGGAGCTGGGGCACGCCAGCAGAACCCCCTCCACGGCCTCCTCAGCCGCCGGTCGCGGCGACGTGCCCCCAGGCCGCCGCGGTGATGGCGTGCCGCGCGTTGTTCGGAGAGCACGTTGAGGAGGAGGACGACGACGGGGATGGGGAGGAAGGCAATGTAGCCCGGTTCTTCGAGGAGCTGCTGGAGAAAGACGCGGGCCTGAGGGGGTTCTACGAGGCGGAGCGGGAGACGGGGCGGTTCCTGTGCCTGGTGTGCGAGGGGATCGGCGTCAGGGTCGGCAAGAGGTTCGCCGGCTGCGCGGCGCTGGTGCAGCACGCCGGTTCGGTCGCGCGGACCAAGAGTAGGCTTGCGCACCGCGCGTTCGCGGACGCCGTCGGGCGGCTGCTCGGCTGGGGCGCCGGCCGGACCACGACTTTGCTGCCGGTACAACTGCTGTCCCATGTCGATATGTTCATTAGTGTATATCCTATCACATTGCTGAATGTTGTATCGTCATTGTTCGGGATGCAGGCGGATTCTCACAATGACGGCGCTTGTGATCAGGCTGGGCACTTGGATGCTTCTCAAAGCGCAGAAATGGAGATGTCCTGATCACTGCGGGCTACTAGCACCTAAATTTCGTTCAATGTGCTTAATCTTAGTTAGAGAAGGAAACGGAATCATACTTGGTCAGAAAGCTTTGCTTCTCTTCCTAAGGATACACTCAGACGCATGTAATTTGGTTTGATGCATCGATAACCCCAGTGCTCGTTTTCAACACCTTGAACTGGGCCTGAAAGTTTCCGATTTGCAGTGATCATATTTTTGGTGCCAGACTGCACTTTAATTGTTGATGATCTATTGTGTAGCGACAGTTGAGTTAGAAGGAAAAGAAATTGAATCCATTGGTTGAGTGCCAAAAAAATGTCAGCTAGACGCGGTCCTTCAGAGCTTAATGGTTGGAACTTCAGAATCATCGTCTCCCCGGCCTAAAAAACACGCACAATTGTTGTCCAGGTAGGGAAATTCCGACACATAAGAGACCTTATTCCTACATATAGAGAAAGCTACAATGACACTATGACACAACCTAAGGTACCATCTCACAAAACCTTATGATTCAGATCAATCTCTCCTCAGAATAGAGAAACAAGTTGATTTCATCTTTCTCCAAAGGATCAATAGATATACTAGTTCAGGTCACGGCTAACAAAAGAATACGAGGACGATAACTACACTGACCTATTGACAAGCCAACTTTGTGCCAAAACTGGTGAGGCAGATAGCAAAGGCCTGGAATGCCGATAGAGGCTGCCGGTAGTCCATTGTAAAAACATCAACACCAATTTTTCCGAACTGCAGAATCACAGTCTCACCATCCTGAACACCCCATGGTTCACCAGTGCCAGCTGGAGCAACAAGTTGGAAGTTCTTCACAGAAGCAACCATAACCCGGCCACGAAAATTCAAGCACCAGCAATGCAAATGCTCATGCCATCGTGCCACTTTATTATTTAGAATCAATGAGCTCAGGGTGCTGAGTTGCTTCTCCTCTTGTGGATATATTGCAGAACCCTCATCGAGAGGGCACTGAACACTGCAGTGTATTCTTCTCGGTCCTCCTGATCTACATAAAATGTACTCATAGGATACCTCTCCAACTTCAAAATTACCAGTGGAAACCCGTGCACTTATTTTTTTGCTTGCAAACAAGCGAGCGGATCTGCTGCTTGATGCCTTAGCATCCTCATATGGTGGCTGTCTGTCATATATAACGGACTTTGTTCCCATGAAGTCAGACCTACAAAGATTGCATTACCAATATATCATCGTGGTAAACCCTCCCTCCAACAGAAATAATCGATCAACCTCAGAAGAATTGCACTGTTACATGGCAGGTTGAGTTGGGAAGTATATCTAAGACGTGGTTAGATAGATTAAGAGCTGAAATTAACATAATATGTGGGTTTCATTAGAAAAAAAGGTAAATCATGTGATTCGAAAGGCGTATCTTTTATGATATCCTGCTAAAAGCAACATAACTACTGTGCGACTGTAGCAAGTAGCAACACTTGCCTATGCATACGCACGGCATATGCCTACACAACTAAGGAACACGTGGGAGGAATATATGTACACAGTGTTTAAAGAACCGTCATTCATGAATTCTTTCACCAATATCATGACGTCGAATTGCAAATAACCACAAAACAGAATAAGAAACATATGCTTGTAAATTTAACATCTAGACCCTAAGATCCTAGATATATTCACAGTAGTAGCAGATTGAGATAATAAATTTTGGTAAAAATGAATTAGAAACATGTGGTTTAATTGGAATTGAAAACTGACTAAACTAAACGAAATTAGAAGTTAATGAATTATTAGCATTTAGGCCTCACTTTATCTTTCCAACGTATGAATGGCTTCCTCTAGATATACCATCAGAGCCAATAGAGATGATATATTCCATGTGCAACCCACGCCTGAACCTCCGAGCCACCAATAGAAACTTCCCCATATCTGTTAGTTCTGCTAGGCAGCAAAGTGATCCATGAACAAAATGACCATGAAAGTGAACATACAATTAAAATGTTGCATGTGTCAATTTATTAATCCTTCAGACTAAATGTTTTCATAATCATATTACCATAATATATAGCAAATTTGCAAGTCAAGCTATCAGAAAGAAAGAACGGCAAAGAACTAAACAGGTTGGTACTGAGCTCACCGATGCAATAGTCCATAACGCTGAAAAGATTTGTTAAACAAAATATGTGTTTCTTCCTTGCTACAAAGATTTTTAATTTTTTAGAAGCACAAACATTAGAAACTAGAAAGTCTCCTTCCAATCATACTTGTGAGTTCTGATAGCAAAGTAGGTATCAATGTAACATAACATTCTTGCCAATGATCACAACAACAAAATAACAATTAAACTCCTTAGGTCTGAAGCAAAACCTACTAACATCCTTTAAAATTTTAAAGATCGCAACATCACACATTATATGTAGAATAGGAACAAGAGCAAAGTTAATAGCTGTTTTTTCTGCTTCATTTTGAGTAGATAACATAACTGCACGCTAACTTACCTTGTGTTAAGCCCAGATAGAGGTAAAACATCGAGTTCTTCTTGTTCCTCCTGATGAAACAACGTATGGTGCATCCCTTGGTCCAGACTGTACAAAAATGGACACATCCATCATATATTAGGGGTCAAATAATTAATGTCCGTATTATCAGCTCAAAACCAAATGAAAACACCAAGAATCTCTACTCAAATGCAAGAAAACAACATGATCTTGTGCTGCTGAAACACCCCGACTATCAGTATCATTTCGTCAAAACTCATCATGACTTGTTTTAAACAAAAACAACTTGTAGTCAGCTTAAACAAAAACACCTTTTTTTTAGAGAGAGAGATACCCAAACTACATTTAACATACAACGACTAACCAAATAAATATTTCAAAAGATATACCATACCAACTTCCTACTCTTGAATGTAAATTCTTAAGTTACAACGTGACTTTCATTTATCAAAAGTTTAAATCCTTCCATAAATCCAAATACACAAGCGGAGTCCCTCATCGCGTGCAAAAGCAGACCTTTTGCTTCCCGGTGTCCAAAGAAAATACTTTGAGAATTGAACAACAAGAAAAATAATCCAACTACTCGGTATCCAATTGACCTATACACTAAAACTAACACTCCTCATAAATAAGAGGTCAAACAATAATGATACCTTGTCCATGATAATTCATCAACTTTTATTTATAGGAAGAAGATGTACCATATATGTTACCACAAAAATATTTCTTTAATCGCATGAACGTGCACAAAAATAATTTAAAGAGAACGTTGGAGCTACACGTATTTCTTAAGAAAACAGAGTACGTAACGTCAGAAGTAAGTCGTGTCCTCGAATAAAAAAACAACGAAGGAACGTCTTCACCGAATTCGTCGAAAATCTGGCAGTCATACTCACAGCCTACAATACAGGTTGCAACAATGACGATGATCGGCCTTCACCTGCTTCAGCGAGGAGAGGAAAGTGATCCTGCCAGACTCGAGCGGCGGCCGCACGATTGCGACGGCCGCGTTGCGCCACCGACGGCAGACGCAGGCGCAGGCCACCACGTCCCGCCGGGGCGGCCACCACTTGGCGCCGGCCTCCACGCGCCGCAGAATATCCGTGAGCAGGTCGGGCACCAGCGCCGACCACCTCTCCTCGTCCACCCCCTCCTCCTCCTCCTCCCCCGCCAACGGCGACGACACCGCGGAGCTATCCGGCGAGACCCTAGCGTTGCCGACGGCGACGCCGGCGGCGAGAGGCCGCGCTGGCCCGTGGGAAGCCGTGGAGGAAGAGGAGCGGCGCCACGGGACCATCGCGAATCGCCCGCGATCCCTCCCGGAATCTTCGGGGGAGAAGGGATAAAATGGAAGTAGAAGGAGGATACTAAACACAACAGAATCGAGGAATAGGAGATAAACCAAGAAAAATAAATAGTTAGATTAAAATCTAAAGTTAAACCGCGCCGCAGGATATCTTCGGGCTGGAGGGTGACCGGTCAGCTGCATAAAAACTGAAAAATCGAAACCGAAATCAGAAAACCGAATTAACACTTATTTTGGTTAACTGAAACCAGCCCACCATCACCCCCAAGGCAGTGGCAGCAGCGAGGCGTCGACGGCAGTCGGCAAGATCTGAAGTTTTTTCGGTTTAAACTAGAAACCGAAACTGAATTTTGGATTTATGAAATTTCAAATCAGATTTCGGTTTTTCCTTTTTGGAAATTAAAGTTTTCTAAAAACCAAAACCAAAATTTCGATTAAAATCGAACGCCTAGTGTGAATGAGCGGTCGCCCAATAACCTTATGGTATGACCGGTCTTTTCTTACTTTCATATGTCACCTTCCTCCTTTCTCACCATTATCTTCTCCTTTTTCCACCGCCTTTTTCTCTCGCCCGCTCCTCATTCTTCCTCTTAGCTCACCGTCTTATCATCCTCCTCCTATGTCCACACATCGTTGCCTTGCCAGATCCGGCCATCCACCACCGTCGGCGGTTGCTGGCATTAGGTAGCGTGCCAACGCCTCGATTAAGCTCTCCTTTATAACCCGAAGGGCGACGGTATTAGCCGTTCGGCATCGATAAATGTTGGGGCCCAGAATAGTACATGACTTAGGAATCGATATTCCGGCAAAGACTGAGAAACCGCGTAGCGAGGACACATGCTTACCTCACGTGCATCCACCATTACGGGTTCGACACCGAACCAGCACCCCATACGAACTCCACCTGACCACCTGGTCGTATGTCTCACTGATGGTCCAGCCGGCCAGAAACGGATATCATTCGATAAGTCAACTACCATTCCAATAACCCTGTAGGGAGTTAACACCATTCAATTGCGATGAGGATCGCGATCACAAGGAGGAGCCTGGCGTCCGTGTCCACACCCTAACCCAATCGGCCGAAGACCGGCTGGTGGGTCGCCCGAAGGCTCGACACGACACCCACACCCTGCCCAGCCGGCATTTGCGTCTCAGCTGGCGGGTCACTCAACTTCACGATCACTAAAACTCACACAAAGAATGAAGACTAACTCTCTACCGTCGCTTCATACACTTCATCCATACACGCATTGTGTATGAAGCGCCGTGGTGAACAACTTGAATAACATAACCTAAGCTCTACAGAAGGGTTTACAGATAAATAAGCACATCCCTTATACATGGGCAATTAGTTACATTACAATCAAGGACCCGTAGGTCGCAAGTATCAATAAGATAAACAGCGAAAGAATTAACAAAATTAAACCCGATGGTCCGGAAGACTATCCTTAATCAACAAATATCCACAAGATCTTCTAGCTGGAGAGGTAAACAAATCGAGCAGGAAATCACGTTACTCTTCAACACCAAGCTCACCTGCGAGGATTGAGTTCCCTGTGAGTACTTTCGTACTCGCAAGATGCTAATTGCTTATTCCAAGTTAATCCTAAGCATGACATGGCAATTAAATGACGACAATAACAATGCAATTCATTTGAGCAAAATCAACAAAAGGGTGGCATATTTTGACATAGGGTTCAGGTACCCAACGACACAGCTATCCTGACATAGGATTCAGGTACCCAATAACGCGGTTATCCTGACATAGGGTTCATGTACCCAACGACACAGGTTTCCTGACATAGGGTTCATGTATCCATATTCCAACATAGGGTTCGGTGGCCCATGACACAATAATCCTGACATAGGGTTCAGGTACCCAACGACACAACCATATCATACACACAAGCAAACCTACTCATGCTAGTAGCTCGATGCACCCACATACATCATTTTGAAATATTCGAAACTACACGACATCAATTAACCAATGCATAGCAAAAGATAACCGGAATATTTCCAACAAGCGAGCATGCTTGCCTGGAGCTTGGCGAAGATATGCAAAAGAGAGCTGCTTGAAGAGGCGAATCGCATCTAGCAGAAGAAAAAGCGACTCTAAGATGCTATGCTTAACATGGCAAGATGCATGAAGTGCAACTACTGCGAATTAAGATGAAGCATGGACTTGACCTAAGCATGCTAGGATTAATAGAATAGATAAGTTTGATATGCGACTACAATGAATTAAGATAAAGGATAAGATTAACATAAGCATGTTGTTGCTAATTCTACCTTTTGGTTTAGCCTTAGTTGTCATAACCTTAGCATGGATTAACAATTAACCAGGAGACACGCATGATTTCAAATATGCAACTAAGAAGGATGTGATAGTCTTATAACATAGATTCATGATAGGTAATATGTGACTAAGGCAAGGATGCATGTATAAAACCACGTTTAATGATAACGGCGCAATTTGTTAATACATTATATATTAAATTCAGATTGGCAAGATACATGGTTGATGGCATTCATGAGATACAGAAGACTTGTTTAAAGCGTCGGATATGATCATACAGGTTCCAGTAAGGCACATTTTGTTAAGATTGAATTTCTATTCAATATATTACATACAGGTGACATACATGAGTCACATTTTGAAATGTCATAGTTAAGAAAATGTTTCAGTGAATTTCTATAGCGTGCAAGTTAGGCCCTCATGCTACATGTTATAATGGCATGATTAATAACATAGGTTGGTTCCACAAGCTCTTATAACATACACGAAATAATTTTCGTATGAGGTTCACCTTTTAATTTGGCCATTAACATGGTTATTTTATTTAACTTAAGTTGCATCCTTTAGCAAAAGAGAAATCGGGACAGCAGGAATACTTGGGCATTATCTCCTAAACGGCTTATTAGAAATGAACAAACAAGTACTTTATTCGAAGCCATAGTTGGTACCTACAATTGTAGATAAAAGTTCCTGATCTAATCCTAGCTTCAACATGTCTATTTAAGTTAATTAGAGTTGCAGATTTTGATAACTGGCAAATCTGGGCAGCAGGGAAGTTTTGGTCATAGATTGCAAACGGCTTACCGCAACATGGCAAACGAATACTTGAAACGAAGCTAGCGACAAGGGCTATGATTCCCATTTGAGTTCAGTTTATGATACCCAAGGGAAAAGCATCGGAATGCCCCGTGAGGTAGTTATTAAAAGATATACGACCAGCAACTATCTGTCATCAACCCTCACATGGCCGAATTTTGCATTACTACTTAGAGAGCATTTATCAGAAAAGACATTTAAGCATGCTAAACGAAGGTATCGACTAAATCTACAAATCTTGGTTTGGTACTAATACAAGATCAACGATGAATGACCACCTGATCATGTCCAGAAAGTTTCAGATATACAAAATCTACATTAAATAGCTATCGGCAATGGATTTATCCTTAGAGTATCCCGCATCACTCCAAATAGGTTGCATCTATAAGAAAAAGGGAATTACCCTCGATGATTGAACTCGGGGAAATAGCGATGACAAAGGCATGGTTGCGAATCGAGGTGTGGTACTGATCCATCTCCTCTCCACTTATTCTCCACAACAAGTGAAAGGACCAAGGGTGCCGACTAGAGGGGGGTGAATAGGAGGCTAATTAAAATTACTTCGTTTTAATCTTGTTAACTGGATATTGACTTAACAGATTATCAGATTTAATTGGCTGTGTGACAGGTTCCTAGCACAGGTGAAATATGACAAGTAAAATAGCACGTGGCTGTCACACAGGTGAGTCACACAGGTGATCTAATGACCTAGCACAGGTAAGCAAGTAATGTGGCTGTGACACAGGTGACTAAGACAGGTAGAAAAGATGATATATATAGCACCTGAGACACAGCTAGTACAAGCAGGCACAAAGCAGATTAAGCAGGTATAAAGTAGATCTGAATCAGATGAACAAGAGTATCTCAGATCATATAATCATGCAATGAATATAACTGCTAGAGGAAATAGGCTAAGCACTCAGAGAGAGACAAGTGAATTTATCCCGAAGTTCCCTACTCTTTTCAGAGAGATACGTCTCCGTTGGAGAGACTACTCCGAAGAGATAGTCAGCACTGAATCGTGCTTGTCCTCCGAGTACCTTACGTTCAGGCATCTTCCTTGCTTGTGGAGGTCCTTTTGTCTTGCAGCAGGATGACCTCGATGCTCCTTCACAAACTTACTGATTCAGCCCACACAAGCTTGGGTGATATCAGCAACTCCTACACCCGTCTAGGAGTAGACACTCCAAGAGTAACAGATGATGCAGCAGCAATCTCTTGGAGAAACCTTTGCTCGTGCTCAAAGCTCACAAACTCACTCGAACTAACCCTTAGGCTTTTGGCTCTTGTTGAGTGGTTGGAGGCTTTACAACGGTCGTATATGATTCACTGGTTTGAACAAGGTTGAGGACGAAGTCCTCCCCTGGTCCCCTATATATAGGGTCCTTAGGCACCTGACCGTTACCCTGTTGCCACGTAGGATTAAGTGAACCATCGGTGTCAGCCACCGGTGACACAGCTACACACTACGCCCAACTGCACCCGGCTCAGGCAGACCAACACCTGTGTCACCGGCGGCACACACAGGTGAACCATTAGCTGATAGCCGCACTACTCATCCCGGTCCTGGCACATGACATGCTCTCAGCATACGACAAACTCTAATACCTATAAGGAAAGAACCTCCGACAGACTTCTGACACATCAGAGCGCCTATCGCAGTGCAGGTGCCTTAACATTTTCAAGCTCTCCCCTAGAACAGAGATGTACCTGAGTCATAGAGCGGAAGACCACCTGTGACACAGCTGTGTCACCCAGGTGCCTAAAGCTCTAGGATTTTCACTGTTAGTACTGCAGAGCACTAACACAAAACAGCTTCATACTTTGTGCAAAGCTATTGACACAGGGCAATTGACCTCAAAGCATCAATGCCTTTGACCAACACTCTGAGCAATAAGCAAGGTTTTCTTAGACAACTGCTACTGTTTCATCCCTCTTGATAGTACGGGTGATTCCTATGGATTCAAAGAAACTAGTAAATCTAGGCTTTATCTGCCACCAACTGAAGTCACGGCCCTTAACGCATCAAGCCATCATCACCTTGCTTGCAGCTCCCTGCACAGCACCGGCTTCTTCTCAGCTGTGACACAGCTGCCTAGCACAGCCATCTCTTTTTCCTTGAAACCACCTTGTACCCTTTTTGGTGACCATCCTTCACTGGATAACCCTTCTTCATGAAACCTGTAAACTCTGCTTACACTTAATGTAAACATTAGATTCCAGTTTAAGTTGCCATTAACCATCAAAACCATATTAGGGCCTAGATGATCTTTCAACAAGCACATCCTTTTTCTTCATTCCATCTACTCTCTATTCTCGACTTCTTTTTCCCTTCACGGGTAACGGCAGGAAGAAGAGGGAGTGGCTCTAATGCTTGACTTGAACATGGAAGACGGCTTGAGGAGCGGTAGCAGCTCGGTGGCGGGGAGCGCGTGGCTGGGGAGCTCCGGCCGATTGGGGAGCTCAGAGGTGAAGGAGTTGGGGCGCCGCTGGAGGTGGGACAGCGGTGGCTGGCAACAGTGTGGCTTGGTGGGGAGGCGATGCGGGGTAGGGCTTCGATGGAGGTGACTTGGCGGAGCGGTGTGGCGGCACGCTGGGCTAGCTGGCTGGAGGCGACATGTCGGCGAGGTGCTCGCTGGCGCCACGGTGGCCGGCCGCACCGATGAGAGGCGTTGGTGAGGCCGAGACCGGGGCACTGCGAGCAAAGGGGCGTGAGGAGCGGCAAGTGGGCTAGGAGAACAGCGGGAGATGGAGGGGGAAGAGGAAGCACCGGCGGTTGGCCGGCTCGCCGGAGATCCCGCAGGAGGCGGCGGCCGGGCGGTGGCGACCCTCCCGAGGAGGCAGCGGCGGCGGCAGTGGCAAGGCGAGGCACGCGCGGGGGAGGTCGACCGGCGGTGGCTCGCCAGCGGCGACCTAGCCGGGGCGGAGGACCCTAGGGCGGGCGGCGGCGGAGAAACCCGAGGTGGGGCGCACGGTGTGAAAGGGGGCTGGGGTGGCCGGTTGCCCCTGGCCCCATTTAGGTTAGGGTTTGCATTTCATTTTTTTATTATATTTTTTATTTCTACTATTAATTTGGACCATCGATTTGCATAAGCCTTAGATCGAGCATCCGATATCCGATTCACGCAAATTAATACTTGATTTCGATCAACTCGACGACACGGACGTTGCTACGGTGTCCGATCGTCACTGCAAGGATCGGATCTTAAACAGGATTTATCGTTTATTTGCAAATTCCAAATATGTCATTTCTTAATCGTTTAACTTAATAAATGAATTCTAAATGATATGCAGGTACCTGGATTTTAATCTTGATAAACTTTTAGTGAAGTGCATGAGATGAGATGCGACTAGGATTTTATTTCCCTCGCCTATTTACAAAACCAATTTTTACACATTTGGGATGTTACAGTAAACCTTCAGGGATGTCACCGTCGAGCTCAAGCGTTGCCATCCCTATCGCCTTGCCGGTCGCCGTCCACGCCGGTCAGTCACCCCCTCCCCCTTCCTGCTCTTCTCCTCCTTCCTCCTCCTACCCCTTCTTAACGCGCAACTAGTCGCGTGTTAGATTTTCCATTTTATAGATGCACTTTTGGTTTGTTTTACTCGCTGACAAGCCATCTTAGCATTTTACGCATGAAAAGCAACCGGTCTATCGTGTCATGGAATCAGGTTAGTTAGTGGAAACATTGACTTTATACAATACATGTCATTTTAGATATTGATACAGTCATTAAGGTGAGACTTTGACCATCGATTTCTACGAAACTATCATTCATCGAATACTCTAGTACTATCAATTTGGTGTTGTAGTTATTGGTGATTTTTATATATTTACGGTATGGTCAAACTTTAAAATATTTGACTATTGTAGATTCTACAACGATATGTCTTGTGACACTAAGGTATCATATTTTTCTAAGGCATTTATATGATATCAAATATGATTTCAACTAAATGTAGCAGCTAAAAACAGAGACGACTAAGTGTGTTCAAAAGATCACTGTTAATGCTAAACAAAGCAAGATTTTTTTCCACGGGAGCTCTCCTGATACAGTTATAGATGAAAAAGATCCCATTAATTAAAAAAACCAAATGAAAAACACAACTACAATGGGCTCGGCCAAGAGCACCATAGCTCAATTAACCATGGTGGCAAAAGCAAGCCTGAACCACCATTGGGAGTCTCACACATCCACGTTGTTTGTAGCATCATCGTCATTACTCCTTGTGCCCGTGATCTAATGATTCCGACTTTGCCTGAACAAGCTACCATGCACCGAACACCATGACGGTAGCGCCAAGCGAACACTAGCCGAGCCATCACCATCAAGCACCGCAACGATGAAAGGTAGCTCCGGTTTCGACGAGAAGCATCCGCTCAACACCGTCGTCGCCGCCACACAAGACACCCTGCCAAGGGACCCAGGGCCGCCACCTAGGCAACCATGCATGTCCAATTACCAATTCCTCACCTGACTCCGACTGCCACCCGAAGTTGGTCATTGGCTCCAAAGCGATACGTCTAAGGAGGAAAACGGCGCTTTTGTGCCATCGCCTGATCTAGGAGAACCTGGATCTAAGATTTCCCTGAAGCTGACGGAAAGAGAACGTGAGGCGGCCCCATAGTGAAGCTTCCACGGAAGTGAGCGGCACCCGCAGGCATCACCGTCACTGGTACCCAGCAAAATGCCACAACAAGGGCCAACCAGCATCCCAGAGCAAGCCGCCGCCGCTGCCACCTAGAAAACACTTCCCCCGCATGGCCGTCGGCCACCCCTGTCGACCATGGGAACAGCCTGCACCAGTGGCCTGCAGGGAGCCACCCCGCTAGGAGCCGCAGCCGGCCGTTGCACGGCTGTAGCCCTCACTGCACTGGACACACGCCCCCTGGAACGGATCAGATGCGCCGCCCAAGATCAACCAGTCAGCGTGTAGGAAAGCTGTGCCACTTGGAGCCTGTAGCCTTGCCACTGCACGACCTCCACCCACCGCACCGGACGCACTCACCCCTAGAGTGGATTTGGGCACGCTGGCCAAGATTTGGCGGCCCGTGCTATCCACCATGCCACGCTAAGACGCAGTTGCCACATGAGGCTGGGAGAGCAGTCGGGTGGCGACGCACTCGACAAGTCGTGAAGAGCACCGTGGGGACGAGGTCCCCTAACCGCGCTGAGGGCCGCAACGGACGAAGACCAATTGTATGAATACAAATGAAGTAGACAATTCTTGTCAGCTTTTAGAGAGACACATAAGTGGGAAATTGAGACATAAAATTGGAAAATTGATAGTCGACACTATTTCTGAGGAAAAAATGTAGAATATGGTAAGTGAAGAGCGATATCTTTTTCTGTCTGCTCTAATTAAAAAAATATCATAGTAACAATTTCATTTTATTCCTTTCCTCTGCATCTCACGTTGTCATCATTCCATATCGCACCGCGTACGACAGTAACGATTTGATCCTTGGGTGGATTAGTGATGTAGTTAATCCGTGAGTTGTTCTCATTTCTGTTCCATTCATCGTAGGGGAAAATGTCTTGCATGTCGTGGAGATATCCAATAATATTTTTTGATCCCATTTTGACGCAGGAATCCCGAAACAGTGGCATAAAAAATTTCACAGAAATTACGGTGTCATGCACCTGAGATTTCTACGAGAACTAAAAACACATGAAAGTTTTAAAGGTAATGTGTGGATATCCCAGGAAAAACACAATAATTTTAGACAGAAAGAGATGAAAACATGAGGTAAGACCTCATGCTTACTTTCCTCCAAAATTTCTTTGGAATCCCAATGAGCTATTCTTTTGTTCCAAAGAGTTTCATAGAGATTCATTCCTCCAAAATTTCCACGTTTCCCCTTCGTTCCTTTGGAGACCTTGCAATGTTCCTGTTGGCAATAGAAAATCCAATCTGAGTTAAACTATACGGTAGTAATACCTAAGGTGAGCTTGTTTATTTAGCAATCTAACTGAGTAAAGAATCTACTTCCAACAACTAAAACTTATCATGAACTTGTTAGGTGGCTGAGTAGTGAGGCCGCTCCTTGTCAAAGGAAATTTCACGACATAAAACTTTAACCTGAAGGATTTTCCTTAGAACAGTTTAAGATTTATAATTTATGTTAACTTGGACCGCAGCCTCCAGCGCGATTTGCGGCGCTGGCCCAGAAGTTGGCCGTATCAAGTTAACAAACTATATACGGAGATATCAGTCAGATTACCTAGATGCATTTATCTGCACTGTTCAACATGTATCGAGATTTTTGCAGGATATCGATACTCACTTGACAGAACTGACCATCTTTTACTTACTCTTGACCCATTCTCCATAGACGGAGCGCAACATAGCAAGTTCGCAACTGAAGGGGTTCAACGGGTTTGGACTGGTTCGGCTCCAGCCGGGCAAAAAAGGCCCAGTTGCTTCTGGACAGGCCACACGGTCAGGTGGACCAAGTTCCAAAATATTGGTCCTGCATTCGTACAGGAGACACAAAACGAGAAGTGACAGGAAAAGATGTGCCACCGTGCGTGCGTAGCGGAGCCTACGGCTGGCAGGACTTGCAGCACTAGCTGTTCTATGGTAGCGCTTATCCGGCCCGGACTCCGTCACAACAGAACCCTCACGACTGGAGTGGCGCCTTCGGCCGCCAGGAGGCCAGTGGGAATTGCCGAGAGAGGCCAACCGGGAATAGAAATGGCCAAAAATAGTGCGGCCGCAGCCGGTAGGAGCTGGACGGCGGCCATCCTGGGTTTTGGCACGGCGGCCGTCACACGTATGAAACGCACACCCGCTCGTGAATGCATGATAAACCCGGCCCCCACAGCGCGGCGCAGCATGTGCGGCACTCGAATATTAGGACGCTAGTCTCTTGCGTTGGAAAGACCTCTATAATGTTCCTTGCGAGCTTCCGCTAAGAAGATACAAGAGATTATGTCCCTGCTGTTTCAAACTTTCAAGCACTTCTCTAAAACCTGTCATATCTTTGTGATCATACTCCATGCAAGTAGCCATGGCACTCATGCATGCTGTCATGCTGTCAAACCAGACACTTCGGGAGTTTTGCAGTTTATTGTCCCACCGGGCTCCACGTACGCGCTGAGCAGCGATCCGGGCAGGCATGACCAACTCAAACAGGGCGGTAAATGAGTATATTCACATGACCGTTTCTCTTGGCTGAGATGATATAGAAGAACAGGAAAGGGCTGACGACAATGGACATAATGTACCAGGGAAGTTCGGTGTTATAAAACCAAACGTGTGATTTTCCAGCGTCACCGAACCGGACCTTAGGACCGAACAGGCTACGACCTCGCATGCATCTCCTCACCGAGACCTCTCAGTGCAGATGGCAGGAGGCACAGAGAAGTTGTTCAAATCTATTATATACCAAGTTATAGCACGACAGAAAAATATATGGACTAAAAATCTATTCTATTCTATTATGTACGATTAAAAAATAAAGAGAGATAGCTACAAATTTCAAAGAAAAAATCTGATGGTCGATCATCTTATTATTAGTGGACCATGATCGATGGATCTTCGTAATTGTATCTAAACAGATCACAACCGGTAGATCTTTATAACCATACCTAAACAGATCAGAGCCGATAGATATTCATAACGGTACCTAAACAAATCACAACCCATAAGTCATCATAACCATACCTAAACAGCTCACAATCGATAAATATTCATAACTGTACATAAATAGATTACAACCGATAGATTTTAAAAACCGTACCTAAACAGATCATAGTCGATAGATCTTTATAACCATATCTGAACAGACCACTACCGATAGATCTTCATAACCGTACATGAACAGACCACCACCGATAGATCTTCATAACCATATCTAAATAGATCGCAACCGATAGATCTCCATAACCATATCTAAACAGATCCCAATCAATATATCTTCATAACCATACCTAAACAAATCACGGCTGATAGATATTAATAACTGTACCTAAGTAGGTCACAGTCAATAGATCTTTAAAATTCTACCTAAACATATAACTAATGATATATCATCATAACTTTACCTAAATAGATTATAATCGATAAGTTTTCATAACTGCACATAAACGATGTCTGGCCATTGATCTGGTGTACCTTAATTATTAATATCCCACAAACGATAGACATTGACAAATTTATACCTCATAAAAACTCACCTAAGCCTTAAGTCTACGTATTGATCTAGTATCAACAACCGGCGATATGAGTCTTAACTCCAGATACCATCTAATATCACATACAAATGATTAGCTAATCATGATTTTAATTTTAATTTCGTGTGATCTAATATCATGTATAAACAACCTATAGATTCAATAAAACTAGTCGACTGACTCTCGATCTGAACTTTTATTTTCCGTATTAATCTAATATCACATATAAGTTCAAAAAATTAAACATGATTAAAGATGTTTCCCATGCAATTGCACGGGATACTATGCTAGTTTTAAAGAAAAGTAAAACATCAAGCAATTAATCTGTGACCTCTTATTATCGGTTAATGTAGATTTTCATAAATATATATAAACAGATCACAACTGATAGATCTTTATAATTATATCTTAATAAATCACAGCCAATAGATCATCATAGCGGTACATAAACAAATCATAGTCCATAAATCGTCATAACTATACCAAAACATACCATGACTAATAGATATCCATAATTGTACCTAAGAATATCACAACACATATGTCGGTGTTTATATCCGGCAATAATGAATATGGGGCAGTGTGAGCACACTAGATCTAGATGGGTGCACACGGGAGACGAAGTTTATGCAGGTTCAGGCCCTCAAGGAGAGGTAATACCCTACGTCCTATGTTTGGTGGCTAGTATTGCTCGAATCCCGAGTGCCGCAAGTCTTTGAGAACAGATCTCAAGGTTACTAGGGCTTGTGTGTATGAGAATATGAGAGCGTATGAGAGCTTGTGGCTATGGCCTAAGAGAAGGTACCGATCGGGAGATCCATATCTTGCCTATATAGGTGACCAGGGTAGGGTTACAAGAGTCCGGATCGGTTTATAGATTGGTTTCCTAATTAGTTAGGACAGAATCCGGGATTGCCGGGTAAGTGTTTATCCCTGTCTTGTACTCCAAGTTGATGAGACGCCCCCGTGTAGAAGTCGGACTCTGAGTTGTCGGTCCTGCCCACTCTATATCCAACGGGCCGGCTTTGTCCTCCTTGACGATACCCGGGTGCCATGCCATCGTCAGTAGCCCCTGAGTCCCTCACGATCTGACTGCAGCTTGCCGTCATAACATCCAAGCCGAGTACCTTTGCCTTCTTCCCAAGTGGCAGCCGCCTGAGTGCGACCTGTGGTGATCTGCGGGAAGATTGTGAAGGACTTATAGAACTCCTGTAGAGTAAAGGCAATAAGCCGAGTGACATTCACCCGTAAGGCAGGAATATCATGGCAGTTGAGTTAATAGCGGGTAAGTCCTGGTGGTATCCGATCTATCCTGAGGGACAGAGACCGGCTGATAGCCCAGCGTGGGACATACCATAAATTCCGACTGAATTCCCGAGTAGCACTTGGTTTCCTGAGTGGCTCGGGTTCAGCTAGCGTCCCTCTGAAGGAGTGCCTTCGAAATCCGTGTCAGAACTAGAACACAAGTTATGGCGCATAGGTTCCCGAGTGACGAAGCCTGATACCCGGACATTCCACTGAATCCGGAAATTTCGGATCCCGAAAATCCCGGAGCGAAGCTTCACGGGAAATCCGGGTGAAGAAACCGGTGGCTCCGAGTTGCTCGGCATCTGACTCGCGGCCTGCTGAAGGCGCACCTTAACTGCCCTTCACTCGGGTGTATTCAAGTGATTGCGTTCCTGCTGGAGGACAATCCTTGAAACCCTTCAACAACTGTAATGTTCGGTTCCAAATAATTCGGCAACTGACTAGTGACCAGTTATAGGTACGTTACCGTTGCTCTTTATGCGGGGTGTATTCCAAATGGCTATTTAACCTCAGAAGGCTAACCGTTGGATCCATTTTGGTAAATGGCGCAAACCGTGGCGATGTCGCGTCGTGGGTGCTAAGGAGTCACGACGTGGGCCGTTACTCAGCATAGTGGAATCTGAAGAGGCGCATCGTGGGCGCAAAAAAATCGCGCGCGTGGAAGCGGAAGAGTCGTGCAGCCCAAACCGTTTCCCTTTATAAGACCAGGAAAATAGTGGGGTCCACTCACGCCTTCCGGTGCACGCTTCGTCTCCTTTGCGCCCAAATCCCCTTCGTCTTCCTTGTGCCCAACTGATTTGAGAGCACCGCCGCACACCAAAACCCCAGTTCTACCCCGCCGGCATTGGATGCAAGCCCCCAAATGGGAAGCAGATCCAATCAAAGCGGAGGAGGACGCATTGATGTGGAAACTATTGAGCGAGAAGAACTCCCCCGTTGATCCAATGGCTCCATGGGTGAAATCAACGGCGACTGAGATTCGGCTGAAAACTCTAGTGAGGTCGGGAGTCCTGCCACCGAAAGAGCTGGTCGAGTGGCACGCTGCTGCAGGGGAGGGATTTCCCTCCCCAAACACAGGCGAGATAGTCGTCCATGGTTCCTTCTTTCAGCGGTGCTTTTCCGTGTCCGTCCACCCCTTCTTGCGAGGGCTGCTCTACTACTACGGGTTAGAGCTCCACAACCTCAACCCTAACAGCCTGCTTCACGTCTCGTGCTTCATCACGCTGTGCGAGTGCTTCCTCGGCATCGAGCCGCACTTCGCACTGTGGAAGCACCTCTTCGTCATGAAGCCGCAGCCGAGCAGGGACAGCCCGGCAGTGGTGGGAGGCGCCAGGTTCCAATTGAGGCCCGGAACGGCGAAGCACTACCTGAACCTGCCGTTGCAGACTTCCAACAAGGGATGGCATGCGAACTGGTTCTACTGTGCCAATCCTGCGCCGTCGCTCCCGGCGTTCACGGGTCAGCCCCCGGAGGTCAAACCGAGCTGGTCCGAGCTGTTGCTGGACCGGGAGCAGGACGGAATAGCGGTCATCATGTCGCAGCTTGCTGAGGCGATCAAAGTCGGAGTCATAGGGGTCGTCGTCGTCTCCACCTTCATCCGGTAGCGAGTGCAGCCCGCGAAGCTAAGGGCTCACCCGATGTTCGAATACGTCGGCGAGCAGGACGTGACCCGAGAATCCGCCGAGGAGCTCATGGAGGAGGATGTCCAACGCCGAGTCGAGAAGCTCATGGCTCAGGGGACAAATCTGGATCTCTCCGGGCGGCCGTCGCCCTTCAGCAGATCGAATCCCCCGAGCTAGGTAAGCAATCAATCTCCCGACTCTTCTCATTTGTCGTGCCACCGAGTCTGACTCGGGTTATATCTGTGTTTTCTAACCTTGCAGGTTCTCTTCGGCTTCAGTTCTGATGTTCCCCTTCCGGAGAAGAAGATTTGGAACCAGCCGCAGTACGCCGACGTCCCCAGCAGAGGGACACCATCGCAGGGGACGGCTGGCGCATCTTCCACTAGAGCCGGGACTTCAAAGGGGAAAGCGCCCGTCGCGGCGGCGCCTAGCGCTCCTCCGCTGAGTGTGCCAGCTCCGGCAGAAGAGGAAGAAGATGATGATGAAACCCCGCTTATCTGGCGAAGGAGGCGTTGGCCATCCGCTGGTGCCACTCCGGGGGGACAGGGCGGCTTGCCTACCCGTCCTGAGCCGGCGGGCCGTCCCTGAAGGGGTTCCTCCAGCGACCGGGGACGAAATTCCTCCCAGCCGGGGGAAAAAAAGGACTGTCGACGCCGCCTTCGGGGAGCAGAGCAGCTCCACGGCGTCGCCGACCCCGGCGGCCGACGCGTCGAAGCAGCGGGCCCCGTGGTCCAGGAAGCATATTCCTGTTTCTCGATCTTCCAAGTAAGCCATTTTGGTGAATGTCACTTTGCTTGTTTTGTCCTCTGAACTTGAAGTGTCCGGGCATTTTTCGTAGGACACAGAGGACGGAAGATGTCCCAAAGCCGTCGTCGAGTGCCTTCGGGTCTAGCCCAGGCGGGGACCAGCCGGAGTCAGATGCCCGGCCTTCGTCTCCTCCGAGGGCGGCTGCGACTCCATCCCCCCGGCCTTCTCTCGGGCGAGACGACGCGCCCTCGGCCTCGCCTTCTGCTCCTCAGACGGAGGAATCCCCCGCTGGAGCGCCAGCCCCAGCTACGTCAGGGGACGCGGGTCTGAGTTCGGGGGCGCCGGGGGAAGCGGGCCCGAGTCTGGCAGGGACCGCCCCACCGGACCGCAGGGGCGGTCTCAAACTGCTGTCCATGATGGAAGAGATTGACCGTGCTCCACCTCCCCTGCCGGGCTCCGAGCTAGCGATCCAGCCGCTCCGGATCCGACACATGGACCCCGCCCGGCCGAACCTAATCATCCGGGAGATCGACTACGTCCGGGAGGAAGAGGAATGGAACAATGCGACGGATGTCATCACCCAACTGGGAGAGATGCTCTCAGCTCTGATGAAGACGGTGACAGAAGGTGCCAACCTGCTGAACGGCAGGTTGCATTCGCTGATGCAGGTAAGATCTTTGCACTTGCGTTTTCACTTTTATTTTTCGCCTACGGGTGTATCACTGGTACACCCACTGGGGAGTAGCCCCCGAGCCTCCGGCCGACTGGAACAATCAGGCGGAGGATCCCTTGTGCATTTCATAGATTTCACTCTGGGTGCACGATCAGTGCACCCGGAGGGTGTAGCCCTCGAGCCTTCGGTCGACTAGAGTAGTCAGGCGGAGGGTCTTTTGCTTATTATGTGGATTTCACTCTGGGTGCACGATCAGTGCACCTGGAGGGTGTAGCCCCCGAGCCTCCGCTGGGTCCAAGGGACCGAGTGGAGGGTCTTGACAATTCTTCCCGGGTGGCTAACTTTTTCTGTTACTTCTTTGCAGAAGCTAAACCGTCGGTCCCAGGACAAAACCATCTTCCTTTAGGAGCAGCTGTCGGTTTTTGACCGACTCGGCCGTCGCAAAGCCGAGTGGGATAAACTGACGAGGAGCCTCCAGGCGGCAGAGGACGTGGCCCGCAAGCGAGGGGCTGAAATCACCGCCCTGAGGAGGGGCCTCTCCCAGGAAGCTGCGCGAGCCGAAGGTAAGGAAGCCGAGTCCCTTTGATGCTTTTCATTTCTTGCTGTGCTGACTTGTCTTCTGTAGCCGCTGAAAGCGAGGCCTCTAAGCTCAAGGAGATGCTCGGGGCAGAGAAGGCTCGCGTGGAGCGCCTGGAGAGTGAGGCGGCCATCATGGACAGCAGCCTGAGGCGGGCTCTGGAGGCTGTCGAGGCGGAGAATAAGAGGGCCGCAGACTCTCTGGAGGCTATTGAGGCAGTGAACAAGCGGGCCGCAGACTCCGATGCCGATAAGTTTTTTGACTCGGATGCTAGTCGGTCAGGGTCCGCTGATCGTTTTGCTTACGCCCCTGTTCTGCCTCTGTAGCCTTCCAAAGTCGTCTCAGGAAAGTCGGCGAGTCGGCCGAGTCCTTGCAGGCGGCGGGTCGCATGGCTTGCAACGCCCTGTGGGAGGACAACCCAGTCCCGGACTGTGCGGACATGGTGGCGGAGCGTCTTCGGCAGGTGCTGGACGAGGCGAAGCATTTGCTGTCGGACACGACGCGATCCGGGGCTGTGCTATCGCTTGCATTGGCGAAGTCCCATTACCCGCTGCTTGACATGGAAGCGATCGGGGAGGGATATGCCGCCGACGTTCCCGACGAAGACGTCCCGGAGCTAATGATAGCGGTTGAAGCGACAGCGAACTCCTTCGTTGACCGTGCCAGTCTGTAGAAAAAGACATGTAAAATATGTAGGTCAGGTGCTCGGGGAGCCCGAGTGGATACTTGTTACGTATGTTTTACAATTGATTTGACTTTTAAGTTTGTCAATTTCCTTCGAACAAAGATTCGTTTGTGTGTATGTTGGTCCTTTGTGTGTGCTCTTGCCGACCCGTTATAGCCTCCCTTGTGTGGAGATTAGCCGTGGGCTGTTTCCCGTGTAGCATAGGGTTGTGGCATAAACCGGCGATCGACAGTAAAGAGTTAACGCCGGATTGTATACACAGTACTAGAATAGTGTATTCAAATGAAAAAGCCCGAGCGCGACTGAGCGCACCCGGAGGGTGTAACCGCTGAGTGCCCGCCGAGTGGCCCTGAGCGCGCATAGCGGGGCGGTTGGGAACTCCAAGAGTTGTTTCGAGGAGAGCGAGAAAAATATTTATTCACATGTCTGTAGTATTGAGACACAAAATTTAGGCATAGAAGCGACGTAGCTTTTCAATGTTCCATGCGTTGGTGATGATGTTGTCGTCGTTGTCCTTCAAACGGTAAGCCCCTAGACGCAGTACTTCAGCGACCACGTGCGGGCCCTCCCATGGTGGAGAGAGCTTGTGCTTGTCTTTGTTGGACTGGACTCGGCGTAAAACCAAATCGCCAACGTTGAATGCACGCCCACGTACGTTGCGGCTGTGATAGCGCCGCAGGCCCTGCTGGTACTTTGCCGACCGAAGCAAGGCGACTTCTCGCGTTTATTCAAGCTAGTCGAGAGTATCTTGTCTTGCTTCCTCTGACTGAGCCTCTTCATAGGTACAAACGCGCGGGGATCCGTAGTCCCAATCAGTCGGGAGTATGGCCTCGATTCCATATACCATGAAGAAGGGGGTGTAACCGGTTGGGACTAGTCCGGAGACTCCAGAGTACCGAAGGTAGCTCTGCTGCCCATTTGCACGCGTACTTCTGTAGGTACTGGAAGATCCGAGGTTTAATGCCCTACATGATAAGACCATTGGAATGCTCGACCTGCCCGTTCGTGCGTGGGTGTGCCACCGCAGCGAAGTTGAGGCTGATGTTGTAGTCGTCGCAGAATCCGAAGAAGGCGCCAACGGTGAACTGAGTGTCATTGTCTGTAATGATGCTGTTTGGGATGCCAAAATGATAAACGATGTCCAAGAAGAACTCGACGGCCCGATCAGCAATGATGGTGGCAACTGGCTTGGCTTCAATCCACTTGTTAAATTTGTCGACGACGACGAAAATGTGTGTATAGCCCCCGGGAGCCTTCTTGAGGGGACCGACCATGTCCAGGCCCAGACGGCGAAGGGCCATGTAAGGACCTGTTCGGGACTTCTCCGCTCCTCAAACTCCTCAAATCCAGATCTGCGCTCCCCGTTCCTAGCTTCGCGGTTGGAAATCGTGATTTTCAACCCGTTCGGCTCAGCGCTCTGGCTCCCGATCGCCACGAGCAGGCCGCTTGGGCCCTTTTGTCCCAGGGCATGGGCTTGGCCCAGACCGGCGAGCGGCGCGGCGGCGGCGTGGATCGGCCGGGGCGGGGCGGATCTAGAGAGCGTCGGCGGAGGAGGGGCGGCAACGGCGGTGTGGATCCGGTGCGTCGGCGCTGGGGCGGGGGGTTGGCGTGGCTGGGAGCGGCGGCGGCGGCGGCGTGGAGGGGGCAGGTCGCGGGCAGCGTGGCCGGGAGCAGATCTCGCGCGGCGGCGGGGCGGGGCGGATCCGGAGATGCAGAGCGTCGGCGAGGGGAGCGGAGGAGCTCGAGGCGGCACTGGAGGAGCTCGGGGCGGGCTCAGCGAGGTAAGGAGAGAGAGCGAGAGAGGGGGGCGAAGCGTTTTTTCTCACTCGGCGGTGGCAGGCGCGGGTAATTCCGAGGAACTCTGCGTTTGGCCGATCCGCGGAACGCCTCGCGACTCGCTCCGCGATTTTTGCCTGCAGGCCGCTCCGCTCCGTCGCTCCGGCTCCGCGGAAAAAATGCGTTCGGCTTGGCTCCGGCTACTCCGCGCACGGAGTCAGGAGCGGGAGGAGTCCCGAACGGGGCCTAATTGGAATGGTTTGCAGGACCTGAGCCGGCAAATGTGTTTACCGGGCAAAGTATTGACATCCCACACAAGTGCGTACGATATGCTCGGCGTCTGAGACAGCAGTCGGCCAGTAGAAACCTTGTCGAAAGGCTTTGCCGACTAGTGACTTTGGCGCCGCGTGGTGACTGCAGATGCCCGAGTGAATGTCGTGCAGCAGCTGCTTCCCTTGTTCTGGAGAGATGCACTGCTGGAGAATTCCAAGAGGTGCTTTTCTTGTAAAGCTCGCCTTCGAGGATGACATAGGCCTTGGCACGTCGGGCAAGACGTCGCGCCTCGGTCTGATCCTGTGGGAGTACGTCCCGTAGGATGTAGTCGAGAAGAGGCATTGTCCAGTCGGGAGTGATAACCATGTCTTCTTGCTCAGCTGGTTGAATATCATCTGTTTTGTTGATTTGAGGCTCATCGATCTCGGATGTGGACTCCGCTTTGATTGAAGGTATGTGTAATTCCTGGAGAAAAACTCATGTCGGAATGACGTCCCGGCTGGACCCCAGTTTGGCAAGTGCATCGGCCACTTCGTTGTCTCGGCGGAGAATGTGCGTTACCTCGAGTCCGTCAAAATTGGCTTCAAGCTTGCGCACCTCTTGGCAGTAGGCTTCCATGGTGGGGTCTCTGCATGACCACTCCTTCATGACCTGCTGAACCACCAGTTTAGAATCTCCTCGAGCGAGGAGTCGGCGAATCCCGAGTGACGTGGCAATGCGCAGGCCGTGCAACAAAGCTTCGTACTCGACGACGTTGTTGGATGCCGGGAAGTGGATTTGGAGCATGTACTTGAAACGTTCCCCTTTTGGAGAGATGAGCACGATGCCAGCCCCCGCACCTTGAAGCGTCAGCAAACCGTTGAAGAAGAGAGTCCAGTGTTCAAGGTCGATGACAGAGGGCGGGGACTGGACTTCGGTCCACTTGGCCACAAAGCCAGCAAGAGCCTGGGACTTGATGGCCGTGCAGGGGATATAAATTATGTCGAATGCCAGCAATTCCATTGCCCACTTGGCGATCCGTCCTGTGGCGTCCCGATTGTTGATGCCCTTGAAAGTAGTGAACCAGCTTCCGGGACGTGACGAACACCGCATAGATAATCTTTTGAATCTGCGGGTAACGCGCCTTGGACTCGGAAAGCACTTCACTGATGAAATAAATTGGTCGCTAAACCTTCTGGAAGTGGCCCGGCTCGGGTCATTCAACAACCAGGACCGTATTGACCACCTGAGTGGTTGCCGCGATGTAGAGGATCAGCGGCACATTAGGCATTGGCGGGGCCAGCAACGGGGAGGTGGTCAGCAGTTTTTTCAAACCATCGAGGGAGTCTTGAGCCTCAGGGGTCCAGGTGAAGTTGTCCGACCTCTTCATGAGCTTGTAGAGGAGCAGGGCCCTTTCACCGAGTCGAGAGATGAACCGGCTAATAGCTGCCACGCACCCGGTGAGCCCCTGGACGTCTTTGAGGCTTTTTGGCGGCCCAATTTTGATGATGGCATCGATCATCTCCGGGTTAGCCTCGATTCCCCGCTCGAAAACGATGAACCCGAGTAGCTTTTCCGAAGGGACCACGAAGATACATTTCTCCGGGTTAAGTTTCATGCTGAATCACCTGAGGCTGGTGAAGGTTTCTGCCAGGTCGGTCAGGAGATCCTCTTTCTTTTCCAACTTGACCACCACGTCATCAACATAGGCATGCACGTTCTTGCCGATCTGCCCCTGTAGGCAGCGCTATATGCACCGTTGGTACGTAGTGCCGGTGTTTTTCAAACTGAACGGCATGGAGACGTAGCAGAAGGCCCCGAACGGCGTGATGAACGAAGTCTTGATTTGGTCCTCCTCTTTCATCTTGATTTGATGGTAGCCCGAGTAGGCATCGAGGAAGCATAAAATTTTACAGCCGACCGTGGAGTCAATCACTTGGTCGATGCGAGACAGTGTGAAAAGATCTTTGGGACATGCCTTGTTGAAGCTTGTGTAATCAACGCACATTCTTCATTTTCCATTCTTTTTGCGAACAAGGACTGGGTTTGCTAACCAGTCGGGATGATACACTTTTTTTATAAAGCCAGCTGATAAGAGCTTGGCTATCTCTTCTCCTATTGCTACACGCCTATCCTCCGCAAAACAACGTAGACGCTGTTTGACCAGCTTGGCATCTGGTCAGACGTTTAGAGAGTGCTCGGCAGCCTCCCGTGGAACTCCGGGCATGTCAGAGGATTTCTAAGCGAATGTCCCGATTGTCACGAAGAAAGCTAACGAGCACGCTTTCCTATTTGTCGCTGAGGGCAACCCCAATCTGCGTCGTCTTGCAGGAGTCTTCCGGGTCAAGCTGAATCGACTTGGTGTCCCGTCCCGATTGAAAGGATGTTGCTGCTGAAGCTTTTTTAGTCGGAGGTGCTTCGTCGACCACGGCCGACTTGAGGTTGTGAAGCTCGGCTGCAGCGATTTGGGCTGTGGCAAGGTTACAGTTTTCCAAATCGCATGCGTAAGCGTGCTGAAAACTGCTTTGCACTGTTATTATCCCGTGGGGACCCGACATTTTAAGCTTCAGGAAGACATAACTCGGGACAGCCATGAACTTGGCGTAGCAGGGGCGTCCCAAGATGGCGTGATACGAGCCCGAGAAGTCGACGACCTCGAAGGTGAGGGTCTTGGTCCGAAAATTGTCGGGAGTACCAAAAGTGACGGGCAGATTGATTTACCCGAGTGAACTTGCCATCTTGCCGGGTACGACCCCGTGGAAGGGTGCCCTGGTGGGCTTAATGTCCGAGCGAGGGATCTTTATATCGTCAAGGGTTTTGACGTAAAGGATGTTCAGACCACTCCCTCCATCCATGAGGACCTTGGTGAGACGAACACCGCAGACAGTTGGGTCCACCACCAAGGGGAACCTACTCGGGTGGGGTATGTAGTCGGGGTGTTCCGAGCGGCCAAAAGAGATTATGGACTCGGACTATCGGAGGTACTGAGGTACAATAGACTCGACCGCGTTAACCTCTCGGTTTGTGATCTTCCGGTGGCGTTTGAATTCGTAGCCGTTGGGGCCACCGAAGATCATCAGACAAGCGGTTTCCTTTGGGAACTCGTCTCCTTCGTCCGGAGGGGAGTCTTTCTTGTTCCGATTATGGACGAAAGGCTTGTTCAAGTTTTTCAGGAGATTGCAGTCGCGCGTGACGTGGTTGAATTTCGGCCCATAAAAATGACACGGCCGACTTATCACCTCCCCAAAAGTTGCGTTGCCGCGCGGAGGACGCCGTTGCGGGGCGCGCTCAGCTGCGGCAACGAAGTCTTCGCCCTTGCGCTTCCTTTGTTTCTTCCTGGACAACTCGGGACGATCTTTTCTCCTGAGGGACTCGACAGCTTTGTCTTTTCCCTTATCGTCCTTGTTCGCGCTACGGACGGCTTCTTCACAGTGGCGAAGTTCTTAGCGATGTTGAAGAGTTCGCGCGTAGTTTGAGGATTCTTACGCGCGATTTTGTGGATGAGATCGGTGCTGCGAACACATTTGGAGAAGTCGGTGATGATGTCACATTCTCGGACCTCAGACAGAGAGTTCTTCTTTTTGGATAAGCGTTGAATATACTCTCTGATGGTTTCGCCCTCCTTTTGGGTACAACTGTGGAGGTCCCACGCGTTCCCGGGCCTGTTGTAAGTGCCCTGGAAGTTGTTAACGAAAAGGGTCTCAAGGTCGGTCCACGATTGGATGCAACTTTGAGGCAAGCTGGTGAGCTAGGCTCGAGTTGAGTCGGCTAGAAACAAAGGCAGGTAGTGGATCGCAACGTAGTCGTTGCAGCCACTGGTCCTGCACGCTGTGTGGTAGTCGGCCAGCCACATGTCTGGTCGAGTCTCGCCCGTATACTTGTCGATTTCGGTAACTCGAAATCATGACGGGAAGACGGCATTGTGGATGCGGGATCCGAATGCCTTAGGGCCTACGTAGGCCACGCCGGAAGGAGCTGGAGAGCTGCGCCGGCTTGTAGCGCTGCGGTCGCTACTGTCAACATAGCGACTGCTGCGGTTGTCCCTCTCTGCGTCTCGGCGGGCGTCGTGTCTATCATTAAGGATGTCCCGCGCGTCGCAGTCCAGCCCGAGTTGATCACGTGCCGATCCGGCAGGGTGGGTGTTTTTGTCCGCACCTTGTCGAGCGCGGTTTCTTGCAAGAATAGTCCCCCGTGCATCACGATTTGGTCCGAGTCGGTTATGAACCAACCCGGCAGGGTGACGACGCTCGGGGTCAGCGTAATGATGCTCCACGGCTTGTGGTTTTCCCGGAGGGGAAGCACGTCGGCTCCTAGCACTCGCCGATGGACCCGCACGGTTCTCAGAAATCTCGGCTTGCTGGAGGGCTGCTTCTTCTACCAGGATCTGGAGCCGCCGAAGTTCGTCATGGTCTGGGGTGCCTTTAGGGATTTTGATGGCACGCGCCGCCACCGAGGCCACGACGATGTTGTGACTGGGAAGCGGGAAAATCGGGACATATGTATAAAACTCAACAAAATTGTAATAGCATGAAAGTACTTATGAGGAAAATCTATACGGATGATTTTTAAGTACCCACTCTAAATATTTAAAACGTTATCAATAGTTAAAGTTTCAAAAGTTTATGTATATCCAAAACACCACCTTTTTTAAACTAGAAGGAGCAAAACCTAATAAAAAATGTAACATGTATGGCACCAGTTCGGAAAACTTATTAACTCTGAACGGAAAATAGAAACTACAGAATAGATTGCTTCAACAGAAGTTCAACCTACCTCATGTTCAAGGGAGTTACGTGCTAACCACCAAGCATGTCTAACTTTGTATTATGTTTTAGCAAGGCATGCAAAATATTTGGAGGTCTCCATGCATCATACCACATCCACGATCGCACACAAAGAATTGTCTCATCGTGGAACCGATGATCACAGCCCAACTTAATTAACTCTGAACGGAAAATAGAAACTGTTTTCGATAAACGTCTATTGCTGGTCTTTCAAACATGTTGTCAAGCACATACGGCCGGACACCAAGTTTCTATGCACAGGAGAGGAAAGCGGAAACAGAACAAACAACATTACAGCAGGAGTCAGAAAAACCCAGCAAACCAGCAGCAATGCGCGGATGTTTTTTTTTAACAGTTATGTAACTGTATAGTCACCTAAAAATTAATAGCCTTTCTTTAGAGGTACCACATATAATTTTTGTTAAGCTAAAAGATAGAAGAAAGAGAAAGTTATCTGTTCTTGGTGAAGAGATGATCCCTTCACATCTAAAATATCACTATTTTTTTCATTATACAATATGTTTTCCCTTAGACCCATATTTTTTAGTTTAATTTTGATCATATATTCATGCATGTATTAATGGCTAGAGATGACATCAAGAGATAACCTATTGTATAACACGTTTTTATTGTTATCTTTAGATGACGTGAAAGGCATAAGAGAAAACTGTCTTCTCTACTATTAGAGACACCCTAAGTTTTAGTTAACTTTGAGTCTGTCTGATATGCTCAGTGATTCACATTATTCTGAATAATAGAGATTCTAGGGTGAAAAATAGTCGATGGAAACTTAGCAAATTTTCAGTCGACTGTACAATATACATCTTTTTTCCAGGAGAGAAACGCGCAGATGACTATGCAAGCCAGGTGTGAGGCACTTCGCTAATCAATTAGTGACAGGCACAAACACATGAAAGTCCGCACCTGGTTGAGGCTCTCCATGCGTGGGGTGACTCCTCCATTTCTCGTCTCTTTCGTTCGGGACTTCCGTTGCCATCGTCAGATAGAGATCCATGCATCTCGGCTCCAGCTCTACATGCGTCGTTCATGCATGCCACATCAGTAGCTTTAACTCTCCTCTTTAACGTTAAAGAGGAGCCAGCACCAGGTTTCTCTCCCTGCTTACATATACCCCAAGAAACAAACAAACCACATGAACCATATGAAAGGGTCGCGAGTCGCGACATAGGATAGGAGTATTGACAAAACATGGAGCGCGGAGGAGGACGTGTACATACAGTGTGATACGATACTGGTATGGGGGTCCTTGCTTGCTTACTCGTCACTTGCTAGTGGCAAGACAAGGTCGAGGAAATGGACATGGCACGGTACGTCGCGTGCTACGAGCAGTGGATCGCCGGCCAGGAGGCGGGCCTCGGGGAGCTGGCGGCAGTGGCGGCCAATGCCGCCGCCGGGCGCGGCACAGACGTGGAGCTGAGGGCGGCGGTGGAGAGGTGCATGCGCGGGTACGAGGAGTATGCCGCCAGCCGGCGCGCGATGGCGCGGGAGGATGGCGCGGCCTTCTTCGCCCCGCCGTGGTGCACGGCGTTCGAGAACTCCGTGCTCTGGCTCGGGGGGTGCCGGCCGTCGCTCACCATCCGGCTGCTGTACTCGCTCTCCGGCGAGGGCCTTGAGGCGCACATCGACGAGTTCCTTAGCGGCCGCGGCGACGGCGCCGTCGCTGAGGGGATGAGCATGGGTCTCCTAGGGATCACGGCCAGGCAGCTGGAGCACATCAACGACCTCCACCGCCGGACGCTGCGCAACGAGGGTGCCCTCTCGGAGCGGCTCGCCACACTTCAGGAGGACATCGCTGACCGGCCGCTGCTGCCGGTCATCCGGGAGCGCGAGCGCGAGCGCGCCATGGCGGCGGCACTGGGCGGCCACGGCACCGGCAGCGCCCGCTGCGCCGGCTTGGTCGAGCGGCTCGCGGTGGCGGGACTAGGAGGAGTCGACGCCGAGGTGGACGCGGCGATGGAGAGCTACAAGGCCAGGCTAGCCAAGCTGATGGAGGAGGCAGACGCGCTGCGCCTGTCGACGGCGCGGGCGCTGGCGACGGAGATCCTGACGCCGCGGCAGGCCGTGGAGACGCTAGTGGCTGCCAAGCAGCTCCACCTCTCGGTGTGCGACTGGAGTCGCCGGAAGGAGGGCGCCCAGCGTGCGCGTGTACCGCGTACCGTGACGACGGCCACCTCCTCCCCGGACGGCCCAAACGCATGACAGGCTCCACGTTCCTCGGCTAGCTTACTCTGCATCCGGTGTACATAATCTTGAACAACCAGTCTAGGCGTCTAGCCTAGTGCCGACTTCCAAGTATCTATAACCAAGGTATGCCAATAACCTGTACAAAACCTGTACGCATGTGTGCGCTCTCTCTAGTCCGGTCTGTTTTGTCTCTACTGTTCTCTGTGCTTTCGTGCGCCGCGCGCTTATATATACGGTGCTTCCATGTTCCTTGGGGAATCCTGAAGAGGAGACGAATAAACGGATACTAATCCAATGGTGGTGCCGTGGACGCCTTCTCTTCTCCGCGCGGCGTTGGCCTTTCGGTGCTGCGGCGGTGCTGTTGCCTTGCTCGCCTTTGCGTTTCTTTTGTATTTTCCCGTGCCGACGACGTGGGGAGAGCGGGAGGCCGCGGCGTGTGCAGCGGAGCCAGCGTTGGTTTCTGGCTTTCAGTTTCCCGTCGCTTTCGTCCTGCGCCGCGCACGAGGCAAATTTGGGCGCCCGTCACTCGTGCCGTGCGTCATTCGGCCGCGTAGGGCGTGGCCGGCGCATGGGCGAGTGGTTTCTGCCGCGCGTGCTTGCATGCCGGACGCGTGGGCTGTGGCACATGCGCTCTATTTACTCGAACGGCCGGGCCGCTGAGCTGCCGTGCAGCGCTCTTCGTGCTGACTGACTGACCGCCGACTGGCAAATCAGCCTGTCGCATACGGTGGTAACGGGGTCAATGCATGTACATCTAAAAAAACAGGTCAATGCATGTAGATTTTTGGGACGGAAACAGCGTTCGAATGCCATCACGTCTTGCGCTGGGTGGAGGGAAGGTGGCGCGTGGCGCGGCGGAGGAGGAAGGACGCGACTACGCAAGGTAGCGGCGGAAGGGAAAAGGTGTGCACGCGCTGCGCGATCACCGTAACTTTCATAATCATGTGCTCCGTGCTTCGCTAGATCAATCAAGAGCGACGGGTAGCGGCATTGACGAATCAAGATATTGCCCAGCGACGGCTTCAGCTCCTGCTTGTCGAAGTCCCGGATCTCCAGCGAGTCGCCTCAAGTCTTCCTCATCTCCACCACGTGCACCGAAGGCGCCACCTCGAAGATCTCCGGCCGCTTCCAACGCCAGCGCTCCGTTCCGGCCGTCCAGGCTGCCCTCCAGCTCCACTTTCCCCTTCTCCTTCAGCTTGAAGCTGAACCTCACCTCTTCCGCGATCTTCCCCAGCTTGGACACGATCGCCTTCGTGGTCTCCTTGCTGGAGAGCCGGGCCTCCGTCCTGTGCTCCACCTCGCACTACCCCAGAAAACACTTCTCCTATATAGTCTCCATTGATAGGCAGAAAATAACCGTCAGTGGTACTGTTCACCACTGACGGGCGAACAAGTAACTGTCAGTGGTTATTCCAGTAGACGGTCTAAATTCAGAAGAAAAAATAATTACTGACGGGTTAAAAACACAGCCTGTCAGTGGTTCTTTATTTGTACTGACGGGAGGTACCACTGACGGGCCCAAATTATGGCCCGTCAGTATAGAGTCAAATTTCGGCCCGTCAGTGATGTTTGATCCCAAATTTCGGCCCAAATTTACAGCCATATCTACCTCATTTCTCCTCCTCCTCCCAACCCTAGCCACCACTCCTCCTCCTCCTCCTCCCACGCCCCGTCGCTCTCCCCGCCCCCAATCTCCCCGCCGCTCTCCCTGCCCCCCATCTCCCCACCACTCTCCCCGCCCCTCTCCCCGCCCCCCATCTCCCCGCTCCTCTCCCCGCCCCCATCTCCCCGGCGCTCTCCTCGGCCCTCTCCCCGCCCCCCATCTCCCCGCCCCTCTCCCCTCTGCCTCCTCCACGATGCTGCCGGCCCCCTCCGCCTCCTCTCTCCCGCGCCGCCTCCTCTCCCTCCGCCTCTGGCCGTGTCCGCCTCCTCCCCGACGCTGCCGGCCCCTCCACCTCCAGATCCGCGCCCTCCGCCACCGGATCCGTCCCCTGGCCGTCGGATCCGTGCCCCCGGCCGCCTTCTCTTCCTCCCCCGAGCCTCCCTTCTCCTCTTCCTTCCCGATCGATGCCAGCCACCATTCCGCCATCCCCTCCTCTTCCTCCTCCATCCCGCCGGCCTACTCCCCACCACCACCGAGGCTGCCATCCCCTCTCCCTCCTCCAGAGGGAGCGCGACCGTGAGCGCGCGGCGGCGCGGAAGCCCAACTCCAAGAACGGCGGTGACGGCCTCACCCCAGAGCAGTCACCGCGAGAGGTGTGTTTCGTTTTCCACGATCTCTGATTCTATCCGATTCTTGGCCGCGCGGTCTGATGCGGTCCTTGGATCTTTGTTGCTGCAGGGACAAGAAAGCGCTTGAGGAGAAGGCGCTTGAGGAGAAGGCCGCGCGGTCTGATGAGGAGAAGGTTCCAGAGTTCTCACTGGGCATTCTCATGATATTCCAGAATTCAAACATGATTGCTATTATTGAATTGTTGTTGAGCTGTTGGTCCTGGCTACTGACAGGTAAATATTGAACACCAGATATTCTGATTAGTTGTTATTTCAATTGTAAAAACATCTCATGTCAATTGAAGTTTGTGAAATTGGCAATTTTATCACAACGTGCATAAAGTTGTTCAACAGAAGAGATGGAATAGGTAGCATATAAGATGATAGTGCTGGTACATGCAAAGAAATGATTGAGATCTGTATTTGCAAGTGTTAAGGGTGCTATTGTAGTGCAGGACTAGTTAACACAAACTCAGCTCAAGTACTAATTCCTATCTTATTCTTATAGTACACTGTTAGCTAAACAAATTTCCATTCCCCCCGCTAATTCATATATTCTATCTTTTAGGAGAACACTAAAATATCAAGGATGCAATCAAGTGATCACAGCTCTCAATCAAATGGTATGTTGAGGAATTCCATATAATTTATCCCACGCTATCTGTTTTGTTAACACACTTATTTGCTATCTTAGGAAATGAATCACGGTCTTGCAGTGACACTTCAACTTCGCCTCTTGCTTCTTTTGGACAAGGTCTCTTCGCCATGTTCTCTTTTTATCATATGTTCAATTCATCTGATTATTGTTTAATTCGGTTATAATATAACAGTTAGGAACTTATAATATAACATGTGATATGTCTAAAATACTTGCTAAACTTTGTAGATTGCAATTAGGCTATTTTCTTGCAATGGACAAGTTTTCCTCTGCACTTGTGTAGCTCTAGCTGACATGATGTTTTGATATCCCAGGGAAAGAAAATAGACCCCGCAAGATTGCAGATGGAGAAGGAGAGGCTGGAAAAAAGGCAGCAAGAAGGTAGTAATTACCTCTGAGCCTCTGATGGGCTATGTGGGCTGGATATGTTTTGTTGTCTGCCAGTTTTGTGAGTTTGGCCAAGTATTTTATATGTGTTAGTTTTGCTTTTGCCTTAACGCATTCGTGTGCCAACCAATCCGGAAGAGTTTAACTTGGTTTGTAGTTATTTTATAAGCAATCGAGGAAGGAAGAAGTAATCTCTCCCTCCCTCCTAGAGTTCTGTTGGGAATGTTTGTTAGGAGCTGAGTTTGGTAAATTCATATGCTTACTTGATATTGGTAGGAGCTGAGTTCCCGTGTTGCGATCTCTCAAAGCAAAAAAAGTTTCTGTGGTATATTTGTCGATACCTTAGCAGCAACGAGGGCAAGTTTCTGTGGTATATGCTTACTTTTTTTGCTTTTGTTAGGAGCTGAGTTTGTTAGGAGCTGAGTAGGATATTGGTTGTAGTGAAGTGTTGATCTTCTTAATTGTCTTCTGAAACTGGCTGCTGTATTCTTACTTGATAATTTATATTGATGGTCCAGTTGCCTAAAAACCAAATCAACAGCCTAGTTTTTAATTATTTTTTGTTGCAACTCTTGGCAATGTCAATCGCAGCGGACGAGGTTATATGCTGAAGGAATCCAGGGCTGTCATCTTGAGTTCTCTGCTTACAACTTGCTGTGTGTCATGTCACACTCTAATAACAAAAGAGACTTGATTTCACCAATGGCAATGTAATGGTCTAATTTTTTTAATGGTGGCTGTAATGTGTAATGAATGTATTGTTTTCCAAAAAAAAATTTAATCCCTGAAAACACTCTACTGACGGGCAGGGAATTATGTACCTGTCAGTGGAAGTATAAACCACTGACGGCCATCACCAGGGCCCGTTAGTGGTGCTATCTGCCTCTAACGGGGAAATCTGGCCCGTCAGTGAAATTTTTGTATCTCCTGACGTGCCCTATGCCCGTCAGTGAAAGTGGAACTTCTACTGACAGGAGCGTACTGACGGGCCCGGGGCCCGTCAGCGATTACCATTTTTCGCCCGTCAGTGATGCTGTTAGCTGAGGTAGTGTCGAACATCTTCGACAGGTCCAGCCTGTTCGACCGCGAGATGATGTCGATGTCATGTTTAATCTTGTTGTGTTGGGTTGGTTTTTCCTTTTTGTCACATTAAGTTTTCTCTTGTGTGAGTCATAGACATAAAGGGTTAGTTGCATGTGCCGGAAGTGCAACGTGTGGCCGGAGGTGTGCGTGTGTGTTCACGCCGAGTCTGAGTTTTTGTTTTCGTTATAATTAGCATGGTACCCTCGCAATTGCGCATAATTTTTTTAATTATCTTTATTTTTTTGCTTGTACGCGTAATATTAGATTAGTATGGGAAATAAAAGTTTAGATCGCAAGCCGGCCCGTTAGTCATTGTGGTCCACTAAAAGGTCAACTAAATTTAATGGTTAAACGTTTTTTTTTGTGATAATTTCTAATTTCTCTATATTTTTTGTATTCTACTTTTAGTATATAGTATGCAATAGATAGTAGATAATAGAAATAGATAGTAGATTTGAGTAGATTTGCCACGATCCTGTTTTGTGGAAAATGGTATGGACGTTGCGGATCGTGGCGGATCAGTCGGGCCAGTCATCAGAGCTGAGCTGTGTGTCTTGAATAAAGGAAAGAAAAGAGAAAAGACGCATCAGATCGTGTCGAAAAACGCTGTGTCCCGTGTCTCTTTTCCATAGCATTCGCATGAGTTTCTCCGTGTCCACCGTACTGATCGCGTGAGTAGATCTAGACCGGAGGCCACATTTGGTATCAGAGCCTCGTTCTTGTTCGGATGCAGTCCGCGACGGAGGTGATTGCCGGCGGTATCTATCAGGGATACGCCCGCGAAGAGGTACCAGCCGCTGATTCCGAAAGCAAAGAGAACCGACGTTGGCGAAAGGATGTCCGGCGGCAAGGCTCCGAGGGGCAGCGGTGTCCCAATCCAGCCAGTACCCGCAGCTGATAGAGACGTACTATCAGCTGTGGGCAGCGAAGATGAAGATCCTCATGCGCTTGCTTGATGTGCGGACAGCAATTGAAGGTGATGCTAAGGTCGATGAAGAGAAGAACCAAGGCGCGCTGGCCGCCATCTCTGAGGCCGTGCCCGACGACTTCATAATGGCATTGTTGATTTCGAGACGGCGAAGGAGGCGTGGGATGCAATCCGCACAATGCGGATCGGCGAAGAGCGCGTCACGCAGGCGCGCATCCAGCACTTGAAGCGTTGCCTGATAGGATGATCATGGAGGATAGAGAGGACGTGAGCACTTTCTCGGGTGCCTCACCGCACTGGTAGGGGAAATTCGTGCCCTCGGCAAGGACCTGGGAGAGAGCTGTCGTGGAGCACCTCTTCGTTGCAGTTCCTAAGCGTTTCTCCTAGATCATCGGGACAATCGAGCAATGGGAGGACGTCAGAAAAATGTCTGTGGCGGAGGCCTTCGGGCGCCTGCGTGCATTCGAAGAAGGTGAGTCTGGGCGCCGTCGCGATCGTGGTGACAAGGACGATCAGCTCATGCTGGTCACATGGGCCCTTGAAGGGCTCATAAGCAAGGGCAAGAAAGGTGGCGGTGAAGGCTCCAGTGGCGACGGCATGAAGAAGGCCCGTCGTGACCGTGGTGACCGCGGCCATTCCGGGCGCGGCGAGAGCGGCGACCGTGGCAAGGACAAAAAAACATCGTAATTTTGATAAGTTCAAGATTAAGTGCTTTAATTGTAATGAGATGGGACACTTCGCATCCGAATGCCCTGAGACCATGATAGAACGAGCTAACCTTATGCAGAAGCAGTCCGACAATGAGGCGACACTGTTGATGGCCGAGGTGTGTGAGCTCATCCAGAGAGTTGAAGTAACGGGCGAGAAGGTGATGCTGCACGAAGAGAAGGTGCGGCCAAAGTTGTCTGGGAGCATGAACAATTCCTGGTATTTGAACACGGGCGCTAGCAACCACATGACCGGTTGCATAGGAAAGTTTGCCGAGGTTGATCACTCGGCCCGAGGTGCTGTTAGGTTCGGCGATGGCTCGACAGTTGAGATTGAGGGCCGTGGATCTGTGGTGTTTGAGGCTTGCACAGGAGATCATCAAGTACTGACGGAAGTGTACTACAATTCCAAAGCTGAGAAGTAACATCATCAGCCTAGGGCAACTTGATGAGATTGGCTATAAGTACACCGTTGAAGATGGAGTGATGGTTGTGCTGGATCGTGAACGGAAGATGCTGGCCAAAGTGAAGCAGTCCAGGAACCGTTTGTATGTGCTCAAGATCGAGCCTATGCAGCAGTGATGTCTGCTGGCAAAGTGCTATTATGAACCCTAGGTGTGGCATGCTAGGTATGGGCACATAACCTTTCATGCACTCAAGTTGCTTGCACAAAGTGAGATTGTCATTGGATTGCCAAATATTGATTAGCTGGATAGAATTTGCGGTTAACTGTCTAACTGGAAAGTAACGTCGCAACCTATTCCCAGCTGAAGCCAAGTACCGCGCTGATGAAGCACTACAGCTGCTCCATGGGGACCTCTGTGGACCGATATCGCCAACAACATTTGGAGGGAAAAAGTATTTCCTGCCCCTTGTTGATGACCACGCACGTTACATGTGGTCGGTGCTGATCAAGAGTAAAGATGAAGCACCAGAGGCGATCAAGCAAATCAAGGCAACTGTTGAGGTTGAGCTGAAACTCAAGGTCAGGGCACTTCGAACAGATCGAGGTGGGGGATTCACTTCAAAGAAGTTCGTGCAGTTCTGTCACAGTCTCGGCATCAAGCACTTCCTCACGGCACCTTGCTCGCCACAGCAAAATGGAGTTGTCGAGAGTAGAAATCAGACCGTAGTGGACATGGCCAGAAACCGGTCTAGAATAGGCACGTTACGTGTGGCCGGAGGTTGCATATTCACGCCGAGGCTGAGTCTTTGTTTCCGTTATAAGCGTTCAGTGGATTCGCCACGATCCTGTTTTGTGGGATGACACGGACGTTGTGGAGCGTGGCGGATCAGTCAGGCCAGTCGTTGGAGCTGAGCCGTGTGTGTTGAATAAAGGAAAGAAAAGAGAAAAGACGCATCAGGTCGCGTCGCAAAAACGTTGTCCCGTGTCCCTTTTCAATAGCGTTTGCGTGAGTTTTTCTGTGTCCACCATGTTGATCGCGTGAGTAGATCTACGCCCGAGGTCAACAGTAGAAGGTGTTCATGCTCGACGGCCTCACGTGGATGGCTGGAGACGACGTGTCACCGTGGACCTCTTCCTCTTCCACCCGACGCCTTCGTCTTCGTCGTCGTCATGGTGGCCCTGGCTTACTTGACGAGGAACACTATTTTTTTGACTGTTTTCTATTAATTAAAAAAAAGTAAAAAAACAACACACAAAACTCTATACAAAACGAAAAACAGAAAAGAGAGAGAGATCAAAAAGCTACACGAGAGAGAAAAGAAACAAAAGAAAAGAAACGAAACTACGACGCTGTCAGTGTTCTATCCGGCAATAATGAGTACGGGGCAGCGTATGCACAGCAGATCTAGATGGGTGCACACAGGAGATAAAGTTTAGACAGGTTCAGACCCTCAAGAAGAGGTAATACCCTACGTCCTGTGTTTGGGGGCTAGTATTGCTTGTATCTCGAGTGCCGCGAGACCTTGAGAATAGATTGCTAGGTTGTTAGGGATGTGTATATGAGAATATGAGAGCCTATAAGAGCGTACCAAAGCATACCGATCAGGAGATCCCTACCGGGCCTTATACAGGCGACCAAGTTAGGGTTACAAGAGTCCGGATCGGTTTACATATTGATTTCCTAATTGGTTATGATGATGAATAGTACAGTATCCCGCGTATTAGGGGTATCGGTATACAGAATCCCAGGACTTTAGGAAGGTACAGCGTACCCGGTAAGGATATCTGGACAACAAGGTAACCCCTCTCAGGAAGGGAAGACTCCCCTTAAACTAGGAAGTCAATCCCGATGTTTAAGGAGACCAGAGTCCTACTCGGGCATAAGTCCACGTCCGGTACGACCCTGGGAACCCCCTATATAAGGATCAGCAATCCCATAGGGGAGGACAGGTTCTACAGGCTGAACAGGTCCAACAGATCAATCTAGTCTCAGCACAAGCAGCATAGGATCTCAGGAGGCGAAGCCCTAGAAGACCCGCTGCCTCGAAGGAGTCGAGCCCGGCGGTTTAGCTTAGATTAGTCTACGATTAGGTCTAGGGTAGCCACTAACATACACCCCCCATTGTAAGCGTGTTCTCCACCAATATATAGCAACAGGACGTAGAGTTATTATCCTGAGGGAGGCCCGAACCTGTATAAAAACGGCTGTCCCCTGCTGTCAGAGCTCCTGGCACTTGGGCCCTAGAGGTCCCTACCCCCCAGTAATCCTCATTCCACAAATACCGTAAGATCGCCGATTCACCGATCGTCGACAGGTTACAACTGAATCCGGGGTTGCCGGTCAAGTACTTATCCCTGTCTTGTACCCCAAGTCGATGAGGTGCCCCCGTGTAGAAGTCGAACTTCGAGTAGTCGGCCCAATCCACCCTATGTCCAGAGGACCGGTATTGTCCTTGTTGACGATACCCGGGTGCTATACCATCGTCAGTAGCGCCCGAGTCCTTCACGATCTACCTGCTATTCGCCTCTCTTCCTTGAGCAAGTTTCCCGAGTGGTATCTAGCTGGACGCGCCCTCTGGTTGCTCGCAGGGAGGTTGTGAAGGACTCACATAACTCCTGTGGAAAAGACAATAACAAGCCGAGTAATATTCACCCGTAAGGCAGGAATATCATGGCAGGTGAGTTAATAGCGGGTAAGTCCTGGTGGTATCTGGCCTATCCCAGCGAATGGAGACCGGGTAATAGCCCAGCGGGGGGCATACCAGAATCCCGACTGAATCTCCGAGTGGTATCTGGTTTCCTGAGTGACTCGGGCCCAGCCGATGTTCCCCTGAGGGAATACCCTCAAAATTCGCGTCAGAACCAGAATTCAAATTATGGTGCTTCGGTTCCCGAGTGGCGAAGCCTGATGCTCGGAAATTCCATTGAATCCGGAAATTCCGGATCCCGGAGATTTCGGAGCACATTTCCCGGAAAGTCTGGATAGAGAATCTGGTGGCCCTGAGTTGCTCGGCGTCTGACTAGTGGCCCACTGAAGGCGCGCCATAACTGCCTTTCACTCGGGTGTATTCAAGTAATTGCGTTCCCCTGGAGGCCAATCCTTGAAAACCTTAAAAACCGTAACGATCGGTTCCGAGTTTATTCGGTAACCGACTAGTGGCTCGCTAAAAGCACATTACAGTTGCTCTTTATGTTGGGTGTACTTCAAACGGCTTTTTAACCCCAGAAGGCCAACCGTTGGAAACCCTCAGTCAAATCTGCGCCGAAAACAGTAACGCCAAGTCATGGAAACGGTTAAGTCGTACCACGACCCGTCACGCCGCGTAACGGAAGCCGGAAATCTGTGACGTGGGTGCAAAAAATGCCCGCAGAAGCCAAAGGGACGCCTCGTGCGCGCGAAAAAACCACGGCATTGGGAGCGGAAGAGTCGCGCCATGCCGCTGTCCTACTTTACGGGATAGGGGAAGGGAAACCGCATACCACTTTACCCCCATTCGTATTCACACTTAGCCCTCCTGCGCCCGATTGCCTCTTTGCCTTCTTCACGCTCCGCTGTCCTTGAGAGCCCCGCCGTGAATCAAAAACCCTAGATCCGACTCATCGGCACTGGATGCACTTCCCTGTTTGGGCGGCAGATCTAGTCGAAGAAGAGGAGGACATGCTGGTGTGGGCAATCCTCGAAGAAGAAAACTCCTCTCTCAACCCAATGGCTCCTTGGGCAAAGTCTACAGTGACCGAGGCCCGGCTGAATGCTCTGGTGACAGCGGGTGTGCTGCCGGCGAAGGAGCTGGTCGAATGGCGCGCCGCAAGCGGGGAGGAATTTCCCACCCCGAACACCGGCGAGATCGTGGTCCATTCCGCCTTCTTCCACCAGGGGCTCTCGGTGCCAGTCCACCCCTTCCTCCGGGGACTGCTCTATTACTACGGACTGGAGCTTCACAACTTCAACCCCAACGGCATGCTTCACGCCGCCACCTTCATCACCTTGTGCGAGTGCTTCCTCGGAATCGAGCCGCACTTCGCGCTATGGAAGCAACTATTTGTTGTGAAGCCGCAGCCGAGCAAGAGCAGTCTGGTCGTGGTGGGGGGCGCTGGGTTCCAGCTAAGGTCCGGGGCCATCAAGCTCTACCTAGAGCTCCCCTTCCAGACCTCCATCAAGGGATGGTACTCAGATTAGTTCTACATCTCCAATCCGGCGCCATCTCTTCCGGGGTTCGGGGGTCAGCCTCCCGAGATCCGGCCGAGCTGGACCGAGCTGCCGCAGGATTGGGAGCAGCCCGGGGTCATGATCCTCATGGGGGCTCTCTCCGAGGCACTCAAGGTCGGCGTTTCCAGAATCGTCGTTGTTTCCACCTTCATCCGTCGTCGAATTCAACCGGCAAAGCTGAGGGCGCATCCGATGTACGCCTACACTGATGGCCAAGACGTGACTCGGTAGTCAGCCGACGAGCTCTCAGAGGACGAGGTGCGACGCCGGGTCAGAAAGCTGATGGCCCAGGGGACGGACCTGGATATCTCCCGGTGGCCACCGCCCTTCAGTCATGCCAACCCGCAGACCCAGGTGAGCGACCACTCTCCCGACTTTGTTATTTATGATTCGAGTTTTGGTCGAATCTTATTTGGATTGCGTTTGTGTGTCCTTGACTCGTAGGTTCTCTTTGGCTTTGGTTCCAGTGCTCCCCTCCCAGAGAAGGAGATCTGGAACCAGCCGTAGTACACCGAGCCGCCGGCGCAGAGGACGGCTGGCTCATCCTCCTCCGGAGCGGGGCCGTCAAAGGGAAAAGCGCCCGCAGTGGCGGCTCCCAGCGCTCCTTCGCCGAGTGCGCTAGCTCCGGAGGAAGAGGAAGAGGACAACACCCCGCTCATCGTGCAAAGGAGGCGGAGGCCGTTAGCTAATGCTACCCCGGGGGGACAGGGCGGCTCCCCCGCTCGTCCGGACCCGGTGGCGCCGGCCGCCATCCCTGAGGGGGTTCCTCAGGCGGCCGGAGATGAAGTCTCCCCCAGTCGGGGGGAGAAAAGAACAACTGATGTCGCCTTTGGGGGGCAAGGTGACTCTTCGGTGCCGACGGCCTCGACTGCCACCGCACCAAAGCCTAAGAGGCGCTCTTCTTTCCCCCGGTCGGACAGGTAAAGTCAGCGAGTAGACGTCTCCTGCCCCTTTCTTTGTTTTGACTGCAGGGAGTAATGTTAATCTGCACATCTTTGTAGGCCAAGGAAGCCGATTGACCCCAAGGGCCAACCAGGCGCTCAAGGGTCCAGCCAAAGCGGGAGTGGATTGGGACCGGAGGCCCGACCCTTATCTCCTCTGAGGCCCACAGAGGCGCCTTCACCGTAGCCATCACCTCCGTCGGGTGGTGCGCTGTCGACCCCGCCGCCTGCTTCGCAGGCGGCGGGATCCGACGTCGAAGCGCCAGCGCCTGTCGCGATGGGGCAGTCGGCGCCAAGTCAAGTGCACGCCGAGCCTCCGGTCATTGCCACGATGGAGCAGGCGGCACCAAGCCAGGCGTACGCCAAGTCACTGCGCCCGGAGGGAGACTCGGAGCCCCCGATGGAGGACATTGGTCGGGTGCCGCCTCCTCCACCCGACCTCCAGGTGGCGCTCCAACTGCTGCGGGTTTGACAAGTGAACCCTCTGCGGCCAAGCGAGCTCCTCCGGGAGGTCGACGACGTCCGGGAGACGGAGGAGTGGGAGGAGGTACGGAGCACCACCGCCCAACTCGAAGAGCGACTCCCGGCCCTACTGAAAGGCCTGAAGGAGAGTGTCAACCTCGTCAGCGGCAAGATCCAGCCATTAATGGAGGTACGCACTCTGTCGTTGTACTTTCGTTTTTTATGTCAAGTGCCCAAGTAGCACACCTATTGGGGTGTAGCCCCCGAGCCTTTGGCTGACTAAGATAGTCAGGTGAACGCTCCTTTGCTTTTGTGTAGATTTCACTCTGGGGGCACGATCAGTGCACCCAGATGGTGTAGCCCCCGAGCCTCTAGAACTGAGTAGAGGGTCTTAATGACTTTTCCCGAGTAGCTGGTTGCCTTGTCCTTCTGTGGATTTCACTCTGGGGGCATGAACAGTGCACCCAGAGGGTCTTGATGACTTTCCCGGGTGGCTCACCCCGTTGTTTTTGTGCAGAACTTAACCAAGCGGTCCAAGGACAAGACCGAGTTCCTCCTGGAGCAACTGCCTGCCTTGGACCGACTCCACAAGCGGAAGGCTGAGTAGGAGAACTTGAAGGGCACCCTCCACATGACGCGGGAACAAGTGCATACGCGAGAGGCGGAGGTTGAGTCCTTAAAGAAGGACGTTTCCCAAGAAGCCGCCCGGGCTCGAGGTAACGAAACCGAACTTGTCTGGTCATTTTCTGCCTTTGCCTTGCTGATTCTTTGACGTCTTGTGTAACTGTTGAAGAAGGGATCGCCAAGCTCAGGAAGGAGCTCGAGGCGGTGAATGCTCACCTTGGTCAACTGGCCTTGTCTGAAGAAAGGGCCTCCAAGCTCGAGGAGGAGCTCGGCACGGTGAAGGCGCGCGTCGGGCAGCTCGAGAGGGAAGCGATGATCCGTGATGGCAGCATGAGGCGAGCCCTGGAGGCCGTTGAAGCGGCGAACATGGAGGCTGCGGACTCCGCCGCTGGTGAGTGTCCGACTTGGATCTGCTCATCCGAGACCTGCCGGATATTTTGCTAATGCTTCTCTTTCACTTCCGCAGGGTTCCAAGCGTGCATCAGGAAGATCACCAAGACGGTGGAGTCCCTGCAGGTGGCTGATCAGCTGACCTGCAATGCCCTATGGGAGGATGACCCGGTGCCGGATCTTGCGGATGTGGTCGCAGAACGCCTTCGACGGGCGCTGGACCAAGTCAAGGCGCTGACACATGAGCACTACCGAGCCGGGGTAGAGTTTGCGCTCGTCGTGACGAAGTCGCATTACCCGGCGGTTGATATGAAGGAGATCCAGGACGGGCTTGCCGCCGACGTTCCCGACGACGAAGTCCCAGCGCTGATCGAGGAATCCTTCCCACAGCGGAGAACCTAGCCAACCGAGCTAATCAATAGAAGTAGGAACATGTAAATAACCTTGCTTGAACTGAATGTCAGATACTCGGGAAACCCGAGTACAATTTATTTATGCCTCTTTTGGTGAGCTCATTTTAAAGCTTGTGCGCCTCATTTTCCTTAATAATTCGTTCCTGTGTGAAGTTAGCTTTTTGTGTGTGCCCTTGTCGACCCGTCGTAGCCCCCTTTGTGTAGAGAGTAACCGTGGGCTGTGTCCCGTGTAGCGCAGGGTTGTGGCATAGACCGGCGTTCGAAGACAGAGGGTTGACGCCAAGCTTGTTCACACAATACTAAAATAGTTTTTGGAAAAAGAGAAAGACTCGAGTGTGTGGATTGTGCACCCAGAGGGTGTAGCCCTCGAGTGTCCGCTATGTGTAGCCGTGGGCGTTCATAGCAGGTCAATCGGGAAAAAAAAGTTCACTCGGGTGGGGCAAATGTAGCGTTTGTTATTCATTCGTAAAGTATGAAAATACAAGACTTAAGCATAGAAGCGACGTAGCTGTTTGATGTTCCATGTGTTGGTAAGGAGATTGCCGTCGTTGTCCTTCAGTCGGTAAGCCCCCGGGCATAACACTTCGGCGATCACGTACGGGCCTTCCCATGGTGGGGAGAGCTTGTGCATGTCTTTGTTGGACTGGACTCGGCGCAGAACCAAGTCGCCAACGTTGAAAACGCGCCCGCGGACGTGTCGGCTGTGATAACGCTGTAAGCCCTGCTAGTACTTGGCCGACCAAAGTAAGGCGACTTCTCTTGCTTCTTCAAGCTGGTCAAGAGCGTCCTGTCTTGCTTCCTCCGACTGGTCTTCATCATAGGTGCGAATGCGCGGGGACCCGTAGTCCAGGTCAGTCGGCAGCACGGCCTCGGTTCCGTATACCATCAAGAACGGGGTGTACCCGGTTGACCGGTTGGGGTAGTCTGGAGACTCCAGAGTACCGAGGGTAACTCCATTGCCCACTTACCCGCGAACTTCTGTAGGCGCTGGAAGATCTGAGGTTTGATGCCTTGTATGATAAGACCATTGGAATGCTCGACTTGCCCATTTGTATGTGGATGTGCCATGGCAGCGAAGTTGAGGCCAATGTTGTAATCGTCGCAGAATCAGAGGAAGGCACCACCGGTGAACTGAGTGCCATTATCCGTGATGACGCTGTTGGGGACGCCGAAGCGATAAACTATGTCCAAGAAGAACTCGACGGCCCGCTCCGCGGTGATCGTGGCGACTGGCTTGGCTTCAATCCACTTGGTGAACTTGTCAACGCTGACGAAAATGTGCGTAAAGTCCCCGGGAGCCTTCTTGAGGGGACCAACCATGTCCAGGCCCCAAATGGCAAAGGGCCATGTGATCGGGATAGTTTGGAGAGCCTGGGCCGGCAAGTGTGTCTGCCGGGCGAAGTAATGGCATCCCTCATAGGTGCGCACGATGTTCTCAGCATCTGAGACAGTAGTCGGCCAGTAGAAGCCTTGTCGGAAGGCTTTCCTGACTAGCGACTTTGATGCCGCGTGGTGTCCATAGACTCCCGAGTGAATGTCGTGCAGCGGTAGCTTCCCTTAATCTTGAGATATGCACCACTGGAGGACTCTGGAGGTGCTCTTTTTATAGAGCTCGTCATTGATGATGACGTAAGCTTTGGCTCACCTGGCATGGCGCCGCGCCTCTGTCTGATCCTGTGGGAGCATGTCCCGTAGGATGTAGTCGAGGAAAGGCGTTGTCCAGTCAGGGTTAACGACCAGGACCTCTTGCGTGGGTTGCTGAACGTCATCGGATCCCTTGGGTTGTGGTTCTTGGGTCTCGGATGCGGTTTCCCTTCCCACGTCCTGACGAGCATTGCGTCTGGCATCGAGGGTGTTCCGTGCATCGCAGTCGGGTCCGAGTTGGTTTTGCACCGACCCGGCAGGGCGAGCGTTGTTATCAGCACCGTGACGGGCGTGGTTTCTTACAGTAATAGTGCCCCTTGCATCACGATCTGGTCCGAGCCTGGTGTGGACCGATCCGGCGGGTTGATGACGTTTGGGATTGACACGGCGAACCTCTGCGGCTTGCAGATTCCTCGGAGGGGAAGGGCACCGGCTCCTGGCACGTGCCGAGGAACCTGCGCGGTCCCCGAAGATCTCGGCCTATTGGAGGGCTGCTTCCTCCATTAGGATCCGGAGCCGTCGGAGTTCGTCATGACCCGGAGTGCCTTCAGGGATATTGATGGCACGTGCCGCCATCGTGGCGGCGACGATGTTGTGACTGGGGAGCGGAAATATCGGGATGCCATCCCTTTCACGCATACGGAGTGTGTAGTGGACCTGGCGTCCCCGATCTCGCATGTCCTCGTTGTGCTCTCTTTCTTCACGCTGGCGAACTAGCGCGGTTTGCTGCTCGGCCAGGGCCTCCTCCTTGGCTAGAAGGCAGAGCCGAGTGGCTGCTAGTTGCTCAGGAGTCTGATCTTGGATGGGGGACGGGCTGGTCGTGGTCATTGACCGGCGCGTCCACGTTAGCCATGAAGACCTCCCGAGAGGGATGGTAGCTTCCCGAGCTCTCGAAGCCGTCCGGGTCATACTCAAGGACGGGCAAGAGGGACTCGATTGCCCCAACCAGTTGGGATCTGTGGTGTTGGTGAAAGGGTCCTCGCGCTACCCGGATCCGATGTTTTTTCTAGACTCAGGGAAAGTCGATGAACCTCGCAACTCCGTGGCAGCCCCAAGCACGCGACAATGCAGAATCCGTGATAGTGCCGAGCTCGTGCGTGGTGTGAACACCAAGATCGTGCCGACGCCAAGCTCGTGCGAACACCAAGACCATGCCGATGCCAAGCTCGTGCGAACGCCAAGTTCGTGCGAACACCAAGATCACGCTGACGCCAAGTCCGTAGCGACGGGAAGATCATCGCTACGGGGGGATGCATAACGAGCGGGGCCCGCAGGATATTCCCAGAATATTCCTGGAGGAAAAGACCGGTTCGTCCTCGAGGGTACTAGTGTACTTGGGGGCAAGACTGTAAACGGCCCTAGGGTATTTGTGTAATCTCCTCTGCCCCTCAATTTTCCCTACAAATAGAGGGGCACCCCTCCCATTCCAAGGGGGCAAAATTCTAAAATAAACTTCATTTGCTCCTCCTCTCCTCTAGTTCGTGGCTCTTAGCCGGTTCGAGCGTCCTCGCATCGTCCACCCACGCGCGCGACTGCAGTGTCTCCGCGACATAGTTTCCCGGGCAACCCTCATAGGTCCACGCAGCCGTGCGGGGGTGCCACAAGTTCATTATCTAGCCTCGTTGCTACGACATGTGCCGTACCCAGTTTTGTGGCCGGATAAACCCTTGTGTTTACTGTACTGGTCCCATGATCATTGGTTAGTACACACAAGCACTTGATAGCATAGTCATACGATACATCGTTCAATACACAAATAGCCATATTTGTTCTTTAATAGTACAAACCAGGCTTATCGGCCGAATTTAAACTGCAGCGGAATAAACACGGGGATGGTGAGCCATCGGTATGCCACACCACAGACAACTGACTGGGAGTTAAAACCCTACGCTTCGAAGTCACTGTCGCTATCTCCGGACTGGTACTCCTCCTCCTCGTCTGATCATATCAACAAGCCAGGTGAGTACATTGAATGTACTCGCAAGCCCTCCGCCAGGGAATTTATCCTGGATTTGTACATGCATGGACAGATCAAGAAACTGGCTCTATCCTATGTCTCATATTGTGCGAGAAAGTAAGTTTGCACGTGAAATACGTAAATAGATAGTAAAAGGAGTTTTCACAAATTGACTCTGTGCTACAAGACCAAGAATCTGATTTCCGTCCTTCTTCCCGCTACAACGGGAAATCATATCTGTGCTTTCCGCTACAATGGAAAAATCTTGTCATCACCCACTCCAACGGGGAGTCATATGCTCTCCCGCTATGACGGGGATATTAGTGATTGCCCGCTTCAATGGGGAATCTCTTCTTCTCTTCTCCCACTTCACAGGGAGCTTTCATGTCACTCTGCGAACTCGGCGGATCGTGTCCTTAAACCCGTAACCCATTTTTGGTTTTGAAATTTCAATCTACTATAGTGTGGCCCAACCAAGTTCGTCCATGACCGTGGACACGGCTATTGGAATAGTTTTTAACCCTCTGCGGAGGTGATACGGCTTTACCCACAAGATGTAGGTCACCCTAGGTATACTGTGCCCCACATACTAACAGGGCTAGTACAACGAGACTCTTCATCGGAGTAAACCTAGCAATAAACCCGCCGGAAGGAATTATCCAAATCTAGCTTGAACACGTTGCCAGGCCGGTCCCAGCCATACCCGAGCGGCCTCTCTCCCCTTTTGCCCTTTTCCTTTATCTAGAGCCTCCGCAAGCTCACCTCAGACATCTACTCCACTCCCTCATCTCCCCTAAACGCCCTCGAGCAGAAGATTGTGTTAGAGTTGTCCTCCTCCCTCCTTGTCGACCGGGTAGCCCCGCAGGATCTACCCGCTTCTCCTAGCCACTCCAATGGCCCTCCCGTCTCCATTTTCTTCTGGAGCACTCCTGGACGTCCCTAATCCACCCCTCCTTAATTGAACCAAGTCTTTTTAATATATATGAATAAGAGGAAGGTGAACCATGTTTCCTTAATTGAACCAAGTCTTTTAATATATGCAAAAGTAATTCAAACCAACCTCTTGAACATTCTGTAATTTTCTAAAATACCATTTCAAGTATTCTCCTTACTCTCTGGTTTCAACTAAGGTTTGAAATAAAGTTCTTGGATATTTAAATGAAACCCTAACTCTCCTATATATTTGAACCTACTAATTTTATTGAGAATATTTCAAACCACTCTTATTGAAAACTCTTAAAGTTCTCCAAGTCCAAAACCAACCCAAGAATTGCATGTTGCATTATTTGGTTTCCGTTTGGTTCCACCTTGTGTGGTTATTTATTGAGGGCCCTTTTAACGTGTAGTTTCCAATGTTCCATATTCCCACGAGAAGGATCGTGAGCCATTGTTGTATCAAGACCAAGACTTGCCAGGCAAGCTTCGCATCTTGATCATGTTGAACCCATATGTTTGAATACGTTTATCTTGTTTGCGAAACTTGCATGTTATGTTAATATGAACCGTTATTTTATGCTAGTAGTACTTATAACCTTGTACTGCATGTGACCTAGTTCTGATAAATATTCCTTGTCGCCCTAGGTTTAGTTCTCGCTAGTCATGGTTAGCTAATTTTAGAAGTTAGTAATAGTTTCTTAATGATGGTTTTGTAAACGTAGTTAATAACTTGTGCATCATTATTATTTTCTTTGTTTTATGGTTTAAATCAGTGCCTACTTTGTGAAATATAGAATTTTGATATTCTGGCTAGTCGCGCAAGGGAGACTGACCTAGCTTAGCTTTTCGTTTGATTGAACTAAATCATAGGATCATGGTTCTACCAATTTGAGGAACAAACATACTTTGATGAGCATAGTTAAAGCATGTGATGAGATGTATACATCTGTAGTACACAATTTATGTAGTTAGTTAAACGATACAAATTTGATTATACTAATTTCACATGTAGTTCAATGAAACTTATATATCCTTCAAAAAAAATGAAGCTTACATATTATACTAAGTTGCTATATTTGTTTGAACTTCCTCCTCTCTGTTGGGTTAACCGTGCAGACATGTCGGTGGACGAGGCGAATCTGTACCTTTAGTCAATCCTAAACACAATTGTCACGATTAAAATATGCCATGATTGAATGAACTGTATCTTTCAACTATTAGTAATATTTTTTCCGAACGTATTTATGCTCAATACCTATCGTCTAACGAAGTTCTTGTCTCCATCAATCATAATCTGCGTTCGTCGTCGAATCCAGATAAAGAACAAGGTCACAGATACGATGCAGACACAACGCATTCATAGAATCATCACAACGCGATCTTTATCCCAGCAGGTGCGCAATAACCATGGCCCCAGCTCGCCCGGAAGCCGCCAACTCGAAGCCGCGCTCCGCCGCACACGGCGCTTTCGTGGCCACGCGCCGGACCCCGCCCCCTGCCCCGCGCGAGCAGCCGCGTCGCCCACGCGTGGCCAGGTAGGCCATCGCCGGGCTGCTCACGTGCTCAGCCGCGAGTCCGCCTCGTGCCATGAACCTGTACAGAGAGGTCCTAGCAGTTTGGACAATGCAGGGTCCGACAACAGTCGCATTGCTGCACAAATCTGGACTTCTGCGTATAATAATGTGGATCAAAAATTTGAGATTCGGAATCTAATCGAACCCAGCACATGTGCCAGGTCCACGGATGCATCCTGCATCCAGTTTATTCATCTATCAGTTGGTCCTGAATAAAAGATTACTCAAAATTATTCGATTCTGCTGAAAACCATCAGCAGGAGTACACAAACGCTAATTAAGTCGAGAAATCGGATATAGTACGCCCATTTAACAGCTACTGAGATACCAACCGGAGTATATACAGCCACAATCTCGCTCCATCCCGAACAGCTTTATGCTCTCCACTCTCCAGAGAAACAAACTCCTATGAGTTACGACGTAACGAGCTCATCGTCGGTGCCCAAACTGGTCAGGTTTTTCGTCCGCCTACAAGAGATCCTCCTGTCAGCAGCACTCAACTCCTGTCTCTAGCTTATGCCGCTGGTAGAGTCGCTTCTATCCCATTAGCTTCGGGGGGAGTGGCGCCCGTAACCTTGAAAGCCTGCATGAAGCAAAGGAAATGGTCAAACGGGTCTAGCAGTAAACCCTCCTAGTACAGTTTCTTACTACAGCTACATAGACTATAGGATAATTCACATAGCTCGATGCATCACATTCACTACCATAAGTCTAAAATTCAAGCCCCTACAATGTATATCCAAGAAGTACCATAAGCACAACTTTAGGTGAACAATCAAAGACGTTTCCACATAGCCTACTGGATGCCAGAATGCTACTGAATCTACCACTCCAATGGAAGGTCAACCAGCACAATAACATATCTTGTGGGAACACACCGTTGCTAGCTTCAAGTCTTAAGGCACAGCTTATGAAGTCATGGAACTATACCATAAGTTTTCATTTGATCTGGTGAAGCAGTAACTTTAGAGTGTCAGATTGTGGGTATACATGTAAGATTTTTCTAACTAGTAACTATAAATGTGTTCATGTGTTTGCATATAATTGTGACTAATGTGTGCATCGGATTAAGTGTTTGACAAGGATCCATCATGGTGTAGGTTATCATTTATGTTTGGTTTGTGTCCAAAATGTACCTTATGAATGTTTATCTCTAGTTCTTTTTCTTGCCAACATTGGCCAAAACATTAGCCAAAATTTTGGCTAGCCAAATATTTGGTAGGGTAGACTTGGGCTCAAACCAAACTACATCCTCTGGTAGGGTAGACTTGGGCTCAAACCAAACTACAAACAGAGGATGGATCAATAACACAACAACCAGGGACCGAGCATAATGTCTCTAGAAACTGAACCAAAAACCAGGAACTTACCAACCCAGGAATCATAGCCTTAACATAAATGAAAGGCAAAACTTCTTAAGAGTCATTACACAAATAAACTTGCATCACTTCAATGGAAAAAAAAATTACAACCTATCATAACAAATAGTTTAAAATATAAAAAAGCTAGAACAGGAACTAAAAATATATCATTTATGTGAATAGCATATAATGGATTATATTTGCTGGCTAGCTTATATTATTTTTTATCTTTGCACCGAAATGAATAAATAAAGTGTACTAGGTCTTCTTTGTAAAAGCAGCCAGCTGTTAAAATTACCAGAGAGAGACATGCACCACACAAACTGATGTTATTTAGCGTTCAAGAAGTGAAGTGTGATTCCAACCCTCCCCACTTGAGTACCATGCCCAAAATCTTGCGAATTAGGAGAAAATTAAGGCATTCCTACCCTTGAGAGTATTAACCAAGCATTCCTTCAGATTTTCCACTCTATTCCATGTGATGAAAAATAACTATCCGCGGAAATTGGCAGTAACAGCATTGAGAAAACAAAAGGTGGCAACTCTATGATATTGGTGAATTGTTTCTATATTTGAAAAGTTTTTATCAGCATGAATCTCCTCATTTCACTAATTGCTGTAAATGATTCATTACGCGTAGCAACAATACATAAGTGATGCTGGTCTAATATGGAGTCATCAAGACAAATAAACCAGAGCCTAAGTTCATCCCTTAATGTATATTTTCAGTTGGTTGCTTCAGCTAAGATTCAGTAGAACAGTGCATAATCACTTCTGAAGTTTTTTTATACAATAGAGAGGAATTCATTAACTAATGGCTAACAAAATATGCTTAGGTTCATCTTATAGAGATATGATCACAAGCAACAAATATCTTTATGTGGAGGTGGAAAAGGTTTTAGGAATACTAAAGTTTGTTCTTGGGTTGAAATGAAAGAGCAATGGATGTTAGTAAAACAAACTTGTGCTTAAGAAACAAATAAAACAATCTGTAATCATTTCAAACGTCACAAACTAGGTTGATTAGGACAATGGTCAATCAATTTCACTTTCTTTTTCCATCAAGTGCTCATGCCTTTGCAATAGTCAAAAGGCAACAAATATCAGACCTCGTCTTCCATAACAGGATTTGATAATTATTGTAATATTTGTGAAATTGGACTGCTGGAGACTAGTGAATGCTCAGGAGGCTAGAAATATCAATGATATCAATTATTGACAGTTTTTTAAAGGGCTAGGTTTGTGAGTTTTTCAAGTTTCTACCTGGTTACTAGATCAAACTGCAGACGGATTACAGATTTTAATATTTTTCTATTTCAATTACTTTGATAAAATTACCAAAAGTAAACATACCTTCACAAAATTAGCATGAGTAAAAGTAGTCTGCTAGAATCCCTTGAACATCTGATTTCAAGATACAGAAAGTTCGATCGGGTAAACAACTATTACTACGTAATAACTGGACCATTTTTTGGACATGCAATTATTGGATCCAGACCATCAATTAATATCACTTCTACCCAACTGTTCGTGCTTATAAACCTTCTTTAATCATTCCTTATTAACCTCCAATGCAAAATGAAAAGTGAGGAAAAATTACCTTTCGACCTACTCGGTATTGGTAGGTGTGTTTGGAGCTGGGACCATCTCGTGCACAAGGTGCTGCATTCCTGGCTTCAATTCCTTGTTGCAGAAATCCTCATACTCTTCCTTATCCCCTGCCTTCTTTTTACCTCCACTACTACAAGGGAAGGTGTGAGCTCAAATATCTCCGCGCCAATTGTTAGTGGCCCCTTAACTCCTTCCCTTGTACCCTCTAGGCTCACCCGCCAGTCCTTCTTCCGCACTGAGAAGCTCTTTACGTTTGCGATCTCCTCCAATTTCGTTATAATATCCGACATAGGCTCACTTGAGATGAATCTCACCTCGTCCCCTCTTTCCTCAAACAGCCCCGACAAGTTGAATCCCCTTGAGAATGATATGATATCGAATGCATTAAGGCTTGCAGGGCGTGGGAGTGGTCCACGGAGCCTCTGGCGCTCCTCAAATGACGATGTGGCAGGGCAGGATACGACTGATGAGTCTGACTCCGACCCTGAATCATCACCATCAGCCTCTCGCGGAGGTGGAGGTGGCAATGTTTGAGGAAGAGGATCAGCGAGCCCCAAGTCCAGAAGATCATTCTCAGCATCTATCACGTTGTGCAGCTGGTCATCCTCAATATAGAACTTGACTGGCCGGAAACCTTTCTTGAACCACCGGTTTTCCATGACCTCCGGCAAGGTGATCCTGGTGGCGGGGTTTGTGTCAAGAAAACGCATAATCAAGCTGGCAAGGTCCTTGGAGAACCACCTTGGGCACCGGAAGTCTCCCTTGTAAATCTTACGGTACATGGCCATGAGGTTCTGGTCATGGAAAGGGAGGTATCCGGCCATGAGCACAAAGAGGATGACACCGCAGGACCATATGTCCGCCTTGGCGCCTTCATATCCGCGGCGGGCGAGCACTTCGGGGGCGACATAGGCCGGCGTGCCACAGAAGGTGTGGAGGAGGCCGTCGGGTTGGAACGGCTCGGCTACGGCGGAGAGGCCGAAGTCGGAGACCTTGAGGTTGCCCCGCTCGTCGACGAGGAGGTTCTCGGGCTTGAGGTCCCGGTGGAATACGCCGCGGGCGTGGCAGAACCCGACGGCGGAGATGAGATGCTGGAAGTAGCGGCGCGCCGTGTCCTCCTTGAGGCGGCCCTTGGAGACGCGGGAGAAGAGCTCGCCGCCGCGGACGAGCTCCATGACGAAGTAGATCTTGGTCTTGGTGGCCATGACCTCGAACAGGTGCACGATGTTGGGGTGGCGCACGCGGCGGAGCACGGCGATCTCGCGCTTGATGTGGGAGACGAGGCCGCTCCGCACGGCCTTCTCCCTGTCGAGCACCTTGATGGCCACGCTCTCCCCGGTCTGCACGTGCCGTGCGTGGTACACCTTGGCGAAGGTGCCGTGGCCCAGGACGCGCCCCAGCTCGTACCGCCCCATCAGCAGCCCGCGGGAGCCGGCGCCGCCGCCGCCCTGCTTGGCCGCCGCCGCCGCCGCCGCGGAGGGGGATGCCCGCCGCGCGGCCTGCGGGCACGGGTCGGGCGGCGGCTTGAGGGCCGCCATCGACGGGTGGTGGTGGGGGAGGGGAAGCGGAAGGATTAGGTGTGGAGCAGAGCAGCTGGCCTCGGAAGGAGGGAGGGAGGCAGCTCCGCGAAAACTCTCCCCTCTTATGGCTTTTCTATCACAGCGCGTCTCGGGGTTCTATGGCTCTGGTCTGGTGTGATCTTGTGGAGCATGGTTGGGTTGGGACTTGGGAGGAGAGATATTTTCCCCGTCCCGTGTTTTGTAGTTTTCCTCCATGCGTAATGCTTATGGCTTTATGCCCTTACTGTTTCCCTGTATTGTTGGGATGGGTTTGTTTCGGCCACTGCTGCAGTCCCTTCGTGTACGGCTTTTGCTGCCCTAATTCGAGGATTTTGCGCAATGGTTTTGGTGGCACACTGTATGGTTGAATACAATTGCCAAGCAAAGTAAAAAGTAGTTTGGCGCATTATAAGTAAATTTTCTGGGCACTTCTGTTTCAACTCTCATTCAAAAAACTTCTATTTCATGCTTCCCGGAGAGAAGATGTGGGTATAGAACCCTTCAATTCCAAATTTGTTCGGCACTTTAGATGTATGATTCTAGTATACCAATCAGACTAGTATAATGTCCGTGTGTTACTATGTATTAAAAATATATATTATATATTTAAAAAGATTATATTACCGTTTATGCTATATTAGATCATTCACACTTACCCACATCTCAGCCGTTTTTGTCAGATCCAAATGATGATTTGTCTAAAGTTGAACGACCACCGCCACCAATTGACATCTTTATAAGAGTAAAGAAAAGATATGTAACTTTTAAACGAACGAGCTCTTAAAATAGTAAAATAGTTGTTTCTAAATCCATGTTAGTATTAGGACTAGCCGCAATATTATGGTGAATGTGCTCAAAATTCTTGAACCCACAAATTTCAAGCAAGACTACACGTACAGTCACGGGATGGTTGAGTAATTGTCGATGCGGGGATTTAAAAACCTAACCATAATTTTTACATGTTGTGTATATACATATACATACATCTCTTTGCATTTTGTCACTTACTTATTGAGGAGTGATTGGTCCCTTCTGTTGTTGGCATCGGTGAAGCTTTTATGGTCAATGTACCTTCCGTTGGAGGCAACCCATCCTCTCTCCCTTTTGTCAAATATTTGATTCTTGTTGGTGGATCATGCGTAGATCTAGCCTATTTGGTCTTGTCTCTTTTTGCTCTACTGCCGACAGCACCCCCACTATCGATACCTAGAGGGTCTAGGATTTCAATGATGCATACTCATAGTAAAACATTATTCAACATAAAACATAATTGTTTGAAATTACAAGAATAAAAAGGGAGCGGCGTTTTGGCACCTGGGTGTGAGCCCGGTCCAAGAAGAAATCAACACACCTAAATAATTTGCACCATGTGAATTTTTTCTTTTGCACATTCGTGGTCTGTAAAACTAAATTTTGAAGAGCTAATACAGTGAAAATATTTGCACCAATCTCTTCTCTGTTTTTTTTTGCACAGGTCACAAAATTGTAATTACAAGTGCACAATGTGCTCAAACTTCTAAATGTGTGATTTTATTTGGATTCTTCTAAATGCAGTTTTATTTCCCAGCAAGGTGCATCTGTGCTCGTGTGTATTTTATAATTGGAAAGGATCTCAAGTTTAAGGAACATATGAATAGAACAAAATAAGACTATATAGATATGTAATATCAAAATAAATAATTGAATTGAAAGGAACGAAACAAGGGTACGAAAAGCCTCAGAAAAAATACAAGCTAGAAAGACATAAAGTAAAAGGAAAAAATGGCAGGAGGAGGGATTCAGCCCAAAACCTTAAGCTTCTCTAGATGACTCTGAAACAAATAAGCTGTCACCTCCTATTTTTTTTAAATTTAGTGGCGTTTCTATACTACATACACCAAACTGAGCAGTGAGCACCACATACCTCATTTTTGCCAATTTTTTGGGTATTCAACTGAATATCCTTGAATTATGGTGAGCCTATCCATGTTGATACCGTTCTCCTCTACCTCCACGGTTTGTCTTGAGTCTAGATCTCGATTGGAGGAGGCATATTTCCATAACAGCTTGTTTGGTTGGAGGGAATTAGAGCTAGGGAATGGGAGTTAAGGGTACTTAGGACTAAATGTCATCTATTTGGTTGGGAGGAATGGGAGTTTAAAGGGGAAGGGGAAAGAGAATTGGTAAATGAAATTCCCATCAATCTCTTCCCTGATTAGTACTTGGTAATTCATGGAAGGGAGAGGTAATTGATACTAATATCTACTCACCGCTAAACGGGGATTGAGAGTAAATAGCTATTTCCCTTGCCTCATCCCTACGTCTACTCCCACCTCTAAACTCCCATTCCCCATCCATCTGGTTGCCAAACATGCTGTAAAGACCAAGTGCACGATGGCGATATTTATATGTCTCCTCTTTTTTTTCCCCTTCTCGGATTTTGACTGATCATCACCACATCTTCTGTGACGTCCTTGTTCGTTTGGCACAAATTGCTCTGACTTCCTCTCCAGCAATTCTATATAGAACTTACTATCACGGATATAGCTTTCTGTTGGTGTAATGCGCATCATCTTGTACTACTCACTCCTCTAATATAACCAAAGTGTTGTTTGATTAGCAAAAAGGTTGTAGAGAATTTTATATTAGCCCACATGTTTTGTGATCCTAACTTTTTTTTATTGAATACATGCACTTTTTTTAGGGGTATTACATATAACCACTTAATCCCACTATATTTATCTTTTTCATTCCAAGCTCCAAGGGCTTTATTGCTCCATCAAAGCCACTATAGTGCTGTTAACCAGAAAAGATTTGTTTCCCCGCTTTAGAAATGTTCGATAAGCAAGCTAGTCCATGCAATTCTTTCGAAGTTACCTTCGTATGAACACACCATTCCTCATCAAGTTTTCTCACGAAGGAGGTTTATTAACAAAGACGGGTGCTAAGTTGCTTTGAGAAATACCTTAACGTGAATATCCCATTTCCCAAGGGCATATACGTTACGAGAGAATAATAAACCAGCCCGCCACCGGTACCCCAGATTATCAGTCACGCTCTGCAGGCCCTCACACGCATCAAATCTCCCCCTCTCTACTTCCGGTCCGTCCATTTAACAGCAGTAATACGCCAAGCGAAAATATCATAGATCGATCTCTTTCTTAATCAAAAGAAAGTGCACTGCTGCACTGATCCTTCGCTTTTTAAAGTGGCAAATTTTGAATGGGAAGAGAGGGGCGTGGTGACGTGGTGCACAGGCAGTGCTCGAGCTGGCGGGGAGCGGACAGGTGAAGCTCTCGGGCTGGTGGGTGAGCGCGAGCGAGCCAGGTCAGTCGGTGTGGTGTGTGATGGCTGTGATGGTTGGGCGTAGCTGGGATTTTGCCACCACCGGATAGCATAAACAACACGAGCCCATCGCGCGGCGCAGCGCGGCGCCACCCCGCGAGCCTGGGGGCGGCGCGTGCGGGCACCGTCCCCCGGCTGGACGACGCGGGAGCGGGATCGGCCGCGTGACGTGAACTGACCGACGCCGCGCGTTCGCGTGGATCGCAAGTGCCCTGACAGACGCGCGCACGATGCAACCAACAGAAAACGCGAACACCCGGGCGGTTCACAGCTCACCCCCAAACTTGACAATGCCTCCAACATCGTTACACAGGTTCAAAGTGCTACCGACGCGTTTCACTTTAACTCAAAGCTGAAGGAGAAATAACATTTGGTGCAAACTTCGTTTCACTGTACGCTCGACCTGGTTTGGAAAAGGTAAATTCAAAATGTTTTCCAGTTTTCAGACGAACCTTTAAAGAACATCGGTGTTTTCACTCACGCTACAAACCAGCGTATGTCATATATGGTCATGCTCAACCAAGCTTTTGTGAGGTTCTGGTAGATACGCAATGATAAGGACACACACCAGAATGGCCGATGAAAACGAGATGAATAGAATAAACTGGTCTATCTACGAGACATGTGTCATCGTCAGTCCTTGCCTTCTACAGCAGGACAAACATGTATTGGGAATTCTATTCAAGTTTTTTCCTGCTATGAATTGACTTGTGTGTAAAGCTAAGACAGGGATGCAGAAGGTTGAACAGTTTTAGGCTGATCAAGAAAAGCAGAGAGGTGATTTGAGTAATGCGTGTCATGTATTTGTAGCAGCTCCAACAAGCTACTCTACCAAGGCATAATTTTGTTAGTTTAGCAACTATTTAGATGACTTGTATTTTCCTCGAAGGAAGTTTGGTTTGCTTGTTTTAGCAACTTCACATGATTGATTGCAAAGCTATTGCCGATTAGAAAAACCAGAGAAAAGCTGTCCTTGCATAACCTCAATCAGATTCCATTGCACAAACCATTTCATGCTGATGATACATGATTTTTGACAAGAAGTTTTCTTATCATCCTAATCAGGTGGCGTTTCTATGTGCTTCTCTTCTGCGTACATGAATACCGTTGTTCTATGTGCTTCTCTTCTGCGTACATGGATACCGCTAGGTGGTGGAGCATCAAGAATCATTCGAAGTGGGAGCGATAGACTGAGAGGGTGATTCTACACTTGTTCTCATCTAGTGCGTGAAGGCAACAACCCGGGCTTGCTGATAGCGTTGCTTCATAACCTCGTATTCTTTTGTTAAGTTTTGGAGATGTCGTTTGGATTGTTGTTGAGTCTTTTATGTTTCTTTTGTTTACCTGTAATGCTGGTAATTGTTTGAACTTGTTCTCGGTTTATTGGCTATGTATAGCTTGTTATGTAGAGATCAAAAGTGATAAAATTCTTTCTTTATTAAAAAATCATGGATATGTTATATGTTAGGAAATATTTGCTTGCTTGTTTAAGTACGGCAAAAGATGACTAGAAGCTTCTCGATTCATATAAAAAATAAGGTACATGCTTGCCATTAAAAGTCATCGAAAATTACAAACAAGCCTCAAACATTACACCAAAGACTCGATATAGTGCATTGCTCTTATGAACCACGAAAGGATGCAAGCGGCAGCCCACGAAGCCCTCGTACTGGTATGTTTAAAGTCAACTTATTATTATAACATTTCAGTTGAACTTAATATAGAGTTGATTTTCGGTATATTTGCAAGCGGTCTTCACCGGCCGGCAGCTTGCATCCTCAGAAGATGTCCACTCTAGAAGATGCCTCCACGTTGTTATTGCCTATATTTCGACGCGAACGGTGGGCATCCAAGACACCGTGAGGTAGCAGTAACTGGAGATCTCGAGATAGGGCGCAGAATACGTAGTTAGGGAGTGTTTGGTTGGGCTTTTGAACAGCTTTCCACTGGAAAAAGCTGTAGCCCAACCAAATGGCCAGCTTTTTAGCAGTTTTTGCCAACGGTAGCCGTGGGCTTTGCAGTGCAAATTCAGCTGTTTAGAAAAGCTGTCTTCTGCCAGCTTTTTGCAATGAGTTGAAGCTTCTGTGCTCAATTTCCAAAATGCTATAAATGGTTTGGATCAATTAAAAGCCATATATTCACTTTCCCACAGCCACAGTAGCTTTTCTAGACAGCCAGCCAACAGCAGCTTTGTCAACAGTCACAGCCCAACCAAACAGGCCCTTAGAAGAACTAGTTGCAACTTTGTAGCCGGGTTACGTACGTAGGCACATAGGTGCAATCAGCTAAGGTTATTAATTCTGAACCGACGACCACAATGACCTATTTAAACACGATTAGAAGAACAAATGTGTACTTTAATTGAATGATCACCGAACAAGTTTAGAGACCACTCTGCTAAACTATATATTATTATATCCATTCAGAAGTAGATGATGTTTTAGAAGTATGTAGTTAAATTTTTTAACTTTGACTATTAATAGGTTAAAACAATATTTCGATTGGTTAAGTAAAAGCCGTATCATTAGATTTATCATGAAAAATATTTTTAAAATATATTTTTTTCATAGTTTTTTCTAACATATACATGTAAAAAGTAACGGTCAAAATGCATATTGAAGACCGCACACTACTATAAAAACAGTCTTTACAGCTAGTTCAAAACGGCTATCTCAGTCAGTTTTGGATCCGACTATAGTGAAGGGGAGCTAATATACACGTCATCGCAACCGGTTTGATAATATTTCCTTAGTTGGTTCGAACCATAAACCAACTCTGACAATACATTATTTCAGTCGGTTTCTCGAGCGGAACCGACTGGGAAAATATAGTATCTTGGTCAGTTTTTCCTCTAAACCAACAAGCTTAGTATATTATCCCAGCCAGTTTGTGTATCAAAACTAGCTAGGATATTATTTTGGACTGGCAGGCATAATTCAGATTTTCGCTTGCCTTGAAACAGAAAATACAGTTTATGTATCCCAAAATTTTCAGATCATCCCACAACATATATCATACATATACACAAGTACATTGATATTCATATCACATTTCAATTCACAAATGAACTCAAGTAGATAGAAATTCAAAAATTAAACAAGTACATTGATCACATTTGAATTGAGTTCATATGTAACACATTTAAATACACAAATATATCTCATTACAAATGTCTCAATCGTCAGTTCTGTCATGGTAGAACTCGCCATTTGGTTTGATGACTTCCTCGCCATTTGGTGTGATGATGTCCGCACCAATGAAGCCCACCATGGGAAGAACTCGCCATCTTGGCTAGGTCCGACTTTAGCAATTCTGTCGTGGCAATAGGTAACATACAAGAAGATGAATATGACACAACCATTTTCGACTACAACATCAATGAAGAACTAGTGCAACGTGCATGAGGTAACACTTGGAAAAAAGTTCACATTACAATAAAAGGATAGTCTCTAACTATAGCCACTATGAGGTAACACTTGTACACTAAAGCAAATTCTTACAGAATAAGTTAAGGATTTATGCAAATCCTAAACGCTTTTTACAAGAACTGTTTCACTGCACATTAATTTTGTGGTCATTTTCATCATAGGCATACCTTCTCTTGATTGTTTTTATATGCGCGACCAATTACAAATAGATATGTTCCACACAACTTCAAGAAAAACTACTCGTGATCACCTAACGAGCGTTGTGATTGCACTGCAAGGCATGGTTAATTCTAAACCAACGATTTTGTAGCCGCACATAGGTGCAATCAGCTGAGGTTGTCAATTCTAAACCGACGACGACAATAACCTATTTAAACACCATTAGAAAAGCAAATGTGTATTTTAATTGAATGAGCACAAAACAAGTTTAGAGACCATGATTCCTAAACTATATGTTACTACCTTCGTTCCGAGATAGGTGAGGTTTTAGAAGACGTAGAATCAAATTTTTATAACTTTGACTAGTAATAAACTTAAAAATATTTAGATTGGTGAAGTAAAAGTAGTATTATTAGATTTACTATGAAAAATATTTTTGAAATACAATTTTTCATATATTTTTTAACATATACATATAAAAAACAACGGTCAAAAATATATATTGAAGACCATATCAATATCTTTTAAAAAAAAGCTATTTATGAATCGGAGAGGAGTACCATGTTTTTGCTAATTACTTTGACATTAGTTTTCATTATCTACGAGTGTCTCAAGGAGATGTATCAAGGTGTGTCGCCTACATAATATCTAGTAATCCTTACCATTGCTCATCTATATCTATATATATTTTTATCATACTTGCTCTAACATTACTCACTATTTGCTGCAGGTGAATCGAAAACTCAAGAGCTATTTTCATTTATATATAAGAACATTGTCTCGTACTAGTCTCGCCGTTGCTCTTATATAAATTCCGTTCCCTCTTAAGTTGTTGTTCATAATTAAGCTATAAGATGATAGGTACATAGTCCAGATGTCATTTCGGTTCAGTATAATATTAAGGGATTCCAAGCAAAAAAAGAGTATAATACTAAGGAAAACGTGCACGACGATCATGTGCATATTTTTTTCCCATACGACCGTATTAACAGTCGGTTCCACTATGAGAACAATAACGGAATACATGTTCAAAAAGATGAAACAACGTAAGGAACACAGCCTTACGCTTGTTACTACCGCTACTAAGACTAACAGCAGCAAAGGCTTACCATACTCACAAGAACTCCAACATCTAAAATACACCCCAGACGCACCAAAAGTAATTTTAAGCGGCTACTAGGACCAGACAATCATAGGTGTCCCCATTCGATGTCAGATCCACGACCGGATTGCCATAAGTTGATGTAGCCGAACGATCGGTGATACGCCCTTGTTGCAGCAGCCTTGCACCCACCTGGTTGCCATCTGAATTGCTGTCAGCACGAAGACTTAAGACTTCCTGTCGTAAAACACGCTCCCCAACAAGTATCATCTCTTGCTCCCGACTCGTATGCAACACTGCCCAACATGTCAAAATGGAAAATGCATAGGAGATTAGCTCGGGGGGAGATATAATCAGCCTGTCAAAACAGATGGCCCATTAACAAGTAGTCCAACCACATGCAGGTGGACATGTAGGTACCGAGCGACCTACCAACTATCATGTTTATTTATAGGTCATCAACGATTGATGCCATATCTAAGGAGAAATTTCTTGGAGGTGCATAGGAGAATACCTTGGCACGCGCAACAGTGAACGGGTAGCAATGCCCATGCAAAACATGGCTATGGACGGTGCTGAGGAGCAAGGAGATCGGTTGTGTAAAAGAAAGTAAAAGTGCTATATACAAGGAAAGACCGCTTGAGACCTCTCCCCTCACACCGTCAACACTTGCATCAACAAGGAAGGAAGGAGGGGTCCGGTCTAGAAGAAAAAAGAACATCGCCGGAGAGGGGAGTCCAGAGCGTGAAACGGTTGTCCCGGACACACATGCAAGTGACTTGTTTAATTTGCTGTATAAGATAATTAAGGGAGAAGAGGCGGTCCTAGAGCATCTCTAATAAGTTATTTTTTATCTTATTACTAAGAGAAAACAGAGCACAACCTTATATAAACTAACAAGTTTTTGACAAGCTATTAAGACTCCTGAACTCTTCAATAAATCTAGTGTACCCCATTTAAATAAATAGTAGTAGACTCTAACTGCAAAATTACTTATTTTTAACTCTTAGATATTAGAAATAGCGTCATTTCTTGTTTAAAAAACCAATTTTCTTTTCTCTAGTCTATCATCTCATCCACATAAAAGAAAATGATGCCACAACTCTAGCTGACATGCCTGACAACTCTTAGTTCCTGAACATTTTAGCTTCGAACAAGCAACGATAGGCTCTAGACACTGGGTGGTGGGCCCTGGCGACGTCACATCGTCGTCTACTCGTCGAATTCACGAACTACTAAATCCGCTTCGAGAAAAAGGGAAAGACGCCTAAACACCTTCGCAATATATTTCGCAAATCCTTTCCGCCTTCTTCCTCCTCGCGGCCTCGCTTCTTCCCCAAATTCAGCCCTTCCCTAGCTACCTCCCCAAATTCAGCTCTTCCCTCGCTTCCACTCCTCGCGATGGCGTCAGACACCGAGGGAATAGCGGCCCTGTTCTCCATGTACAACGACGAAGAGGACGAGGAGGACGCCGACGAGCCCAGGCCTCCTTCCCCGGCGCCGCCCGCCGCGGCGACCTCCTCGTCGACGTCACCTCGAACCGGGAGTGAGAGCTCCAATCCTAACCCGGACCCCAACCCTTCACCGGAGCATCCGTCCCCTCCCTGGCCCGAGGAGCAGGCCGGCCGCAAAACCCTAGCGAGCCCCCAGCCCTCTCCGGGGCTCCCGCCGCTGCCCTCGCGCCGGTCGTCCTCGCCTTTCGCGGTGCCGTCCCCCTCCCCGCCCCGTCCCCCGTCATCCGCGCCACCGGCCGATCTGCCGCGCCCCCCGCGGCGCGGCGCGCTTGCTATCGTGGACTACGCGCACGACGAGATGGCTATGTCGCCCGAGCAGGAGGTAGAGCTGGTGAAGTATGTATTTAGCAATGCTGCTTGTAATATGTTGGTTTTCTAAATTGTTGTTGTTACCTGCGGTTTGGTTGCAGGATGGGGAGATCATGAGTGGCATAGGCAGATTGGGCTCGGATGCTCAGGATGCTGAGGGTAAGCACCTTACTCACTGCACTGTATAATCGTTACCATGTGCTACGTTCAGTATTCAACTATACATTGCTGATATCCAGTACAAATGAAGGTGTCTACTGTCTAGTTAGTTTGCAGACGTTGTGGCATTTAAAGGCTTACTTATTCAACATCGGCGGTCTACCATGGTCATGGTGCTTATGGTTATCCTACCTAGTACCAATTTGCCAGTACGTGAAGAAAATGAATACTAGCTATGTTGGAATACACCAGCAATGAAAGAAGGCATATAAAAAACTGTAACTCTACTAGATTTATTCACAAACCTGAATGGGGTATGATGAAGTTACGAGTTGCCTTGACACATCATACATGTTGCGCCTTTTACTTTCTGTTTCATGTCTGTTTCACTATCGGGCATATCTTGAAAGAGCCATATACTAATAATCCATTAATGTAGGTAATATGAGATGAAAAAACTAAAGAAAAAGTTCTGATTAACCTGATTGTGCTTTACTGCTCTTTATCCAGATAGTTCTTCTGCAAGCTATATCATTGGCCCGTTACAGTCTGGTACACTCGATCTTAATTGGGTCAATATTAGACCATGCTATATTTGAGCTAATTTAGTTAGATTGTTGGCTAAAGATTCATATGCTAGTACTTAGGCTCAATCTGCGGTTGATGAACTGTGCTGTGCTGAACTTATTTCACAAGCTGCCTTGGAAAAGCAGTTGTACAAAAGCTAGTGACCCGTTTGGCAAATCAGATTAGAATTTAACTAACTCAGATAATTCACGAGATAATGCTACGCTTACAGATGGAATAGATTGATTAGTTGTCGTACCCCGTCTTACATAAACACTTACACACACAGCTAGCTCTGGTAATCAATTTTTGTGGCCCAAGCGTTATGAACCCACCTGCAAGAGGCACAAGTTGAGGTGCGTGTGTCCAATCTGATGGTATGGAGCCTAGGGACTGCGTGATTTGCGCTGGTGGCAATCTAAAAAATTGCGCCAACAAATGGCATATTCATGCGCTTGTCTCTATTTTTCAGTTAAGCTAAATGGGATTTGATACACCGTTTGCAACGATTTTTACAAAAGCAGGTAACCAAACGGGAAAATGACTAAACGTGGTTGCACCAAATGAGATTATGATAATCCAGCGCAATGCCAAACGGGGTCTTAGCCTTTTCTTGTGTTGAAATGTTTTATTGTTGTCTTTTTGGGTTAGATGACACACCTTGTGTTCAGTGGCGGTGCTATGTGTTAGCTGTGGGTCAATTGTCCCCACAGATTTTTCAAAACATCTCTAATTCTACTAATATACAAAAATCCATGGGATCCTAAGACTTTGTATGAACTGCTTGTGTTGTTATTCAAATAAGGAGCATGCTTTTTAAAATTTCAGGGAGAACTCCATAAATCCCTGATAAGTCATCTACCTTTTACATTTGTACCCCATATCTCATTTCAGTTACTAATACTTGAAATACATGGTTTCTACTAATGTTACTGAAATTGTACATTACATAGAGGGCAAATTGAGAAAGCAGGTGACTTATGTTCCTTTAATGGATTATTCCCTAAATTTAAAGTTTTTTCTCCTACAAAGTGTTTGATGAGGGAAATTTTAAAATAGTTACTATATTTCACTACAAAGCTTTTGTTCATCAGTATGATCTGAAGGCATAGCCTGAATGCATGAAAATAGAAAATGTTACATAGTTTCTTATTTCCATGTGTTGAGGCTCTGTTAGTTGGCTCTATTAACCTTGACAACAAATATGTAGGTTCTTTAATCTTGTCCACAGTGCATTGCTTACTAAGTCAAACTGGGAACACTTTGAGCCCTTCACTACAGACTGTGCATGAGGTATCACATTGCTGTGAAGGGAACTTCATTTTTAATAGATAGACCGTACACTCTCTATAATTTTTGATCTGTGATCATCAGTCATTGGATGTGCAGTAAAAGAATGCGTGCATTCTCTTTTACTGATTTATCATGGGAACTCTTGATATTATGCTAGATTTGACTTTTCTTGATACTTGATGTACATATCGCTGACCTGTGTAGAAGAAGTATTTTAAGTTTAGTTTGATTCTTGTGCACCTTCTTTGGAGAACTGAATCATTACAAGTTCCACACTTCCATCTAATATCCACTCTGTTTTTTGTTCCACTTTTGTCTTGTAGGGACCCTCGAAGAAAGAATTATCTCAGAAGTGTCTCAGCATTCAGATGCACCTGATCAGAACCAACTGGGCACAAATGTTGCAATGGATGTAACTGGAATAGAAAATGTAGATGCTCGGGTGGTGGTAGCTGACGATATTTCTACTACTGTTCAGAATGATGATCCATTGAGCCGTTTCCTTCCTCCTTCTGTGACTGCAAAATGTTCTGCATCATTACAGGTTATCTTTTTGACCAAGTAATTAATTGTACATAATGTTCAGCATAAAAACTTCACATTCTCATGCAGAACATGCAGCTCCCTTGAGACAATATTGCTATTTTTGTGTTTGGCGAACTCAGTTATCTAGAATTAGAAATGATGAAAATATTCTGTTGATCTTTTATAACTGGTAGCACACCACGACAACCATTTCATATATATTTTTGCATCTCTTCTCTGCGATCATGATCTTACCGCGAATTGGTATGCCATAGTTATGCAGTTTTACCTCACCTTTTCTACTTGCCTTTTCTTTTTCTTTAATGTATACATAGGTCTGTAAGTCTCTTCATGTGGCTAGTGGGTCTTTGTAATTATTGTTTCTGAAAACTTCTGATGTTATCGAAGCCATTCGGTTCCTTCTTGTACAGTCATTGTGCTTATCTTTTCATGTCTTGTGAACTCATGCATGTCTATCCTTCATTCCTGTTCTTGTTTTATTGTCACATCAAATATCTCTTAAGTTCACTCATGTTCCACTGCTTTTCCTGCAGCAAAAGATTAACAAATTCCTAGCATACAAAAGGGCTGGAAAGAGCTTTAATGCTGAGGTGCGCAATAGAAAGGACTACAGAAATCCTGACTTTTTGCAGCATGCTGTGCGGTACCAAGAAATTGATCAGATAGGGACCTGCTTCAGCAAAGATGTTTTTGATCCTTATGGGTACGATAAAAGTGACTACTACGATGAGATAGGTATGTTATAGCCATGTTTGATCGAATATGCTATCCACATGGGCCATGTCTTATTGTTTGGAAGATAAGATAATTGAACATTAGAGTATAGCTTCCATTTTCTTGCTATATGTCAACCCCTATTTAGTCATGCAAATGGAATAAATAAAAGCTGCATCACGACAGCCATCTGGGATGTGATTTTAAAGTAAGGTGCATCCAATTCTATAAGGTGTCGGCACGCTTGTAAGGTGCATCCAATTCTATAAGACTCTGCACGTTGCCTCAAACTTGTAAATAAAATGCCTACAGTGAGCCTGGTTTATATTTAGCTGTTTGCACATACAAAATCAAATGAAGTTTGTGGACAATTATGAAATGATCTGGAGAGTGATTGCTATATTAGATTAAATTGCAGAGAACCCGATGTACTGTTGCACAAGTAACACAAAACCAGAGTTAGGTTAGAGTCCAGAGGAAGTCCAGTTTAGAAAGTGTTGGGGAAGGGGTACCCACGCTTTCCCGGATTCAACAGTCTTTTAGACTTAGGGAGATCACTGGACCTCCAGACCCGCATCGACTGGAAGATCACGTCAACGAGAGGATCGCATCAACAGGAAGATATATGCCAAGCAGGCCCCACAGAAGATTCCTAGGATATTCCTAGAGGAAAAGATCAACACGTCCTTAGGAGCATGTGTGCGTGTAGGGGTAGAATAGTATTTTTGCCTGAGGGCGGAATTGTAACTTCCTCTACCCCTCTACTTCCCTATAAATAGAGGAGACCCCCCTCCATTCAAAGGGCTCTCCAATTCTGAAATAAAGAGAAAATTTGCTTCACTTCACCTCTACTCCGTGGTTCTTAGTTGTTCCAGGTGTCTTCGCATTAAGCTGTCGTCGTACGCGGATGTGTGTCTCTGCCCCCAAGTTTCCCGCTCACCCCTCGTAAGTCTGCGTAACCGTATGGGGGTGCTACAAGTTCATTGTCTAGTCTCATTGCTAGGACAAAAAGAGTCCAAGTAGTTCTTTTCCATTACAAGTTCGAGCTGCATTTTTCATTACGAGTTTGATTTGTAGTCTGGCTCTCTACTATGCTATATATGCCAGTTGGCATTCTACATCTTATTTCTCAAACAAATGAACAAGAAGCAAATCCCTCTTGCACAATGCTTCCCTCTACCCTCTGAATTCCCTTATCAACGGCTCCCACTCGCCACTGTTGGCCCCAACTACTAGTGAACCACCCTTACAACCTATGGAGTAGACAAGGTCACATCAGGAATATGTTATTTATGCATATTGTGCATGTGCAGTTGCCAACGGTGAATGTTCTGTTCTTTCTGCTTTGGTTTTATGCAAGGATATTCTAGGTATGATCTTTTATGTACAACCTATTTGTCTACAGAAGCTGATATGAAGCGTGAACTTGAGAGGAAGGACCAGGAGAAGAAAAGAAATCCAAAGGTTGAATTTGTTACTGGGGGAACACAACCTCCAATTAATGCACCAATAACAAAGATTCCAGGTATTATGTGCATTACTGAGTGGCGTGCTTTATTTTGACAAATTATTGTTACCTATCAGGCAATTTTGTATTTCTAATGTTCTGATATTCATTTTATGTTTTTAGCTGCCTTATCAGCAGCAGCTGTAGCTGGTGCGCTGGTTTCGGTATCTGCAGAAGGTGTGCAGAAAGAGGCTAGGCCAAACAAAAAGTCAAAATGGGATAAGGTTTTTAATTCCCTCACTCAATGCATTTCCTTCTTTTGGAGTCAACATCTTTATGATCGACTTCTGTTTTTCTGTTATTGGCTAGGTTGATGGAGATACTAAGAACAATGCAGCTCCTAGTGGACAAGACAATTTGTCAGCAGCCAGTGTTTCTGCTGCACTTTTGACTGCTGCAAACGTTGGTGCTGGATATGCCGCTTTTGCGTAAGTACCATTGTTTCAGCATAATTATTTTTACTCTACTCACATAATCCATTAGCACATATTGTTTCTCTCTACAGTGACCTTCTTTCTTGGTGGTCTGTGGGTGGTCCAAAATTTGCATGTCATTCAGATCATCCAATGGAAATGTTCATAGCTGTAGTTTCATTTTTATGCTCATTTTATTTTCTCAAGAAATCTACTTACAGATGTTCATCATGGAGTGTGATACATCGGTAATGGTACTACACAGTGATCTCGATATGAGATCGGTAATGATGCCTAAAATTATTTAGTTAATGTGATTAATTTAATGGTGAAAAATTCAGCTTATTTTGTAACCATGTAAGACAACAAGATAACACTATGAATATTTTTTTTACTTAAGGTCCATATTGTTTTATTAGAACATGTCCATAGTAACATTGATATTTTATTTTCAGGCAACAAAAGAGAAAAGAAGCTGAAGAAAAGAGGTCAAGTGATTATAAGTCAGACAGAAGATCATAGTGCCCCTATTTTGTTCCTTTCAGTTTTGAATATATGATCGGGAGGTTTCCAGTTACATAGTTTTGTAATGTACAAACAAAATTCACCTAGATATTTGGTCCAAGTAACTTCTGAAAAAAAGATCCTTGTGCGCTAAAACGTATGCCTTTCATAAGAAAAGTGGGGGCACTCTTCCTCTCTGTTATAGCGACGAATGTTCTTTTCTCAACCGTGGCTCTTGCTCTACACCAGTTCACTACTCGTTGGCATTTCTCAAGCGTCAACGGCCTCACCATTATCAAAATTAGACATCCTTTATAGCCTAATTGCTCGAATGATACGAGTCCTATCACTCCGCTCATCATTTCCATGTGACTTTTCAGGTGTCTGATCTCTGGTCTTTTGGTTGCTACGGATGGACAACCCGCTGTGGAAGTGTGCTGGATGCGTACAGTATAGTAGTACAACCCGTACAAGTCACCCCATACCTACACGGCTACACCATGAGCTTGATGATGTAGTATTCCAGGCTCACTGGCTTAGCCATTTGAACATTCTTTGCAACCCAAACGGTCAGCACAGCACAGCACAGAACAGAGGTTGGCAAGCCTTGGAACAGGAACTCGATGGCTCAATGCTCCTACTACGCTCGAACCACCACCAACCGGCAAGGCAACCGTCGTCCCTGCCATTAATTATTAACAAACTTGACGCTTGTCCTTCAATTCACCACAGTTGTAACATGTCCATGCACACCACCCGTAGATCTAGCAGGTGCAGTAGCAGCAGCAGCACAGTGAAGTGGAGTGAAGGGACTTTCCCGTTGGCCCCGGCCCAGCGGTAAGTAATTAATCACCTGCTGATCAGAGGGACCCTCCAGCAGCGCAGTAATAACCATGCTTTGTTTGCGAGTAAGAAAAAAAAATGAAGCTTTTAACTTCGCTCCTCCTCACTATTGAAGGCCATCGTGGCCCATGGCAGGTGCAGCGTTACTACTACCAGTAGCACAAGTGTAGCGGATTGCACGGGAGCCCGTGCAGCCCAGCGCAGCGGAGGCATCTCAGATCGCTTTCCCATGGCCCGGGCGGCGGGTCCCGGCGGGCAGGCGTCGTCGTCGTCTTGCTTCGTGACCAGAGGCAACCGGGCAAAGGAACCGCCGGTGCTTGCCTGCGTGCTGTGTGCTCGTCTCTCTTCCCACGATACAACCATCAACCCCACACGCAGAGCGGCACCCAACGGTAGCTTTCCTTTCCCCTCGTGTCCCGGCCTCGGTTCAATATCCTAGTGCGGGGCGAGCAGAAAACGAGGACATGAGCCTACGTGCGCACCCATTTTAGAAGTGGAAAATTACAAGTACTTTGACCAGACCGTCAGGTGGGTGCTGTGGATATCTAATTGGAGCGATTGTCCCATCGGGGTTAGTAGTCCGAATCAGGATTCAGGAGATGTTCCAGGGGGATACGTGCAATGCCCTTGGGCTAAAATCCTTTCCCTTTGTTTCAGGGGAGTCGATGCCTCAATGATACATTGGTATCCCGTATTACTTAATCACGAAACGATTTTCATTTCCCTTCTTTGTGCATACTAGGGCGAGGTTAATGGTAATGGTACAGTCAGTCCATGGGTACAGTATAGTACTCGCAAATAGTGTGTTTGGTCGTCAAGTAAAAAATGAAAGACCACGACACACACACACACACACACACTCACACTCTTCAAAGGAAGGAAAAGAAAAGAAAAGAAAGACCAACAGTGCGTAGATGTCCCCCCTTGGTCAGTAGCCCATGCTGGTAGGGAAATACTGGGGGTGGAAGAGGGCAATTTGGTCAGAGCAAAAAAGCCAACGGCCAGTTCTCCGAAAGGAGGGAAGAACAGACACACACACTTCAAAGATCAGAAAGCATTAACCCAGCTGGAAAACCCAAGGATAAAAAGAGAAGGGAAGGGAGAGAAAGGAGGAAGCACCACCTTGGCAACTAGTACTAGTAGGGCGTAGTAGACGCTGGTCATAGTGCGAATTGCTCTTGGCCCTGCTGTCATCTCTCGCCATCCTTTTTCCCCAACAGATTTCGTCCTGATTCCTGCAAAGGCCATTGAGAGTACAAGAAGCAAGGCAAGAAGAAGCACCGCAAAAAAGAATCACCAAGTCGGCGTGCGGTGGCTACCATCAAAAGCGAGGAAATCGTGTAGTTTGCGAAGCAGAGAGGCGACAGAGAGGGTAGTGCTTCCTTCCGTTTCGTTCTCGACTGTGCGAGGTTCTTGCGGCCAAGAAAGGGGGAAATGGCTGAGGTGAAGCCGGAGGAGATCAGCCATCCGGCCATGGAGCAGCTCCAGGGGTTCGAGTACTGCATAGACTCCAACCCTCCCTGGGGTGCGTTTTCAAGCTCAGAATCGAGCGGCTTTACATTTTGGGTTGGGATTCCACTGAAGTGTGTTCTTTTCCTCTCCAGGGGAGGCAATCATACTGGGCTTCCAGCACTACATACTGGCGCTGGGCACGGCGGTGATGATCCCGGCGGTGCTGGTGCCAATGATGGGTGGAAGCGATGTGAGTGCCTTGCGTTTCTTAATTCACACCACCTTGGCCGGTGCTCTGTGGTACGCGTTTGATGATGTTTTCTGGTTGGGCTGCAGGGAGACAGAGTGAGGGTAGTGCAGACGCTGCTGTTCGTGACCGGCATAAACACGCTGCTGCAGTCGCTGTTCGGGACGCGGCTGCCGACGGTGATCGGCGGTTCCTACGCCTTCGTGATCCCGATAATGGCCATCATACAGGACTCGTCGCTCGCAGCGATATCTGACGACCATGAGGTGAGCAATCCTTTACCTCTCTCCCGTACATTCCACTGTTCCTGATGAACTGGTCTAATCAAAATCGGCTATTGTTAATCTGTGAGCAGAGATTCCTCCAGAGCATGAGGGCCATACAGGGGGCACTGATAGTATCCTCCAGTATTCAGATCATTCTTGGTTACAGCCAGCTGTGGGGTATTTTCTCCAGGTACTTCACACTACCAAGTAGTAGTAGTATGTTAGAACTTAGAACAAACATGTTGCTTGCTGCATATGCGTTTTAGTTCAGCTTTGACAGTGCCTAGGCTCTACTGATGGGGGTCATGGGTGTAACTTTCAGATTCTTTAGTCCACTGGGGATGGCGCCGGTGGTTGCCCTGCTCGGTTTTGGCCTTTTCGAAAGAGGATTCCCTGTGGTACTGCCTGCTCTGTATCAGATTCTTCATTTGGTGTTTCTCAATTTGTCCACACAAGCAAAACATGTTTGTATTTTGTCAGCGGGTAGTTCGTTCATTGCATTGGTGTTTGATATTGTATCAGGTTGGGAGATGCGTTGAGGTTGGCCTGCCAATGTTAATCCTCTTTGTTGTGCTTTCTCAGGTTTGACCAGCAGCTCCAATTATCAGTCTGCTGTTGAACTAAATTTGTCCTAAGAAGTTGAGCATATCTAATTAGTTTCTTTTCATTCTTTGACAGTATCTGAAGAATGTACAAATAAGAGATACTCCCATACTGGAAAGGTTCTCCCTGTTCATCTGTATCGCGTTGGTTTGGGCCTATGCTCAAATCCTCACTTCAGGTGGCGCGTATAAGCATAGCACTGAGGTCACTCAGATCAACTGCCGCACTGACCGTGCTAATCTGATCTCTTCAGCCCCATGGTTGGCCCCTCTGCCTATTTTCCCAGCTAGTTTATGATCTCCTTGATCTCTCATTTAAATAAAAATGACTGTGTAAAGTTCGATTAGTGGTCAAAGTTCAATTTCAAAGACTGTCAAGCCAAATCATGTCTTACATTTTACAATGAATGAACAGATTGACCTCACACCCTAAGTAAACTTGTCCCGCTCAAGTTAGTCCTTCAGTTGAATCTTACTATTGAGAATTCTTCAGTTGAGTTTTGTACTGACATAGTGACCTGTTCCAGGATCAAGATCCCTTATCCACTGCAATGGGGGGCACCAACCTTCAGTGCCGGCCAGTCGTTTGGTATGGTATCTGCTGTTTTGGTCTCGCTAATAGAGGTGATACCCCTAATAACTCGCTTGCAGTAGCCATTTCTGTGCATGGCAGCCTTGACCTTAACAATTTCTCCCTTGGACAGTCCACAGCTTCTTATAATGCTGCAGCTCGGCTTGCAAGTGCTACTCCACCTCCAGCACATATCCTGAGCAGAGGCATTGGGTGGCAGGTAAATGTTTTCTTCGACTCATGATTGTTATTCTATTCTGAATGCTTTTTAAAACTGAAAAACAATACTCTATGAACAACAGGGAATCGGTATCCTCCTTAGCGGGCTATTTGGAACAGGGACTGGCTCCACTGTCTCAGTGTGAGTATGCACACAAAAAATTCATGATGAAGCTTTACAAAGGTTTCTTCCAGCCTTGATAATATTAGGAACAATGCAGGGAGAATGTGGGGTTATTAGGATCAACAAGGATCGGGAGTCGGCGAGTTATACAGATCGCTGCTGGTTTCATGATCTTTTTCTCCATGCTCGGTGAGTTACTGTCGACAGAATAGCAACTGAACCTGTCTTCAGACTATGCCACCGAAAATTCACAATTCCTGAATTCTCTTATATCTGGTGCAGGAAAATTTGGAGCCCTGTTTGCGTCTATCCCATTCACGATCTTTGCTGCCGTGTACTGCGTCCTGTTTGGACTAGTTGGTTGGTTACGCTGCAACCATGTGCTACGACTAATATGTGCATTTCACGGTTTGGTTAATTTCCAGCCTGACTGACGCATTTGCTTTTTCTGACTCCAGCTGCAGTGGGGCTCTCCTTCTTGCAGTTCACTAACATGAACTCCATGCGCAACCTCTTCATCGCCGGTGTCTCCATCTTCCTTGGCTTATCTGTGCCCGAGTACTTCTTCCGGTACAACATGGCTGCTCAACGTGGTCCTGCGCACACAAAAGCTGAATGGGTCTGTCTGTCTTTAATTATCATCTCATTCTCCTCATGGGTCATAGCCAAACACCCTAAGATTTCGAACTGGCATATATGAACTCTACTTGGAAGTTAGTTAGGACGTTCAAGAATGTTATTTGACTTTTTGTGTGACTTGAAATGCAGTTCAACGACTACATCAACACCATCTTCTCGTCGCCGCCGACGGTCGGACTGATCGTGGCCGTGTTCCTAGACAACACGCTGGAGGTGAAGAACGCGGCCAAGGACCGGGGGATGCCGTGGTGGGTGCCGTTCCGGTCGTTCAAGGGGGACAGCAGGAACGAGGAGTTCTACAGCCTGCCCTTCAACCTCAACCGCTTCTTTCCTCCGTCTTAAACCGGCGAAGCAACCGGCATGGAAAGCGGAAAAAGAAGATGGAAGAAAAGGAGTGTTTCTTCGGTGATGTGACCGTGTGTAGTGTATGTGTTTGTTGGAGAGAACTCAAGAGTGTTGAGCAGAGGCAAAAGTGGCTGTTTTAGCTGGTCATTGTTCCATTCGTTGATTCGTTAATTTGTAGCGGTGTTTTTGCCCATGCTGCAAAAAAGGAAGATCATCGCCTACCGTCTTATTGGGTGATAACCTATATCTATATCTATATCTATATCTATATCTATATCTACGAAAAATCTATCTACAGAACGTTCTGATCGCTGCTTCACGGGAGAACACGGCGCGCACCGTCCGATCGGGGGGCGATGGAATTCGCAGCTGAGATCGAGCGGCAGAACGTTCTGACCTGTGTTTTAACGCCGAACGCTCTGCACGCCGTCCGATTTTGGGTACGCGGCGGGGATTATTTGCTATCGGAAGTAGCAGATAGGCGTCAGGCGGGGACCACATGACAGCGAGAGTAGGTAACTGCGCGGAAGCCTCTTGAGTTTTTGGGTAACCGCGCCTTTGTTCTTGGTTCAGTTCGCCGTTCTCATCGAACAGATAACAGAGGGGAGGAAGGCGGAGCAACGTCTCACGGCGAAATTTCTAGGGTTTTGGTGGCTTCGCAGATTTCGGCGGTTTTCGGAGGTAAGCCTATCCGCATTTTCGGTTGATCGAGTGTAGGGGATGCGGGGATGTGGTTTTTTTGTGGATTTTTCGGTGCATTTTTGCGGGGATGCAGGGGCGGGGGGAACGTAGGAGATGTTTTGGATTTGTGCATGTGTGATGAGGATACTGTTTGGTTCGTTAATGGGGCGGCGAACGTACGGTTGCTTACTGCTGGGCGTTGATCGGTGTGATTGTAGCGAATGGCGAATGTATGGTTGCCCATTTTTTTGTGTGATTTTTCGTCGCGTGATTCGGACGAGTTTTGCTGGGAGAGAGGAGAGATGTTTGGATATGGGTGTAGGAGGGGATCATTTTTGTGAGTGAAGCTCATGCTAGTGTTGATGTAGCAGAGGTGGTTTTGCTCGGGTTATTGTGTGTTGATGAGGCAGTTAATGTAGGTTGTAGGGTTTTGTTTTCGCCGTTGATGGTTTGATTTTTGTTGGCACGGAGGTGAGGCAGCTGATGTATCCCTTTTTGTCGGGGTACTTATATGTGTGGTAGGCAGGCGGTTTTGGCGTGTGAAGCTTTTGTGCAAATTATATGCCCTAGAGTTGCTGATTTATTGACTTTTTAATTTTTTTTTGAAACAGTGCACAGAATGGTGAGGAAGAAGAAAGAGCAGAACGATGGTTATAGGAAAGGGAAACAAAAGTCATGCGATTGCGAGTCTTCAAGCAAGCGCAAGGTTAGAGCGTTGTTTTATATGCATATTTTTGTGCATTCATTCATGTTATAGTGTTGTTCATGTTCACATGGATGCTACTAGGATGGACTGCTCATTTTGTGAAGACATCATGTGATTACCATGCAGTTATCATGTAAATTGATTGGTGTGACCATCTCACTATTTTTTTCTTAGTTAAGTTTGCATGTTAATTACAGTTAGTATGTTGTTGTAGTTATAATTTGTGGTCCTTGTCTTTATCATGTTATCATTAGTGTAGCTTTCAGATTTCTGTTGCACAGAAGGCAGTGTCAATTTTTGTCAGGATAGAAGGAAGGTGTTTTAAAGTGATATGTGTTCCCGAAAATGCTATTTTCTCACCTTGAACCATTTTCAGGTTCTAATTATTCTGGTACCATACTCTGTTGCAAAGTTCCAGTATTAGATATGCTTATAATTATCCTCCAATATCATGTATTTTTAACTGCCATTGGTTCCATTCACATGCCTGATCCTGAGGTTCAATTTTTAATTTGAGTCGGTTGACAAGATAGAACATAATAAAAATGTGAGTTGATGCATTAAATAATTAGATTATTTGTTGACTGCAAGCATGCTCTTTTATCTTGTAGAATCCCTGCATTAGGCAATCCTGTGGAGTTGATTTTTTTATTGACGATATGAGCATTGCATTTTTAGTTAGTTTTTTTCATGTGCAGATGGATGCAGTCGTGTTGTACTTTTATATGATTGACTTTTTTTTGTTTTAAGTAAAGATACCATGTCTGGTAGTTCTTCTTATCATCTTGTTTTCTTGTTGTTATCATGCATGTTTAGTGTAGTGACCATATCTCTATTATCTAAGTTACCCTGGCTGTTAATTAGAGCCAGCATGTTGTTATTTGTAGTGATCATTATGGTCTGTTAATTTTTGTTTTATCATGTTATTATTAGTGTAGCTACAGGATTAAGAATTTTTTTGTTAATTGTGTGCCACTGATTTTATAGGTACATGACTTTTTTTTGTTTTTTAGTGAAGATACCATGTCTGGTAGTTCTGCTTATCATTTTGTTATTCTTGCAGTTATAATGCATGTTTAGTGTAGTGACCATATCTCTATTATGTAAGTTACCCTGGCTGTTAATTAGAGTCAGCATGTTGTTATTTGTAGTGATCATTATGGTCTGTTAATTTTTGTTTTATCATGTTATTATTAGTGTAGCTACAGGATTAAGAATTTTTTTGTTAATTGTGTGCCACTGATTTTATAGGTACATGACCTTTTTTTTGTTTTTTAGTTAAGATACCATGTCTGGTAGTTCTGCTTATCATTTTGTTATTCTTGCAGTTATCATGCATGTTTAGTGTAGTGACCATATCTCTATTATGTAAGTTACCCTGGCTGTTAATTAGAGTCAGCATGTTGTTATTAGTTGTTTTTGTAGTGATCATTATGGTCTGTTAATTTTTGTTTTATCATGTTATTATTAGTGTAGCTACATGATTAAGCATTTTTTTTGTTAACTGTTGCTCTTGATTTTATAGCTATAGGACTAATTAGAGCGACTTTTTTCTTCTTATGGTGCTCATTTTTATAGGGATCTGTTATCAGAAGGAATAGGACATCACCTTGTGCTATTGTGAAATTATATGGCCATCTCACAGATGCACAAAAGGCTGTTGTTGGTTAGATGGGTTTCTCGTCTATTTTGGATATTAAGTGCGAGACGTTGCATAACCCTCTTATCCACTGGCTGTCAAGGCAGTATGATCCGGACACTCGGTCACTACTTGTGCATGCGCGCGGTAGAATACCTTTGACCGAGGAGTCTGTGCACCAAACACTTGGCATTCCTCTTGGTGGTGATGATGTGAAGTACGAGGAGGATGAAGAGGTGGAGGATCGCATAGCTTCTGAGTTGTTTCCAAATCATGGGAAGAGACCTAAAATCACAAAAGTTGGTGAAATGTTAATGGAACATAAAGAAGCTGATGTTAGATTCAAGAGGTTGTGGCTGATATATATTGTGTCCACTCTATTGGCACCAACAACAAGCAATCAAGTGAGCAATAAGTGTTATTCGTTGCTGGTAAGTTTTTTGTATTAGATGTCATGCATTTTATGTGTGTATGCATTTATGTATTTATGTTGTACATGCAACACTGCAATATGTTTTTGTTGATGATATCTATATGTTCCATATGTAGGAGAATATGAATGGTGTTTGCCATCTCAATTGGTGCAAATTTGTTGTTAATGAGTTGCATGGGCAGTTAGCTAAGAAGAATTCCAGTAGATCTTGCTTATTCTACCTGATGGTAAAAACATTGGCCCTTCCTTTTTTGTTTTTCTGATTGCGTTTAATATATTCTATTCATTTTGTTGTCAGTTGCGTTATGTTGATTGTGTGGATCACAGTGGACATGACATTGGACTGTTTGATGCGCCTTTTTGTGTGAATGCTTGGACAAGGGAAGCTGTTGAAGCAATTGCTAATCTGGACGTGCAGAGAGACAGTAGAACTTTCGGGGTGATGGAGGTGAGGGATGGCCAGAAGCTACAAGTTGATAATCTGATCTTTTTTTTGTGGGTACTATATGTGTGTAGGGTGGGTGGGCAGGGGGCTAACTGCTAGTGTTTTTTGCATTTGTAGTGCATAGCATAGTGGTCTAGCAGTGTAATTGTTTCTGGGTGGTAATGTATTTTTGCATTGCATGGTAACTGACTTATATAGCTGTTTTTAAGGAGTGATGGAATAAAGTTGTGTTTGTTGTTTGAGGAGGTCAATTTTTTTTATATGATTGCTTCTAAGTATGTTGATAGTTACTTTTCTATACATTTTTGTTTTGTCTAGTTGAAACCTGAATTTTCTGTAAATTTGAGCTTGTTTGGCGGAGCAGCCGGGTTTGAAGAATGGATGAAGCTGAACATAGATGCTAGTTGCTCGGAAGAGGTAATTTAATCTCTTTTATTTGTAGGGTGTTTTTATGGTTCAATAATGTGTTATCTGTTTTTGGTGCAGTATCTTATTTTCAAATATTTTTGCAGGAACGCAAGAAGGTGTCAAATCTCATGCTGAATTTTGGAGTTGGTTTAGGTGGCTTGTTGTGTAATCTTGTTCAAGGATTGACAAAAGTACGCTCAAGTGGAAGTGTAACAACGGATCATGGTCAATTCAGTGGGGCTTATGGAAGATCGCGAGGTCAGCAATGCAGGAGCCGAGCAACTGAAATGGCAGGTGGTCCAATGGAGGACAGCTCTGATGATGAGTCAAGTTTTGAGGATTTAGTATCTGATGAGGGTGATAGTGACAATGCTGATGATTCATCTGGTACTGACGATGGCAATGAGGATGCTGGTGATGAAGAGATTTCTGAATCAGATGATTTGTTGCCAGATGCTCACTCACCCCTTGCTTCAATTGGAGTCTCAGATACTGCAGGCAGCAAGGCAGTGTGTGATAATTCAGCTTGTGTTTTTCCATCTCAAGTACCTCTAGGGGAATCAAGCCAGGTGCCTATGTCAGACCCTAGCTTGCTATTATCACCACAGCTTTCAGAAAATGTTGAGTCAGATGATAACAGCCAGTATGCACATGCTATGATGAAGGATTCAGCAGCTGATCTTGCAATGCGTCTTATTGACATGAAAAGACATCAGGGAGCAGCAGGGGTCAGCTGCATGATTGTGGGAAAACCAGGAGAAAAGAGGAAGGAACCAAGTGGAGCAGCAGAAGATAGTATAAGGAAGGAACCAAGTGAACCAAAAAGGGTTAAGGTTGATGAAGTGTTACCTACTACAATCTTCTCTAGTAGGAAATCCAAAAGGTAATAGATTCCATACATTGTTCTTTTTCATTTTGTTCTATTGCTTCATATTTTTTTAGTTGTAGAGTAACTTTTGTAACAGGGTTTTATCATTTAGTTGCAGTGTATCCAGGGCGTGGCAAGGTACATTTAAAAGACAAGCAACAAGGTTTTCTCCACGGCTTGCAGGTTTGCGATCAGAATGTGAACTAGGTAGCTCAGGGAAACCAATTGTTGTAAATTCACCAATTGTGGTTGAGGATATGATATCAAATAGTGGAAGGAAGGAGAATCCTATCATCATCAACTCTCCAAGCACCGGTGTAGATTGCATGATCAAACCTGGGAGTAGCAGGATGCCTATTGTTCTTTCACCTTTGGTAAATGTCAACAATGCAACTGGTCATGGTAGTGTACCAAGCAGTAGGTGCGGCGTTGATGTTCCTGTATCTATTCAGAGGCTAGCAGCAAATTTCGTGGAGAGGAGGAGGACTGCAGCAAGCAGGAGTATGCCCACACCAGCAAGGAATGAAGTGGACAATCGACCTGCTGGTATGTTCACACCACCAACGTTTGATTTGGGGATTCATTTCTCATCTCCAGCACATAGTACGACACCAGAACAAGCTGCTGTGTTTGAGCCACCACTTGCATGGGCTCCTCCAGAAGGTAGGTTTTGAATGATGTTTTTTGGGTAGATATTATCTGATAATTGTGCTAACCATATCTTATTCTGCTTGTTTTGTTTTATGTCTTGTCATACAGGATACACCGTTGCTGGTGATGAAGTATTGCCAAGTACATCAACAGATGGGTACCATGACGAGTTGGATGATGCATTTGAAATGAATGAGGCTTTTGCAGCGGCGCTTGATGAGATTGAAAGAGAACTTGAAGCTACAAGGGGCAGTCAATTGTCAGAAGCACAGGAAAGTAGAAGTTCAGAGGCCAGCAGTTTGCAAGTTGTGGAGGAAACTCAAAGATTAACAGGTAAAGTAAGCATAAGAGAGTCAGCAGGGGAAAGAGAAGGAGGGAGAGATTCAAAGGCTGCAGTTGAGGAGGTGGTTTTTGTACATGACACACAGGTGTATGGCAGGAGCAGCACACCTAAGGATCAACCTCGTAAGGAGAGAGTCAAGTTGCCGTCAAAGTACAAGCTATCACCATATGACAAAGTTAATGTGACCAGCGAGCAAGAAGACGTGTATAGAAAGATTTTGGGCAGTTGTAAGAATGCTAGAGGGTCAAAGATAAAGAAGTAAGTTGCATATATTTTTTGTTTTTCTTTGCTGTCTTTTCTGATTTTGTACCTTTTTTTTATGTCATTTTCTTTTCAATGAGTTAATTGTGTTTTTGTAGGGTAAAAATCATCCAGTATGAATCTATGTGGGTGTACACAGAAGAATTTGCAGAATCAGTAAAACCAAGGGGTGAATTGTCTAATAATATGGGTGAAATTGGGATATGTTATGTAAGGCATCACCACGAGAAGGAAAAGAAAATTATTTTTTCATACCTGGTTGCAAGGTACCTGCTGGAAGGTAATCTGGCTAAGAAGTTTATCAAAGATGAATTTGTAAGAGAGAGGGCAGGGGAGAAATTGAGTTGTCAGGAGCTAGTAAGTCCTAGCAACTTTTTCTTAATACTGCTCAGATTGTTTAGGCAGTTTTTATACATCTAGCACCTGCACAATATATGCCTGTTTACCTTCTTTTTCGATAGCTTGTAATTGTGTGTTTCTCAGTATGGTAACTTATTCTATATAATGATGATCACTGAATCATTTCAGGGGTGGTAATCTGAGTTGATGTGTTTATTTTTCATGTAAAACAGATTATGTTCCCAGTGTTGCAACAGCTAGGGAGAGGAAAGGATGACCCATCACATTGGTATGTTCTGGTGTTGAATCTTGTAGCTCAGAGGTTCGAAATTCTTGATTCACTTCGTGATGGAACCGATAAGGTTTTGATGGAGCATGCAACAGAGATAATGGTGAAAATCAAGGAAGCATGGCTAATTTATTATGGGCAGTCTAAAGTGCAGATAGCTGGATACAAGTTGATGTGTATTGAGACACCCAAGCAAGATAATCTGTGAGCATTTGTTCACTTTTTTAATTGACTTTTCTTTGTATTCTTCATATTTTTATCTTTTTCTACATGTTTATTCGTGCAAAACAGGCGGGACTGTGGATTCTTCATGATCAAGTTCCTTGAGCTGTGGGATGGACAGAATGTGCCAGCAGTGTCACCAGAGCAAATCCCTAACATCAAGAAGGTGCTGACACATAAGTGGTTGTCATCGGAGCTGAATGCTATAAAGAATTGGAAGCATCGGCTTGACAACAATGCATAATAAGGTACTGCCTTTTATGTTATCATTCATATATAAACAGTAGCATTTTTGTTGTTATCATTTTTGTCAGTTGGAACTACTGGTAGCATTAGGTTGTTAAGTTATCCTTTTTTATTAGTTGGAGCTGCTGGTAGCATCATGTTGTAAAGTTATGTTTTCTGAAACAATAGCATAATGTAGCAAGCAGCCTGGTATTGAGATAAAAATCATCCTGGTAACAACATGGAACCGTCTTTTGTAATAACATAAACCATACTGGTAACAAGATGCAACACATTTTTTTTTGTGGTAGCTGAGATAACATATGTGGCTACTGTGTAGTCTGGTAGGCTCTTTTTTTTTATCAATTATTGGAGCTCTTGGCAGCAGCAAGAGCAATCCTCCCCGGGCATCTGCGTACATCGTGTTCTTGTGATTGACAAAACCTACACTTTCCCTTTTTCTTTGGAGCGATGTCCATGGGCGCTTGGTATCTTTTTTCATGCGGACGGCCTTTTGTGTTTGATCTTGGGGGGTCCCGTACAGTGTGGGAGTTGGATGCCTGGGACCCATCACCAGCAGTAGATGGTATGCTTGAGGTTGTAGGAGTAGTAGCATTAGCAAAATCTGTTGTTGCTGCAGTTCTTTTTTCTCTCTTTCTCAATGCAGCCAGCTCTGATTTCATAGCCTTCATGTGTGAGGTAGCTATACGATTTGCATCTTGTGAAACACACGCTTCTTTTGCTATGTTGGTGAATGCAGCATTCAGAGTTGCATATCTCATCGTCCTTCTTGCTTGTTCTGGCATCTCTGGTGTTTCTTTAAGTGGTTCTGTAGCTGGTTCTATTAGGGCAGCCTCTTGATCCCAAGTCCATCTCCTCAGAATATAGTTCTGGGGGATTTCACATACCCCAAGTTGTGTCATAACTCTCATGATATGGCAGCAAAGCATGCCGTCTCTTTCAAACTTGCAGCACTCACATGAGTAAATGCCATCATCTTTGTTTGCCTCAACTTTATAGGATCTTTCACCGTAGTTTGCTACACGGCCTCGTAGTGACACAAGATCATATGTGTTACCTCCCAGGTGCTGGCAGTGGTAAGATGTTGTCTCTTTCAGTTCGTGTTGGAATCGGAAGAATATCTTCTTTGTGTATATTCTGGCCATTTGCCTTTCAATTGGATTATAGCCCCACAATTGTGGATCTGAACATGCTGTGTCTGCCTCTTCTTTGTTCTCAGCATTCAATATTTTTTCCTGAATTGCTGAGTATTGTCGCGCAAAGTCAAACATTGAGTTCTGGGGGTTTACATATCGTTTCAGGACTGCATTAAATCCCTCACTGCTTTGGGTGGATTGTAAGAAGGGGTAGAAGTTGTGCATAAAATAGGCTGGCACCCAAGACTTCTTATTTTGCCACAGTGCCAGAAGGTCGGCGTTGTCCGCCACTTCATGTGTTTGTATCATCAAAGTCCACTTTTGTTCAAATTCTGTACCTGGTTATTGTAGATGTCATTAGATGGTAACAAGAGAGCATATAAAGTGGTAACAATAGATTATAAGGGAAGGTAGCTGTATGTTTTTATTCTTTTTTTTCGGATTGCTTTTGCAACATAAGGTGTTTCTTCAAGTACCTGTCAAACTGTTATCTACACAATCTTGAAAGTCAGCATGCAGCTGTGGCCTTCTAGCCATAAATGAGCCTAGTTTTTCTTGTGCCTTTTTCATGATGTGCCATCGGCAATTTCTGTGGGTTGTGTTGGGAAAAACTTGGTCAATTCCATTCCTCATTGCAAAGTCCTGGTCAGTGATGATGTTTTTTGGTGGAAGCCCATCCATAGCAAGAAGAAATGTTTCAAAGAGCCAGACAAAACTGTCGGTGACCTCATTGCGCACAAAACCACACCCAAACTGTATTGACTGTCCATGGCTATTTATGCCAATGAATGGAGCACATGGCATTTTGTATATATTTGTTAGGTATGTGGTGTCAAATGAGAGGCAGTCATTGTACAGTTTGTATGCTCTTCGCGCTGCACCATCAACCCAATATATGTTCTGCACCCTGTCTTCATCATCTAGTTTTATTTTGTAGAAGAAATCTGCATCCTGATTTTTGAGCTGCTGGAACTATGCAAGTGTGTCTTGTAGGTCAGTGTGTCGGTGTTGTAGGCGGAATGTGCGGCGACCCACATACCACCCTCCTGGATAGTATGCCGGTCTCCGACGTATTGTAGGCAAAGTGCCGTTCTGCCCACAACACATCGTACAGAGTAGCACACAGAAGCACCGCAGCGGTCCATATATTACAAGCTGAAATTACAACTTGCAGCAAAATACAAGGTCTTACAAACTGATTCCCTAAAATACGGGGAATTTAAAACCGTTTATCATTTGGTTGCAGCAAAAGTCCTTCCTATAGCTCTCGACTTCCCCAACCTATTTTCCTACTCAGCGTTGCTCTCGTCGCGGAAGTCGACGTAGTAATCGACACCTTCGTCCTCCGTCTTCGGCGCTTGCTCTTCGGGAACGTCCTCGTCGACCTCGACGTAGATCACTTCCATCTCGGACGTCGGCTCACAGTCTAATCAAAGGAATTAGAATAGAGGGATGAGTACAGAAGGTACTCAACAAGTCTAGGAATAGCAAAGAGGTGTTTGATGCACTATCTACTGAGAACGGCAACGTTCTCCAAAAGCAATGCAGTCTGGCAAGGTAAGAGAGTCAAATTCTAATTTAAGAGACTACGATCTCATGTCTTACAAGCTGCTAGGATTCCAGATGAATCCCTTTCTTGCCGGGTTCGCAGTTCCAACCGGGAACACGGAGTGACATGCCACGATTCTATACACTCTGCAGAAGTGCGCAACTGTACCCACAAACGATCATAAATATGTACCCGAGGTAGCTAATCCCAGATCACGTACCCATGATCACAGAGCTGTTTTTGCCGCCCGCTCGGTTATACTCCGCGTCGTAGTCCGCATAGGACTACCGGTCCCCAATTCCTAATGTGAGCAGCCCGACGGCTAATATCACTTTGACAAAGTGTGGCAGTCCTACGACCAAACCACATCAACTACTGTGGGCAGTCCTACGACCAAACCACCTTCCCGGTAGCCGATCCCACTACCGAGGCCTTGCGTTCCCAGGGGAGTATAACCTAGGGCAAAGGTACTTTAGCTCTGCCCTGCCCATACAGGGTATGTGGTAAGCGCGGTCACTACGGCCCTTAAGCACATTTGATCGTTGGTTGCATTAACCTTATATGAAACAAACCCGTGTGATGAAATCCACCCTCCAATGTGCCCTCGGCACCTTTCCAGGATTTCATCACCCACCATGCTATCGCCCAAGAACCGGCGATCAAAGTAAAACAACAACAGTTGATTGAGCTTAGAAAGTAAGTTTTGTGCAGGTTGTAGACAAGAGGGAAATTGTGGTTCATTCTCAACGGACATGGACAAGAAACTGGACTTGCCTGGTAACGAGAAGATAGTGGAGTTCGACTGGTTTGCTGGCTGAACTCCGGCTTCTGAAGAAAACAATGAAGTCCGATAAGGACTAACACAAAAGATTCCGAATATGCATGCAAATGATATGAGGATGCAGGCATGAGAAGATATATTGCTGCCATGCTCTAAGAGAGTGAAGGCATAATCCTTTAAACATTAGTTCTAGGGTTTAGGGTTACTTAAAAGGAGTAGCCAACTTTGACATGTAAGCATTTGATTTACTTTATTTTACGCCTACTATTTGTACTTAATCCATTCGTATTGCCATAGGAGTTAAGTCAAGATTCTAAAAACTACTTAAGATTTAACCTCCTTTTCTAGATGAGAGTGATGTCTTGTTTTACCTTGAACAGGGTTAGCACCATTCTTCGTTATACTTTTGATGTAGTTATGATTTTAACCCAAAGTCCAACCAAATTGGCTATTGTTGATTTCCTGTTGCATATTTCCTTTTTAAAGGTATAAACAATCAGCTTAAGATTTTTAATTTACTCTTCTGCTAAAAATATGTGTATATATATATATGTATACATCTATATATCCGTAGTCTTTTCTTTTTATCTTTCATCAATTTCATTTTTCATTTTTTTTTAAACCCTTCCCGGCCGGCCCCCTTTTTCTCCTAATCCCTAAATTCCCCAAACCCTCTTTTCTCTCTCTCTCTCTCTCACGCACTCACCCATGCGCCGCCGGTGCCGGCTTGCTTCGCTCCATGGCCGCCGCCGGCCTTCCGGCCTCCTCCTCCTCGCCGGACACTCAAACACCGCCGCCTTGGTCGCCTAACACCGCCGGATGCCTCCTCTTTTGCGCCGCCGCCTGAGCCTCTCCTCGGTCCGCCCCCTCTCGGTCGCGAGTCCGGCTCGGCTCCGCTGCCATGCCGGCCGTGCGTCTGGGCTCGGGTCCAGCCCGCTGGTCCCTCCGGTCGCCTCGCCACGCCGTTCGGCCGCCTTGTTCCTGGTCGCCTTGCCCCGGCCGCTTCGGTCCGCCGCCCGGTTGGCCGTGGCCGGCGTTGTAGCCCACTTCCGGGCTCCGTCGGCCCGCCTCTCGCGGTGACGAGCTGGTTCGGCTTCTTCATCAATCGGTAAGCAATCCCTTATTTCCTTTCTTATGCTATTTTCCCCCAAATCTGTTCTAGGGTTCGTACCGAAATTCCCCCAATTTACTCTTGTGAACTATTTTGATTTAGCCCTCTTCTGAGCTTCTGTGCGACTGTGCCGGTTCCTTGCGAATAGTATGAATTGACCTAGTCGATAGTGTCACGTAAGAATTATTCATGGGACTATCCAAATCCGGCTTTTGTTAATGTCTACTGTTGCCTGAACACGCATGTGTTAGTTTACTGGTATTGTTGGTTACTTAGTTTGATTTGATATTTCAAACTGATAAGAACAGCTATTGCCATGCTTGATCCTAGCCTCTCTCTATCTTCTACCTCTATCCATGCATGTCAGTTTTCTTGCACTGGGGAAACAGATACTTACTTGACTTAGCATTTTCAAATTGATAAGAACAGAGGTTAACTTGATCTTTTGCTTCTCTCCTTTTCGTTTGTGTGCATCTCTATATAGGTGCATGTCGGATTCTTGAGTTGAAGGATCATATACTACACTTGTTCTTAGCTTTTCCTTGCTGGTCCCATAAGCTCATGCGTGCATACCTATTCATCTAGCAACTAAGAACAGATGCTATACTTGGTCCTATGGGGCTGTTCTTTAATTCTCATGCATATACCTATACGCCTTTATTCCCCCTGTATGGTATGCCTACATTTTTCCCCAGAAACTGATAAGTGCAGATCTACTATACTGCTGCCTAAATCCCTATGTTCTGGGATGAACTTTGAGAAGAAAAGAGAAATGGTATATGAACCTGATGAGAACAGAACTACTTATGCTGCCTATTTGCTGCCCTTTAACACCCTGTGATGAAATCTAAAATCTGAGGACTTTTTATTTGAGACATTCATGGGTCAAGAAAATAAGAACAGATATTACCAAGTCTCCTATAAAATTCCTATGATGATACTTTGGATTCTGAGGGTCCCTTTTCATGCTAATGTATGTACATGTGGGTTGTGAGCCTCCAGGGATTCTTACCTTGGTCTGGTTGGGATAAAACTAAGACTTGGCTCCTAGGGTTGTTGTTCTTCCTTGTTCTCCTGGCCTGCTAGTGACTTGCTCTCTTCTTGGCTGGTCCTCCTGGTGATGGATGCCTCCTCTCTATGCTTCTCCTCCTCTGGAACTCCTCCTAATCTGGTGATCTCCTCTCTGCTTGGGCTCCTCTTGTTCTTGTCGCCTAAAGCTCTTGAGGCTTGAGTTCTTGGGCGCTCTCCTTGGCAACGGCTATAGCTCTGGGGATCTGGTGGTCTTGGTGGCTGCTACTGCTGTGATGGTTGCGTGCTGAACTTGGGAAACCTACAGTGCTAAAGCCCCCTTTTTGCTGGTGGTCTATCCTTATGTAACCGTGCCTCTCCTAGGCTTCTCCGGTTGGCATTTTCTATACAAATCTTTCTATCTCCTGTGTGCTTGATACGTGTGGTTGCTTCCCTGGTTTGCTCAGGCTGCCGTGAGACTTAAGGAATTTCGGCTACAGTCCAAAATGTAAATTCCAATTTGTGAGTACCGATGCAAGACTTTGGATGGGTTGATATTCATCTCAGGTTTATTTTTGGGTTTTACAAATTCTTTTTAAAACAAAAATATGGAGGCATTTTAGATTAGGAAAATAAAAGTTATTTTAATACTTCTCACCTCTTTTCTTCCTATTTATAACTATTATAGATTTGTCCAATTGAGGGTCTTAGCCATTGTGGCCCTCGGACATTTTTGGAACAAAAATGTTTTCAAAAACTATTTTTCAAACTTAAAAGTTATTTAGGTCATCGGCACGGTTTTGCCCCCGTGGCTAACCCCGCGGATGTCGGCGGAACTGCGCCGATGCCCATTTGTATTCCAACTTCGATTCAAAACCTACCTCCTACCGCAACGGTGAAATCCAATCGGCCTCGAGTGCATATACTCGACGACCCCGGATGTCGCCTACATCCCCGAAGAAATCCTCCCCCCTCCAACTCTCGGTGATCCTCGGCTGCTCAAGACTCGCAGACTCGGAAGATTTGAAGATTAGGTTAGATGTTGCATAGGTAGAATCTTGCATTATGTAATTTTTATTTTTTTCTTCTTTATTCTTTTGTAACAATGTTGTATTATGATCGTTGTAATCTTTGTCTAATTAATAAAGTTTCAATTTCAATTTCTAATTTAACATGGATGATATAATGAGTGCGATGAATGATGCGGATGCCATGAGTGCGAATGCACAGCAAATTCCCCCCTCTCTTTCTAACTCTCTACGCAGTTCGGTACAATCGGGTCAACTCAGCAGCGCGAGTTGACCTGACCTTCACCTCACGCTTCTCTCAAGTATTCTAAAACTAGGGTTCTCACAGAATGAAGCCCTGAGATTAGCAACATCTTTCATTGTGAATGGTACATCATGGAGAGACCCATATAGTTCAGCCATTAGCTGCATTTGTCTGCTTGTCGGCACATTGCAGTTGTGCAGTAGCTTGATGAATTGCTTTTCTTCTTGTGGTATGTGACGGTGTGAACGTAAAAACTTTGACAGCGATGGTTTCTTGAGGAGGCAGTGGTTGTGAACGTCTGAAAATCCAACCACATGCCACCATGCATGGTTTCGCTTGACATACATGTGTGCCTGGCAGTTGGTTCTAGGTATTTTGCTCCTCTTCCTTTTCTTCACAATGCTCTTTGGGTTTTGCGTGTCTCCTTTCTCCTCACGAGGCTTGCCTGCCATACAACAGACTAGCATGACCCTGCTAAGTTGCCCATCAGTAGTTGTTCTTGAATAATCTTTTCTTATACCAAATCCTTTTCTTTGTGCGTAAACCCTGTAGTGATTATAAGCTGATTCATAACTGTCAAACCGCATTGTTGTGGAAGGTGGTTGTGGGGTTGAATGAACCTCAGTATTAACATCATCTTGCTGATCATGATAAGAACCATTGCTGTGGTCTGTCGAGTCCACTTTAGTTGCTCCCGCAATTGCTGCATTCAGATCAGTTGGTTCTGCCATAGGTGGTATGTCAATAGTTCCTGTAGGAACCAAAAAAATATGGCTTATGTAATCTGTTGTTTTTTTTTATGGTACAACTAAATAATTTTTTGCAAGCTACCACGTGCCTTCTGTGGTAACTATCTATACAAACTAACGGTAACTATTTTGTATGTTGCGTGGTAACTGTATATTTTTGACCATGGTAACTGTGCATCTGTGTTAACTGCGTATATGAATCTATTTCATTACTTTTTGGTTGGACAAGTAAAAATTGGTAATATTTGCCGACCTGAGGGTGAAAACACACGTTCATCAGGGTTTAGTGGTTGCAAGCTAATGGCATGTGAATGTTCTGTTTGCTGAGTGAAAACTTGCAAATCTTCTGCTGCGATCAGTACATCATCAGGTGTCAAATTCAGATTGAATTCCATGTTTGGACCTGAGATAGATCATAACAATATGAAATAGTACATATGCATTATATACACTGAGACATAGGAACTAGAAGTACATTTTACTATACTTTTGATGTTTCTAATTTAGGCCCTGTTTGGTTCGGCTTCGGCTGCAGCTTTTCCCTTCCAACAGCCGAAGCCGAACCAAACGACCGGCTTCGGCCTCGGCCACCGGCAGTGGAGCTTCCAACGGGCGCGTGTTAAACGGACCATTGCGGGAAGCCGACCGGGAGCAGCTTCCCGCAGTGGTCCCGATCTTTTCCACGCGCTACCCCTCCCGCTTCACCGGGTCGACGCCGAGCTCCGCCGCCACGCGCTGCATGACCCCGAACTCCGCGGGCATCTCGCCCGCCGGCCAAGTCACTACCATGCAGCCGCGCCTCCACCCGAATCCGACCGGGGCAAGCCGGAGGGGAGGAGCCGGAGAGGAGGAGGGCACGGCGGAGGGGAGGGATTCGCCGGGGGAGGGAGAAGCGGCGGGGACCGAGGAGTTGAGGCGGCGGTGGATCTGGCCGGGGGAGGGGCGCCGGGGAAGGGGCGCCGGGGGGAGGAAGCGGCGCCGGGGTGAGAGGCTCGCCGGGGGGAGGAAGCGGCGGCGCACCCCGGGGAGGCGAGGGCGGCGGCGCACCTCAGGGAGGCGAGGGCGGCGGTGGATCTGGCCGGGGAAGCGGTGTCGGGGAAGGGGCGCCGGGGGGAGGAAGCGGCGCCGGGGGGAGGGGCTCGCCGGGGGGAGTAAGCGGCGGCGCACCCCGGGGAGGCGAGGGCGGCGGCGCACACCGGGGAGGCGAGGGCGGCGGCGCTCGGGAGTGAACGGGGGCTGGGGTGGCCGGCCCGTGGCCCCCTGGCCCCTTTTAGGGTTAGGTTTTTTTTATTTGTATTATTATTTTCTGAAAATTTAGTTTACGAACCAATTTGTATTTATAATTTTGTATTTTGTATTTTTATTTATATGTTGGATCAAACCTCAAATATTCAAAGGGGCATTTCGGACTTTTCCTTATACAACAGCCAACAGCTACAGCCGAACCAAACACGTTCGTTCGCAGACTCACGAATCAACAGCTACAGCCGCTTATTCCAACCAGCCAGCCAACAGCCGCTTTTCCAACAGCCACAGCCCAACCAAACAGGGCCTTACTATTACATGTTTTTTTGCAGCAAGATAAGGTGTGTGATTGTGCTGGCGTTTCTTTAGGGGATTCATGAACATTTTGCTGGAACGAAGTTGTGGATGATTTTGTAAAACGATAGTATCATGTAAGTGTGCATATTGCAGATTAGTAGCTTTTTTAGGCTATCAGTTCTTGGTATACATGCAAACCAGGTATATTAGACAATTGTTTGAGATTCAACGCATGGTTTTTGTTCTTCCTGGAAGCATACATGTATGAATACCTGATTGTAGATGGGAGGTAGAAGGAGGGTTCTTCAACCGGATGCCCAGACTGATGGGGATCGTTTTGTTTTTCTTTTGATCTGTTTTTGATGGATCTGGATGGATTATTTGGGTTGATCTAGTAGGTGGGCAGGTAGATCTGATTTTTGTGGGTTCCTCATCCCTGGTTCAGTAGCTGTTCCCTATCTTTTTCTTTTTAATCCCTGCTTCTGCGTGTGTGTGAGGAGTTCTCCCGCGCGTGTGCTCTGCGTGTGTGAAGAATTCGCGCGTTCTGCGCGGCGTGCTTGGCCTGTTTTCGCGCGCTCTGTCGCGCGCTCAGCTGTCATCGCGGGCTGTGAGGTGGAGTGCTGGGCCGGTAACTAATCACGTTCGGCCTGTCTCGCGCACGCGCGCGCGCTCGGCCTGTCTAGTTGTCGGAATCGCGGGCCAAGGTGGGCTGTCGGCCCGTTCGATAGTTAGGCTAAGTGGGGCACGGTCGCCGCACAGTCGCGTACCAACATAAAAAGGAAGAGTTAAGCTCCTCCGGCCATCCACGCGCGCAACGCACGCCCCGGCCTCCTCCAGCAGCGAGCTCGAACACCTCCGCCGCTCACGCACGCTCCGGCCTCCTCCGCCGCTCACGCATGCCCCGGCCCCCACCACTCGCAAACTCCGTCGCCGCTCGTGCCCCTAGCGACCGCGTGACCTCGCCATGGCCGCCGCGCTCCTCCTCCTCCTGGTCCGCCCATCGGCCTCCTCGCCGCGCTCGCCTTCCTGGCGCAGCCCCGCGGCACGCAGATCCCTCTCAGGCGCCGGCACGTCTTCATCACCAGCGGGTCCAGCGGCATCGGGCTGGCCATGGCCACGGCTGCCGCTCTGGAGGGAGCTCGGGTCTCCATCCTCGCCCGCAACGCCTCCCGCCTGGAGGAGGCCCCCGCTGCCATCAGGGCCCCCCACAGGGCAGGACGTCGGGGTCCACTAGGCCGACATCCGGGACGCTACCGCCGTGGCGCGCGCTCGAGGGGGCTGGACCCGTCGACGTCCTCATCTGCAACCACGGGGTGTTCGTAGCACAGGAGCTGGAGAAGCAGGGCATGGAGGAGGTCAGGTGGATCAGTTTTTGATCTCCTTCCTGATGTCTGAAGAAATTTCAGGAGCGATCCAAACCAAAAAAGTTCTTGCTTTTTGCAGATGCGTGTAAATCTTAGCATTACTTGCTCTTCGATTTCTGAAATGGAATCTTGCTGTCGCAGGGGCTCATCAGCGATGGAGAATCGCACACGCTATGAGATCTGAAAACTACCACCAGGGTGCTGCTACAATGGAGGGCGTCAAGTTTGCGTCCGAGATGGCGGCGAACACGAACCGGAGGGCCCTGCGGGACATCAAGAACATAATTGGAGCTCCTCACCAGCACTTGGCTGTGAGCAAGAGGGGCTTGCTAGAGTAATCCACTGAGCTATGATGAATTTTGAACTTCCATTTGGCATGTACGACTGGATCTGTAATTGCTTTGCGTTTCTTTCCATGCTTCAGAAAACGTGCCGCTGTGTGGTGTTACCTTTTTGGCAGGAAATTTGCTGCAACGCTGGCAACCCAACCTACAAGTGCCCCACTGGTAATTGTCCTGAAAGCAATTGAAATTGTTGCTATTCTCCATGCATTGTTGTTCTTATCTCTATACTTTCCCATTGGATAAGTTCCCATTGTTCTTATCTCAAAACTTGTAAGCAGAAATTCCATCTATTTGAATGTTGGGAAGTACTCCGAAAAACACTTTGTGTTCATATTCTCTGATAAATGCGCTGAAATTCTGTGTAGTTTGAATTAGTATATGTGGATCTTCAGAATTACACATACAAGCTCAACATCGTAAATATTTTTTTCGAGGAAACACAAAAGCTTTGCGTCTCGATGCATTGATTTGACATGGTAAATATTGCAAAAAACATAACAAATTTTGATCTACGCGATGTATCATCTGATTGAATTCATTGCAATGTTACAATATTAAACGTAGTTTGAATGCACAGCTGTAGAATTTTGATTATGCCATCAACTTTATCTTTTTCCCTCTTTTGCACCAGTGTCTGTGTTATATGCACTTATACTGCTATAGGACTACAGGAGTAGAGCTTCAATTTCATGTTATTGATCCAGGGCAGATGATAGGATTTGTGTTTCAGAATTGCACAGTGGATGGGAACAAAGAGTTCATGGTGTTGTTCCAGGCAAAGCCACCGTACCAGCTGTATTTGGGGCGGCCATGGGGGGAGTACGCAAGGACAATATATGTCAGCTGTTATTTGGGGAAGGTTGTCAGGCCAGAGGGATGGCTTCCTTGGCGAGGGGATTTTGCACTCAGGACACTGTATTATGGGGAGTTTGACAGTCGAGGGCCTGGTGCAAATCACACAGCGAGGATTGAGTGAAGCAGTCAGACAACAGAACAACATGTCGAATTCTACTCAATGCAAAACCTTATTCAGGGACATGAATGGATTGCGTTACTAACTATAGGGTAAAGGTAATGTTTAGATCAGTGGTTCTTGGCGGCACTTCCACAGCTAAATGTGATTCTTTTTTCTGGAATTGCAAGCAACGGCCATGCCCCAAGGATCTGGAGTCAAGTAGCCAACTATATTGACTTGGTACATAACCCAAACTGATGAATTCATTTTATTCCCTTTCTACCCACAGCATTACGTTAAGTTTTTTTTTGTATGTTTAGTTGCATTTTTGTAATTACATTATTCATCTCATGGAGTAACTACTGAAAAATAGTTTTGCTGTAGAATATTAAAATAACTTATTTACTCTTGCTCCTTGCATTCTAAGATTTTAATTGCCTTGCCGGCGTCTCTTGATTTTTTGTGTTGTAATTTCCAGAAACATTTAGATTTTAGCCTTTTGGGATAAGAAAGAATGATTTCTTAATACTAGCTCGACGGTGATGATGGATATGAATTAGTCTCCTACTAGATCATTCTCACTGGTTTTCACTTTTCTACATCTCTTGCAATTTTTATGTTGTACTCCTAGATATGCATAAACGAGCTCCTATCAGTGTTTATGTATGACATAAAACTAAGCTTGCAGTAGCATGTTCCATTGCATTTTTAAGTTATTCACCATTGGCATGCTCATCTGATCTTGTAAAAAAAAGTTCCTTGTTGTGTTGGTATTGCCATCTGCTGATTTCCTATGATCTGATGGCTGGTACTCTTCCTCTTCATCTGTCCTGAACAGTAGCGCCATTTGTGCTTTCACCTCTTTCAGTGACAAGAAAGTTTTTCTCCTGCTCTGAAATATGAATCTAGATGTAAATAAACTTAAGTTATTAGCCAAGCATATGTGCTATTGCCCTCATAATAAGGTGCCTCCGTACCTCATTGTGTAATGACACTGATTTTTTATCATTTTATCTAGACCGTATGAGAGATCATCCATGTGAATACAGGAACTACAGGAATTCTCAAAGCACAGGCAAGGTGTTCTTTTTTATTTTCTGATACGGCCAGTAATTTAATCTGATGTCCTATCAGGATGTAGAAAACTAATTTTGGTTCCTTTCTTTTTGATCAGACAGATCAAACACGTAGGGTTAATAAGCCGGAAATTCATTTCTCCAATTAAAAAGGCATGGCAAATGGGCTGGAAGACAGTTTTAAGCACAATTGTTTATTTGTTCAATCCATTCAGATGTGCCTGGTTTAGAAATAGGAGCGATGCCCTCTTTCTCAAAAAAACAGCTTGTGAATCTCAATGACCGACCAAAATATCGATTCAATCCCCATCACAGTCCACCGTGAATGCCACGGAGCTGTACCACTGCATCATTGCCACCACTTACAACGACCCATCTGCTCACTCTGAGTCGATGGGGTTTTGTTTCCTAAGATTTTAATCGATGAAATGAGTTAAATTTTATCAAATAAAAATGTTAATTTTCTTGTCAAGTTGTAGGAAATGGAATTTAAAAGAATTTCAACAGAGGCGAGATTCATATGCCAAGATTTGCTCAATGACTGACCCTTCCATTCCGGCCATTCTGACGTCAAGAAAGAAAATGCGTGCTTGTTGGTTTGGAATCAAAGAAGGCATCTGATCTTTTAACCCCTAAAATTGACATTCTATCCAGTGACTAACTCGTGCTCTCAGCTAATTAACTTTGTGCATCTAGACTCCTTCAAAAAAAAACTTTGTGCATCTAGACAACTGGAACTTTCAAAGCTTCCTTTCAAACACATTTCGGCAGATATACCACAATTATTTGGCTGCCATTTGCAAGGAGATGCTTGCAACAGTTGTATATAACAAAAATCATTCGATGCAATGAAGCTTCAATGAATGCAATGAAAATCTGCAGCATAATTGATATTTTTCCATTTGTCCTCAACATAGTAAAATTAACAAATGACAAAAGTTAAATATAATAGCTAGCTTAGCCCCTGTAATTCTCTTTTTGTGTACAAGTTGGATTTGGAGATGCATTGGTGGTAGGTACCAGCTTGGAGTAGTGGTAAACTGCAAACAATTGTCATGCCATGATATGTTTTAATTGTGAAAAAGAGCGTGCCGAACATATATAGAAATTTTGTGATTTTCTAATTGACTGTTTTATATGTTCCATGTTTTCTCTGGAAGCATTTTAGTTGCTGACTAACCACATTCCAGCCGATCTCTTGCTGCGCATGATGCAGCTGATTTAATTTAGCCTTGGTTTGATTCAATCGATCTGTCCATCTGCTTGTGAAGAAAATCTTGACTTTAGGGTGCCAAATTCGTTTGGAGGAATCCGCGGCTAAATCATGACAATGGAAGAATCTCTACCAAGAAGAAAATGTCCAGCTCCATTCTGAACCATCATCAGTTGAAGCACCTACTCTGAACCATGATCAGTTTTGCAGTGCTTTGCTAATGCTGTAGCCGTCCAATTAAGCAAGTGAAGAGTGTTTAGCCTGCGGAGGAGAAGGAGTAAGTTGTGCACGTGCAAATCTTACTTGTCCCACTAATCATCGCATGCCTGTAGCATATGCTCTGTTCCCAGGAGATCCTTGCTAATATGCTCCACTCCACCAGTAAACTGAAGCACCAGCAAGTCAGTTTATCCTTCAGTTATCTTCTGGTAGTTTTGAATAATGTTAATTAAAGCACCTGCATGTTTTGTAGTATTGTTGTTTTTAATTTCAGCCATGGATCATGACGAGAGTGACAGAATGGCAGACAAGATTTTCCTAGATAATAGTGTATTTAGTCATACACTTGAACTGAAAATGCAGGTTGTTCATATAATGAATTAACCATAGAGAGTCCGAAGCAAACATGGAATTGAAATTCTGTAGCTAAGAACTTTGGGATACAAAATGATCTCTAGTTGCATCAAGGTTAGCAGGTATCATTTGAAGCTCTTGTTGTTGCACTAGTTTTATAAGACTGAGTGATCTCCTTTTTGCCAGACAAAATCTAATAAGGAGTGTATATCAAGGCTGTTATACATATTTATATATCAAAACCTGTTTTGCTGGTTGATAAATTGTGCATTTCTTGGCAGCTGAAGGTGTAGATGGAGATGCTTCTTGTGTCACCTTCTTTCCTTTAGTTCAGTTCATCTTGCACTGTGTGAAGTTCTAGTCATATGCAAATTGAAGCTGAAGAAGAATCAAGAACCTAGGATGATGTTGCATGAGGAATTTTTTCTTGTATTATCTATGTTCCAATCGAATTTTTGGAATGGCTATTTATACCTATAGTAGCTGTAAACAGGCTTAATTGGAAAATTTATGAATTTTTATGCTATATATTCTCAGCTGTGGATGCTATATATTCCCAACTGTGAATTTTGATGTATTGGTTGCCGTGAACATGCATGCTGATCATCTATCCCTTTCTTCAACTCTAATCAACGATCATGCTAGTGACCGGGATTTCCTTCCCCTCCTTTTGGCAGCCAAATAGTCACAGGGATAATTTCCTGGATGGAGAGATCTTCCTCATAGGAGGAGAGGGATCTCACGTGCTCCTCAAAATCCCCTCTAGGGATTTAGTGCCCTGGGTTTTTCTCCCCTACCAACTAAACAAGGCCTTATAGATGCAGCGTCCGCTCCACCAAGCGAAGGCTAAAGTCTCCTGCTCTCCCTCTCAAAAAATAAAAAAATAATCCTCCTGCCCCTTCGCCTTCACGCATGTCTACTCGGCAGCCTTCGCATCGCCTGTCACCCCTCTCAAACCAGAAACCAAGATCCATGGGGATCCAAAACTCCATGTGCAGGACAAAGGCTTAGGCGTTTTGCCCTCGCTAGAACAAAATGCAATTAAATGCGTTGGTAAAGTCGCGGAACGCGGCGAATCGAAAGGGAAAGGTCCGAAGGGCTGTTGGTACTTGGTGCATGAGGTGGTGTGACTCGACAGGACAGGCGCGCCAGCACGTTCGTGTTCCGAGCAGGAAAGAGAGAGGCTCCCGTCCTCGGAAAAAACAGAGGGAGAGGAATGAAGAAGGTTGGTAAAGGAGTGGTTGGAAAGGATCCCTAAGGAAGGAGAGCGTTTCGACGGTGTAGGCATGGCAAAGAGCTCCGAGGTCCGTTCGATTGCCTCCAATGGTTCTTTGGCACAGAAAAATCGACCTGGCGGTGAAGAGCTTACTCACGTGTGACAGGGGCAACAGCAGTGTGATGGGAGCAGCAGACGGCAGCCCAATGGAGCAGTTAGCTATCGGCGCACTATGCTCGTGCGATGGCATCGTTGCACGCGTGTCCAGAAGCGTGGGAAAGACGATCTGACTAGCGGGACCCATTAGTCAGTGGTAGAGAAGGTGTGGGTAGCATGCGGGGCAGAGCTAGGCTCGGTCCATGATGCGCGAGAAACTGGGCGCCTTCAGCCTAGTGAGGTAAGGAGCTTCTTTCTTTTTCTTTTACTTGTTTTTAGTTCTGTTTTCATATTTAAAATTTTAGGAGACTCAAACCTAGGTCTTTAGATATGAAGAAATTCACGGAGGGTCTTTATATTAGTATCAACCTAATAGAATTTTCTCACATTAAACAAAAATGTATTTGGTTGTTATTTGGATTCAAATTCAATTATATCCCAAAATGGGTTTGGGCCGTAGCCAGGTAAAATATAGTTACATTATTTATGAAAAATTTATATTCATGCTCAGAAGAAAAACTGAGTTAGTGATATAAAATTTCATAAATTTTTATTAAAAGAGTATTCATCAGATTAATAAACTATAGTTCTCGCAATTTTGACTTTGAACCAATAACACTTAATTCAAATACGAAATTAATTCCGATTCACTTGAAACTTTTTCAGAAGACTTCTTAAATGTGTGTGAGCTCTATAAAATTATCAGGGTGAACTTTGGAGCATATCGGTTTCACACTTTTTATCTGAGTTTGGTTTTAGGTTAAATTTGCAAATCTGAAGTTAAGTTAAGGTTATTTTATTAGCTAGAGTGCAGAAGTACTATGCGAAAAATACACTTTATTTCTGATGACCATCAAAGGTCTCAGTGCACGGGGTTACAAACTTAGGTCCTCATAGCATGCCACGTGAATAACTAAGAAATACTATAGGAGTTAGCAAAGCAAAATGGGCATTTTATGGAATCACTGCTACTAAAATGCAGTGTACTGATTCACGAGTCCTTTTCGACAAATCCAGGCACAGAAGTGCCGTTGTAAAATCACATCCCTTGCTTCCATTTGAATCGATCTTCCTTTCTTGCTGCGTGTTTCCTGGACTAGGAGGACCAGCAAAGGCCCAGTACGCACGAAGGTCGCTCGGCCGAAAAAAGCGGCCGCATCTCTTCTTGTTCCTATCGTCCGGGTAGTTTGCACCCTGAGCTCATCCTATTTGCTTGTAAGATGTGCGGTCCCTGCCGCAGGAAGCGGACGCAACATCAGCTCCGGCAGGGAGGCCACGAGCAGCGAGAAGCTTCAGCGGCAGCGGTGAGCACGGGCAGCCAGAATTTGTCAAAAAGAAGTTCAAACTGTCAAAAATTGACAGGAACAAGCACCTGTGAGTAATCCTGATTTGCACATGTTGTGTCAGGCTGAGCCGCACGACTCAATTATTGGGCCTGGGCCTGCTCGGGTTGGAGACACCCAGGAGGAAGGTGGACATCGTAACCGTCCAAAGGGCAGCTCCTCCTGCCCCTTCGCCTTCACCCATGACTACTCGGCAGCCTTCGCATCGCCTGTCACCCCTCTCAAACCGGAAACCAAGATCCATGGGGATCCAAAACTCCATGTGTAGGACGATGCGGCGCAGGCGGCGCCTAGGCCAAACAAGTTTGTGCCTCTGTATCCCAGTTCTTCATCTTTCCTGACATCTGGATTGTGTAGAATGTCATATGAGACCGTTAAAATTTACAAGATTGCATTGTATTGCTACCTAGGGTTTGTTCCCGTCGTTTTATTTATTTATAAAAAAGCTGCTCTTTTGGTTTTGGATTTGGTGCTGGGAGTTTGTCTGACCAGCTCTAGGGTACATAAAGCTTGTTTGTAAGGAATAGAAGGATCTTGATTTTTGCACAAACTTTAATTTTTTTATCCACTTTAATTTATCTTGTTGGTGCATATGTATATTGTTTCTTTGCTTACTAGAACTACAGAATACATTCATGTCTACTGCAATATGTGAGTTGTATTTCATATGCTGCATGTGGTCACCTCCAAAATAAAAAGAGAATCTTTTCTCATGCCGAAGAACTTACAATTTTTGTTTCAGATGATTAGTGTATTTGAGCAAAACTTGGTTATTTTTAGCAAATTTAGTCACCTTTGTCGGGTATCTGTTCTATGTTATGACTTCTCTGTGTTGCAGATCATGGATTCAGGGCTTCATCAGCTACAATAAGTGGCCCACCTTTCCAACAAGGTGACATATCTGAAGATGCCCAAAACACTAGTCTTGATAAACTTCCAGAGGTATACAACAGAGATGCTGGTTCCCAAAAAAATATAATTGCATATAATAGGTTACCATTGCTATGAACACTCAGCTCATTTGGATTGTAGTTGTAAGAATTTGGAAATTAACTCATATCTGCTCAAGAAAAACAAGTCAACTAATACCTTACTAGTATTTCAGCAATTTTCTTTTCTAACTTGTCACCATGCTTCCGTAAGAAATCTAGAGTGCTGTATGCAGTTTTAATACCTGCATTTGACTTCCTCTGCACTTTATCTCTGACAGAACTCTCGAGCACTGTAGCAAATTTGTTGAGGATTCTGTATCCCCTGCTTTCCTATTCCCTGTTTTTTAAAACAACTTTCTCTGTGCATTTTAGTTGTAACTAGCAGTCTTACACGTGCAATGCACGTTTTTGTAATATATACCTTGCAAAAAAATATAACAACGAAACCGTACCTTAAAACAATACCATCCAAAAATATGAATCACCCTCCAGCACTCACGGAGATAGTTGGGTGTCAAAGCTTTGGTGTGGTAAAAAACATTGCAAGTTGCAAAACCTGCTTAACGGTCTCCATTTCAACTGAATAAAATCTTTTTGTCTCAGGTATTTTTGTTAATATATTATAGTTTAGTCTAAAATTCTGCTATAAAATAATCACAACCACAACCATCTCCATCCCTCCCTATTCAATTCATAGTTGTTGCAGTGATTGAGACCCAACTTAATTAGCTGTTGGAGACAATTTGAAATCAGAGGCTAAGGGTAATTAGTAGGAGAGTGATTAGGGGGCGAGGTTCCAACTTAATTTTCAGCCACTGGATCTGATCTTTTTGGATGATTGAGATTGTTTGGTTCAAACACTAACTCGTACTTTTATTAGTAGTATAGATGTTTATTGCATGTATCTCAAAGTGCAGCTGTTTAGGCGGTTGGGGTCTCCACATGCACTCAAGCAGTATATGGTGCACATACTGTATACCCCCTCCCCTCCGGTAAAACATAAGCGATGTTTCGGAATATACGCAATCAAGCTTTTTAAACTGTGTTATCCATAATCAGCATTTTTATGAATATCTGCACTGCAGAAAATGATAGGGGTAATTTAGTCTTAAAAATCTTTTTATAATAGGTAAATATGCTAGAAGAGAAATTGGTGGCCAGTGTTGCATTTTTGGGATCTTGTTTGTGACTGCAAGGATTATGTTGTTACTCTGCTTTTTCAAAAAGATGCCTTGTGATGCTAAATTTTACATGGACTTTGTCATATGTACTAGCTAGGGCCATTAGGTGCACAATTGTTCTGGTGTTCCCTTATTTATTTTTCTATAGGATTGTTCACTTGTAGTGGAGTATTTCTTTTGTTTGAGCAATTGATGTTTGTTAGGCGGATGGGTACTTGGTGCCTTGCATGTAATGGCAAGATTAAAAGAGAAGGGCCTGTACAGTGTGAATTGATGAATGTCATTTTTATAGGTCCATGAGCTTTATTTCTCTGTAATGCATGTAATCCACTGCAAAGCAACTGAAGCTTGCACTACTATTAGAATTGCAGTGTTGAACTTTTCAGCCATCTTTTTGCAGGATATCTTGCGCCATATACATTCCCTTGTGCCACTACGGGATGCTGCCCGTGCTGCCTGTGTCTCTCGTGGATTTCTACGTTCCTGGAGATGCTTTCCTAACCTCATATTCACTCTGGAAGCATTGGGCTTGAAAGAACATGAGGGCACAGCAGATGAAAGAGCAAAGAAACTCGTGGACAGAGTCCACCACATTCTTCAGAACCACTCTGGCATTGGGGTGAAGGCACTTCAGCTTAAACTTTACCCTTGTCATGATGTTGTCACAGCCTATTATGTCAACAGCTGGTTTCAAGTTGCTGTTAAACCTGGAATCATGGAACTTGTTGTGCAGCTGCCTCTAGGCTACAGTCCACTGTACAACTTTCCAAGTTCGCTACCTGACGAGGTTGCATGCTCGCTTCAGGCTCTTTGGCTCTCCTGTTGTGATTTTCACCCGACAGTAAGAACTGGATGCTGGAGAAGTTTGACGTGTCTGGTCCTGCAGTCCGTCCGCATCACTGGGGAGGAATTAGGGTGCTTCTTCTCCAGTGCGTCTGCCTTGGAGGAATTGGCGCTCGTGCATTGCAGTGGGATGGCTGTCTTGAAGATACCTTCTCTTCTGCAGCAGCTTAGTATCCTGAAGGTGTGCCTATGCAGAATGGTACAGGTTATAGAGAGCGATGCTCCAAAGCTCTCCACTTTTATGTATTCAGGGCCCCCGATAAAAATATCATTCGGGGACTCATTGGGGGTGAAGAACATACATTTGAATGGTTCGTGTTACTCTGGTGTGATCCAGTATGCTCGGACCAGGCTTCCCTCCATTGCATTGAATCTTCAACTCCTTACTCTGTCATCACCTAAAGAGGTCTGCATTGACTTATCTATGGTATTCAATTTATTTGGAACTTCAGATTGTTAGACTAGCTGCGTACATATGATACTGATACCTCGGAACATAACTAACCATGGAGCATAACTTTCTTTCTTCAGGCATTCAACACACCAATGACACCTGACAAATTCCTCCACTTGAAGCACTTGAATATATATCTTACTGAAGAAAGCAATTTCACAGGCTATGATTTCTTTCCTCTGGTTTCTTTTCTAGAAGCTTCTCCTGCCTTGGAAAGTTTTTTCTTGCGTGTAAGTATGCTAACCTCCCTGAGCTACATATTGAAACTATTCACTTAAGTATCTCTCGGAGACAATTTGTCTGCAAATAACTGGTTCTTTTGTTCTGTCCTACTTGGTGAATTGTCTGGTATAGGCTTCTTTTTTTTCTTGTGTTGAGAAATTAATACCCAGTATTCTGCAATTGAGACAAAATAACATGAGTGATATGCATTACTATGCCAAGCAGAAAGATATTGGCTTTAGGTTTTAATCTCTTTGTGCAGGGCAACTTGTGGCTGATGATTTTTTCAGTCTCTGGATGTATTCTATTATTCTGCTAGCTGAAGCTATGTATTAAACATTATCCTGATGTGTCTACTTCAATACATTCAGTTAAGGATAGTGACATCGATATTGATCATGTGCAGGCAGGTGAACATGAAGTAAGGCATGATTCGGTTCTTGGAGATTCCAATGGAGAATCTTTACAAATGAGGCGGATTCCAGAATTCCGCCATGACAACCTCAAGAAATTATCCATCTCTGGATTTTGCTCCGCGAAGAGCTTGATTGAGCTAACATGTCAAATTCTTGAGAATACCTCGTCACTCCAATTACTGGTGCTCGACACGACCCTTGGTTATGATAATACGGATGTTGAGCTAGGCAGATGTAGATACATGAGTAAGCAAGCTGTCATCGAAGCCCAGAAAGCTGTTAAGGCTGCCAGATTGTATATTAAGGAGAAAGTACCCTCAAGTGTTCGCTTCAAGGTTTGGGAGCCGTGCAGCCGGTGCCATACTGGCAAACGTTAAATCTTCCTAAGCCGTGTTCTGCTTACCTGTTTGATGCAAGATTATGTAGTGCAGCAGGCTTTTGTAGTTATCTGCGATTTTAAGTCATAAATAGAATACTTTTATAACTTTAATATTTATGCCCATCGAATTGTGTAGTATGTTATAGAATGTTTATCTATCGGGCACTGTTTTATTCATCGATTTTATTTGTCGAAAGCAAGCTTAAGGTATTGAGTGCAATGGGGATTTGTCATTCACATGGTGCAAAGTTATCAAAGTCGTCTTATCCTGATATTACTCCCTTCGTTCGCATATTTTGTTTGGTTAAAACAAGATTTTAACTAACAATTGCTTTATTAATATATGATTTATGTGATACAAAGTCATAATCATAATACTTTTGAATACGAATCAGATGACATTAATTTTATGTCACATAGACCACGTACTAATAGAGTAATTGTTGGTCAAAATCTTATCTGAACCAAATAAAATACACTTTACATTCTAGGATGGAAGAAGTATTTCGGTTATAAAGTTTGCAATGCTGTCATTTTTGAATGCACTCATGCCATATAACAACGATTTGTGACTACAACATGAGTGATATATAGACGGCAAGCAAACAATAAACATCCGTTATAAATCATCTACAACCGAACAACCTCTTTCTCTCTTCTCTTTTTTTCCACCTCATCAAAATACCTATGCGGCATCAGACAGCTGATAATGGACACGAGCGCTAGCATGCCACTCCAATACATCCGAGCCTAGTTTGCCTGCAGGGCACCAAGCTGAGGCCACCCATTGTACATGCTCCATTCCAGTTTCTACAACAACAGCCTTCGGAAGAAATTTATCTCGAAACAGTAGCTACATTTGTTTGATCCAACTTAACTGAGATTAATTTGTCTTTCTCAATTATCTCGTCAGTTCATCTGCCACCTCAATATCCCAAACAAGGAAAGTTTCCTCCCATAAAGTTACTCGTGGGCACCTATCTCTTGACCCAGTAGGTCTTTGTAATCTATAAAAAAGATGCACGCACCCGTCTCCATCGATCACCGCATCATGGGTTTTCATGCCATGGGCAACCTTATTACGCAAAACCGGGAAAACAAAAGACCAAAAGTTGCTTCGCAAAAGAAAGATAGCTTCGCAAGACATCGCTCCAATCCTCGAGAGATGCTGATCGAAGGTCTAACATTTCTTTTGCAGACATGGCATGTGTTATGTGTCTACCTTATCAATCATTCATCGGAACCCTCACAAGAAAAACAAAAAACATTATCATTGGCGTAAGTAAATTGTAGGCTGACTTGGCCCATAGTGTATGTAGCCTATCTACAAACGTGTACTATTACGAAAGGTGGCCCTCCGAAGCTAAGCTCAAAGATGGTCCGTGGGCCTCGTCAACGACCAGTAGAACCACATTTAGGCTTTGGTTACTAAGGCAGAAAAGCCAGGGCAGTAAACCTTGGGGGAGTTTTAGAGAGCACATGTGATCCTCTTCCCCTAATGGGGAAGATCCTCCAGCCAGAAAAACTATCCCTATTGCTATGTGGTAATAAAGGAGAGGGGGAGGAAATCTCAGACCACCAAACAAGGCCTAGAAAGAATCAGAAAAAATCATAGTATTCGTAAACTATCACAAATAATTCTGGAAAAAACCCATACATATCAAGTAAATTCCACAAATCATAAATAATTCTGAAAAATGCTAAAAATATTACAAAAACCAAGAAATTCAGGACTAACGTAAATAACTCAAAACTATCACAAGTAATTCAGAGATATTCAGGAAAAAACAGAAAATCCGAACACACACAAATAATTAATTAAAACAATTCTGAAATAATTCCACGTACATCAACAAATTCATACGACCGGTCATACATGTCAAATCATACAAATAACACAACATCAAGGGCGAATTTAGTGTGCCAATTATGTTTTAACAGCGAAAATACTAAATCATGGTAATAGTCCATCAACAACAAGTAATTCAGTGTTCCATTTAAAAAAGAACATTGCATTTATGTGATTTATCCATGCCGAATTTAGGAGTCACTAGATACTTCCAGCATCAACTTTGATGAGAGGAGCCCATCCGGGTAGGCCCAGCACAACGAGTCGGCCCAACAGGCTCGGAGAACTCCATGGAGGCCCACTCGATGAAGGCCCAAGTAAGGCCTGTACGGGTGCAACGTCCGGGTGTCATCAAGTCAGACGTTATCACTTCATCAAGGCAAGCGTTTCATCAACTTGAAGACTGGCGTTACTCGGACGGTTACACAATATAAATGCCCCAATTAATTCATGCGGTTACTGTAGCTCAGCCGACTGTCCGAGTCGGCTGATGTATAAGCCTATATAAGGCAGAGCACCCCATGCAGAGGGGGCTCTCTGGCTGGAATCTCTTTCATAGACCTGAAGCTAGACTTCATCTTCAATCTTTTGTAATCTCTTTCACGCAAGGCTAGCAATACAAACAGCAGGAGTAGGGTATTACTTCCACCATTGGAGGGCCTGAACCTGGGTAAAAAACCTCTTGCGTGCACCCGCTTGAATCTTCCTTACGCGTTCCCCCAAATCCTATTACAAATGTATATTGCCGCGAAATCCCCGCGACAGTTGGCGCGCCAGGTAGGGGAGGTGCGTTTTGGAGCCATGATCCAGGCGGGATCCTCTCCCGCAGCTGGCGGCAAGTTGATCACCGGCGATGCGCCGCTCGCCGCGCACTCCGAAGGCACGGAATTCATCTTCGGCAGTCTTCGTTTTGTGGCCGACGTCTCCGGCCAACTGCACCTTCAAGATCCGTGTCCCTGCCCCGCGGTGGAAGCGAAGCCTGAGCTCCGGCTCGGATCTCCTTCCGCTCCGAGCAAAGATGCGGAGCGCTCCCAGTTCGTCGCCATGGTGGGCGCCGAATCCCTCCTTCCCGTCTTGGATTCTGAATCCGACGGGGACGAGAGTTCGTATAGTCAAACTACCTCGGCAGATGTGTACGTGGTTGGGCCCGGCGCCACGGACGACGCGGGCACGTCTGCCGCAGCGGCCAGGGTGGCAAACGAACACCTGCTAACGCCCATCGACGGGCAATCGGAAGCCGAGAGAGCCTTGGAGGCATCTCGGCGAGCCCTCCTTGCTGAACGAGAACGTCTCGATCAGGAAAGAGCGGCTCTCGAACAACGAGAACGGCAACAAGACGAGCCCCACGGTTCACACGGACACGCGAACCGGCGTGCGTCCTCAGCCGCCCGGAGGAGCCGGGCCGTTCGGGCCCCACTCTTCGGGTGAGAGCAGGACAGTGTCCCTATCTATCAGACACCGGCTCAGAATCTCTTCGCGGCTGCCGCACTGGCTGACTCACTGCCGCCCCCGGCGGATGGCCCCGCGGCAGAGATCCACCGCCGAGTCGTCACCCTGATGAAGACGGCGATGGAGCAGCAGCATGAGGCCGGGTCGGTCAGCAACCGACTGGCCTCCCGAGCAACTCGGAGTCGGCCTTCGGCGACTCTGAGTCGCCCCATTACCGTCGGCTCGTCACAGCCGAGTCGGTCCACAAATCGGCCTGATGCTCGCCAGGAGATCAACCGGCTACAGGCAGAGCGACGTCAAGCCGGCTCCCTCCGAGCCTGGACAAACGATGCCCGTGACGCTCGAGATGACATCGAGGGACGACGGGCGGCCAGGTTGCGGGCCGAACGTCGCGGCGATGAAGTCAACCAGCCGGGTGGCTCCGCCTCCACCAGTCCGCTTTGCTTTAGCAGGCGGATTCGGTCTGAGCCATTTTCGGACCGGTTCCGGATCGCCAGTGGCGTCGACAAGTATGATGGCACTGCCAAGCCGGAAACTTGGCTTGCCGACTACTTGGTCGCGTGCAACATTGGAGGAGGCAGCGAGCGTGTCGCCCTCCGAAGCCTACCCCTGATACTGGAAGGGTCGGCTCGGGCATGGCTTAACAGCCTGCCCAAAGATAGCATCTATGACTGGAGGGACCTCCAAGAGGCCTTCATCAAAATTTTTGAGGGCACGTACAAGCGCCCCGGGAACGCACAAGACCTGTGGCTCTGTGTCCAGGAGAAGGGCGAGTCGGTCCGTGACTACATTCAGCGCTGGACCCGACTTCGCAATTCCATTGAAGATGTCACCGAGACGCATGCCATTCAGGCCTTTTCCTAGGGAGTTAAATACGAGCTCCTGAAACACAAGTTGGCCCGGTCTAACATCCAGACCATGGGCCGACTCATGGAAGTCGCCAGCAAGTACGCGACAGGTGAGGAGGCCATGCGGTACGAGGACAAAGGCAAGGCAAAAGCCAAGTCCTCAAGCCGAAAAGTTCCCACCGACTCGGGTCGGAAGCGTGCGGACAATCGCCCCCCGAAGCGGAAGGCTGGCGGCGGAGATGGGGTCAGTGTCCTCGATAGGCCCTGCTCCTTCCACAGCACCGCCGACTATCAGGCGGGGCACTCGACCCGGGAATGCAGCTTCTCGCAGCGTCTCCGGGAAGAAAAGCAACCCGAGCCGGATGCCGGCGGAGAAGGAGGCTCCGCTGCAGGCGGCGGCGCTGCGCAGTATCCCCCTCAAAGGGGGGGTACTTATGATATTCCAAGGATCCGATTCCAAAAGGGGTCGGAAGCTGCGCTGTCGTGAAGTAAACGCGACGGCGCCTGCGGTCCCTCAGTGGTTGGACTGGTCTGAGGTGCCAGTCGGTTTTAGCCAGCTCGACCACCCGAACCGAGTCTCTCACCCGGGCAAGCATCCCTTGGTGGTGGATCCGCAAGTCGGCGGGTTCAAACTCCGCAAGGTCCTGATGGATGGTGGCTCCAGCATCAACATAATCTTCATGGATACCCTGAAGAAGATGCAAGTCCCGGAGACCCAACTTCGTCCCAGTAGCACTTCCTTCCACGGAATAGTGCCTGGGAAGTGTGCTAAGCCTCTGGGTCAGGTCTCCCTAGAAGTCGTGTTCGGCGAACCGAACAACTTCCGGGTCGAGACCTTGACCTTTGAGGTAGTCGGCTTCAAGAGCGCCTACCATGCGATCTTTGGCCGTCCGGCCTATGCCAAGTTTATGGCTAGGCTGTGCTACACGTACCTCAAGCTAAAGATGCCGGGTCCAAAGGGTGTCATCACCATCTCTGGCGACTTTGAGCGCTCCAACGAGTGCGACCTCGCCAGCGCGGACATAGCCGAGTCCCTGATTGCGGCTCAGGAGCTGGACAACATCCAAGCGTCTGTGGACCCAGATCAAGCTCCACCCTGCAAGAAGGCGGCAACCGAGTCCACCTTCCAGTCGGCCAAGGACACTAAACGTGTCCAGGTCCATCCTGAGGATCCGTCCAAGACGGTCCAAATCGGGACTGACCTTGAGGCCAAATAGGAAGGCGCGCTCGTCGACTTCCTTCGTGAGAATTGGAACATCTTCGCATGGAAGCCAGCTGACATGCCGGGTGTTCCAAGGAAGTTCGCCGAGCATTCCCTCAACGTCGCCAAGGACGCGAAGCCAGTGAAGCAGTCTCTCCGCCGCTTCGCTGAAGACCGGCGCAAAGCAATCGGAGAGGAAATCGCCCGGCTCCTCGCAGCCGGGTTCATCAAGGAAGTTCTTCACCCGGACTGGTTGGCAAACCCGGTCCTGGTTCTTAAGAAGAACAAAACTTGGCGCATGTGTGTGGACTATACGTCCTTAAACAAAGCATGCCCCAAGGACCCGTTCGCCTTACCCCGTGTTGATCAAGTTGTCGACTCCACGGCCGGTTGCGAAAGTTTGTGTTTTCTGGATGCCTATTTAGGCTACCACCAGATCAAAATAAAAGAATCAGATCAAATAAAGACTTCTTTCATTACCCCGTTTGGGGCTTTTTGTTATATCACCATGCCTTTTGGTTTGAAAAATACCGGCGCAACATATCAACGTTGTACGCAAAAGTTTTTGCACAACCAGATAGGCAGAAATGTCCAAGCTTACGTTGATGACATTGTGGTGAAGACAAAGAAGACCGCGGACCTCTTGACTGATTTGGCCGAAACCTTCATCAATCTCAGGAGGTTCGACATGAAGCTCAACCCGGAGAAGTGCGTCTTCGGAGTTCCGGCTGGCAAGCTACTCGGTTTCATCGTTTCTGAGTGAGGAACCGAGGTAAACCCGGACAAGATTGAAGCAATCATCAAGATGGGCAAGCCGAAGGATTTGAAGGCTGTTCAGCGCCTAACCGGGTGCATAGCCGCTCTAAGTCGATTTATTGCTCGGCTCGGTGAGAAGGCTTTGCCTTTTTACCGACTCCTCAAGAAATCCGACTCCTTCGAGTGGACGAACGAGGCTCAACAAGCCTTCGAGGATCTCAAGCGCCTTCTGTCAACACCTCCAATTCATGCTGCACCGATGGAAGGAGAACCCATGCTGCTGTACATCGCGGCCACAAATCAAGTGGTCAGCGTTGTTCTAGTGGTGGAACGTGCAGAAGAAGGTCGAGTACAGAAAGTGCAGCGACCCGTCTACTACGTCAGCGAAGTCTTCTCCGAGTCGAAGCAGCGCTACCCGCACTACCAGAAGCTCGTCTATGGCGTGTTCCTGGCGACTCGGAAGCTGGTGCACTATTTGCAAGCCCACTCGGTCACCGTGGTTAGTCATGCCCCTTTATCCGATATCATCAACAATCGGGATGCCACGGGCCGAGTCGCTAAGTGGGCGATAGAACTCATGCTGCATGACATCAGCTATGAGCCCCGCAAGGCAATCAAATCACAAGCCCTCGCGGACTTCATCGTCGAGTGGACTGAAAGCCAGTCCCTTCCGACTCAGGTGCATTTAGAGCACTGGGTCATGTACTTCGACGGCTCGAAGATGCTCGTGGGCACGGGGGCTGGAGTCGTCCTCATCTCCCCCTAAGGCGACAAGTTGAATTATGTGCTGCAGATCCACTTCGCCGCCTCCAACAACGTGGCGGAATACGAGGCGTTACTGCATGGCTTGCACATTGCAGTTTCACTCGGCATTCGCCGACTCCTTTGCCGCGGCGACTTGGATCTGGTGGTGCAGGAAGTAATGAAGACGTGGGATGCCAAGGATCCCACCATGGCGGCATACTGTGCTGCTGTGCGCCGACTGGAAGGATACTTCGATGGCCTCGAACTTCACCATGTTCGTCGAGCAGATAATGAGGCAGCCGACTCCCTTGCCAGGATCGGCTCTGCACGAGAAAAAGTGCCACCAGGAGTGTTCCTTCAGCAACTCTTTCAGCCATCCGTGAAGCTGGAGTCGGCCATCGAGTCATCGGAATCCGGGTCACCGCACCCAGACTCGGAAGATGTCTTGGTAGTCATTCCCCTCTGGACTCAGCCCACTATTCTTCCCCAACTACAGTCGTAACCCGGCTGTCCGGTTGGCAAGAGCAAAAGCTAAAGGTCGGCCTGCACGCGAAAGGATCCGACTTGACGGAAAAAACGAATTCGGATGAATCAAATAACTTGTGCAAAATCAAAATGAATCGAAAAGCATTTTCATTCAAAGCAAAAGTCTTTACATTTTTCTACTCGGCATACTGAGAGATATTACATGATAATTTTTTATTCTTCTGGAGTCGCTTCTACGTGCTCCTCCAGGTCGGTGAAGTCGGCGATCCGGCTGGCGGCGGCGCGGACTCGAGGAAGGAGCTCCAGAAGGTCGACCGACTGACCCTCCTCGTCAACTGGGGCCCCAGCGGAGATGCTGTCGACATCCGCGTCGGGATGGTGTGCCAACACCATTGCCAGCGCCATGCCGGCTCCCGAGCGGGCTGCCGACTCCTTCCACTTCTACACCTCCGCCGAGCCCTGTGAGAGCTTGTCGGCTAGGGCGAAGATGCTGGAACCCGACTCTTCTCCGGGCCATAGCTTGGTGCAGAGGTTTTGGGCAGCCGACTTCATGTTCTGCACTAAGCTCTTGACTCGGAGGAGTCGGTCCTCCACAGTCACGACGCAACTGAACATCTGCTCTGGGGTCCAGAACGCGTCGAGAGCTGACCTCGCCGGGTCGGATAGTGCGCGGAGTCGGAGCGTCGCCCGCCTTGCTTCCTCCTCCAGTTCTGGGCAAGCGTCTGGGTGCGAATTATTGCAAGGAAATGAACTAAGGAAGCGTGCAAGAAGTGGAAAATAAAGGACTCGGGGCTTACCGAGTAGAGTCTCATTGGCCTTCTTGAGATGGCCTATGAGTTCTCCCTCGCGCTTCTCCCAGTCGACGATGGCCGCGGCGTGTCGCTTATCTGACTCGTTCATTTTCTTGGCGAAGTCGTCGATGGCCGCTTGCAGCTTCTTGTTCGCAGCGTGCGACTGCTCGTATTGCGCCACTAACTTCGAATGCTCCGACTGCAGCTTGGTGGCGGTTTGCATTTGATCGCGAGCTTTGCGCAACTTGTCTTCATACTCGACCACTTTGGCGTCGAGCATTTCAGAGACTTTGACCATCGGGATCATCAACTTCATTTCTTTTTGAAGTCGGGCATTTTCGGCTTCGATGTCTGCCGACTCAATAAAGTCAATACTACTAAAATTTTTAAGGCAAAGGAGCAGAAGACTCGGATGCTTACTCCCGATGGCGGCGAGCTTCTCTTCGAGCCGCCGACTCTTGGCCTTTTCTTCGGCCAACGCCTTCTCGAGGGAGGCGTTCTTCTCCATAAGGACCGGGCCGTTCCCGCCCAGTCGGATCACAGCCTGGTTAAGGAAGAAATTTGTTAGCATAACCCGAATTCATAAGTCTCCAACCGACTCAACCAGTCGGTCGAAGACTCGGGGGCTACACTCACTGGGTGCACTGAACGTGCTCCCAGTGTTAAAGAACTAAACAAAGTTTGAAAACAACTCACCCCGACGGAGGACTCGAGAACCTCGGCCGAGTCCGCCAAGGACTTGGCCACGTCGGCGAAATCCCTAAGCTTGGAGCTAAGGGCAGCGATGCGGTCGGTGGCTTCTTCCGCAGCCGTCAAGTCCCCCGTGCTGCAACTCGGCAGCAGCAGCGCGGGGGACAAGGCTTCTGGATGAAGCCGGCGCCGGCTCTTCAGCCGCGGGAGTCGGAGCCAGGGCCTGGCTCTGCTCGGCCACCGGAGGCGACTCGGTGACGAGTTGGCCTCCGGCTCCGCCTGCCGGCTCTGAGGAGTCGGCACCGGTCGCAGCCTCCGGCTCCGTCGTCTCCGCGCTAGCAGGAGTTGGCAGAGGCTGCGGGTCGTCAGCCGGAGCCTCGGCTGACCCGGCGCCCACGTCCGATTCCAGCACCTTCTCCACGGGTGCGGCAGGCTGTGGCGTGGGAGCAACCGGCTATGGTGTGCTTGGTGTAGCCGCAGCCGGAGGCGTGGCCGCAGCCGGAGACGCGGTTGGCGGGGCACCCGCGACCGACTCCGTAGCCACAGCGGGGACGGCTGGCGTCGGAGCGCTGGGCTCGTCGGAGTCGGGGGAGCCGACTCTGGCGGCGGGACTGGAGTCGGGGCCGCTGGTGTGCCGGCTGAAGAGTCTCCTTTATCGGAGAACTTCTTTTGGACTCTGCAACGTCAAAAACAACTGACTTCAGCATCGCCAACCTACTTCGACTGGAGTATGAGGTAAAAGGACTCATACCTGGTGGTTGTGGGGATTGTCTTTTTCTTCGGTTTCCCCGGGGCGGGCGGACCCCCGGAGGAACCGGCGAGTGCCGGTTGTGGCGCATTCGGCTTAGCAGCAGGAGCCGGAGCCTGTGTCGTGGGGCCGACAGGTGTGGCTCGTGCCCGCTTGGCAACCGATTCTGCCTGAGCCGGCTCCGCCCCCGCCTGCGGGGTCGTGGATCCGGAGGCGTCGTCGTCACGCCTCCGTTTGACGACTTGGAAGGACCCTTCCGACTCGGTATCCGAGTTGATCTGGATACCTCTCTCGGGGGTTTCCTCGTCGACTTCTGCATCGTCCAACGCCGCCGGAGCCGAACTCTGCTCGGGGAGAGGCGGCATGGAGTTGAAGTCAAGGAAGTTCTGCAGCATCGAAAGACTTGGTGTTAGGACAATCAAAGAAACAATAAAATGCAAGAGCCCGACTCGGAATATAAGCCACTTACAGTCGACAGGGGGTAGGCGTTCGAATATGGAATCACATGTGGCGCCCGGGTGAGCCCGGTGCGCTCTTTGGTCAAACTCTTTAGGAGCTCCAGGAAAACGTCGTCCGAAAGCCCCTCGGTCGACACCCTCGTTGAGTCGTGTGAGCCCGAGTACTCCCACATCGGGTGCGCCCGGGCTTGAAGTGGTTGGATGCGCCGAATCAGCCAAGTGGAGATGAGGTCAGTGCCCGTGAGTCCTTTTTCCTGAAGTCTCGTGATTCTCTTCAGGAGTCGGTCGACTTCGGGCATCTCCTCGCTGGAAGGCTTAATGCTCCAACGCTTCCGCCACTCGGGGGGACCTTCGGCGTACGGGGGAAGCCCTTCGTGGCCAGTCGGTGTGCGTTCATCCGGGCAGTAGAACCACCCGTCCTGCCACCTCCGAATGGTGTCCGGGAGCTGCAACTTGAAGTATTTTGCGCCGGCTTTGACTTGGATTCCGGCTCCCCCGCAGATGGACAGTCGGCCGCCGGCCTTGATGGGTTGCGCCTTCACCGTGAAGATCTTCTTCCACAGCCCCCAGTGAGGCCGCCCAGATAGCATTCGCACAGCTTGATAAAATACACAATGTGCAGAACGCCATTGGGGCTCAGGTGATGGAGTTGGAGGCCGTAGAAGAAGAGGAGGCCGCGCAAGAAGTCATGCGGCGGCAGTGAGAGGCCCCGCTCGATGAACGGGACGAGCATCACGCGTTCGTGCGGGTGCGGAGCGGGCTTCTCCTCCTGGAACGGCGCCCTCCAGTTGCCGATGGTGCGCGGTGGCAGCAGGCCTACGCTGGCGAATCCGAGGAGGATCTGGTCGGTGACAACCGACGGGACCCAATCTCCTTTCTTCCACCCATCGGCGGTGGCGACGGCGGAGGAAGTGTCGGCCTTCTTGCCTTTGCCAGCGCGAGACATGGTCGACGGCTGATGAACGGCGACGAGCGAGTTTTTTCTTTCGGGAAGAAGTGTGCAGTGGCGGAGCTCCGGAGGGAAAAGGTTTTGAGCGCGAGGAAAGCGAAAGCAGATGCGAAACGCGGCCGCCTTGCGCTCTGTTTTATAGCCGGGGGAAGGCAAACCGGCGGCGATCGTGCGTCCGACGTGGTGGCAAACCGCCGCGGCAACTGCCGTCCCGCGCGCAGCGAACCGCGGGATTCAGGCGCCTTTTTCGCCACGGCGCGGCCTTCCAGGCGACGTGACCGGCGGACATTACGTCAGCATCCAACCCGCGCGCACCGCCCGCGTGATTCGGGCGCAGTCATGATGAACCGTCGCCTCGGACGTCACGCGAAACCAGAGCAGCGGCAGCGGATGTCTCGGGCACGCTTCGTGCGGGACTCGAGGCGAAATCATTGCGCTGCAGCGCTGCAGGCGCTCTGTCCAACCGACTGCGCGCATTAAATGCTGAGGCGACGTCGGGTACAGTCAAAGACGATACCATGTGACACAAGCCGGCTTCGACCGGGTTCGATTCGATCGAATCGGATCACTCGGAAGCCGAGTCGGATTGAAGTCGGCTTGGGTTACTAGGACACGTCACGGATTGTACCGACTCCATCAAACAATTCTGAGGCGCACAAACCGCCACACTCGGAAGCAGACTGGCTCTGCGAAAGGGTGCCGATGACCGACCCAACAGGGTTTGCAGGCCACTCGGCAACACCCAAGCTAAGGACGAACCCGGCATCCACAGCGGTGCAAAATGGTCCCTGAATCAGAGCCGGACGCCACAGCGGCGCAGAACGACTCACTGATTCGGGATTCAATGCCGGTGTTCGAGGACTCGGTTTCGAAGCTAAAGATCGAAGGCGTCCCCCCTGCGGGCACGAGATGGCGACAGTCCACTCGGACATGCCAGACGGTATTTCGAATTCACTCAAAATTCATGATACACCTCCCGGAAGGCCACAAGCTGACTTCCTAGTACTTAGCACAAATCTAACCTTTTTTTTTCAGGTATCATGGGAGTCCATCAAGGTCTCTCCACCAGCGACTTGGGCATGCGCAACTTGCTCGTCAGTCGGCATCCGTGTCGAGACCTCGAAGCACTCGGGGGCTACTGACGAGGGGAGCCCATCCGGGTAGGCCCAGCACAACGAGTCGGCCCAACAGGCTCGGAGAACTCCATGGAGGCCCACTCGGATGAAGGCCCAAGTAAGGCCTGTACGGGTGCAACGTCCGGGTGTGATCAAGTTAGACGTTATCACTTCATCAAGGCAAGCGTTTCATCAACTTGAAGACTGGCGTTACTCGGATGGTTACACAGTATAAATGCCCCAATTAATTCATGCGGTTACTGTAGCTCAGCCGACTGTCCGAGTCGGCTGATGTACAAGCCTATATAAGGCAGAGCACCCCATGCAGAGGGGGCTCTCTGGCTGGAATCTCTTTCATAGACCTGAAGCTAGACTTCATCTTCAATCTTTTGTAATCTCTTTCACGCAAGGCTAGCAATACAAACAGCAGGAGTAGGGTATTACTTCCACCATTGGAGGGCCTGAACCTGGGTAAAACCTCTTGCGTGCACCCGCTTGAATCTTCCTTACGCGTTCCCCCAAATCCTATTACAAATGTATATTGCCGCGAAATCCCCGCGACAAACTTCTTTGAACATTTCCTATCAATTGTAACCTACAAAGCAAAAAGTACCGTTAAGGTAATCACTTTACTAACAGGTTTACTCAAATGACAATCCAGGAGTACGTATCGATCGATGCTCCCATGAGCTCCCCGCTGCCTCCTCTCCCTAGCTATTCTGCCGTCCTCTAGCTTCACACTTCAACTCTGCACTTGTCATTTCATACTACTAGTTTTTTTCTTCTAAAGCTTTGTAGTGCATGTTTACTCACTACATACTGGTTAATTGTACATATGAACGTTGGGTGGTTGAACTGCTCCATCATCAGGTACGTGTGTACATCTGTAAGTTGTCCGAAGAAGAAGAGCTTGCTCTGGTCGTTACGACGGCTTGTGACTTGTGGCACTAGACGACGTGTCTAACCTTGCTCCTTATAATATCGCATGGCCGGTGCATTTTTGAGCAAATTTAAAGCCGTGCACATAAATTTAAGACACCATGTCGTGTGTATGGTATGTTCTGTGGCCTTGTACAAATGTACGTGTAACGTATTACAACACTGTGGCGCACCCGGCTTTAAGGCCGGACACGTCATTTGTGATTACCGTACTGGTCCCTGGATCAGTAGCCAATACGCACAAATACCTGATAGCATATACATACCATACCGAATTCTTAATACGCGGTTAGACCTTTACGGTCGAGGTTCATTACCTGGCCTATTGGCCGAATAAAACAGCAGCGGAAAAATCATAACGAAGCGGATAGCCCATCGGCTTGCCGAACCAACAGGCAGCTGACTGGGGGAAAACGTCCTAACTCTCGGCGTCGCTGTCGCCCTCTTCGAGGTCGAAGTCTTCTTCCTCCTCTGGCCAATTCAACAAGCCAGGTGAGTACATTGAATGTACTCGCAAGCAATTCCCATTGGGGAATTATACGGCTATAATTCATGCAGGAATATTTCAAGGGATAGCTCTAACCTAAGTTGCAATTTGTGCGGAAATGTAAGTTCTTATTTTAAATACACATAAATAGATTGTAAAAGCATTTCGAAATCTATAGCACTTTAAGAAATCATCTCATCACATCTCGTCACATCTCATCACATCTCATCTCATGCGGTACACACCGCTAAACATCTCTCGACCTATTACCTGATAGCTCCACTAGCCGTCCATGGCTCCATCCATCCAAACGGTAGCTTCACCTACCAGATAACTAGGTTTTCCAACACTACACCGTATTCCGGTCACTCCCGGCAAATACGGCGGCTTACTTCGGCAATTTCCTTACCACCGACCCATGGCCTAAATTGCCCCTTTCTGTGGACACATCATGCCCACGTCCTTAATCCCTTTGCCCAACGTTGGCAAACAAATCTTAGTCTAGCCAGGGTGTGGCTGTGCCAGTTCATGTCCATAACCGAGGACGCGGCTATTCGAATAGATTTTTAACACTCTGCAGAGGTTGTACGGCTTTACCCACACGATGTAGTTCCCCCTGGGCGTGCTACGCGTCGCATGTGTCCAGGGTTTGTACAACGAGACATTTCGCCTGCTTTCATACTAGAGTCGGACCCGCTAGATGTTTTACCCAATCTTCACATTTTGCATCGCAAATCCTAAAGTGGGACTATTCTCATCTTTGTGTCGAATTCTCATCCCCACGCCTTGGTCTCACCTCTAGGACTGTTGACTCAAATAGCGTCGTGAGAATTCTCTAGGGGCCCATCGTCCTACCTAGCACATACTTCTTACTTCCCATGGGTCCGAACCCTAATATTAGGCGGGTTACCGAGTCAAGTCCTTCCCATAAAGGACATGTGGACGTACGGTGGGGGAACTGGTTTAGCGGCACGGTGGCTCGGTCCTTAACTGATTCGAGTAGGACTCCAGGTCATCATCGATCACCGAATAGCCTCCAGCTACTTCGTCTCCCTTCGAACCACCTTACTTCCTACCCGAATCCAAATCATCTCCATCTCCATTTTGGGTTTTGGCAACATTTCATTTAAAATCACCGCGGATAACATATGCTATCCGCGGATTTTGACTTTCCCATCCCCGGTTTAAACAAAATTTTAATTTTAACTATAGCAGGGCTAAGCATTGGCTATTGCCTATAACCTTGGTATATCGTCGGTTGGAAACCGACTGACGGATCCCTAGGGTTACAAGGAATCAGACGTTCGATCCTAGTCTGAATGCATCTATCGGGATTAACCAATTCTACATAAAATATAGTTTAAAATATAGCATGCATATTTCAAAATCAAAATAAATATACTTCACAATTATAGGATGCGAAATGGTCAAGGCGGGAGATTGCTTGCCTGGCAGTTCCTGCTCTATTTCCTGGCGCGGGGTGATCTCGGTCCGTCCTGACACACGTGCCTCACTCTGCTAACTACGCGTCGGAAGAAAACATCGAATAAGAACCAATCCAAGAACTCCAAGAAAATCAGGCAATAAGCATGACAAGGAAACGGTGAGTACACGGTGAACTAAGGAGGGTGCTTGCCCTAAAACGGTCGAGTTAGGGTTTAGGGTTTCGGACAGCGATCTAGCAGAGGATGTATATACTCGGAGTTAAGTTCGAGATTCGAACCTACGGTTTCATGACTTAGGTTTCTGAGGCCAGAGAAGGATTTTAGCGACATGCATATGCAACATTGTCACATAAAATGACGATGTCTTTTAAAATGGGGAAGTCGTTCTCGTTAAGATTTAAACTAACGACTTCGGTTCAAACGAGTCTAGGGGTTACTGATGTCTTAATGGCACTGTTTAAAAGGGAACTTAGCTTAGGGCCGATCATGGAAGGTATTTGTATAATTATATAAATCGTATGCTGATTTAGCTACTCAAATATTCAATCGTAATTCTAATCTCTATTATTTATGCAGGCTTTTTAAATCCTAACAGGCATCCGAATCAAACATCTAGAACTACACCTAGGATGTCAGAACAACTCGGAGTAAGGGGTCGGCCACTAGGGCTGTTCAAGAGTTTACGCCTGCGTATAAGCTACAACCGTGGGATTAACTGTTTAAAGGGTTACCCTAATTCTAACCTCTACTAATCACATGCAAAACTTCTACATTTTAAAACCTTCATCTAAACGAATCGGGGACGGTCACGGGTACCCTAAAGCTACTGAACGGCTAGGAACTTATTCTTGGGCTGCTCATGGTTGCGTATATATATATATATATATATATATATATATATATATATATATACATCGCATGTGAGGTTTAACACTTAAGGGACTAACTTAACCCGATTCTGTTAATAACATTCGAACAACTATGTGAACTAGCTTTGGAGTTCCAGAATTAGGTTGAAGAAGAAGTCGGCCATTAGGGTTTTGACTGGCCGGATCAGTGTTACGAATTAATACAGAGTATTAACCAAAACTACCCTATTTCTAATTTTTACTAACACGTGCAAAAATGCTAAATCCTAACAGTGCATTAGTTTCAACCGAAGGGATTAACCTATAAATTTAGAGTTAAAAGAAAATGGAGAGATGACCGTCGGCCACTAGGGTTTTTAACCAGCTGGCTTAGGGTTGTAGCTAATATTAAATTAACTCAGTGTTTTAATTGCGTTGGGTTAGCGTGCAAATTGGGGATTAACTAGGGGATTAAGGGAGCTAATTAACCGAGTGAGTAGTGGCCAGGCGAGCTGGAGAGAAAAGAACAAAATAAATGAAGAAAATGCTTGAGGCTGTCGGTGTGAGTACTAGTAGCAGTATTGGGTTTGACCAGTGAGTTAAATGAGCTCCAAAGCAGAGCATGCGGACACAGAACTAAAGAGCTAAAAAGAAAAACAGAGAAAGGAAAGAGGAAGGGGGCGGCGGCGCAATGGAGTTGGGGTCCGGCGGCGGCTTACCCTCGCCGGCGGCTCTGCTGCGGCGGAGTGGAGAAGGGCGGCGGCGCACCAGCTCAGCCCGAGTGGACAACGGCCAGCTACAGGGGGGAGAGAAAGGCCACGGCCATAGGGTTGAGGCGCGCGCGGTGTGAACCCGACCGGAGCGGTCGGCTGTTCAGACAAGGGGGGCGGCGGTTAGGTTTGCCACTGGGTCGGTCGGCGGTTGAGGCGGTCGGGGGAGCTCCAGTGCTTGGCGGTGAGCTCGGGATGAGCAGAGGAGAATGGGGAGGTCCAGGGCGGCGGGCAGGGGAAGCTCGGCGAGGGGCGGCGCTGAAGGTTGGGAAGGGAAGATGGCTTGGGGAGGTAGGGTGAGGCGGAGCTTGCCCGGCGACGAGTGGCTCGGGTGGAGCTCGAGCTCCAGCAGGGGAAGAAGGAGGCTGCTGCCGGTTTGGCTAAGGGAACACGGGTGATGTGTGTGCTCAGGAGGAGCTCGGGGTGGGCAGAGAGGAAAAGTCTGGGTCGGCTTGAGCTAGGGAAGAAGATGGTGGTCGCTTGGCTGGTGAGGAAGGGGTGCTCGGCAGTCCTTTTATAGACCGGCGGCAAGCTGGTTGGCCATGGCTGCGGTGCTGGGTCCAGATGAGGTGACGGCTCAGGTCAAAGTGAAGCGGAGCTGAGGTACGGCAAGAGCAGGCTACAGGGGCTCTGAGGGACGCATGAGGAGCGCGGCTGTGGCTCGGATGGGCCTCGACGACGGCCGGCGCAGCGAGGGGAGGCGACGGGTGCATGCTGTGGAGTGGCATGGGAGTGTCAGGGCTCCTGCCATGTGCTTGAGGCGTCAAACCTTGCCACAGGTGCGTGTGCTTAAGGACCAGGGAAAACAGGGGCACTGATGGGGACTCTACACTGAGCAAATTTAAATGGCAAAATGACCTGAGCTTGGCCTTCAATGCAGGTGATGAGACGTGAGCAGCCAGGGGGTTTTAATGGGTGATTAGAGAGATGAGGGCAGCGTGTGGTAACTTCCCAAGACATGGCAGCAATTTTAGGCAGGGAACAGGCTGTGATTTCATGTGCGGAGCTAATACAGGAAGGGTGTTGGGTGCCTGCCTTATCGGATTTCTGTATATAACTTGCCCATATTTTTATATATTTGGACTCCTGGAAATGTGAGGAGTGATGTGTGATTTTATCAGAACTTTCTGTGAATTAATTATAGGGGTTGCAGTGTAATGCCCGAAGTTGGCCCAAGATTTAATAATTATGTCTGTAATTATTTTTGTACTGGATGCTGTTATTTTATGTCATAATTATGTTAAGGATATCGTTAGGGTTCGCCGGGGATTTATTCAGGATTTTTAGTGCAGACCGGGGAGAGATAGATTTCACGATTAGGGTTTTTAGGAACGAAAGAATTAATTACAGAAGGAAAGGAAATCGGGGTCGAAACCAGGGTTTCGGTGTGCGGCAAAGAAGGGAGTGAATGGAAATGTCTCCGGAGCTTCGAGACGGTGCTTGGGCACAGATGGCGGGGAGGTGCCGCGAGGGCATCGCCGGATATTGATCGAACAGGGAGATGGGGTGAATTCCCGGTTTAGGGTTTTAGAAAGAAAAGATTAAATAAGGTGGAAGAGGTATCGGAGGTCGGAACTAGGGTTCCGGAAGGTGGCAAGGTGGGGAAAGGACGGAGAGGTCTTCGGGGTCTCGACACGATACTCGGGAATATGAGGGAGTCAAGGTGCCGCGAGCACTTCGATGGATTTTGCTTGAGCGACGAATCAGGGCTTTGGAAGGACCGGTATTTAGTTAGAAGGCAATGGTTGGGGTTAGGTCGTAGTTTTCGGTGTGCGGCAAGACGGGTTAGGGACTTGAGAGTCGAGATGACACCTTTGTGTCGGCTCAGGATGCGTTGGTGGGGAGGTACCGTCGATACGGCGGCGTAAACGGCGCGTGTATTGTGTTACGTCATTTTATGCGTTAGGGTTATCCGGGTCTGTGCGCGTGTAGCGGGGTTGGGTCTAAAGGATGCGTGTAAGGTTCGAGACATGTCAGATATAAGTGGGTTCGGAATAACACACCTGTTTTCGAATATCAGGGTGGTTTAGGGTTTTGCCCGTTCGTCGAATCAGGGGGAGAGAGGGGAATGCATGTCGGAAGTATGTTTGTAGCGGGGAGAAGGGCTGTCGTAGGAGGAAAGGTTGTCGCGGTACTGCCGCGGTGGGACTCGGTTGTCGTGGCGGAAAGGAACAGCGGCGTGACATTGCCGCGGCGGGGGAGGGGTTGCCGGGGCAGAGGCATGGCAGCGACGGTAGCTGCTGCGAGATGCCGAGGCAGGGGATCGGTGGCGCGGCAGAAACTTGTCGCGGCAGGAGCGGCTTGCCGCGGCAAAGAAGGATAGTAACGGCGGTGGTAGAGGCCTTGCCGCGGTAGAGGGAATGGGTAACGGCGGCTGCCGTGGCAAGAGCGTGGCAGCGGCAACGGTTGCCATGGGCTGTCGCGGTAGGGCAAGCTGGCTATGGCAGATGCCCCAGGCTGTCGTGGCGGGGACGCAAGGGCGAGCGGACCCGCATAGGGACCAAGGGTAGAGCAGGGTTTCGACGAAGCGGAAATCAAGGGAACAGAACAGAGGGAATGGTTCTGGTCGCTTTGCTTTAGGGTTTAGCAGGAATATGATTTGGAATAAAAGTTTTAATTGGGTGTATTTTACATCAGCATTACCGGCAAAAAGTTTTTGTTAGCCCTAAATTTTGGGTTACGGAAATTAGGGTGTTACAAACACATATGACCATATGGTCAAATTTCCCCGTAACTACCACTGGTGGTGGCTAATGTCCCTTTTAAGAGACATGACTCTTTTAAGAGATGTGACTCTTCCAAGAGATGTCTTATCTATCCTCTCCAACTACCATCTCTTGGCGTTGTATATAAGCATCAATGATTAATGTAATGAACACTCTTGATCTCTCATTCTTGTGTCCAAATGTTTTTGCTATTGTCTCTACGATATCTACTTCTAACACGTTATCAGACACTTTGTCTCTCCAAGAGCAATTCCAAGGCCTCTCCTCCGCAAAGAAGAGATGGCGCAAGATGGAATTCATGCAACCATGGAGCACTCCGGCCATCTCCAACAATCCAACGAGGAGCAACTCCGGCCATCACACGAAGGAAAAACTCCGGCGAACTCAAATCAAGAACAAGGAGAAAAGGTTAGAAACATGGCAATGATACAACATATTCAACCATACTAGCGACAATCGATGTCGCAATTTTTTCTCTCCTTCCTCCACCGCCTTCTCCAACCCAGCAGCGACGGCAGTGGAGCCGCCATCCTCGGCACGTCGCACACGCTGCATAGCCCTCACGGCGGCGGCGGCCATGGGCGCCCCTCTGACCTCACGTCACCAATGCCCGAGCCTTATACGCGGGAGGGGCCCTGGATGGGCCTAACAGGCCAACAGGCCTAATAGGCTGGCGGTGGCATTAACCCCCATGGGCTGGCCGAAAGCCCATCTAGATCTCTTTGAAAAGAAAAGAAAAACAAAAAAAAATGCAAACATTGCATTTTAGCCCTTCGACTACTATTTATTTGCATAAAAATTGGAATCGGCCATATAAATATGGAAAAATTACATTTTAGCCCCTGAGATCTTCTATATTTACATAAACCCTGGCGTTAGCCTAATAAAAATAGCTTAACATTCATAGTCGCCCTCAAATTCTCAGCAAATTGCATGTTAACCTTCAGCCTTACTATAAATTTGTACTGTAGACCCTCAGGTCCTACTATAATTGCAAAAGAAAAAAGGTCCTCAAGCTTCACTGTATTTGCTTTGCATAAAATTCAGTACTAATTGAATAAATTGCCAGAAAAATGCAAATAAGCCCTCTGGTTTTATGGAATTTGCATAAAATTTTGACATATTGCATTTTAACCCTCAAGTTTCCAATAAAATTGCGTTTAGCCCTCAGGCTTACTGTAAACTTATAGTTCAAATCCTCAAATCTTACTATATTGCATATCTCAATATGTATTTTTGCGTTTCTATGTATTACCTCGGCAATACTCAAATAAAATGTTGTTTCTATTACACATTTTTTACTTATTGTTTGCAATTAATTCTTTTTATCATTATATAATTGCAAATATCATATTTTTGCTCATAAAATTATGCAAAATCGTGTAATTTTTTTTTGATTATCTTCTATTATTTTGGCAAAGCATAAGGTAATGGAGTCTATGTCACTGGCTGTGATTGTAGTATCACCTGTTCATTGTAACGGAGTCCATGTTAATAGCAATGATTTATTCACCCATTATTGTGAGGTCTATACCGCATTTGTGGTGACTACCTTCACTGTGCATAACAAATATTCAACATTACAGAGTATGTTTTTGGCTGTGATCGTTAAAGAATCATCTTGACCTAAATTTTGTGCAACTTTAGCATCATCAATTTAATTTACTCTCATAGTAAATTAATTAGTGCATGATCATTTCTTGCGGGACATGACTGACATTTCCAAAAGAAAATACAATGAACTCGCACTAGATGGGAGTAATTATTTGACATGGGCTTTGTATGTCAAACTCAATTTGCCAGCCAATGGTCTTGTTGCCACCATAACACCACCTCAAATAAATGTAGATAGTCAAATATGTGACTTTGCATTTTTATGACATCACCTCCACTCGGATTTCAAAAGTAAGTATTTAATCGAGAAGACCCACTAGCTCTATAGACCGCCCTCAAGGAGCGTTATGATCAATGCAAAACCGTCATGCTGCCAAATTTATTTTTAAGACTTCAAGTCCATGGCACCTTACAATTCTGTTGTTCAGAAGATCAACTCCACGTTGAGATTCTGCAATCAAGCAGTTTCAGATGTAGATCTGACTAAAAAAATCTTATGCATTTTCCATCTTTGTATGGGGATATTGCAACAGCAATACCATCAACAGAAATATACAAAGTATTTTGAGTTGATATATATACTTTATTTTAGACTGAAGAACATGATGAGATCCTCAAGGAAAATCATTATAATCACCCTACGGGTGCTGTGCCACTACCTGAAGTACATGCTAACACTTAAAATAAATTTTGTGGTTGCAAGAGGAACCACAAGAATTTCAAAGGATTGTTACAGCAGATCTAACAAAGTGCAAAAGTCACTTTCAGAAGAAAAAAAATCATAAAGAAAATTCTCAAATTTGTCAAGAGGTGTACATGTACGAATCATCATACAAATCAATACCAAAATCCTACGTATTTGGCTGAATTATCCTTCAATCCATTGAAGAAAAAAAACAAGTTCAAGGTGATAAATTTGAAGCTCACTTCAAATGAACAACCAGAAAATAATTTGGTGGTGGGTCGTTCTCAAAATTTTCCTCAGAAAGAGAACAAAAGATCTAGCCCAATAGAAGGAAGATGACCCCCTTCATGTCGAACGACATGTTTGTGAAATTTAATTTCTGAGACATATTTGGAGACCTCAACTATTCTCTTAAATTATTGGTGATATGTCATTAAGCATATTATTGTACGATACATACATCAAATCAGAATCACATATTGCGTACAAAATAATTTTTTAAAATCTTGATAAATTCAAGTTTTGGCATAACCACCTTGGTCATCCTGGTATTGGGATGATGAGAAAAATTATTGAAAATTCTATTGGTCGCAAATTGCTAGTTGCAATATTCCAAAAATCATCAAATTTTGTCTGCATTGCATGTGCCATAAAGAAAGTAATTTTGAGGCCTTCTCATCCTCAAATTAAAAATGAACCCCTCAATTTTCTTGAAAATATTCAAGGGATATTTATGGTCTGATCAACCAATATCTGAGCCATTTAGGTATTTTATAGTGCTCATCAATGCATCTATATATATATATATAAATATATATATATGTACATATATATATCTCTATATATATATATAAATGATCCTTTGTGTTTATTTCGTCCACAAGGATCCATTTCATTGCCAAACTTATTGCTCAAATTATGAAATTAAGAGCAAGTTATCCTGAACACAGGATAAATTTCATTGCAATGGTTAATGCCACCGAATATACTTCACGAGGATTATTGTTTGGTTTTGGGAATCAATCTGGAGCATTTAATACCTAATATACATACTCATCATGGCCTAGTTGAGCAACTAATGCATGACCAATTCTACAGAATTAAATTTTGCCAACATCTTATTGAGGACATGCGGCCTTACACACCACAAAATTCATCCAAATTCATTCAACTGCATATCATACGACTTCCCTGTTGCAGTTAGTACGTGGAAATGCGGCATCAGCCAAATATTTTCCATTTGCGAAAATTCGGTTACGCTATGTACGTACACATATTACCACGCCAGCGTACATCAATGGGCCCTTACCAACAATTGGGGATCTATGTGAGGTATAACTCTCCGTCAATCATAAAATACCTCGAGCCCCTAACAGAGGACTTATTCCCAACCCAGCAAGCTGATTATATTCTCAATAAGGACAATTTTCCAGGCATTAGGGAGAGATTCATACCACATAGAATGCCAGAAAATAATTTGAAATGTCAGAAGAATCTGAACTAGAAGTTCAGAGTATCACAAATTTGCAACACATTGCAAATAATCTGTTAGATGCATTTACCGATCACAAAGGTGTCATCGCATATCCCAGTAGTAAGTGTACCAAAAAAAGTGGAGGTACCTAATAAAACCACTCATCTCCCGATTGAAAACAAGAAGAGAAAAAATTTGGTCACAAAGGATACTGCTTCTCAAAAGCCTCCGTGGAAAGAGAGGAACTCAATTCCTCAATCAGTAAATGCACAGCACAAATGTGCGCACAAATTTAGGTGCTAGTACATCGAAACACCTTGACCCATTGTTATGGGAAATCACGAGTTAGAAGGTATAAATCAAATTTCCACAAATTATATCGCTTCAGAATAATCATATAATATAAAGAGTAAAATTATTATCGACATATATTTCTTCTTAAAATTGCCAACAATCTTCAAATGGATCCAGAACCAAAATTCTAGGCAGAGTGCCTCACGCGCTCAGATCAGTTCAAATTGGTGGCAGTTAAGGAAGAAATTTGCTCCCGCTCAAGAAAAGAGAGGTATGTACCTCAGTAATACATTCTCCTCATAATGTCTTCGCTATAGAAGCGAGGCTTGTAGCACAAGGGTTCAAGCAGAGACCCAGCATCTCTTCCGATGAGACATACTCACCTGAGTGGAATGGAAGTTCCAATGTTTAATATTATTGGCATGTAGTGACTACATACTCATATGGTTCACTAGATTCGGTTACCTATATAAAAGTTCCCAAAGAACTTAAAATTCCGAATCCAAAAGAAAATCGCAACACATATTGTGTAGAACTTTAAAAAGTCACTCTATGGCTTAAAACAATCGAAAAGAATGTGGTATAACTGAGTGAGTGAGTTCCTTTTCAGAAGGGTTACTCAAATAATGATTATTGCCCATATGTGTTTATAAAGAAATCCTCAAATTGATTTTTTATCATCTCAGTCTATGTCAGTGATCTCAATATCATTAAAACTACACAAGACATACAAGAGGTAAATAATCATATTAAGACGGAATGAGATTAAAGATTTGGGTAAAACCAAATTTCGCTTAGGTTTATAGCTTGCGCATTTTCCCTCAGGAATACTCATACATCAGTCTGCATATATATCCCAAAAATACTAGAAAATTCAATATGGAGAAATCATATCCATCTGAGACACCTATGGTCTTTCAATCTCTTAATAGGGATAAAGATCCATTCAGACCTAGGAGTGATGATGAAGAGATATTAGGACCTGATGTTCCATATCTCAGTGCCATTGGAGCACTAATGTATCTTACAAACTGTACCAGGCCTGATATTTCATTTGCAGCTAATATCTTAGCTAGATATAATGTGTCCCCAAGAAAAAGGTATATGGTTGGTGTAAAGAATATCCTTAGATATCTCCAAGGCACAAAAGATATCGGTTTATTCTATCAGAAAAATCAAGATATGACCATGATAGGATACGCTGATGCTGGCTATTCATTTGATCCCCATAACGCCAGATCATATAACCTTCTTATGAAAGTCATCAAAACAGACTTTACAGGCTACTCCACTAATCATTCTAAAATGATTCCATTATATGAAACATCACGAGAATATGTATACCATCACAGAATGATTAATCACATTCAAAGGACATGTGGTATTAGTTCATCAGAATCACCTACAATTATATATAAAGATAACACTGCTTGTATTACTCAAATACAATCAGGTTATATAAAGAGTAATATCATAAAATGCGTTGCTCGTATATTTTTCTTATCCCCATGAATTACAAGGAAATATAAATCTTGCAAATTAAATCTTGTGAAAATCTAACAGATTTATTGTAACACCCCGATCCCTCATCCGGACCGGCGGTCGTTACACCTGGCTATCACCTGGGATCCAAACTGGCCCCACAAGCCAACACTAGTCTTTCCTGCGCACTTTGTCCTCACTCGTGCGCACCCGGGAAGAACTTCCACTTTGTCCTCACTCGTGCGCACCCGGGAAGAACTTCCTAGTCGGTCACCCATCCCCAAATTGCTCCAAGCCAAGCACGCTTAACCCAGAGGTTCTTTGGAGATGAGCTTCCGGAAAAGAAGGTGCACCTTGTTGATATGAGTAGTCTATCAATCCTATTAACCAGGATGTCACATACACCCCCTTAAAGGATCCGACGTCCTCGTCGGCCTAGCAGGAACGTTCCCTCTTGGCACACGTCGTCCATGCGTCCAGTGCCGGCACATGTGCCATGCCGTACGCCTCGATGGGCCACACGCGCCATGCGCCACATGTCCGCACCCCTGACCCGCACACGCCCGTGTAACCGCGAGGGTCGGCTCTGATACCATTCTGTAACACCTCGGCCCCTCATCCGGACCGGCGGTCGTTACGCCTGCTATCACCTGGGATCCAGACTGGCCCCACAAACCAACACTAGCTGAGGTTCTTTGGAGATGAGCTTCCGGAAAACAAGCCAGAAGCTCATCTCCAAAGAACCTCTGGGTTAAGCGTGCTTGGCTTGGAGCAATTTGGGGATGGGTGACCGACCGGGAAGTTCTTCCCGGGTGCGCACGAGTGAGGACAAAGTGCGCTGGAAAGACTAGTGTTGGTTTGTGGGGCCAGTCTGGATCCCAGGGTCAGGCGTAACGACCGCCGGTCCGGGTGAGAGGCCGGGGTGTTACATTTATTCACAAAGTCTTTACCGACATCTACATTCCAAAAATATGTCCATGGAATCAGTATGAGATATCTTCGAGATTTGCAAGGTTCAGGCGGAGTAAACTCCTAAGATATAACCATTTAATGATTATCAGATCATATATATTGTACACGTTTCCTTTATGAGTTTTTCCAACAGAAGGAAGATGACCCCCTTCATGTCGAACAACATGTTTGTGAAATTTAATTTCTGAGACATATTTGGAGACCTCAATTAATCTCTTAAATTATCCCTGAAATGTCATTAAGCTATTATTGTATGATCAACGTACTATATTATCGTTTACTTGTCAAATATTATGTACCTCATACATAATAGTGACTATATATATGATGTATGCATTCTATATGAGCTATAGAATTTTCGAAAACAATCTCTTAATTGTACTATACATACATCAAACCACAATCAAATGTTGCGTACAAAACAATTTTTCAAAAATCTTGATAAATTCAAGGTTTGGCAAGATAGCCCGGGTCACCTTGATTTACGGATGAAAGAAAAATTATTAAAAATTCTACTGGTCACAACTTCCCAATTACAAAATTCCAAAAAGGTCATTAGAATTTTTGTGCACCGCGTGTGCCACAGGGAAAATTTGTTGGACATATCTCTACTATATAATACGGGAGTTGGTGGTGGTGGTTCATCCGCACCTCCTCTCCTCACAAAGATTAACATTACAAAAACTAATCCTTGATTATCTCAACAACAAAACTAACTCTTGCCTTAATCACAAAAAAAATCTAACTACTAATCCTTGATTCTCTCAACAACAAAACTAAAACTAGCCTTACTCCTCAAAAATAGAAAAATAAAACTAATTAATCCATAGCCTTACGGTCGCTGTCTTGTCTCTCCTCCTCGCAGGTGCTCGATTTATAAAGACATAGATAAAAATGTCACTATATTTTATGAACAGACGTGTTAAAAGTGAGTCGCTACTATCATTGTGAGGTTCTTTGTGGACACCCATGGGTGGTGGTTGGAGCTCACTGAACTCATCTCGCAGCTGATAAGGAGCCCATGAGGAAATAGGAGAAAGACGTCGGCCATGAAACTGCTGGAGTGATGTATAGTGGTCGTTAGAGAGGGAGAAAGTAGGAGAAAGACATCGACATTTGACACGATTCCTTGACACATGTGTCCACGAAATACAATATTTGATTAATAACTCTACTTTTTTTATGTTGTTCCGTAGCAACGCACGGGTATTTAGCTAGTTCAAGGTATATTTGTGATCTGATCAACCTTTATTTTGGGCCATTTAGGTAATATTATCTACTCATCGATGCATATGATCTTTTGTGTTTCTCTCATCCACAAAGATCTATTTATTTGCCAAACTTATTGCTCAAAATACCAAATTAAGAGCAAGTTATCATGAACACAGGATAAATTCCATTGCAATGGTTAATGCCACTGAATATACTTCACGGGCATTAACCACTATTGTTTGGTTTTTGGCATCAATATGAAGCATTTAATACCTAATATATTCAACATGGTTTAGGTGCATCTCTTATGAAGAGAGCCAAACTAATGAATGACCAACTATCCAGAATTATAATTTGCCAATATCTTGTTGGATACATGCAGCCTTACACATCACAATATTAATCCAAATTCATTCAAACTGCATGTCATACGACTTCCCCTTGCAGTTAGTACGTCAAAATCAAGCATTAGCCAAAGTATTTCCCATCTGTGAAAATTCGGTTACGCTTTATATGTACTGGTATCACCACGCCAACATACATCAACAAGCCCTCACCAATAATTGGGGATATATATGAGGTATAACTTTCCGTCAATCATAAAATACCTCGAGTCCTAATAGGGGACTTATTCTCAGCCCAGTATACTGATTATATTATCAAATAAGGATAACTTTCCAGGCATTAGGGGGAGATTTGTACCACATAGAATGCCAGGAAATAAATTAGAATATCACAAGCATTCAGTCCTTAATCCACGTACTAAAGAGTCTGAATCAACAATGCAGAGAATCATAAATTTGCAACACATTGCAAATATTCTGTCAGATTCATTTACTGACCACAAAGGTGTCATCACATATCCCTGCAATAAACATACCAGAAAGAGTGGAGGTACCTAATAAAACCACTCATCTCCCTGATGAGAACAAAAAGGGGAGAAATCTGGTCACAAAGGATAGTGCTTCTCAAAAGCGTCCGCGGAAACATAAGAACTCAATTTCTCAAATTAGTAGATACAGCTCAACCAAAAGTTGAAAGACGCCTAATGGATGCTCAACATCCAGAGCCCAGCATAAATGTGCGCACAAATTTAGGTCCTAGGACATCGGAGCCATTATCTCCATTGTTGTGGGAAATCACGAGGAGTTAGAAGGTATAAATCAAATTTTCACAAATTATATCGGTTCAAGATAATCTTATTAATACAAAGACTACATTTATTATCGACATATATTTCTCTTTAAAATTGCCAACAAATCTTCAAATATATTCTGAACCAAAATCTTAGGTTGAGTGCCTCATGCGCTCAGATCGGTTTAAATCAGAAGATGGAAATTAAGGTAGCCTCATGCGCTCAGATCGGTTTAAATCAGAAGATGGAAATTAAGGTAGAATTGCGTTCGCTCATCAAAAGAGAGGTGTATACCATAGTAATACCTACTCCACATAATATCTTCCCTATGGGAACAAAATGGGTTGTTGTTCAAAAGAAACAAAAATAATGTGATGGTGATGTAAAGCAAGACTTGTAGCACAAGGGTTCATGTAGAGACCCGACATCGATTACGTTGAGATATACTCTCCCAAGTGGAATAAAGTTCTGATATTCAATATTATTGGCAGAACAAATGAATTTGATGTAATAACTACATATACATATGTGTCACTAGATTCGGATATCTATACGAAAGTTCCTTAAGGACTTAAGATTCCAAATCCAAAAAGTAAATCGCAACATATATTGTGTACAACCTCAAAAAGTCACTCTATGACATAAAAACAATCAGAAAGAATGTGGTATAACCGATTAAGTGAGTTCCTTCTTCAGAAGGATTACTCAAACAATGATAATTGCCCTTGTGTATTCATAAAGAAATCCTCAAAGAGATTTTGCATCATCTCAGTGTATGTCGATGATCTCAATACCATTGGAACTACACAAGACATATAAGAGGCAAGTAATCATCTAAATACGGAATTTGAGATGAACGATTTGGGTAAAACCAAAATCTGCTTAGGTTTACAACTTGAGTATTTTCCCTCAGGAATTCTTGTACATAAGTCTGCTTATATCCAGAAAATCTTGGAAAAGTTTAATATGGATAAATCATATTCATCCAAGACATATATGGTCATTCAATCTCTTGATAGAGATACAAATCCATTTAGACCTAGGGGCAATGATGAAGAGATATTAGAATCTAAAGTTCCTTATCTCAGTGTCATCGGTGCACTAATGTATCTAGCCAATTGCACCAGGCCTGATATTTCATTTGCAGTTAATATATTGGCTAGACATAGTGCATCCTACAAAAAGACATATGGTTGGTGTAAGGATATCCTCAGATATCTCCAAGGCACAAAATATTTTGGTTTGTTCTATCAGAAAAATCAGGATATGACTATAGTGGGATATGCAGATGCTAGCTATTTATCTGATCCACATAATGCCAGATCACAGACTGGTTTTGTATTCCTACATGGTGGAAAAGTCTTCTTTTGGAAGTCCTCAAAACAAACTTTAGTAGCTACTTCAGTAGTCATTCTAAAATAATTGTATTCTATGAAGCATCATGCAAATATGTATGGCTTCGCAGAATGATTAACCACATACAAGTCATATGGAATTTTGGTTCCTTAAGAATCACCAACTATTATCTACGAAGATAATTTCGTTTGTGTTATACAATGCAATCAAGTTATATAAAAAGCAATATCACAAAGCACATTGCTCGTAAATTATTTTATCGCAATGAATTATAGAGAAGCGGGCAGATAGAAATCTTGCAAAAATAAATATTGTAAAAATCTATCAGATTTATTCACAGTCTCTGCCAACATCAACATTCCATATATATGTTCATGGAATTGGTATGAGACGGATTCACGATGTGCAAGGTTCAGAGGGAGTAAACTCCTAAAGATATAACTTGTTAGTGATCATTAGATCATATATATTGTACTATTCTCCTTTATGAGTTTTTCCAATTTGGTTTCTCATAAAAGGTTTTTAATGAGACAATATTAGTACAAGCATTCATATATTTCATATCATTTTCTCCTTATTTTCTCCATTGGGTTTTAAAGGATTTTTTTCATGACATATTATCCAACATTAAGAATTCATATATGCCATATCATTTTCTCCTTATTTTCCCATTGGGTTCTAAATGAGTTTTTCATGGCATATAATTATTATATTTTCTCCTCATATTTTTCCCACGGGGTTTTTAGAGGAGTTTTCCAGATGCACTATATGGATGAAGAAATTTGATCAAGGGGGAGTGTTACGAACCGTATAAACACATGTGATCAAATCTTAATAACTGCCATTAGCAGTTGCTAATGTCTCTTCTAAGAGACATGTCTTTTCCATTAGGCAAAACTACCATCTCTTGAGAGTGTATATATATGTACATCATAGTATAGTAAAGAATCAATCATTCTCTCATTTTTGTGTCCAAATGCTGCCTTGATCTCTCATTGTATTGTCTCCACAATCATACTCTAACAGTTACAACACATAATGACCATGTGATTAAATTTCCCCATAACTATCATTGGTGGTTGCTAATGTCCCTTCTAAGAGATATGACTCTTTTAAGGGATCAAACTCTTCCAAGAGATGTTTTATCTATCCTGTCCAACTACCATCCCTTAGCATTGTATATAAGCATCAATGACTAATCAAATGAACATTGTTGATCTCTTATTCTTGTGTCCAAATGATGTTGCTATTGTCTCTACAATATCTACTTCTAACATAACAGCTCCGGCAAAGCACTTCGCCAGTTCGATCTACTTCAGGTTCCTCACTGGATTCACTTCCACACGACTTGGGCAAACTTGAGAAGCTGATGCAGTAACTGTGCTTGCTGTTATTTTCAACCTTTTCGTTCTGTGTCTCGACTGTTTGATCAGGTACTGTACCAACGTACGTGCGTGCACGCCCCAGCCATGCCACATTGGTCATTGCTGAAGGCCGTGTGCTCTCTCTGCCTGGATGATACTACTACTCCACCTATGCTGCAAATCTCGAGGAGGGAAGTCATGCTATCACGCAAGGGCGAAGCAAGATGAGGACCGCCCATGTACTAGCTGTGCTCCAGCATGCAAGCGTGCTACAGTTAAATGATTAGGCTCATTTTCACACGAAATAATTTCAAATTAAGAGAAAACCAATATTGGATTCAATTGTCCAATTTTCTTTTTGGTGGTGGCCTAACCTTATTTCTACTGAAGATGGAACTGTGGGAATTCCATTAACCGTGGAACTAGTTAAATCAACGGCCACCAAAGACAGTACAAAGAATGCAGTCGAGTCATGCTAGAACATGCACGCACCCGGCTCCATCGATCTCCTGTCATGCCATGGGCAACCTTATTACATAAAACAGGGAACACAAAAGACATAAAATTGCTTCGCAAAAGGAAGATAGCTTTGCAAAACATCACCCCAACCCTCGAGAGATCCTAATCGAAGGTCTAACATTTCTTTTGCAGACATGCCATGTGTTATGTGTCTGCCTTATCAATCATCCATCGGGACCCTCAACACAAAAACAAAAAACATTCATCATTGGTGTAAGTAAATTTTAGGCTGACTGGACCATATGATTATAACAAGCCGCCAGAATACAAAAAAGGACTACATAAGAAATTCATCTGAAGCAGGATCTTCAGTCGTTCAAGCGGAGCAACAGCAGTACGTGATCTGGCCAAAAAATAAAATAAACGGGACTCATAAGTACACATAGTTACCATATCAATAACTAACACTGGTAAATGTTCTCTTTGCTGGCCAAGCATTTCAAATGTACCAGAATGAAGAATTATATCACACAAGTACTTAAGTATTCTTAGTCTATGACTTTTTATGTGTGTTTCAAGTATGCAATGTTCTTAAGTGGCAAAAAAAATAGTTTCAGCTTTGACTTCAGCCAACTGCAACAACATTTGATAGCTACAGTCCCAACCAAGTTACACAGGATCAATTCGCTGTAGTATTCTACCAACCAGATATATAATATTACATCAAGTAATCACAGATAGGCACTTAGAGGCTCAGCTTTATCATTTAGATGGTGGGATTTCATGATGTCATTAAGAACCACAATACTCAAAAAATGCACCAATGATTAACACATCAAATCCAGATATAGCTAAGGTGAGAAATGCAAGGACGCAGACATAGAAACACACTGAATTGAGCAGATTGACGCACCTTAGATCAAAACTAGTGTGTGGTCAGTTTGTCTGCGAGCTCAATGCAGTAGTTGAGTACCTCCCAAACAAGTCGTTTCTGAAGCCAACCCTTCTCCCTTCTTGGCGGAGCCACAGCAAGAAAAACTTTCAACGGGATGAGCAATTCAGAATAAATCTTTCTCTTTGGCAATACTTTTGCTCCTGCTCAAAATACAGAAGATCCATCATCAGTGACTTAACTGTCATGTGGGGCCAAACCTATAGCCGTAGGCCCAAGGCTAAGGCCCAATGGCAAGCCCAAGAGGGGGCTAGCTGAGAGATATGTTAGAATTCTAGTTCAAGTCTAGTCCTAGTTGAAGTCTTATTCAAGTCTAATTCTAGTTGGGAGTCTTATTCAACTTTAGTTTGTAGACCTCTATATATTGGGCTTAGCCCTATGCAATGAAGGACATGCAAGGATCAGAATTTATCTAATCCCTTGCCCCCAAATACTTCCCCTGTTCCGGCTAGCAGCCCTAGCCACATCTCCGGCCTCATGACGACCAAGAATGAACTCCGCAAGCTCGGGACGACGATCCCTTGTCGCCTGCGCTCTCAAGGTTCATCCCCTGACACTAACACCTTGACTATATATAGAAAAAAAAGCAGCATCTGCAACATTTTAACAGCCTACACTTCAAGTTCGGAAGTGTTTATTCAACGATTTAGCTTCAAGAGCCAATTTATTAAAGAAAAGAAAAACATTGAACGCTATAATACTTGTGTTGACGATCGGTGAATCGGCGATCTTACGGTATTCGTGGAATGATGATTACTGGGGGGTAGGGACCTCTAGGGCCCAAGTGCCAGGGATTCTGACAGCAGGGGACAGCCGTTTTTATACAGGTTCGGGCCTCCCTCAGGATAATAACCCTACGTCTTGTTGCTATATATTGATGGAGAACACGCTTTACAATGGGGGGTGTATGTTAGTGGCTACCTTAGGCCTAATGGTAGACTAATCTATGCTAAACCGCCGGGCTCGACTCCTTCGAGGCGGCGGGTCTTCTAGGGCTTCGCCTCCTGAGATCCTATGCTGCTTGTGCTGCGACTAGATTGACCCGTCCTCCCCTATGGGATTGCTGATCCTTATATAGGGGGTTCCCAGGGTCGTACCGGACGTGGACTTACGTCCGAGTAGGACTCTGGTTTCCATAAACGTCGGGATTGACTTCCTAGTTTAAGGGGAGTCTTCCCTTCCTGAGAGGGGTTACCTTGCCGTCCAGGGATCCTTACCGGGTATGCTGTACCTTCCTAAAGTCCTGGGATTCTGTATACAGATACCCCTAATTCGCGGAAAACCGTACTATTCATCATCAAGCCACCCATCAGTACGTAAAGTGAGGTCATGATGGTTCTGTTGGAAATCTGCCCTTATCGGGGAGGAAACTCCGAGTAGGCGATCCGAGTGGTCCTTGTCGATGACTCCCCGAGTAGACTCAATCCCTACCGAGTAGTCGTAGACGTCTTATCGGAATAGTCTTTTGGAAAATCCAGAATACTTTTCCGATTTGATCTGATCTGTCGATCACGGACACGCGTCCGCCTGGCATATTTCTAAGAAACGGAACCATCGTGGCGGAAATTTCACGTGGTGATGAAGAATCTTTTCTCTCTCTGCGCCGTTGTGCCGTTAACGTGTGTTGAACCACGACGCGCTCGTTTGGGTCGTGGGTTGTCAGACCCTCCTTTTCCCGCAAAGTGCCCTGGGGGCGGAAAAAGCAACTGTCTGCATTAAATGCGATGGAACTGATCGTGCCGTAAACCGCGCTCGGCTCCGGCGAACGTTTAAATCTTTAGGAGTCCAAGAATTGGGGCTTTGCCCGCATTGCTCTCTGCCTCCTAGCCTTCTTGATTCCTTCTTCCTCCTCTTCGTGCCATGGCCGAGAGCCCGTTGGTTGACGACCTATGGCCGCGCTCGGAGATGACCGAGACGAAACTCGTGTCTTCCCTAGAACTAACTCTCATCCAATCAACCCGTCAAGCCGAGTTCCGAAATGTCTGGGGCGAGAGAGTTCCTGAACCCGAATCCGGCTGGCTGGTTATCTTCCCCGACTTTTTTCGGTGCGGGTTCTTCTTGCCTCCTTCCACCTTCCTACATTCGATCTTCCTGTTCTATCGGGTTGAGGTGGTGAACCTTGACCCAGCATCGTACACTCTCTTGAGTGTGTTCGCCCATCTGTGTGAAGCTTTCCTCGGAGTCCGGCCATCATTGGATTTATTCAGATATTATCACAAGATGGAGAGGACCAAGAAGAAGGTAGTGGGGGGCGCGAGCATCCGCCTTCGAGAAGATATGGCCGCGGAATACATTGACGCCACCGGGATCCGATCCTTCCCCGGATGGGAGCATGAGTGGTGCTATTGCCGTCCATCGATCCCCTTGAGCATAAGGTACTGGGGAACTCCGCCCGACGTGGCATCCACTTGGACCGACGAGACCCTGCTCGACTCCCATCTCCAGCACCTGGTCGGGGAAGTTAAGGTTCTCCGAACCCGAGGCCTGTCCTCGGCCGATGTTGTCGCCGACTTCATCAGGCGCGGAATTTGCCCCTTACGGTTCAGGAAGACAGGCGCTTGGGAATCAACAAGCGATCCATACCAGCGGCGGAGAAAAATGGGTAAGCCTTTTCCCTCACAACCTAGCAAGAAGGACTTGTCAGGGTGTCCTAACTCTTTCTTTGTTTCAAACAGCCCTCTCGGAAGCGGAGGTGTCCGAGAAGGTAAAAACTCTCTTCAAGCGTGTACCTCCATCCGACCACCAGGGTATCCCCACGTCGCTACCTCTTCGACCTCTGCACGAGCGGGAAGAGGTTCTAGCGGTAATCCTTTCTTTTTTAGGGCCTTAGATCCTTCAAGCCCACCTCACACTAGTTTTGTGGGATGGACCCTCTCCGCAGAGAGAAGGACGTGGAATAGAGGATCCTGAAGCTGGGCCCTCCGTTTCTAGTCGACACTCGACCGCGGCTGAAGACCAGTGCGACGGGGACACCAAGCCCACCGAGAAGGTGGAAGAGGCTGCGCGGGGTGAATTGAGATCCATACCCCCGCCATGCCTTCGCGGAGCGGGAGATCCTTCGGTCCGACGAAGACGCTTTATTTCGCTAAAGAGGGCTAGGTACCATCCTCCCGCTTCTTGCTTTGCCGAGCCTACGCCCCTAGTCCCGGGTTCTGAATGCGACCTGCAGGGAAACTTCTCCATCGAAACCCGCCCCTCTTGCTGCTCCGCGGAGGAAGTTGTCTATCAGATTACTTCCTAGTCGGAGCCCAGTTGGCGTGGTATCCCCCCCCTTCACCCATCAAGGACCAGCCGGCGCCAGGTCACCCGGGCGGGGAAGCCTCGGTCGAAAATGATCCCATAGCGCTGCTCGGACCGTTGGTGGAGGTAGGAAAGGTTCCTGCTCGTCATTGGTTTCGTCAGATAATATTGTTAGCCTATCTGACCTTGGCGTTTTCTTCTCAGCGTGCTCATGATAGGTGGAATTCCGTTCGTAGCGAGGTCCAGTCACTTCATGGCGAGGTCCAGACACTCCGAGACCAATCGGCTCGGCTTTCCGATGCCCTTTCTCGGGAGAAAACACGAGCCTCGTCCGCTGAGGAGAATTTGTTGAAAATGGCGGACCGCCTATAGCTGGTGCTTACCACGGTCGGTGTGTCTATCCGAGCCACAGAGAGCTTGCCTGATCATCTGGTGGAACTGGATCGAGTCGCTCGAGATTTTTCTGGGCGTTTGCGCCTACCCGACTTGTAAATGCATAGCCTTCGTATGTACGCCAGACATGTATCGAATTTCTATCTTTTCTGATGGATGACTTCCGTGTCTAAGTCTTTGGACCAGCCCCCGACTGTCCACTCGAGGGATGCTCTCGAGCGGACAGTCGATCAGCCTCAAACGTAAAACCTCTGGAACTGATCGATGTTCCAGGAATTCGTTAGGACTCGGCCGTCTTCCATCGCTAGTCAGAAAGATCCCGGTCGAGTCACTTCGACTATCGTGAAAGGACCTTCCCATTTGGGAGACAACTTATTGCTATTGCTTTTATTTTGTACGAGTCGTAGCACGAGGTCTCCGACTTGCAGTGAGCGTTGTCGAACATGTCTGTCATAGTAACGACGGAGGTTCTGCTGGTAGCGGGTGGCCCGGAGCAGAGCCTGGGTCCGTTTTTCCTCAATGAAGTTGAGGTCATCCTCTCTTCGAGGATTTCTTCCTCGTCGGTGTACAATTCTACCCGTGGTGATTTTAGGGTAAGTTCGCATGGCAGCATGGCCTCGGCTCCATATACCAAGCCGAACGGTGTTTCTCCGGTGGCCCGATTGGAGGTTGTCCGTAAAGCCCAGAGGACGGAGAGTCTATCGAAGACGCGAGTTTTCATCCCCTGGAGTATAAGTCCGTTGGCGCGTTCGACCTGTCCGTTGCTCTGTGGGTGTGCAACCGAGGCATAGCATATCGTGGTGCCGAGCTCGGTGCAGTACTCGATGAAGTCGGAGCTGGAGAACTGAGTACCGTTGTCGGTTATGATTCTGCTCAGGACGCCAAACCTGGTCATAACGTTTCTCATTATGAACCGCTTGGCTGCTTCCGATGTGATCTGTGAGACAGGTTCGGCTTCGATCCATTTGGTGAATGTATCGATCGTGACGAAGAGGAACTTATAACCCCCGGATGCCACCGGGAATGGCCCTAGGATATCGAGGCCCCATGCGGCGAATGGCCATGACAAGGGAATTGTCTGTAATGCCTGGGCGGACTGGTGAATGCGTCTGCGGTGAAATTGACACTGACGGCATCGCTTCACTAACTCGCTCGCGTCATGTAGGGCTGTCGGCCAATAGAATCCTTGTCTAAAGGCCTTTCCGACCAGGGTTCGGAAAGATGCATGTGCCCCGCACACCCCTCCATGGATTTCTTCGAGTAATCTTATACCCTACGTCTGAGGGATACACTGCATGAGCACTCCGTGAGCCCCTCGTCGGTAGAGGGCCCCATCGACTAGGGAATACATCCTAGCACGTCGAGCAATTTGCTCGGAAAGCGTATTGTCCTCAGGTGTCGTTCGATCGAGAAGGTACTTGCGGATGGGCTCTATCCACGAATCTTCAAGATCGAGGGGAGCGACGAGACACCCCGCCACTCCCCTCGGAGCGTCAATACCTGGTGACACCCTTGAGTGGTGCTTAACCACCGCTCCTTCGTCCCCGGGTTCAAGAGAAACCACGGACGGCGTCGAGATCCTTTCTACAAGGCCCCGGGTGGGCATGGAGACCGTGAGGAAGCTAGGCGGGCAAGACTGTCGGCTTGGCAGTTATCCTTTCGAGGGATATACCGTACTTCAAAACCGGCGAATTTCTTCTCTAGCTTTCTCACCTCCGCAAGGTAAGCCGCCATATTCGGGTCTGTGGTCTGGTACTCCTTGGACACTTGTCTTGCCACCAACTGCGAGTCTCCGTTCACGAGAAGGCGGCGAATACCGAGTGCTGAAGCGACTCTGAGACCGGCTAGCAACCCTTCGTACTAAGCTACGTTATTCGTGGCCGGGAAGTCAATCTGTAGTATGTACTGTAGGCGTTCTCCAGTCGGAGAGGTCAAGATTATCCCAGCCCCCGCGACTTTGATGGTTAGGTAACCGTCGAAGTGTAGTGTCCAAATGTCGTCCTTTACTGCTGGTGACGCCGAATAGTCAGGCTCCGTCCATTCAGTGATAAAATCAGCGAGGACTTGCGACTTGACCGCCGTGCGCCGAACGAAGTGGATGTCGAACTCTCCGAGCTCAACAGCCCACTTGGCGATTCGACCGATGGCCTCGCGGTGGCGGAGGATTTCTCCCAAAGGGTAGGTGGTCGGGACCGTGACCGTGTGAGCTTGGAAATAGTGTCGAAGCTTGCGAGATGTGGTGAGGACCGCGTATAGGAGCTTTTGAACTTGAGGATAGCGCTCCTTGGGTCCGTGCAAGATCTCGCTGACGTAGTACACTGGTTTCTGGGCCTTATCACGGTGCTCGGAAGTTCCGCGTTCCACCGTCCACACTCCGCTGACCGCGGACGGCCCGACTGCGATGTAAAGCAGTAAACCTTCCTCGGGATTAGGCGCGACCAACACCGGGGGGGTGGTTAAGTATTCTTTGAGCTCTTGGAATGCCGCTTCAGACTCCGCTGTCCACTCGAAGCCGTCGTGTTGTCGCAGATGTTTAAAGAAAGGGATTCCACGGTCTCCTAGTCGGGATATGAATCGACTCATGGCCACCATGCAACCCGTGAGTCTTTGGACGTTTCGGACCGTTTTTGGGGACCTCATCTCCGTGATCGCCTGTATTTTATCGGGATTTGCCTCAATTCCCTGGTGCGATACCAAGAAACCGAGTAGCTTTCCGGCGCTGACTCCGAAGGTACATTTCTCCGGGTTCAACATTACTCTGTTCCTCCAGAGGTTGGTGAATGTTTCCAGTAGGTCCGAGAGCAGGTCTTCTTTCTTCTTTGTTTTCACGACGAGGTCGTCGACATATGCTTCAACATTTCGATCAATTTGGCTGTGGAGGGCAAGCTGCATTCCGAGTTGATACGTTGCTCCCGCGTTTTTTAGTCCGAAAGGCATCTTTGTGTAGCAGAATACCCCGAACAGAGTCACAAAGGAAGTTTTCTCCTCATCCTCCCGACACATGCTTATTTGATGATAGCCCGAATAGGCGTCGAGAAGGCTTAGATAGTCGCACCCTGACGTCGAGTCCACTATCTGATCTATTCTGGATAAGGGGAAAGCGTCCTTTGGGCAGGCCTTGTTGAGATCCGTGAAATCGACACACATCCGCCACTTCCCGTTGGCTTTCTTGACCATAACTGGATTGGCGAGCCGTTCGGGGTGCTCGACTTCTCGGATAAACCCGGCTTTCAGGAGTTTTTCGATTTCCACCTTGATGGCTTCTTTCCGATCCGGGGCGAATCGCCGTAGTTTTTTGCTTCGCTGGTACGGCGTCCTGACGGACAGCTAGCCTGTGCTCAATCACTTCCCTGGGGATCTCAGGTATATCGGATGGTTGCCACGCGAAAACGTCCGAATTGCCCCGAAGAAAAACGATGAGCGACGATTCCAAGTCTGGATCAAACGTTGACCCGATCCGGACTGTCTTGGAGGGCTCTGCTGGATCCAGAGGAATTACTTTTACCTCGCCGTGGGTTTTCACGGCCGTGCTGGTCTTCGAGGGCATATGCTCCCCGTCCCCCAGGAATGCTCGTACGTGGTCGAGGCTATGCTTATCGCAGAGGAGCGCTTCTCTGGGGGAACATCTCACCGCAAGGACTCCCTTTGGGCCTGGCATTTTTACGCACTGGTAGGCGTAGTGCGTGGCCGCCATAAACTTAGCCAGAGTAGGTCGTCCCAAGATAGCGTTGTATGCTGTTTTGAAATCGACTACATCGAACAGGATTTTCTCTGTTCGGAAGTTCTCCGGCGTACCGAAGGTAACCGGGAGCGTGACTTGCCCGATCGGCGTGGCCGACGAGCCCGAGACGATACCGTGAAAAGCATATTGAGGGAGCTCCCTCCATCTATTAATACGCGACCCACTCGGCAGTTGTTGATCGTTGGCTCGACCACAATAGGGTATCGTCCCGATCGAGCGCAATTTTCGGGGCAATCGGTCTGGTCGAAAGAAATCGTGACCTCGGACCACTTGATCGCTCGAGGGACCCACGGAACACTCACGAGAACTTCTCGGGCGATCGCCTTGTATTGCCTCTTGGATTCGTAAGAGGTTGATCCCCCGAATATGTGCTCGATTGCTCTGACATGCCCCTAGAAAGGCTCAGGGGTGGAGTCACCGTCGTCGGAAGTCATTTCCCGACTGTTATTAGCGACCTGAGGATTCTCCTCGTGGAACTTCTCTCTTTCTTCCCGCAGATACTTCTTGAAGATGCGACACTGTCGCAGATCATGCGAATCGGTCTGGTGAAAATCGCACCAGGGCTTGGATGACTTGTCGGAGGATGTGGTAGGTTTATCCTTGGGGCGTGGTCGCCAGGTGCGCTTTTTGGAGATCTCGGCCATTACCTCGTCGGATCTGATCCTTTTCTCCTTGTTCCCTCCGGAGGGCTTCTTCTTGCGCTTAGTCTTGCGCGAATCGCCCCTTGACCGGAGAGGAGAACTGGTCGACTCGCCCCGCTGTTGCTTGATGTAGCGCAGGGTTTCCTCCGCACAAGCGGCCTTCTCGGCCAGATCCATGAGTTGCCTGGTGGTTTTCGGCGGCCGCATGATCAGGTCATGCGTGCACATCTCGTTCCTGCTGCCCCGAGTGAAGGCGCGGATGACATCCGAGTCCGTTATCTCAGGGATAGTGTTGTGGACTGCACTAAACCTCTTGGTAAACTCTCGGAAGGTCTCGTCTGGTCGTTGGACGACAAGGAATAGATCGTCGACCCGACCAGGTCTTGGGAAGGTACCCTGGAAGTTCCCGAGTAACATGTCGCATAGCTGTCCCCATGAACGAATCGTTCCTTGGGGTAGATTCGTCAACCACGTCCTTGCGGCTCCTCTGAGAGCGGTAGGAAGATAGTTAGCCATAACCTTCTCGTCTCCGCCGGCTATCTCGATCACGGTGGTGTAGATCTGAAGGAATTCCACGGGATTCGTGGTTCCGTCGTACGATTCTAGCGAGCCGGGCTTGAAACGAGAAGGCCAGCGTACCTGACGGAGTTCCTGGGATAGCGCCTGGCATCCACTGAAGGACCCCCGATAAGGCGTATTCTCGCCGCTATTCGAGGTCGAGGTTCGGTCCCAAGCATTGGCGTTTTGTACGTGGTCTCTCCGAGAAGGCTATTGCTCCTGTTGGCACCTTTGGCGGCGGCGTTTGTCGAGCTGTTCTCGGAGGTGAACCGGTGGTCCTCCTGAGGAGACCTGTTCCTGGGGTGTCGTCCCTCTCGATCGCGTTCTTCTAGCGGAGGAGGGGTGTCCACCCGAGCAGAGCTACGGGCCACCGATTGGGCTCGAGAAGACTCGGCCTGGTTCTGAGCCTCTTGGAGGTCAGCCCCCAGCCGTTGCAGCCACTGCACACCCGCGGGTGTCGATAAATCCGCCACGGGAGGCTGTGACAGCAGATTGCGCACTTCCGCAAGTCTACGAGCAGTTCGGGACACGTACTCCCTCGTTTCCGGGGGGGATCTCTCCACAGCGGCAGGCAGGTCTCCGTTCCGGCGAGGAGTTCTTTCCCCGGCGGCGGGTAAGCCCCCGTTCATGTGGGAGGCAGCCATCGCATTGTGCTGCTGCGAGCCCCCGGGCAGATTCTGATCTTCGAGGCCTTCTCGACCATCGTCGATCGCGAATACCATCCGAGGTCCTTGACTGGACAATGTGTACTCGTATTCCATCACGTTGTCCTCATCGGACGCGACGTGGGTACTATCTTGATCGTTCTCATGATCAGAGTTTGCAGGAGAGATTCCAACCATGGGGCTGGTCGTTCCTGCCGGGAAGTCGTCGTTCAAGACCAACTTCCCGCTGAAGGCCCTGGCGCACTCAGTTCTAAAGTGATCTGCTTCACCATCCAAGTCCTCTCCAGGGGCGTACTCTCTGAAATCCACTCGATCCGTAACCGGGTACGGGTCCATTGGGTCAAAGTTGTCATAGAAACCCTGGTCCGATTACCCAGTACGGGGCGAGATTGCGATCGGTTTTCCTGCCGGGTTTGCTTCTTCCTCCTCGGTCGAAACCGGTGAGGGCTGGGCAACCGGCGCTGGGATCTGATCGCGCTTAGTTGCGCGTCCTGCCGACTCTGATTCTTCCTGGACGGCTTGGTCCGGAGAGGTCCCCACGGTCGGTGCCATCTGTCGACGATCGGTGAATCGGCGATCTTACGGTATTTATGGAATGATGATTACTGGGGGGTAGGGACCTCTAGGGCCCAAGTGCCAGGGATTCTGACAGCAGGGGACAGCCGTTTTTATACAGGTTCGGGCCTCCCTCAGGATAATAACCCTACGTCCTGTTGCTATATATTGATGGAGAACACGCTTTACAATGGGGGGTGTATGTTAGTGGCTACCCTAGGCCTAATGGTAGACTAATCTATGCTAAACCGCCGGGCTCGACTCCTTCGAGGCGGCGGGTCTTCTAGGGCTTCGCCTCCTGAGATCCTATGCTGCTTGTGCTGTGACTAGATTGACCCGTCCTCCCCTATGGGATTGCTGATCCTTATATAGGGGGTTCCCAGGGTCGTACCGGACGTGGACTTACGTCCGAGTAGGACTCTGGTTTCCTTAAACGTCGGGATTGACTTCCTAGTTTAAGGGGAGTCTTCCCTTCCTGAGAGGGGTTACCTTGCCGTCCAGGGATCCTTACCGGGTACGCTGTACCTTCCTAAAGTCCTGGGATTCTGTATACGGATACCCCTTGTCACACCCTGTTTTTCGTTAATCGGGATTTTATAAAACCCAAAACCCTAAGCGCGTATATGCGTATGTGTTCAGACGTATTTGCCGGATTCTTGGACCTTCAGCATCTTCTCATGCATAGCATTTCATGTCAGCATCCGAGGTTGCCTCGTCATCGCATGCATAAAAATCCAAACCCTAATCGGAGCTCATGCGCCGTATGTGCTCGAGCCCCGTTCAAACCCTAACCCTAGCGGCAACTCGTCCGTTCTTGTTCCCGACCTCCAAACCCAAACCCCAACTTCCCCGTACCCTACCACGACCCTGCCGTCGTCGGAAACCCTAAAAACCTCATCTGACGCCTAAAACCCTAATTAGGTTTTCCTTCCCCAGAAATGAAGAAAGTGTTATCACATGCACTTTTATTTCTCCAAAAGGTCTAGAAATTTACCAGTAGCTCCTTGAATATATTCCTCACCACCTTATAAGATAAAAGTTGGAAGTCCAGTTCAAAAATTTTGAATTACATTCAAAATTCCAGTTAGGTCGAATCTCCTCTTTGAACTGCAGCTACTCTCTTCCCCACTCGAAAAATTCCACAAAAATTACACGACACTCATCTCTGTATCCTTACTCCATTTCTGTAAAAACACCTTCCTCTCCAGTGCAACAATTAACCAGGGCATCCATCAAACACTTTACCTCTATTCCTCCCCCTCTCATAATTTCATCCCAGCTGCCAACCACTTGCTCCAGGGGCTGGCCAGCAACCTCACTTCACTCAGAGCACTGTCCTCTACATGATTCTTCAGTGCTAAGTCGAAGCCACAGGGTTTCAACCCTTCTATCATCTCATGTCAACTTGGGCAATGGTAAATGGCTTGTACTTTAATATCTAAACCCTGTCCTCGTTGCTCCCAATACTCAAGCAAACGCAGACATTTCCCCATTCCCCTCACCTCAGCAGCAGGCCCTGGCAATAGGGTTCAACCCTCCCCTCAGTTCATGCCGGCGTCGGCAAGCCATGGCAGACCTCCTCTGCACCGCCCCTTGGCAAACCCACCGTCCATTGTCCTCCCTAATCTCCTTGGCACCTGAGGCTGGCAATGCGCCCCACCCTGGCAACCCGAAGCTCTCCTTGGCATGGCCATGCCGCCCGGGACCCCGCTGGCCATGCTCTGGACACGCACACCACGCCCCGGCAGGCCGACCCCCCCCCTTCCCCGTCAACTCCCCTCTGCGCGTTGAGCAGCCGCTGTCGCTGCTGAGCCAAGTCCACGCCGTGGCCGTCCTTCACCACACTCTCAATGCCACGCCGCCCGACATGTCCTCCGGCGAGGTACACGTCTAGGTCCAGAAGCCAGAGCTCGGTTCTCACCCGCGGCTATAAAAGGCGCCCGAGCTCGTTCTTTTTCTTCACCAACTCTCCCCTCCTAAGCCGCACCCCCAGCCAAGCTCTCCTCCAGCTCCAACTCCCTCCTTTTCTTCCCCAGCGCCGAGCGCCCCCACCAGACCCGCTGAACACCAGCTCCTCTCCACGCCAGCAACCGCACAAGCTTTCTAATAGCAAAAATGGAATCCTCTTAAACTCCTGAGCTCAACCGTACCAGCCATTTCCCCTAATTCCTCCTAACGCCACCGCAATTTCTCGCCGTAGAGTTCGCCGGAATCTCACCGGAACCCTAATCCCTCACCGGAGCTCCTCCCCGCGCGCGTTTCCTTTCTCCCCTCTCTGTACCGACCGGTGGGCCGCCCGACCGAAGCGGTACGCCGCCCCTCGCCTCTGCCAGCGGGCCCGAGCAGCAACCCGGGGCCACTGTCAGATTTAAGGAAGCCGGCGCCGACTTATCCACGTCACCCCCCCCCCTTCGGTTGGATTAAACCGGCCGGCTCTCTCTCTGGTTCAGTGCTCTATTCCCTCTGGTTCAGCCGGTTCACCCAGTTCCAGCCCGAATCTCAAGAAACTTCCCAAATAAAAGTTGTCCCAAATTTTATTTCCCATCTCTTCTATATAGGACATTTTTCGAAAATCCCAATTCTTCTCTCTGTATAGCCCAGTCCAGTAGCCACTTCCAATTCAAACCTGTTTTTAAAACTTCCATTTGAAATGCATTCAAATTAGGGCACTCCAGTATACTGATCTCCAGCATTTTCCTTAGCTTTGCACTAGTTGCATTCATGCATTCATGATTGCTTAGCTTAGAGTTTAAAAAAGAATAAGTTAAAGCCATGAAACCCTAACTCATGAGCATGCATTATAGTCTTAAACTCTTTTCCAATTTGAACTTGATTAGGAGATCTATCCCAAGTACCCAGTAGGTTTAAAGTCCATATTCCCATATAGCTTAGTAGCCATTGGTTCGTTTGATGCATAAGTCCAAGAGCCAGAGAAAACATGTGCTTATCCTCCGAACATTAGAAACCCTAATCGACACTTCGTGCATTTTGTTCTTCTTAGTTTTAGCACCACCAAGTTAGGATCTTCAAGAAATGTTAGAACCTGGCATGCACGCATACTGAATTTTATTATTTGATTCTCGTAATACTCGGTTCTTATTTGAAGTTTTCCGAACGTGTAGTTGACGGTGTGAGGTACGTGCGCCAGGACGAACCCGAAGCATCTCCGCGTCCGGAACCGAGCCAAGACCTGCCAGGCAAGCCTCCGCCCTTGATCATGTTGAATCCCAGATTTACGAAACATTACTTTGTTTATAAACTATGCATGCTATGTTTTTACACTTTATTTTGTGTAGAGTAGATATTCCCGATGATAGGAAACCCTAGTCCGACCCTGTAATCCTTGTCACCTTAGGACTACTGTACTCCGGAGAATTATCGGGAACCTAGGATAGAGTATGTATATATATGCTTAGCCCCGCAGTAGTTGAATTAGGTTTTCGAAAAGGGAAAGGAAAGCAATACCCATATTTCATGTGATGGAATATCGAAACGGACCGTCGCGTCCGGTTGTAGAGGTGCATGGAAGGTAGGATATGCATGGGCTGGGATATTCTACCAAAAAGGGTTCTGTGGAACCGAGCTAAAAAGGGAGAAGATTTTGATCCGGGTTGGTAATGAAGGGTGTTTGTAGGGAGATGTTAAAGAGCGAGGTAAGGCCCGTCGTGGTTCTCGCTGCCCGTTATCGGGAGTGGTGTGGAGTCCTTCTCGGATCACCTAAGGACCTGTCTTAAGTGCCGTTTGGCCAAGTTTTACAGTACGACCACATGTCCTTTGTGGGAAGGACTTGATCTAGTAACCGTCCTGGACTAGCATGAACCCGTGGGCAGTTAGTAGAGTGCAGGTGGGGCGGGTAGCTCCGAAGAGAGCTAAACCCGTGGTTAACGAGGTTTGGTTCGCCACAGAGTTGGAACACCAACCTCCTCGTAGCAGGGATACTGTCTCGAGCTAGGTGTGGGACATGTCCTTCTGACGGGTTCATGGCTGGGTTCACACCGGCGAAGAGTCTCGTTGTACTAGCTCTGGTAGTATGCAGTGCACGGTATGCCCAGGGTGAACTACATCGTGTGGGTAAAGTCGTACAACCTCTGCAGAGTGTTAAAAACTATTCGGATAGCCGCGTCCGCGGTCACGGACGAACTTGGTCGGGCCACACTAAAGTAGTTTTGGCTTTCTGAGCCCAAAAAGGATTTCTGGGATATGGGTTTAAGGACGTGAACCGTCGTGTTCACAGGGCAGTTTGCCAAGTTCCCGTCGTATCGGGAGGTGTGAAGTCGGGTTTTCCCGTAGCTACGGGCAAACCTTAGAATCCCCGTAAGTACGAGGTGAGCGTCGTCTACCTGAGGAACCGGGTGATTGGGAACCCCGTAAGTACGAGGTGAGCAGCGTATCCCTGTGGAACCGGGTAAGTACCGTGCTGTACCGTTGTAACGGTAAGCACAAAAGTGAACTCCCCGTTGCAACGGGCGAGTGTTTTGAGCAGTACCCTATCTCGCCGCGTCGAGATGTTTTTGATAAAATCGCTTTTACATCTATGTACCTATTTACAATGCAAACTTACTTTCTCGCACAACATGAAACTTAGGATAGAGCCTTGTTATTGTTAAATTCCGAGCATGTTCATATCCGTATTAAAACTCCCCGGCGGAGTGCTTGCGAGTACATTCAATGTACTCACCTGGCTTGTTATGTGGCCAGACGAAGAGGAGGAATACCAGTCTGGCAATAGCGACAGCGACTACGAGGCGTAGGGTTTCTCCCCAGTCTGTTGCCTGTGGTTCGGCATATAGATGGGCTATCCACCGTATTTTTATTCCGCTGCTGTTCAATTCGGCCAATAGGCCCGGTTTGTAAGAACTAAAGACCAAGTATGGTCGTTGTTTGTAATAAACGATGTATGGTATGGTTATGCTATCAAGTACGTGTGTGTATCGACTATTGATCCAGGGATCGATACAGTGAACACAAGGGTTTATCCGGCCATAAAACCGGGTAGTCCACACCCCTAATTCGCGGGAAACTGTACTATTCATCATCAACTTAGAACTTGCAAAATTAAGGCGACTTAGATACCTACCTCTTATCAGGAGGAATCTAAGCTAAGACAATCCAGTACCTGCAAACAGAACAGAAAAACAATGTCAAGACTATGGCATAATTTTCCCTCAGCATAAGCCCACAGGAAACTGAGAATGGAAATTGGTATCATAGAAAATTAACTAGTACTAATTAATCATACTAATAATGAATATTCGTCTAATCTCATGAACACGGATGCAATTAATATAGAATTTAGTAGATTAATCTATGTTTGGTGATATTATCTCTGTGGTTGATGTAGAGGAAGAAGATGATCTCAAGTTTGATGAGCACACCAACGACGTGGTTGATCTTCAAGCCAATCGAAAGCGCTCTCCAAATTAGTTTAGAGTGGTAGACGTAATAGTAATACTTAATTAAGTGATAGAAATGTTCTCCATTATAAAGAGTTCTTGACTTAGAATCTAACCATTTTATGTTTAAGCCTTTCAATCACATGTTCCCGCCTCACGCTTACGTGAACTCAAGCACCAAAAGTAATTAACTTAAAATCATTTCCAATTTCACAGACCAACCAGCGCACCTAAGCCTGTAGTGCTTTTTCCGGGCACTCGCCCTGTTCGCCGCTCGCTCGAGTTAGCACGTCACGTTGACCTGGACGCGTGTGCGCGAAATCTGTACCTATATAATGGGAAGGAACGAACATATCCCCATCTCTCTGCGTCTCGAATCAATCGTATAGAGCGGTGCGTATTAGCGGAGGAGCAGAGGACAGGAGAAAAGAGAGCAAAGTGCTGGAAGGGAAGGCGATGGTGGAGGACTGGAGGACACCGACATGCCGGTGAAGATGCAGCTCGAGGCCATGTCCGCGGCGTCCAAGGCCCTCGACCGCTTCGACCTCCTCGTCTGCCGGAGCAGCGCGGCTCACAAGAAGGTAAGCATGCCAATCCCCAATGAACTGCTCTGGAAGATACAAGCTAAAAATACTTCATCATATGTCGATTAACTATGGCGGCGCTGCTAAAAAAGATTCAATTCGATGATCTAAAATAAATAAATTCAATTCGAAATGGCTGCAGGAGTTCGACATGATCCATGGGCCAGGATGGCAATGCGTGGTCGGCTGCAGCTCCGGCTGCTACTTCACGCACAGGGAAGGGAGCTTCATATACTTCAAGCTGGAGTCGCTCAGGTTCCGCGTATTCAAAGGCGCGACGGACTGACAACCACGGCCGTGCTGATCAGCTGGCGCCGGACGTCTTCTCCCTGTGGTTTCGATGATTACGGGGCGTCAGCTAACGTTAAGGAGGCGTTTGGTTGAAAAAATTGTAACACAAACGGTAGCGTTTTTAGAATAAGACTGTAAACATAATGGGTCAAAACCGATTTTGTTTGTTTCATGGAAGTAATGGTATACAAATACAACGCAATGCCTGGTACAAAAACAGTATTTTAAATAGAAGAGAGGTTGGCATAAAACAGGTCCAACAGTCGAATCCAAGAGTAGATTGGATGAAACATTCAAAAATAAAATTAGCCGAGTAACATATCAAGCAGACTGTCCCCATCGCCTATCATACTCGCCATTCAGATCTGCCGCCTCGTCACCGGCCGATGCCAAGCTGGCCGCCCCTGCTATGAGAAGAGTCCACTACTATAAAAACGATTTTTCTAGAACCCTCGTCTCAGACGGTTTTAGTAAAACCGATTGTATTAAAATAATCTCAGTCGATTTAAGAAATAAATCGACTGAAATAATTACCTATCTCAGTCGGTTTTTAAAAAAAACCAAATAAAAAGTATTCCAGTCGGTTCAAACAACGAACCAACTGAGGTAGACAAAATATTGCAGCTGGTTTCTTTTAAGCCGGCCAGCCCAAATACTAGCCGAACCCTACTAGCTACCATTCTCGATCTTTCTCAACCCAATAGGCCGAACTCATCCCCTTCTCAATCCTCCACCACCGCCCTTCTCAACAATCTCAACCCCTTTTCCAATCCCCTTCTCAACCCCTATCTTGCTTCCTTCGTCGCTGCCCCTCTCTACCTCTCCCTTCTTCAATTTCTGCCCTAGTTGATAGCCGAGCAACTCAGTGGCGGCGGGAGCAACACGGTGGTAGCCGAGCTACTCCAGATCCAGATCCTTGAAGGCCACGAGGAGCGCAGAGAGGTCGTGGGCGGGGAGCATAGCGAGGTCACGGGCGGAGGTGCGGTGAGGTACCGGAGGAGCAGAGGTAGGGAGCGGCGAGGCTGGCGGGGAGGCCACGCCAGCGATGAGGTATTCATCTATCTTCTTCTTCCTTCTTCAATCCTCCGCTCTAGCTGGTAGCCGAGCGACGCGGTGGCGGCGGGAGCAACGCGGTGGCCACGAGGAGGCCTCCAGATCCAGATCCTTGGAAGCCACGGGGAGCGCGGCGAGGTCGCGGGCGGAGGAGCGGCGAGGTCCCGGAGGAGCAGAGAAGAGCTGCCTATCTTGCTTATTCCAATGCTAGCTTCTTGCATGTTGCGCTCTCCCCTTCCCTTCTAGCGAATATTGACGAGTTCGTTTTGTTGTGTGCTACATGATCAAGATCCATATCGCATGGAGGAGGGGTTCGCTACAGGACACCACGGCGTCGAGGAGGGCCAGCTGCACCTGGTACATGCCCACGGAGACGTTCATCGTCGTCCTCACCGCCGGCTTCGCATCCCTATTCCTGATTTTGTCTTCACTAGCGAGCTTGAGCTCCGGTGTAGGAGGGAAGGGAAAGATAGAGGGGAGACAGCACAGGCGGAGGAGCAACGGCGAGGAGGTGCAGCAATCGAGGAGAGCAGCAGGATGACTTTTTTTTTACTTTTTAGTGAGTATTAGAGTCGGTTCTGTATTTTGACGGGCTGAGTTTCTCGACTTTCAGAGTCGGTTCCGTATTAGACAAACCGGCTGAGGTTCTCAATTTTTAGAATCGGTTCAAAAAATATTAGTAGCTCCCTTTGCTTATAGTCGTCTCTGAAACTGGCTGTGATGGCCATTTTTAACCGACTGAGAAGGACGTTTGTGTGGTAGTGGTTGTTGTTGCTTGCAGAGAAGAGGAACTCATGGGAAAGATGTGGCGCCGACGTAGCTCAAAACCCCTCCACGCACATCTCCGTTGCCATCTCGGAGTTCTGGACGCCACCCGTGCCCCAGGATCAAGAGGCGGCAGCGCTTCTACCTTTTCCGGTGCACGAGCTTCTTGAACTGCTCCATGTGGCTGCCGCGGCGTGTCCAATTCCGCATCCAGCCTCCCCTCACGGTACGCAGGTACTTGTTGCCGAAGGCCACGGCAGGCACTGCCCGCTCCTTGAGGCAGCTCTCCCGATTCCCGAAACACAGGCCGCGATGCAGTGCTTCTTCTCCTCCACGGCGTCCCTCCACCTCCCCGTTCAGCGCCGCCGCTGCTGCTCGCATAGTGGAGGAGATGGGTTAGCGGCACTTTTGTTAAAAAGATCGAGAGAGAAAGAGGTCAACGGTGCTCCTAGGTAGGAGAAATCGAGCAAGAGGGGCCTTGGGAGCCTGAACGGTATCGTAAAGCGAATACACTCCTACCTGGGCGTTATGAGTTTTGAATAGGGCTGTAACGTGATTACGTGAGAAACGATTATGGGCCAGCTGAAAGAAACAGAAAATAACGGTTTCAAATGCCACTACAATCTGATTACAATAAAAAAGAAACAGCGAACCAAACACGTTTTAAAATGTACTCATAGGATGGGAATACGTTGTAACGTGGTGGAAGAAGCTTGCGTGCGAGTAGGTGAATACGTCGAATTGTGGAATCGATGTTCAAGTACGAAGTTCCACTTGGTTGTAGATATGCGGATACCTCGATCAAGACTTCAGAAAAATTGGTGTATGAACTGTGGATGTTATCTGGAATCAAATTCTCGCGCTAACGGATTCCTTTTCTTTTTATCTGATTAGCATACTAAAAATTCTTAAAACATGCACTGAGATCAATTGATCCAGTTATAAATCTCGTTCAAAGACAACTGTGGATAAACGCGGTGCAAGTACGCGACAGGTTTTGCTGCCTCTTCCTTTGACTGAACGACCCCCACAATATTATCAGGATTCAAACCAGCGACCTAAGGATCAATCTGTGAATACTACAGTCCTCCGCTCTACCAACTGAGCTAAGGTCGGATTGATGCGAATTGCATCACTTAACGTCTCTTAAGCAACACTATAATTGAGTTCAATTGATTCACCATCCCATCACGCCCATTTTATGCTTTACCCTCACATGTTTTATGCACGAAATTAGTTTCGATCGAAAATCCTTTTTTATCCTAGTGGCATTGAGCAACGGTTGTGGTGCATGGAAGTAGCGGTGTTGTGCAGCAAATGATTGCAGTACTCGAGTAGATAGACCGTATTGATGACGGGGTATAGAATACATAGTCAATTCAATGAAGATGTACACTCATACTACACCGTGACATCAATTGGAACAACTATATCAGCAAGGACATAGGAGTATATATTAGGTGGAGATCCAGTTCTAGAAAGGTAAAGCTGACTACATTGAAGACTTTGCTTTGGTACCCGACCTTTCCCCTCTTCCGGTGACACAGAAGGAAAGCATTTGGAATTTTGGATACCGGGCAGATGCCGACAGGTTCATTTAGTACAGTTTCGTACAACTACACTAGCCAAATACAGTCTGAAAATACCTGAATACCAGACCGATACATGGTCTGTCCATTTTAACACTGACAAACGCTTCATGTCACTCTTGTTCGCCACTTCGCCCAATGCATGGCGCATCGCCACACGTTCGCGTGAAACAGCCGGTTTCCCCGAAGAATTTCTGTAATGGGAGCAAGAGCTGAGAGGCCTTCTTCTTCTTCTAGCTCCCGCGCACTCCCTGACCGTTCAATACGGGAAGCAGGCCAGAAGGGAGGCTAAGAATGGCAGGGCACTTTCTAATAATAAAGCATGCACCGCTCCCTAATTATGCTCCCCTCTCCCCTCCGCGACCGGGGCCTCCTTCCCTTCACCTTCTTCTCACCAGGACAATGCAGACGATGTATCGCGCCCGATCCTCCGTGGATTGCAGAGACTCACGGGAATCATCCGTTCGGAATTGATCATTTCGATCTTTTTCACCCCCTCACCTTTTTATTATCGCTCTGTGCGCGCATAATCTCGGCTTAATTCTTTCCATCGCCTTTGCATTCATTCGACGCACGTCGCTCGAGACCTCGAAAGTTGCGCGCTTTACAGGTACGCCGGTATCATATTTTCTCCCTCTTTCTCTCGCTGTGGAATCATTTTTGTTGCCGTTATCATGGAAACGAGGTTATGAGATGACATTGTGAAGTTACGGTAGGTTGGTGCTGGAGCAGCGGAGCTAGGTGCGGCGGTCGACGAGCATGGCGCGGGAGGAGGACCGGGGCCCGCCGGCAGACCACGGCGGCGGGGAACACTCCACAGGACCTTCCGGTAAGTAGTCAAGATCGTTCGACCGATCGCTGGATCGGCCGGCTGCGTCGCAGTCGATGGCATTGCGCGCATGCACGGCTTTGGTTTTCAAGAGGCGTCAGGTGCTTGCATGCAGAGATGGAGCTGATGAAGGAGAAGTTCGCCAAGCTGCTGCTTGGGGAGGACATGTCGGGGTCCGGGAAGGGCGTGCCGTCGGCGCTGGCCCTGTCCAACGCCGTCACCAATCTTGCAGGTGACTAGCTACTACCTGCCAAATCGGTCCTTCTCTATGGAACGAAAAGATCTATCTCACGGCAGGGCAAAATTGATGTAACACGTGCACAAGAATTCTTTGTTTTGCAATGACAACAAAGCTCTCGTTTGTACGTACCACCTTTTCTGTCAGCCTCTGTGTTTGGCGAGCAACGGACGTTGGAGCCCATGGCCTCCGACAGAAAGGCGAGGTGGAAGAAAGAGGTCGGCTGGCTTCTCTCCGTCGCAGATCACATCGTAGAGTTCGTCGCCAAGAAACAAGTCTTGGATAACGGCACGGAAATGGAGGTTCGGTTGAACGACAACAACTTGCATGCCTTCCTAGCAGCTCGGATATCACAACCACAGCAAGCTTTCTCCTCTCCAGTTCCGATAATCTCTTCACTCTGGCTCTGCTCGTTGCAGGTAATGGGCACGCAGCAGCGACGGGATCTTCAGGCGAGCATACCAGCTCTGCGCAAGATCGACACGATGATTCTCGTAAAAACTACTAACATCTCTGAAGCAATGCTGAAACTCGTGAGAAGAGAACAGACTAACCCTCTTTGCGATGAGCAGGATTACCTCGACAACTTCAAGGACCACAACGAGTTCTGGTACGTGAAGCGCGGCTCGTGCTCCGAGAGCGAAGAAGAGTCCCAGAGATCAGACGAGAAATGGTGGATACCAATCGTGAAGGTCCCCGCGAACGGGCTGTCCCCGGCCTCCAGAGGCTGGATCCAGCACCAGAAGGAGCTGGTGAACCAGGTGCTCAAGGCGGCGATGGCCATCAACGCCAACTGCCTCATGGAGATGGCGATCCCGGAATCGTACCTAGAATCGCTCCCCAAGGTATGTACGCACGTTGAGTGAGCTACTCGTGTTTCTTCAGGCGATCGATCCACGATGCAAAGATCGATCGATCGCTACTTCTAATGAACTGAATTCTTGATGGCATGGGATGGAATGCAGAATGGGAGGGCGAGCCTCGGGGACGCGCTATACCGGATCATAACGGACGTGGAGTTCGACCCGGACGATTTCCTGTCGACGGTGGACCTGACCTCGGAGCACAAGATCCTGGACCTCAAGGACCGCATCGAGGCGTCGGTGATCATCTGGAACAGGAAGGTGCACAACAAGGACGGCAAGTCGGCGTGGGGCTCCGCCGTCAGCCAGGAGAAGAGGGAGCAGTTCGAGGAGCGGGCGCAGACGCTGCTGCTCATCATCAAGCACAGGTTCCCCGCATCCCTCAGTCCACACTGGAGATCGCAAAGATCCAAGAAAATAGGGTAAGGATATTGCCACACTCGTACCATGTCATGTGCTTAATTGCTCGCTCTATTTTTCGGTGCTAACTGCGGACCGTCTCATCAGTGTGAGAAAATAATTAAGGAATTAATACGGGGACTATGGTTGGCCGTACTAGTTTCGTGCGAGCTCATGAAACATTGTCTTGTTCGCTAGGATGTCGGGTTTGCTCTACTTGAGAGCTACTCCAGGGTCCTGGAGAGCTTGGCCTTCAACGTCATGTCCCGGATAGAGGACGTCATCAACGCCGACAACGTCGCCAAGGAGAAGGCCAAGAAGGACGCGTCGTCCGCTCAGGCGGAGGCAGCGGAGCGCCACGATCCCCAGGAGGCAGGTGGCGCCGTGGGTCCCGACGGCAGCATTGCTGACAACAGGACGCTGCTCGACTTCATGGGATGGACCGGCGATGGCGAGGGGAAGAGTGACACGGCGCCGGCGACGACCGAGCCGGTCCAGGACGACGGGAGGCTGATGAAGCTACCCAACATCATGACCAACCTGAAGCAGACGTACATGGACAAGCTGGACTTCCTCGGAGGAGGGCATAGGAGCCCGCAAGGTCGCCATTAGAAGCGGCAAGAGATTTTGCATGTACTTCTTTCGTAGTGTACATATATACCGATAAAACTGGGCGATCGTTTGAGTATAGCCCGCAGTTTTTGACTTCCACTTCGAGTCTTGTCTGTATGATTCCAAGGGATTGACCAATATATCTGATCTAGAGCCATCTATAAATTTTAGATAAATTTAGAACTATTGTGACTTCCAACATGAAACGATGTAAGAAAGAAAATGGATCTGCTATTCCTCAGTCACCAAATTGTTATTTCTCACCCAACCAAACTATATATTATTAAATATGTAAACTATATATTATTAAATATGTAGTTATATAAAATAATTATGTAACTTTAGATCTAAAAATACGTAACTATCTAATAGCATATCTTTAGACTGAAGTTATACATAATTTTTAAAAATTACAACTACCTAATTAACTATTACATAGAGTTTAACGTTTTTTAGAAGTAACTTTTTCTCGGTCGATTTAGAAATAGAGACACTCCAATTTATTTACGCTGGAATTTAAGCGACGATTCTTCGCTCTTGTACCCGCGTTACAGTCAAGTATAATCTGAGCCCAACAACAGCAAAGAAAAAATTAGCTTCGCAAACCATGCATTCTAGAGCGCCGCAGGATAATACCTCAAAGGTAGAAAGCATCACATGTGCAGCTTATTATGAGATTCGAAGTCACCATCATTTTTGAATCTGTTGGGTACAAAACTGCTCTCATAAAATAACGCGACTAATGAGTCTACTATAAGGGCATATTTCGGGAGTTCAGCCAGTAAACATCACTGGTTGAATCCTTAGGAGGCTGCTGTAGCCTGTAGGTGATTTAAGACTTTATTCTTGGGGGGTGTTTCAATGCTATCATTCACTTCAGTTTTGTAACTGCAGCATGTATGGCATCTGCAAGATGGGGTACGGTCCTGGAGCTCAAACCAGCCATACTGATCCTCCTGCAAGAGAAATATATATGACTTTGTCAGTATGAACTAGTCACAAGGGAGACTTGAAAAACAAAGCTACCGAGATTACACCGGCAAAATTTACTGTGTGATAAACAATATGAACTGCAAAAGTTACACTACCAAAAAGTACAATTAGTACAACAATATTCCAATACATTGATGACAAGATACGCAAATAGCTGAAATAGACAAGTCATTACCCATCAGATGTCATGTAAATGTGGTATTCCTGCCTCATGAAGGCTACTTGCTCACTGTTGAGCCCAGTGAAAGTGAACATCCCAATCTGCTTAATGATGTGGCTCCAATCTCCAGGTGTTTCTGCATGATGTCACAAATGCTCAACACTTTGGTGTAGATTGAATACTTGTTAAGTCAAGATCAAAGGACCAAAATAGTTTAGCGTAGTACATGAAGTTTAGATTTCAAGGATTTTAAGCTCAGGAACTAGGTAAACACTGTAAAGAAAAATAGGAAGCCCAGCTATTTTACAGGTTTTTCTGACAATCCAAGAGGTTTTTGTTCACAACAATTTAATAATATATAGCTGCCGAAGAACAATTAGTTCAGAGCAATCGTCGGTCACAGAAAAAGGCAAATAACACCAAGTTGTGATAAAAGATCTTGGGAGACATGATAAGACTAAAAGGCCATCACCCAAGCTTCTTGGCGTATATAACATTAACTATGTTGCCAGCAAAGAGGAAACAGGGGAGTTGACAGAAACTAGTACCTCTGGTTTTCAGCGCATTAAAAAGCTGTTGCCTCATGCTAATTATCCTATCAGCCATGGCCTTCAGCTCCATAGTCCATTCATTGAACATATCACTAGTGAAGTAAGGAAAATAATCAATAACAAGAACTAAGCACTACCTTTTATTCCCTGGATCGGCCAATGTGCCTGTAGGCACACATTTCAACATAACACATCTTTGACAATTAACTAGAATTATGACAAGAATATTACCTGTCCTTAAGTATGGTAGCCACGATAGAGGCACCATGAAGAGGAGGGTTTGAATACATAGGCCTAATTACAAGCTTGAGTTGACTTTCAACCTTAACAGCTACATCAGCACTTCCACAAACCTGAAACATTAAGCTGCAATTATTCAGTTCATGCAACTGAATGAGACCTTCTGAGGCTCATGCACCGGTATGCCTTTTTTAAAAGAGAAAAGATACTCCATAAAGTTTGTCCGCATGGGCATCAAACTGTCCTAGAACCACTACCTTACTTTAACAATTAAAGCACAAGTGTCATATGGTTGTTAACTTATAAAAGATCTTCGGAGCTGATGGAACTACACAATTGTTCTCCTAGTTTCAACTGGATCTCCTACCTTCAACTGGAACTTTCCATCATCCAAGACTATTTAAACATCAGTGAACATCTCCTTCAATATTTTCCTAGGATAGGACAAAACAAATGAATGGTAGCTAAAGACCAAAATTATAGCCATCAATGGCTAATAGTGATTGCTAATTTCCTTTGTCTGATAAAATATACTTCTTTCATATTCCTCTTGACAAAATTGAGAAAGACAATGAAGACATTTGGGTAGGCCACTTCAGACCTGCTCAAACTGATCTATCTTAAGAAAATGACAAATATGAGATGAAATACAAATTTCCTATGTGCGAGACAAGTTCACCAAGCACATCTACTATATCATTAAAACAAGGGTAAAAGGAGCTTCCACGTACACTCTAAGAGGATTAAAATCCCCACATTAATTGGGAGAAAAGAGAAAGATCTCAACCATTCATGTCGGTGGGTCCAAATTATATGGTGCAAATTAATCAGATATAGATAAGAATTGTTACACTACACAACTGCATTTACAGATATATAGCAAACAACTGTACTTTCGAACATAATTGTATGCATTTTAGTATCTGGCCACACGATTGCGCGGCCAGTTTGGCTAGTTAGTTATTACCATCAATATCACAGGAAGATGCTGATCCATGACCTCAAGTCGAAGAACTAAGGGTCAGGCAACAAAGGTGAAATTAACAAGAATTAGAGTAAGATATCTTACAATGCTTAGAGCACCGACGCGCTCTCCATACAATCCCATGTTCTTAGCGTAGCTCTGAGCCATGAGCAATTCACCACCATCAGCAACAAACATGCGCACTGACTGAGCATCTTTGTCAAGGCTTCCACTTGCAAATCCCTGTACAGGTAAAGCATTTGAAGCACAATACTGAATCCATAGGCTATTTGGAAAGAAAATCTGTCACGTGAACAAAAATAAAAAAATTCTGCGGCTACTGAAAGAAAGAGTGCCATCAAATAGTCAGGTATCATGTTTCCTAAGAAGAAGCATCAATTAAGCATATCATTTATTTACTTGATAAGCACTGTCAAAGAATGGCAGCAGTGCTTTTGATCTCATCAGCTGCCTGATCTGTTCCCACTGATCCAAGGTTGGGTCTACTCCAGTAGGGTTGTGGGCACATGCATGAAGCAGTACAATTGCACCTGAAGGGGCTGAACCGAGGTCTTCTAGCAGTCCTGTAACACAAAAGCATATCCTTGATCAAATAAGAAAGATAAATGCACAACTATAACAATTCAGTGAAAGCATGCAAACAATCTGTGAAATACATGCACTTAATTCTTCACAAGAATATGGACTGTAAGTGGACTTGTGAAATTGCACATTGAGTGTATAAGATCCTGAAAATCATTAAAGCATGTCTAATAGCTCACATATGGAGAATCGAAATAGGTACCTTGGAAATCCAGTCCACGGGTTGCGGGATCATAGTAGCGGTAACTCCTAGCAGTCAAGCCAGCTAAGGTGAAGACTTTTGGGTGATTCCCCCAGGTTGGTTGCGGGATGTAGATAGTGCGCTGGAGGACATGTTTATGATTTAGCAATCACACTTTGAAATCAAGTGTAGCAGCCAAAAAAGGAGACAAGAAAGGTTCCTTACTTCATGATAGTGCCTTGCAAGAAATTCACCTCCCACCCGTAAAGAACCAGTTCCTGATAAGCATTGCACTGTAGCCACCCTATTCTCCTGAATAGCAGGACTATTGCAAGGAACATGATCAGTTCGTTGAATTACCAAAAACAGGAATAGACCACAAGTATTCAAGGAATTAAAGGAGAAGTTACTTTAGTGAGACAATTTTACTTCTTGTTATGAAGATTTTACACAGAAATATCATCAATTAAAGGTAGCGGATGAAGAAACACACCTGTCTGCACCAAAGATAAGCTTAGCACTCAGCTTATTGAATTCGGCCAACCCAGTGATCGGCAAATACTCCTTAACACGTGACCTAACCAAAGCAAGCAATAACAGGTCAAATAAAGCCATCACGAATCTCTACAGTTAGTGTTAGATACTTTTGACAATTTTTCTCACAGTAATTCTTATGTAAGCGCATCCAAGACACTCTCCACACATCACTAGTTTCTACTATACACAGGATGGAAATATTGGGCTATGTTATGTAACTAATGACAAGGAAAACTCGAATAGCAGAGCAGTACCCGGAACTGCAAGAAAACCTACAACAACTAATCCTATACGACAGTACAACATAGGGAAACCACAGAAAATGACCTGAGATGTATTATAATCAAGTAGGTAGAACGGGAAACGTCACTAAAAGACCGTAAGCCAACAATTATACTGGAGAATAAAGTATGACAGCCACACGATCTACTAACAAAAGGATGTCAACCACAGCACTTTCAGACTAAGACGCGTATTATCTAGAGATTAGATCTAGTAACTAGTTGAATTCGGACTTTATTCACTTCGAGGATACAGACTGAAAGCGTGAGATTTGAATCACTTGAGAAGCACGAACTCATGCAGATCATCTGGATTTGGGATCAGACTTACGGATTATGGACCAGCATCTGTTCGGCACGGTTGACCACATTCAGCACCAGGGGCTTCCCTTCCTGCTCCGATCACAACGCAAACTGGATAGTCAAATCCACCTCCAATCCAAAAGAAAAGAGCAACAATTCAATCAAAAGCCCCAAAACACCTCTAACCTCAGTCCGGTAGGCGCCGACGCCGAGGTTGACCTTAACGGGGCTGGGATCCTTGTTATACGCAACCGTCACCTACGGCAAGACCAAAATAAGCACCGATCAGACCGACCAAACCAACAAAACCGTGCGATCGCGCCGAAACCAAGCGCGAGCAACCGACAGGGGAAGAGAGGGAGCAGAGTCGGGGATCGATGGGGGGATCTGAGGAGGAGGCTCACCCCGAGGATGGGGTCCTCCGGGCCCTGCGGGACGCCGGCGAAGACGGAGGACGACGCCATGGTGGGGAAAGCTTCGAGGGAGGTGGAGTCGGCGGAGCTGGCGGTTGCTGCTGCTGCTGTTCGTGCGGAGGAAGGCAGCAGGTGGCGCACCAGCGTACTTAACCTGCGGTCGGCGCTAGGCTGCGCCGCGTGCACGTTAGACGATGGCATCTTGGCGCGGCTAGGGTGCGCCGGCCCGTGCGAGCGTTTCTGGTGCGGACGGGGTGGAAATTGGAATCGAGACGTGGGGAACAGCGTGCGTGCGCACCCAGGAGCGGCCCCCGGGTTCGCGTATAAAACGGCGGGCGCGGGCTGGGGGCTGCTGGCGAGGGGCGCCGCGGCGAGTGACGTGGATAGCTGTTTTCGCTGGAACCGTGGACGCGGTCACGCGGATGCGTGCACGGCAAAGTTCTCGCGTCTCCTTGCACGGTGATCGGTGATCGGTGCTCGGTGCTCGGTGCCGCTGCGGCGTGGCAGGGGTATCGGCTTTTCTTCAGGCACCCGTCAGATGTCATGGGCTTAATGGCGTTGTGTGCGCCGTGCATTATTGTGTGGCCCAGTCAGTTTGGTGGATCCATCATCAGGGCACCCAAAGGGAGTAACAGAGCAAGCATTTTCTATAGCCCGATTTGCAACAAATTATTATTGTGTCGTGCCGGTGTATGTCTTTGACCAGCCTCTCGGATCTGAGCTGAACGTTAGTACTGCTACACGCACGCGCTGTTGAGAGCGAGAAAGGATTTGGGAATCGCTGACGTGCCGACCATGAGCTGCGCGGCGGTCGGACTCGTAGAAGAAACAAATAATACAGCCACGGCGGCACAAGTATGCCAACGGGAGGCCGCTCTTCCGGCGGGGAGTGGGACCTGATGTTATCTAGATGATTGGATTGGTCTCTACATGTTTTTGCGTTCCACTGTGGATATGATCAAGATGGAAGATATCGGTCACGGCACGACTCTCTGCTTCTTGATATATTTCTCCCCAAAAAATTGAGCTACGCTACCAGAGCTTGTTCCATCTAGACTCTAGCAAATCCTACAAGCAATATCCAGATCATTATTAGCTAGTAGTACTGAACTGTCATACTCCCTCCATTCCATATTAGATGGCGTATAACTTTTTTTCTCTTGTTCCAGAAAAGAAGGCGCATAGTAGTTGAGGCGTCACTTCTGGCAGAACTGCCCTTTGCATGCATGCGCGTGGGCGAGTGGGCAAGCCACGGTTAAAATGCTAGTAGCATGCATGCGCGTGGCCAATAAATGCATGCATGCATGGAGCTGCACTTACTGCTCGCATGGATTAAACATTGCTTGGATTAAACAAGATTAAACATTGCATGGATTAAACATTGATGATCAAAACACGATTACGTTAACAATTTAATTGAGGAACTCCATTGCCTCGTTTACAATGGTAGGATCACATTGCAGCCTCACCGGAAGTACACCATTCCTCTCTAAAAATTGTTTTCTCAAGTGTGGAATCTTGTAGTGTTGCCCTCCTTTGAGCCGCATAATCTCTGTCATGCAAGATTGATGGGTGAGAAAAATACGATTGCTCCTCGTCACTGGATACTCATCGAAAGCTTGTAGTACCTTCGTGACGATGTCCTCTATACCACTTGGCGATGACTTTTGGAACAATGCTTGAAGTGCCGCAAAAATCCAAGGTCTAGAATATTGACATCGGGAGAGTTGGGCGGCTGGCACATTAACCGAATGTCAAAACCATCAGACAAGGCTGCGTGAACAAACTCTGGATCATTGACTGGGATGTGCGTCTTCGCATTATCTTGTTGTATGAATATGGGGGTACCATGTTCCTCCACGGGCCACTTCTCCTTGATAGCCGGCAACACCTTGTTCATCATGTAATCACGGCTAACATCTTTGGTGACCGATGGCAAAACCTTGGTTACCAATGTACCACGAGGCCTGTTCGCACTCGACCTTTGTGCCGGCTCCACGAAAGTGAAAGGAAATATGCCTATCTTTCCATCAAAGGTCATGTTACCATCCATGTCAAACCTAGGCCTTGCAACTGCTGCCAGAAACATAACTTTCTCTATGAAGTTCTTGCTTTGTGTGGTTCTTTCCGGATCCTCCTCATCAAGCGCCAAATAGTATGTCTGTGTCTGATTCGTTCGATAAAACCATTTCTCATCTATGTAAATGATGTTATACATTCCTTGAAAAGTTGGTTCGTGTGGCAAACTAATGGGGTCTAACATGGATAGACAAAACTGAACCCTAGCTTTCTTGTTATTAGCTGTCAACGTAAATTTGATTGCATTTGTGTGCCGCCTAAATATGCCATCTTTCAACCGCCTGAACAATGTGGTCTTCGACACATGCAACTCACATGCCATATCCTTGAGGGTAGTTCTTTTATGCAACGGTATGTCTTTAATGGCTACGGCATTGAAAACAATTCTCTTGCGGCCACAATTCTTTGGCTTTTTGCTCAACACTCCGAGTACTCCACCATCCTTTCCGTTCTTCCAGATTTATTAAGAATAAAGTGCATTGGCTTCATGGTTCTCCTCACCGTGCACGTGTTCTTCGTCCTCGTCACCGTGCGCATGCTCTTCCTCCTCGGCGTCATGGTTCTCCTCCTGACCGTGTGCGTGTTCTTCGTCCTCGTCACCGTGCGCATGCTCTTCCTCCTCGGCGTCATGGTTCTCCTCCTGACCGTGCGCGTGTTCTTCGTCCTCGTCACCGTTCGCATGTTCGGCAAGTCCGCGGCCGAGGGCGGCTTGTTCTATTGCAGCGAGCCCGGTGACTCCACAACCGGCGTGCCCGCGTCCGGCGAGTCCAAGCCTGCATTGCCGGCGTCTGCCTAGGCCATGGTCGCCACCACCTCCTTCTACTCGAACAACGCTGGAGCCATCCGCAGCAACATCTACTTCTGTTAAACCAAAACGATCGACGACAAATTCAATACATGATCAACAAACAAATTAGAGGACAAATGAGACAAGAAGAATTGAAAGCACCTTCATCGCTCTGTGCCCACTCAAGGTTGTAGCTCAAATCGATCACCGGGCCCTCGTAATCTTCAATTTCATTCCAATCAATTAGACGAGTGTTGAGATCAAAATTGGCCATTATCTCCAACAAAACATGCTACAGCTTTAATCTCGGAAGTACATGCTAGGAGTACATGCTGCAGCTTTAATCTATACGCAGGAAAAGCAGGAGAGAGAGATAGTGTGAGCGCAGGAGATATATACGCGCGCGCAGCTGAAACGGAAGTGAGGACCCGCGCGAGCTAGCACCGGAGCGAGAACGCGCGCGAGCGAGCGCGGGAGCGAGGACACGCGCGAGTTAGCGCGGGAGCGAGAACGCACGCGAGCGAGTTCCGCGAGGACGCGCGCGAGCGAGCGATGGAGCGAGGACACGCGCGAGGCAGTGCGGAAGCGAGGCCGCGCGTGAGCGAGTTCCGCCAGGACGCCCGCGAGCGAGCGCGGGAGCGATGATGCGCGCGAGCCAGCGCGGAAGCGAGGACGCGCGCGAGCGAGATGAGGCGTCGCGCCGCTTCGATTAAGACGCTACGGCGAGTTAAGGAAGGAGTAATTAGGGGTAGATTTGGAAAAAAATGAGAATTTCACCCGCTCCTTGGTCTCAGTGCGATTTTTAGTACGCCATCTAATGTGGAATGGAGGGAGTATGATTCTACAAGTTCCAACTGCATCAATCAACCAACACATCCATCGAAACAACTAATACGTGAAGCTGGGGTTTGTTTCGTTTCTCACGAACACGCACGCAGGACCACTCACCTGTGGGAGCATCCCTAGACCTTGGGCTGAGCTCGGGCTTAGGTTTTTGGACCGAAAACTTGAAATAAGTTTGGATGATCGAAATGTTTTTTTTATTGAAATTATAATTTAATTAATACTTTTTAATGTCAAAATGATTAATTGAATGTATTTTAGTTTGAAAAAACTATTTATAAATTTTGGATCAGACAGGACGGATTCGAGCTTGGTGTTCTCAGGTCGAACTTTTTCAAGCTCGGCATGGCCCGAGGTTCACTCGAGTTGAGGCACCACCTCACTCATTAGCTGCGACCGAGTAGAGGTACACATACGACTCTTCCCTATTTTTGTCTTTTTCTCTTACTCCTACTCGCCGAGCCACCATTCTTGCCGCACCTCTGTGTCAACGCACCGCTCCATCTCTTCTTCCCCTCCGGCAACTAGGCCTTCTCTACGTGTTTCCACTCCTCTCTTCATCCCTGTCTGCATCTGCCCCTCCCACCATCTTCACCATCGACACTGCTCTTCCTTGTTGGAGCTATCGTGATTCGTCGTCACAGTTCTTCCCCCACTGTCGTTGACTCCGTCCCCTCCTCCCATTGTTGCCACCATCCCGTACCTTCTCTTGTCGACGCACGCCCCACGCCGATTGCGAGGAAGAAGGTAAGAACTAGGAAGAGCAAAATAATCCCCAAACTTTGATGTCTAGAAATGATTTTTGTGTGTGTTTTAGATTAAAAAAAATTGAATTTAAAGTTCCTAACATACAAGTTGTAAGTTACTACTATGTGAGCTAAAAGTTGAATATATTTTTTTATTTGGTGTTGATTTTCCGAGTTGAAAGTTCATGTTTTTGAGTTGAAAGCCAGGGGTTTTTGGAGTCGAAAGCTAGTGTTCTTGCGGTTGAATGTTCAAATTTCGTGGTTAAATGTTCAAATTTTGTGGCAGAATATTTATGTTTTGCTAGTTGAAAGTTGAAAACCATGTGAGTTGAAAGCTTGTATTCACTTAGTTGAAAGTTACATTGTTGCAACATTGGCTTCACTTGGCTGAAAGTTTTCATTTTTTTTCGATTAGACCTTGTCGACGTGGACGCTGAAAACCTCGCTGGCATGGTGACCTTGTCATTCTAGAGACCAGGATGAGTTTATGAGAACTATAGTTGGGTAATAGACGGAAGCGGGAGGCTAGAAATATAAACAGGAGTAGAAATTGGAAAAGGACAGCATGACGACAAGTGATCGCTACATGGCTACTAGCGCGCCTTCATAATTTGGCTATCTCCTATATCCATTTTAGCTGTACAATATCTTGCAAATATCATGTCCTGTAGTAAGATGTAGTACTAATTACATTTCAGCTTCCCAAATCATGTGGTCATGGTACGAATTGTTACTGGTCTTCGCACCTCAAGGCTCTCTTGATGTTTCGCAACGTGCAGGACACCAGGCTCGTCACGGTCTCCACCGAGTCCGGCGAGAGCGTGGCTGTCGGCGACGAGCTGGCCAGGACCTGGAACGCCACGGTGACCAGCGACCCCTCCTCCGTCGCGTTCCCTTCCTTCCTCGACGTGATCACCGCGGGCCTGGACTCCAGCCCGTCCGGCACGACCGCGAAACCGCACGGTAGGACGGCTACGCCGCTCGAGTCGCGGCCGCCGATGACCGGCTGCAGGACGGCGGCGTCGACCGGCGCGTAGGCCACGATCGACTCGCAGGGGTTGGTGCAGCTGTCCTGGATGATCCACTTGCCGCTCTGTTCTTCTGCTGGTGTGGGAGCCTGCCATCCAGAGACGCAGCAGTGATGTGCCATTGACTAAACTGGAACGTCGTGAACGATCGAGTGGTATGCAATTGCCATTCAAACTTACATAAACGGTGACGCAGTTGCCACGGTGCTTCCCCTTCGCCAGGTTCACGCGACTCTGAACAGATCGTCCAGGTACATTGACATCCCACTGCAATAATTTGATGGGGAGTTAAGACAAATTCTAGAGCTTGGAACTGAAATTAATGCGCATGACGCTGTTTACCTCGGGGCGCCGTGATTCGTCCCGTAGGAAATCCAGGAGAGTCGTGGGGCTCACCGGGAGCCACGTGGACAGCACGGTGCAGGCGATCAGCCCTTGTGGCTCGCCGGGGTCGCCGGCGTTCCTCCGGGACGTCAGCCGAATATCGCCGGCGCCGGCGGCTTTCGACGCCCTACTCCAGGCCAGGTCACGCGATCCGCCGATGCTGCGGCAGAGGCTCGAGGTCATCCGGTGCGCCAGCTTCAGGACGCTCCTCCTGCCTGCCAGTGTGGAGACTCCTGCACACAGAACCAACCTTAACTACGACGGCCACCAGTAATGCTGCGCTGTAGCACACTGCACCATATATATCGGCGGCGGTTTTACCGTTGGAGTCCCTCGCCGGGACGTTGGTCGCCAGGGAGAAGACCATCCTCTCGCACTGGAGCTGGAGCGCCGCTACCCAGCGTCTCGCACCGAACGCCAGGCCGCTCGCGATGACCGCCCGGTACATCGACGGAACTGCGGACTCGCGGCATTTGGTGTGCTCCACCCAAGTAACCTGATGATCCGCATGGCATGCAGCCATCAGAATGGAATCCTTACAAAGTGCGATCTGGCTGAGACAGCCATCAACTCTGTTCGAAATTAACCATGTTGTGTTCGTGCTGCGTACCATGGAATGGCCGTTCGTCTGCTCTTCTATGATGCACCCGGAGGGATTCTTCCAGCACCTGACCCGCGACGACGCGTCGACATCGGGTTCAGCCTTGTCGAAAGACACGTCGACGATGGCCCATTTCTCCGCGGCCAGCTTCTTGCAGTACCGTGCGAAGTAGAACTCCCCTGTGGGCACCATTGGTGTCAGCATCTGGACCTCTGCGAACATCTGAAGACCAGCAACCCAACCGAAGAGTTTAGCCACACGATTCATCTATCAGAAGCAGAGGAAACTATAAATACATGGGTCGGGCTACCAGCTGCAGGACGCCGTCTCGGCCATCGTTCTCGCCGGTACAGATCAAATCCAGCGTCGATGCCTTTGAGATCATGGAAGGGAACAGCTCCTTCCAGTGGTCCTGCAAAGATGTCAGAGATGTTTTCAGCATACTGAACCTGTTCGCGAAAAAGAATACATACTGAACAACTGAACATGGAAGACATTGCGAAGATTGGTGGTGATACCACATCCACGAATGCATGCACAAGCTGCATCTTGTCGAGGTAAACGACGCCGCTTTCCCGTGACGCCTCGACCGACCACCCGGCCCGCCGATCGCCGGGATCATCGTCGCGCCGGAGCAAGCGCACGTACTCGTCGTAGTTCAGAATGTCTCGGCCGGTCTCGACGCTCCGCACCCAGAGAGGCTCCCCGGAGGAACACATCGTCGTCAGCTCTTCCAGTGCACGGCCGGCCAGCTCCAAGAAGCTCTGCTTGTCGTGACCCAAGAAGCCGCCGTCGTAGTCGTCCAACGGGCTCCTGCTGTTCATCCGGATGGTGCCGGCGGAGAACGGCGGCGAGGCCGGGGAGGAGACCGCAACCACGGCGGCCTTTCCTAGCGTCCCTCGCAGCTTCTCTATCTGAAATTAATGAGTTCCACTTCCACGGTATCAGTAATTAGTGTTTGCTAGTAGCAGCAGATCGGGACCGGAGACCACGACAGGAAGCGCAGACCTCGGATTTGAGCTTGGCGTTCTCCAGCTGCAGCTGCTGTTCTTGGGTGGCGTCGCTCGAGGCTGCTGCGACGCCACAGTTTGGACAGTACGATGGTCTCTTGACGAGCTCTCTCATGGCGCGGTTCTCCTTCTGGAGATTCTCCAGCTCGGACTTGAGCAGCGAGTTCTCGTGCCGCTCCTGAATTGCCTGAACAGATTAAACCGCGAGTTCTCGTCAAAAAAAAAGAACTGCGAGTTTTTATTCGCTGTCCGGGTTGGTCCGTGAGATGAACTTACTACAGTGTTGACACTAGTAATTAATACGTATATATTGAGCAGTAGCGAGGTATTCAGACTTCAGAGTGCAGCAGTAATCAGCAGCAATGTGGTGATTAACCTTGATCTGAGTTCGTCGGTTCTGAAACCAGAACTTGACTTGGCGTGGAGAGAGGCCTAGCTGCTTGCTGAGCTGCTGCCGCTGCTTCTCATCTGGATGTGGCGACTCTTTGAATACCCTGTCAGCCACGGAAAAAAAAATCCACCTCAACAGCCGAAAAAGAAAAGGCAACCCTGACCCTTGAGTATCGTCTGAGACTCTGAGTGGAGCAGGATACGGATTTTATCTGGTTATCAGCTTAGGATAGGAAGATCATACACTGGTAGTATTTTGCTTTAAGCAATTATTACTAGCAGTAAGCTTGCTTAACAGCAAGAACTTTAGCCCATGAAGTTCATTCTAACCCTCCTCTGTAGGTTCGTTTTTTTTTCAAAGGTTGAAAATATTAAGGTCATGCTTTCTAGGCTAGGATCTATCTGGCCCATGGGCCTTTGTCAGCCACCTCTTTCACCCCTGTCCCAGGTTCGGCCCTATCGGCACACACCTGGCAGAAATTCTCATGCCCTGCAATCCTGCATCACTGCATGCATGGACCGACGATAATTCAGCACGAATTTTCGATGAAGTAGTGAGCGTCTGTGCTAGGTTAGAAAAACTCACGCTTCCATAACCCGAACTTGTTCGGCTGTGTGCCTGTGGTAGCTCTTCCTGCTCCTCTTCTTGTTGTTGTTACCCCCATCGTCATGGCCTTCTTCGCCGGACCCGTCGCCGGACTGGCTGCCCGGTCCCGTGTTCTCGCTGTTGATCTCCACCTCCTCGCCTAGCCTCACGCCTCTAATCCCGCCATTTCCCTCGTCTCCTTCTTCCACTTCCTCTCCACCCATCGCCGCCGGTTCATTCCGGCCGAACGCACCTGCCTGCACAGCATTACAGAAAAACGAACTGATCTAACTAATTAAAGAAGCTGGAAGTAAGGTTATGCATGCCTTTTTCATGCATGCATGGCACGCGTATGCACATAAAATGTGTACGAGAGGATAGAGTCTCTGACGGACAAGAGAGAGGGAGAGCGCCGGAGCTGCAAAGAAGTCCTTGGTGCGCGGCCGGTTGCTTCCCATAATCTTCTTGAAATTAAACTACCTGGACGGTACGTGCAAAGAACTGATCTGATCTTAGTTTTTGTAGAGATGAGAAGGCCGGTCGATAGGCATAAGGAGGAAGGGAACAAAGAAATTACGCGAGAGATGAGGAGGCTCGATCGTGGTACAGCTGCTAGGCTACACGTACCGGCAACAGGGAGTTCAGATGGAGGCATGCAGACAGGCAGTTAGGGATTGAATGGTAGTTATGTGCATGCAACGGACGGCGCTTCTTGAAAGCGTGAGCTGATGCGAGCTCGTTGTTAAAGTGGCAAAGCTTGTGGCCACAGCACTGCTCGCTTCGGCGTCGTGTTTTTAGACATTGCCTAGCTACCCCGAAGAAATACCGCGTCCCATGCTGTCCCACGCTGTTCTCTACTGAACCTGTCGTCATGGTCGTACTCGCGATATACCTTGCAACCAGAAATGAAATGTGTGTGGATTAATTAATTTTCTGTCACCTGCTGCTGCCGCAAGATCACTACGTACGGCGTGACGGACCACGGATCACGTATTCAATTTCATACGCAGTACATCGATTTCTCGCTCGTATAAAACAGATGAGGGAACATGTGTTTCTCCTTGATGATGCAGATGCTGCATGCATGATAAGCTCGACCCTGAACTTAAGTTTACTGCGTGCACAAATGCAGAACTCGAGCATGCATATACATTTACTGTTCTATTACAAAACAATGGATGCACATGGTTGGCAGAACTTGGAGGAGTTGGTGATAGCCAAGAGTCCATTGCATGTCTAGAACATCTAGTGCCGCTTTTGATTCTTACGCATGTCGCCTACTTTTCTTGAGAAATGACAAGATGTTGCTGCCATGGCTGGCTTTCTTCTTCTTCTGATCACCTGGAGCAGTGTGATCATCCTGCATACAGTTCAAAGGAAAATTTCTTATGCATCAAGGCGAACTGCATGTCAGAAAAAGGAAGCGTGTTGGTCCTTGTATTGCGTCGTGATCGAATAGCTTACATAGTTAGCAATATCATTTTGATTTGTTGGTGTGAATACTGTCCAGAGCACATAGTACTATTAAAGTCAGGCAATATATAACATACCTCTGCTCTAAACGAAAATGAACTCCTTACGGCTGTTGGCCTTCCAACAATTGCATCTGCCACAGTACTATCTCTCCCTAATAAAAACACCATGTCAATAGACATACAATATATATTTTTTAGACAAAGACACATACAAATATATCTACCACGACGATATGATCAAGAGAATAAGCTTAAAAGCATAAGTGGGAACAACTTGCTACTGTTTATTGAATCCAGGAAAACAAAACAAAAATGAAATTGCAACTTGCAAGCATAGAACGAAAGCTGAAGGCATGATAAAGATTTATGCATAAAAATGAGAAAGTTTGGACGGCAGAATGGGCTCCTCTGTTGATGTTTATTGTCAGGATATACTTCCATTATATTAGAGAATTTTGGCAGTGCCAAAAATACACCATTTTACCCTCTTTGAATGGCTAGCAAGGTACAACAGTTAGCTCGATTTCAATGACAAATCGCCGAGTACAAACCTTTACAGTGGCAAATATGTAATTATCCATAACATTTTTTATCTCACAAGAAAATAACTTAGATGGACAATGTAGTTTAATACTGACAACACTGAGAACCATGCTTATGACAGGACATGACCAAAATACTAAATTTACCGATGGATGATTGAACATCATATGGCTTGAGAGTATGAGTAGCTCCATGCAGTGTTTGGCTAATGATCTCGAATGGTTCTGGATCATCTTTGCTGCGACAAAATACTGCTAACGTCATACAGTGATTGGTATTGCAGACTATATACAAATAGAAAGAAAGTGAAAGAATCCATAGTAATAAGTAGTATGACTAAAACCTTGAGTTAGCACCATTTTCCTCCTTGGTCCTTTCAGTAGCTGTATTGAAAAAAAAACTAGTTAATACATGATAACAGAGCTGAGGCATTTTGCATGTTCATCATATAGAATCAAATAAAGTTTGAAAACTGTACATTGGGAGAGGTAACGGCGATGATATTGAACGGCGTCAGTGTCCGCGCGTACAGTCAATAACTTCAGAGAAATTGCATACTGTTCGCATGTCAAAAGCCTCTGATACCATGAAGAGACCACACAAAATTCAGTTCTAAAGTCAATCGGAATGAGAGAACATGAAGTGGATATTGATATTGACTTACTAAAAATTGAAACAAAGTAAGAATCTCGGAGCCAAAGAGGACCCATGTATCTAAGAATCAATGAGTACATTTCTCCCTCAAGTCTCAACCACTTTATCATCGAGTTTGGTTTTTCTAAGCACGGGTGTAGCTACACCCATTAATGATTTTGATACTTTCGTTGTACCAAAAATATCCAAAAAACTCATACATGTTGTAGTACTAAATATATGATTACACACAAAATTTCATGGCTATATGTTGTGCGGTTTAGAAGAAACAAAAAAGAGAAGGTATCAGCAATTATATATTTTTCACATATATTTCATACCACTTGTTCTTTTTGTATGTATCACATAGTAATGATTTTGATTCAGATTTTTTTTGTTTACTATAGTATCATGATGTACTAGAACCATGAATTTTTTGAGATTTTTGGTACATTTCCAACGCTGCAAAATCATGTTCAAAGTTAATGGTTGTACCTATACCCTAGCTTAGCTGAAACTTTCGCCTTTATCATCATAGTGGCTCAATGTTTGACCCAAAATTTTCTGGTAATTGCACTGACTCTCTTCACGCAAATACATAATTAACAGCTATAATAGGTTCAGTTCTCTGTTGCCACAAGTAGAGAGAATCCCAACCTGCTTCAGGAAGTTGATCTTTTGCTCTGTTTGCGTGATTTCAGTCTTGTCCTGCAGCTGGTTCTCAAGCTTGGACGAAACAGTCCCCAGGTGATCAATCACCGCTACAACCGCGTCGCAGATGTAACTCTTTGTACTCTCCAGGATTCTTCACATGCGCAAGAAATCAATCATGCAGCCATTAATTCCACGAGAAAAAAAAGATTAAGAAAATGTGTGTTGGAGCGAGATAAGCTGCCACGGGACAATCGAGGGTTTGCACTCCACTTACAGCTTCTTCTTCTCGGTGTTGAGGAACGCCTTTTCGCAGCAGTCCGCCGCCTGGTGCAGCTGGGACTGCAGATCCTTGAGCTCCTGCAATCCAGACGGGCCGGCCAGTCTGCAAGGTTAGAGGCACGCACGGCACGATTGGGGGCTGAACCAAAGAACCACTCAACTCTGAGCGCGCCGTCGAAGCTCGGGGCGCCGCCCGCCGGGCCGAGACGCGACGACGACGACCTTCCGAACGGCGCCGCCGACGCGGGGCTCGCCGGCGCGCCGGAAGAAGCCGCCCCATGCTGACTCCCCGCCTCGCCGTCCATCTCCCTTCCTCCTTCTCTCCACGTCAAGAAATGCCGGACACGGAGAGAGCAGAGGCGAGTGCTCGGCTAGACGCAGCGGCCGATGATGAGTACTGAAAATGGCATGTGCAGGCGCGCGCGGAACAGGCGTTCGAGGACAAAAGAAAAGCAGGGAGCAGCGAGAGTACGAGACAAGGCGCGCCAGGCGGTCTCGTGATCCCTCTGTGGCGCCAGGCGGCTCGATTCGATGGAACCTCGTGAGAGACATGGAGCGCTTGGACGGCGCTAGCTTGTGCTGCGCTCGTCACGGGCGCGCGTGCCGTAGGGTTCTCTCTGTGGTGTTCCTTTCGGAGAGATACTCTCTAGTGCCTCGATTGATGTTTGGCTTGGATCTTGTCAAAGAAAAAGGGAAAATGTTGGCTTCGATCGTACGGCTGCGCCGTCCTCGGATAAGGAACCTGGTGAAGATCTGGTTGAGTGAGTGAGTCGTTTTCTTTTTTGGGTTAGTGAGTCACTTTAGTTGATCTCTCTCGGCTGTCCCACGAGGCCACGCCATGAGAATGTAAATCAAATAATTTCCTTTGCAAAACGTACATCTATAAACTGAGTATGCATACCACCAGTACGTACCAGCTTATCTAGAGATCGGATTCACGTAATCTCTAGAGAAACGTGCAGTACAAGTCACACACAAATAAAGCAATATAAATTTAGATATTATTGATAACGTCATCACACAAGTCTTACTATCAGTTGCTTATCATCGAAGGAATATGCTGCATTAGTAAGACACATGAATCAAACATGGGGGTTTGGTCCCTACTGAACTAGAGGAATTAACCATCTATGTAACAGTTTGGTTCTTTGAACTCCTGTAATCTCAATAAAGTAAAGCACATAACAGTCTATGGTATTGCATGTGCAAAGATGTACTTAAACCCTTCAACTAAAGGGGTCTGTGTTAACGGGTGGCTAGTCCTATAGCTAATCGTCAAGGTTGGAGCTCCCGTGTCAAAAGAAAAGGTTCTGAGTTCCACTAACTACATGTTATTGGATTTATTGCTGGATAGTCGTCCTGGATTTTACTAATGTGACCTCTTGATTGCCATAGCTAGTGAGGGAGAGTAGGAGGATTTGGGAGGAAGAAGAAGGGGAGGGGTGAAATGGTCAATTCAACTTAATAGTGAGATATCCTCAAGCATTTCAACTACATGCTCGTAATTTATCAGTTATGTCGGGAGGGAGAGCAAATACTAGAGTGTCGACTCTCAAAGGAACTTGTAAATGGAGATTAGAAAAATTAAGAGTTCTTCATGAAAGTGTAGGGAATTTTCCTATCCTATTTCCTGAAAGAGTCCAAATGCCATTTGTAAAATCTTTCCTTTGAACTGAATTCACCATTTTTCCTCCGAAACTTGCTTGTTCCCGAAGAGGCCATAAATTAGGAGTGAGTTTGTGGTGGAATTCGGCATACGATTTCTATAGTACCATATGCATGGCTCTTTCTTTAAACAACATTTATCATTTAGTTCCCACTCCGTGTTCTCAAAAAGGAAAGACAATCACACTCCCTGTATAAGTTTAGAACTACTCACTCTTTCCTATTTCTTAGAGCAAACTTCAGAAACTACATTTTTAATTCAAAATTACCACAAAATTACACTTTTAAGCAACCAGTTTTTATCCCAATTTGTAACACATAATATTTCATAAAACTACAGTTAATTTCTTACATCAACGACCAATAGGGCACACTAGTCATGTACACATGGCCTACAATCCCGTTTCGCTGACGTGTACCAATCACCACAGTGGCAGGCTCATAAAAATGATGGTGTGTCGCGGCTTGCCCGGCTTGCATTCCAGTGTGACGGCCTTCAACAGGCTGCAATTTTATGAGCCTACCATGGCAGACGAAGACTTTTGGGCATGGGATCATGAAATGTCTAGGGTGTTCCAATGCGATCGGCATACAGGATGAATGTCCATACAAACGGGAGGATTGATCAGAAGGAAATGCCAGCTCCAGTTCTAATAGTAGCGAGAAAATGTGATGCAAGCTTTGGAAAAAGGAGGTACCGTCGAAGATACGTGTGTTTGTGTGGCGACTGGCTCATCATTCTTTACCCTCTGGATCTGTTCTACACTGACGGAACATGGCAGCGATGAGTGAATGTGTTATATATATGCCGAGCAAACCCAGATCCATGGAGACACTCATTGATTGCTTGCAACATGGCTAGGTGTGTTTGGGCACTTGTTGATGAGGAGGTGGGGAGCATATCTGTGCCAATCAATGTCAGAATTCTAAGTAGTGGATTTTCTTCTTACTGGAAATCCTAGTGCATGAAGGTTCAGTCAATGTGCTGGTAACTCTATGGGCTATCTGAACGTCTTGGAGGAAATCCATGAAGCGATTTTTCAAAGCCCCCTCGCAACGTTTGGTTTCATCACGAGTTATCTTCCAGAACTGCAAGTGGTGCAGGCCAAACCTAGTAAACAACTAACGAAGTCCCAGTGTCAGCACGGTCCGAGACGGATTGCACCCAGTCCTGGAACAGTGAAAATTAATATCGACGGCGCAGTATCGAAGTTGAGCAACCGTGGCACTATTAGAGCAGTCTGTCGCGATGACACTGGGTGATTCCTTGGCCCTTCATCATTGGTGATTGATGGGGTTACTGACCTGGCAACATTGGAGGCGTTAGCATGTCAGGAGGCCGTCTCTCTCGTGGAGGACTTGTGCGTTCCGCGACCCAATATAGCATCTGACTGCCTGGGTGTCATCCGGGATATCAGAGAAGGTAGTCGATGCAACTAAAGCTCTATCCTACTAGAGATTGAAGGCAGGAGGCATGTTTTCGACGAAGTCATTTTTGCTCATGAAAGAAGATACTTTAATACAGAAGCACACCATATAGCTAGAAGCGCCCTTATTATAAACATTGTACCTCTTATTATCTCTGATTAATAAAGCCGGCTACGCAGTTCGTACACCGTACACGCCAGCTAAACAGGGATTGTAATTGTAATGCTATGCGCATATGGATTGGTAGATGTTATTGGTTACAATCGTCGCAAAATTCAAAGTGTAATTTTGTGACATGTTACGTGCTACAAAATGTGGTCACGTGGTTCTATGAAATACTAGTTGCTTGAAGTGTAGGTTTGTGATAGTTTTGAAAAATACTTCATAAAATTTCCCTGTTTCTAAGGGACATTGATTGGGTTCCAGTACAATTAGTAACTTCCACGAGGACTCATGTAGAAGAACTTCTCAACAGCGAGGCTGCTTGGTTGGTAACCCCAATTTGCAAACCTGCCATCAATAAAATCCATCAAAGTATAAGGAGCAATCTGCAAACCTGTCATCTGATGGAGTGTTAGTGGACTGGGAGCTTCCATTCACATCATCCGCCGCGGCAGACGAAAGGCCAAACAGTAGTCCTCCGATTCCTCCACGCATCCTTCGCTCACACCTCCTCCAAGCTCCACCATATTCTGCAGCAATTCCCAGGAGAGAGATCCATCCATGATGGCCTGTGCTCTCTCCATCGCCCAGCCTGCGGCCCTTGCGCCGCGCGGCGGCAGCAAGAGCATTTCCAAGAACCTCCCGAGGTTGCCAGGCCCCACGTTTTCAGGTAATTTATCTCCTCGAAGCAATTACCGTGCTCCGGTTGCAAATTTTCTCTTGTTTTCTTCGCTGCTCTTGTTCATGGTGTTGAGGTTAAGCGCATGGTGTGCTCCGCAATGTGTTCCCTGCAGGTTGGGTGAGGAGTCGCAGTGTTGTTGCGAAGGCTGCGCAAGACAGTTCGGAGCCCTCCTCCGGGAGCATCGTGAGATATGTCAAGAGCTCGGTGAGTTTCTTATCATTATTTGGTTATGAGGTAGCAATTTAGACAAATCAAGATTGAGTTTTGAGTCTCAGAGGGGCGTATTTTCAGAAGTTGAATCAAATATATTACTACTTGCCTTTAGTGTTGTTGTAAAATCACGAGGCCGGAAGCATAGATCTAATCCGAGGACATTGAAGAATTGGCAATAAGAGACACCGACTTTTTAAAGGTGGTTTGGCCACGAGGTCTACACCCACGGGGCTTGACTACGGGTGTTGACTTGATTACATTTTATGGTGTCTCCCTTCTTATATAGGAGGTCAGGATATCTATGTTCAATTCCAATTCTATTCGTATGCTATTAGGACTCCCCGTAGTACTCTACTACAATACTACGCTTTCTCTAGTCCAACTTGTAACCTACTCGTACACATATTCGACACAAACTCAACAAGTGTAACTGCAGTAGCAGTTCACGAAGCAACTTGAGTAATTTCTACACCTTATTAGCCTCAGTAAAGAGAAAGAAATCCATGATTGTAGTTTTGTATTGTAAAATTTTGACAAGCATTATTACTTCCTGATGCCCATGACTGTAATTTTGGCACTGCATCAACTCAGAAAGCTTGGTGTTTTGCTTGTTCAGTGTTTCTATGTGAGAGTCGAGCTCTTGAGGCGACGTCTGCCCCTCAGCCCGCCTAGGATCGATTTCTAGGAATGGCTGAGTGTTCGCTCCCTGCTAAGAACTGCCAGACCTCATTAGCTAAAGAAATAGTTTAATTCCTATGCACTACTCTTGCTGGTTTTATGTCGAAATGGAAGATAGACAAATCAAATAGTTATTGTGAATTGTACTTCCATCGGGGCTCCTTTTTACTAATGAAAGGAACTAATCAAACTGTTAACCGAAACAGTTCAACACTGCTGAAGACATCTTTGCTCTAGCCGGTATAGGCTTTGGAGCAATTGCCGCATTATGGGCTTCCAGAAATCTTATTGAGGTAATTTCCAAATGACCCATCTTCAAATATGCAACTTTTAATTCATAACAGAAGATAGTTTTTTGGCAAAAGTCAAATAAGATCAATCTGATTCATATACTATCTCAACTTCAGGCCATCGACAAGCTCCCTGTTCTCCCTATTCTCTTTGAATTAATTGGCATATCGGTTGCATGGGTGAGTTATACTCCAGAACCTCGACTATAAAGTTATCTCCCTTCAAAAAATATCCCTGTATCACCAGAAGTCATCACCCTCACTACATAACTCATGCCGACATTTTCAGACGTTCATCTATGGCAACCTCCTCTTCAAACCGGACAGGTAAATAACTTCCTTATTGCCATATCACAATTCCCAAGAGTTTGAAAACATATTTATCTGTTTGAGAAAATAGTGTATGGAAAATTGGCACGCCTTTCATTGGAGTTCAGTCTTAAAATATCATCTGCTCTGAATCATCGACGAGGAGAGACTGATATCTAGTTCATCATGTTGTTCTATGACATTTTTTATTGAAGTTTTATGATACATCTTCAGAATTGACATAACCTAATGGTATTTTCATTTTGGTTCGCCACACCTCTGCGTCAACGAAAACGCAGGATATATGTACTAAACTGGCACCGACACTGACACTTTCGAGTGAGCAGTGGTACACCTGTGTTGTGATTCTGTGCGCCATTTACTATAGCTCAATATACTCTTGCACATTAGGTGGCAGAGATAACGAGCACACTGTCGCTCCGGCACCAAAAGGAGTTTTGGCTTGTACTTTGTGATTTATTAGAAATATTAATTTTTTGCAGGGAAAAGTTTCTGAAGAACATCAAAGGTTCTGTATCTCGAATCTTGGGGCAGTAACTTTTGAGGTGAAAATGGAGTTCAAGCAGTCGCTGTCTACGTGATATGTTTTCTCTAGGCCTGGCAGAAATATTTAGCTGTATGCTAATAATGTGATAAATCTGCGTGTTACCATTGTCCACTCTAGAAGCAATACCTATTTCCTGTACAGGTTAGAGTGATACTCAGAAAAGAAAGTGATATCAAGTATTCTCCTTGTGCCAAAACTTGTTCGCTTCTTTGTCCGTGCATTCATTTTTCGACATTACATTTTACATGACATTGAAGGCTGAGGCAGATGGCTCCAGTTTGTTGTTAACATTGCTGTAAGTGTAAGTTTTTGCAGAACAGTACAAATTTTATTTTATTTTCAACTGAAGGCAAACTAGCTTTTACTGGCAAACCTGTTGCACGATGCCAAATAAGAATTAATCACTCGAAAGCAACATACCATGTTTTTCTAATGGAAAAGCAACATACGATGGTACAAGCAACAATCTCATCTAAGCTATCGCTACGGCGATTCAGGAAGTTCACGAAGGAAATATTAAAGAGAAAGGAACTAAAAATGTACACAATAAGATAAGGTTAAAGGCATTTTTATGACTAAATTAACTAATCAACATTACACTTATTCTGATCAATGAGAATAAATTGGAGCTTTCTTTAACCTAAATTAACCATCAAGACTGATACATGTCTCTGATCAACCTGTTAGAGGGTGCAAACATGATTCTCTTGATCATTGTTTTACCCCAAATACAAACCTGGGACACCTATTTGTTCTCAGGCTTCAGTTTTGTCCAAACGCCCACTCGCAGGGTCTCCAGCAACAGGATGTTTGCTGGAACCCTGTGCAAATGTTTTTACAACAGGTACATCTACTTCCTTTGTATATGGTATTCGTGAAACACCATTTACCTGCCCAGGATGACCAGATACTTCGGATCTGATTGCCATGGCGTATTTTTCCTCTGCAGGGTGAAAAAAAATCCGGATCAAACATATCCAAGTTTTACAAAGCAAACAAAAACAAGAACCTTTCAAAAAAAGCAAACAAGAAAAGAATGTCTAAAAATTATGATGAATAGGAATATCTCGTGTACCTTTCATTCTACCATATGTCACGAGCTTACGGAGGCAATCACGAAATTCTGCCAACACACACCTTTCTTGTTCTGCATACAGTTCAGACCGGTTCTGGTTGACAGCTGTCGTCTGCTGAGCAACAGCATTTTGAGAAGTTGCAAACATTGTATCTTGTTCATCACACATCAATGCTAGTGTTCCAGGAGACATTGGCCTATTGGATTTCTGGTCATCGGCGCAATCAGGTCTGGAATCTTCTAGGGAAGCTTTGCCCATTCGATCGCCAATTGATGCTATATGATCTTGACCTTTATTTTTTTCTTCTCTATCATGGTTTGTCGATGCTAGGGAACCTCCCATCCCATCTTCATTCTTTCCTCCTACTGAATGATCCTTCTCTGCCACCTTCCCTTCCTGGGCTTTCCGACCTGGTTTTTCAAATTTTCCCAATGAGACAGCGTATTGCCATCAAATTTATGCAACACATGAATGTGGTCACCTTATACTACTAAATATAATTAAAAAACAACAAACTGAAGGACAACTGTAAAACAGTGTTGGCAATTATAGAATTATATACTGGAGATGAGATGCACTAAATCAAGTACATGATAGCTGCATATCTATTTGATGTTCCAAGAGACATAACCACTGCAGCATCCAAATTCAAGGCCCAAGAGAAGATGTAAGCTGAATTAAAACTTAGATGCAGCCTAAGTTTTAAAAAAAAAGGCAAGAAAAGTGATACACGGAGTTGGATGTTTGAATGGTAAAATTTGAAATAAGGGGCCCTGATCTATGCGAGTTGATTGAATATTTGCTAATTGCTGAAACAAACTAAGTAAATTGGAAAAGGTAAAATCAGCATGATGCCAAGAGCAATACCAGTGTATGCCTTAGCAGCCTCGCCCGATACTGCCAACAAAAGCTTACATAGCTCCTTTACATCCCCTGGCTGAATGATATCCGCTAAAAGAGGCCTATAGTGGGATGAGGTAGACCCATCAATAGAAAACCTATATGATTGGTCTTCTCAACAAAAACTCATATAGTTCTTTTTTGCGAGCAGAAAGTTCATAGACTTGACAGTTACCTATAGGTGACTTTAAAGGGCCCCATCATAGGAGGATGTGCAGACTGGCTTACTGGAAGTGAGCCATCGGATGCCACTGCGTCCTTCTGATAAACAACCTGGTTAAAGTATAAAATACATACAACCACCTTCTCAGAATCCCATAATGACTTACTATATGTAGCCTTTAATTGTCTCTTTGGTTAGTAAGATTTTATTTGAAAATCTGTTCTAGAGGAATTTGGACCTATCCAGGAAAAATGGATTAAAATTTAAACCATTACCAAAAAAAAAGTATAATTGTACACCTACATAATATGAGCTGAATATGAGGAGCTAACAGTTCTTCGTCATGGAAAACTACTGACCAAAAATATATGTTGATGGCTAGTGTGAAGTCAGAAAGGTGATGATGTCATCCAATTTGCACCTTTTGCTAATCTGTATCTTCTATTTATATTTATATCTATATTTATATTTATATTTACTGTTGTAAAAGCCTGAGTTGTTGGTGGTGGTGCATTCACAACCCTCCCACCTCACCCTTCCACATCCCTAAAAGACCAATGGAAAAAAATAACTAACTTAAACACAGTGAAGATCTCCCTAACAAATTAACTTAACACTTCCTCAAAAATCTCTAACAGAACTGGAGCAGGACGCAAGTCACAAAGAAGCTCGACAGGGCGTGGCTGTGGAGCCAAGGGCGCGGTGTTGGCCGAGCACGACCGTGGAGGTGTGATGCTGGCCTGGGCAGAGCTCGGCCAAGCATGGAGGCACTGCCAAGGGCATGGAGTAGGCTGAGCCCGATGACGACAACTTGACGTGCCAAGGTGATATGATTTTTTTATCCATACCAAATCATGGTTGTTCAGCTAGCAAATTAGTATGCTTTCGGTTCAAAACAAATTATTATACTTCAGTAACTACCCCTTTCAGATATCAGTTTCAACGCATAAAATTAGCCAGGTAGTCAATGTAGACGCACAAGAGTGGGGTTGGTTCACTTTGGTAGCAACGCACGGGATGTCAATAACAAAGGTAGTGTAGCTGGTGCGTCACTCTGGTTGTGGCATTGGTGGTGCAAAAAAAAGAAACCTTTTCTGATCATATAGCAACAGTATAAGTCAATAACTAGCTCAAATGGCACAAGCCTGAATTATTACCAACTCACTTCATGGTATGCACAACATAACATGGGACTTCCTAGTGATGGAACAGATCATTTCAGCCTACCTCTTAAGTCAATAATTAGAAATACAAAACTATGCAGACAGAGAAATTGGTAAAAACTGTACAGCATGCTGAAATCGTAGAAATGGCCATTACCTGAGGTAGGTAACCATTCCTATGAGCTGCACGTTCCTTGGTTGAATGGTCAAGTGAAGGATCTATGTGCTTTCTCTTCCTTGATGTGGAAGGAGAAGACAATCCTGTTGCTCCAATAGCACCATTTACTGCTGCATTTGCTGCTTGTTGCATGTGAACGGCATTTTTGTGATCCACATGATAAAGAGATTTTCTTTCTTCACTCCCTTCGAAATTCTTGCAATCCAGACACTTGCAATTTTCAGAGCACAGTATATTAGCTTGGAAGCACTCGCAGTATTTCTTGAGGCATCCTGACTTCTTGCAGTGGCACCCTTTATTATGCTTCCCTACTAAAGGGAGATCACCAGCTACCTCCTGGCAATTTCAGAGACTAGTATTAATTACAGATATCATTGCAGCACAAATAAGATAACATGGCCTAGATGAGAAGTACAATAATTAAGATATGTCCTTTTTGGACAGCAATTTTTTGCTTAAGGATAGGGTTAAGCCCCTAAGGTTTATGGAATAACAATTTTGCTTTCTATGAAAAAGATTCTTTAGCTCTGGCTTATTGGTTATATAAAAAAGACAAAGTATGCATGTGCGCTTCTTCTGGAAAACATAATTCTTGTTTCAGTTAAACCATAATACATATTGTAAGTGGAAGGAAGCTGGTAATTCTTTCCCATTGGTGAAAGAACTGTAAGTGGCCAGCATGTCAGTTGAGAAAGATTGGATAGTGGATCATCACTTACTTTCGTAGATCAATTTTTTGACAAAATGTCTATCAATAATGCGGTGGTTTGGTAAAGAAAGATTGAAACATCATATGTAGTAGTGGACATCAATTAATCCTTAAGACAAGAAATTAGTGCTCAACCAAGGTACAACACCGTCTGTTTTCATTTTAATCAATTGTGAAGATGGTACGTTGCTATTTGAGAACTCAAACTCACAATTGCTAACTATTAAATCTTTTGCAGACAGGGAAGTACATGGGATAGACATTTTTTACGAGTAGTGTTTTTGACCGAAACTAAGGAAGGCTTATCCTATGAGACAATGTAGCATTCTGAGAACTGAACAAAGTAACTGAAGTGCAGGAGAAGCCTGAAGGCCTCTAAGCTGTAAATTTCTCATTTGTATATAGTAACAATTTTGCTTTCCCAGAAAACTTGAGTAAATTCCTAAGCCTTCCCCTATTCAATATTTACCTTCAGTTAGTGTGATGTTTCAGTTCAACTCCTTTTAATTAGAATAAGATATGCACCTCTACCATGAGCATGCGTTCTTCGAATAAGCCATTAATACTCTAGAAGCAACGTACATCAATTACTAAAGTCCCTTATCAAGTACAACTAACTAGTTAAATAAGATACATATTTAAATAGGACACATGGGCCTCAAAACATACCATATTATTCCGATTTGCATGTGGGCTACTCCCAATCTTAGGTCTGAATGCATCTGGATTGCGCTCCAGTGTAGCATCTATAGCTTCACGCCTAGCAGCCTCATTCTCCACATTATTGAAACAATTGGTGCAGTTGCATCCATCACAATAAACACCAGATGCAAAACATTCACAGTACCTAAGCATAGAAAATCATAAGAACTCAGATTGGAGGCATCAAATATCAATACACAAAGAGTCAAAGACTTCCAACTGAAATGAAAGACCAGGAAACCTGAAAAAGCTATCGAACCGTCAAAGGCTCAAAGCATATTCTTTTCATACTTTTCCAAAAGGAGGGGGCTTTTTTATTTTCTATGTGAAGATCCAAACAACAACAAACTATAGAGATTTGAGAATATGTAAGTAGAAACAGGATTTTTAGGGCTTTAGAGAAGATATGAATGTTACGAGAATACTTTTCCAATTGCTCTATATTATTATTGTCCATCTAATCTACGTGTAAATGCTTTTAACAGAATGAAATAACATGAAAAAGTTTGTGTTTTTCGTCTTCAACACATTACATAAATACTCTGTCAAACACTAATCCCCATTTGACCAAGCTGTAGCTCCTTTTGGAGCCATCGAGAAACGTAAATGATAAAGCCACAGCTCAAGCATAAGTGATTCCAAAGATATGTAGCGCTTTATAATTATCTTGGCTATCCCAGAAGTTGCTATTTCAGCTCCTCTGAAGTATTTGCATTATTTCCCTAGCTACAAGTCTGCTACTACAGAATCTTACCCACATCAGAAGATCAAATATTTGGTCACATTATGAATGTTATTTGTCAAGCTTAACAACAAAATACTATTATCATCTAGCTTTTTCAAAAAAGGAAGTCCCAGAATCCATATATTTGTTATTGTAAGCTTTTTATGCACGAGACAAAAACACCCAAGGCTATTTTCACTGTGCCTATTGCCGTATTCCCTAGTATCTGTAAAGAATCGGATAAACTTTACTGGGTCCAACTCTGTACATAAAAGAGCCGTTCTGGTGGGAATTTCACATATTGGTGACTTCTAGAGAAGTACGTGAAGGAATCCTTACATTCCTAAGAAAAAAGAGCATCCTCTTCATTGACAAAAATCACATTGAATGTTGCACTGCTTTCAAGCTAAGACACATAAAATCGGACTTACAACTTCAAACATTTGGAGTGCCTACAATTGCAGCACTTCTTCTTCGTAGGGGTGCCATCTTTCCCTTCGTACAGCCGTGCACGTGGTTTTGGTGACTCTGGCTTCCTAGAAGTATGGAGGCTCAAAGCATAATCAGAACATCACCGGAGCATGACGGAAAATTAGAAAGGGAAATTAGAACTTTGCATCAATTAAGATCATCATTAGCCATTAGGAAATATGCTAAAATTAAGTATAAAAACCAGTGAAAGAATAAAAGGTCTATCTAATGCAAACATGTCTTCGTTTACAAGGAAAGACAGGTACAGAGTAAAATTTGGAAACGAAATTTTGGAACTTGAGAGACAAGCTTAAAAACATGAGACATCCAACGATGTGAATCAAACAAGAGATCAGAACGTATGAAATCGAGAAGCAAAAATTTCAAAACTTGAAGCTAGCCATAAATCTTAGAAAAGGGGGCACTCACAAGGGAACGGCGACCGGTGGCCGCGGCACTGGCTGCGTCTGGGCCGGCCGAACCTGCGGCACAGGTACCGCCATCGCCACTGCCGGCCGCGGCAGCGGCACATGCACCACTTGATGCGGCCGCATCACCGACAGCCCCCGCGGCTGCAGCTGTTGCGGCACCCCCACCGGCACCGGCGCCCTCAGTTGGTGCGGCTGCGGGAAACCAACGGGCACCGCCCTCGGCTGCAACGCCCTGGAAACGGCGGCCGCGGCCGCCGCCATCGCGGGGTTCCCCGCCAACGCCGCCGAGGTGAAGTCGAGCTGCCTCACCAGCTTCTTAATCGGCGGCTGCGTCGACGCCGCGGGCACCGGCACTCGCGGCGGAGGCCCGCCCCCGCCCCCGCCGCCTCCCTGCTCCTGCCCCGCCATCTACTCAACCCGGGGGCGGAGCTACTAGATCAAAAACGCCCCGCCACTACTCGAAACACCAACCCAATTCGCCGCGGCCGCGAAGATGCACCGCGAGATCGCGGCCCAAGTCTCCAGATCAGGGGGCGCAGGCCCTGCTCTGCGGCGGGGAGCCCGGATTGCCGCGCGCTTCGGCGCGTATCTGCGGGTTGCGGCGAATGGCGGATTTTTTTGAGAGGGTTGAGGGGATTAGAGGATTTTCCCTCTTGCTGCTGCTCCCTCCGCCCCTTCTCTCTCTCCCCCCGTCTCGCCCTTTCTTTCTCTCCCACTCTCTGCTTTCGAAATCAAATTCATATTCTACGGCCGGATCCGCGTGGCGGGCTGGGATCGGACGGTACGGAGCGGCCGACGCGCATCCTGCGGCTCGAATTCATAGACGTGAGGTTGTTGGGCCGCTCGACGTTCGATTCGACGTGGGGCTAAATCCTTCTGCTCTTGGTGCACGCGGCGCTCGCCGCCTCCCATGCGGCTGACGTGTGGGCCGAGACACGGAGCTTTCGGCGGGGCCGCGCAGTCAGTGGGTGGGGTGACGTGGTGGGAGACCGGTGTCTTGCGGCGGTGGCGTCGCGGTCGTTTGATGTGATCCGTCCTGTCACGTATGGAGATGTACTTCAAGGAAACGCTTGGACCTGTCGTGCGCTGGTTTAGCTCTATGACACATGGACTCGAAATGAGATTGTCCCACCTGTCACTTGTTGGAGGTAGATATTAATAATGTACAGCATGTATCTGAATATCTAGTGAGTTTTTTTTATGTGACTACTTTAAACTCTCCATCGGTTTCAGTGGAGGCTACTGTTGAGTCCGTGCCGATGAACACCATAGTTGGTTGATGGGTTTTTGTTTCAACGTGCTCGGATTACCTTTGACATAATTAAGCTTAGACGATACCTAATTTGCCACAAAAACATGGCTAATAAAATGAAGATACAAATATGACAAAAGTTGGTAAAATTTTAATTTTAAAAGTTGTTAAAGTTTAGATCTTTGACAAATAAATTATACGTACAACAAAGCATGAGAAGTCACAACTATGACCGTGTACCAAACATGCATCTAAAAATTAAGTTTAGACATGGAAAAATGTGGTTGGAAACCAAATAAACTCTAAAAATTAAGCTCCGATGATTTTCCTTTTCAAGGGGGGGCAAAAAGAGACGCTATTTCGCTATTAGTAGTAATTGATTGTGGTATTAGCGCATCTATAAATGTAGAGTCGGCCGTTGACTCTTCGGCTCTATGTTATCTAGAGTCGATGTGAAAATAACACACACAATAATTTGGATTTTAAACTGACTCTACACAAAGAGTTAGCATTAAATGAGACAGCATACAAGGCAAGGAGGCCGACTCTAGAACTTCTATGTTTTGTGGAGATAGACCTATCATTAAGAGTCAGTTTTATTCTTTTTCCTCCTCCTCTTCTCTGCTCCACATCAGAAAGTATCCTATGTGATAGGTGGAAGAGTCGATTGATGTCACGCCTTTTAGATGTCCTGCCGTTTTGAAAAGAGCGGCAGTGAAAAATTCACGTAATTATCGGATGATATTTGGATTCAAAATGATAAGATTCTAGTTTTTTTTTCTTTACTTGAGTGTGTTATTGAATCTGTTTGTGTATTATCCATAATTCGTATTCACCAATTCGGTAGGTAAGAATATGGACTCCACTCGATACGTCTTACCATTGCATCCGGTTTCGAAATCTATAATGCAATACGTATATACACATTTGCAACAAATCCAATAAATAAGAAACTATTTTCAACTAGCGTCCACTTATGTTTGTCAAGCTTGATTTATTATATACCGCCATGTTGTATTATGTTGCGTATGAGAAATTAAGCCAAAGAACAGAGATAAAAAAGAGTTTGAAAATTATGATAATAATCGATACCTTTTTTTCAGTCCGGTACCCAGTTGAGCCAAACGCATCTGTCACGACTCCAACATGAAGTCTCAACGCGGGAAGAACTATAGGCCGCCTGTCAGTCACTACCCGAACTTCCGTTCCATGGGAGCCGCACTACCCGCTACGATGCCACCGAAAAGCAGCCAACGCCGCCAAGCCTTATGGCAATCGCACTCCGATGGCGACGCTACCAATTTCCGGGGCAAGGCCGCGCAAATCTCTTGCTCCGTGGCTTCTGGCGACGACGGCGAAGACTCCGGCAACAGAGGCACACTGGCCTGCATACCCGAAAATCACTAACCCCAATGATACGACGGGGACCATGTTGGTGCCCATGGTATACTCTGATGAAAGTTGATAGCTTTGCAAGTGACAAGGATAGTGTACTTTCGGAAGGACAATGACAAAGTAAGGCCATGCTCAAAAGTATAATCTCCAATAAAGTAATTAAGGGTATTTTGCCCATCTTTCCTCAACAGATCATCACCAAAGTTGTTGCAAAAAATTAGTAAATTAGCATGTTCACAAACGTCTCTTAAAGGACGTCAGTCACCAATGTGGGGAGGAGGCAATTGAGAGGGGAGGTGACATGTCAATGATATGTATCTTCACGTAGCAGATGGACAACAGGGAATCAACCTGCTGCATGGATCAGATGGAGATGGACATCAGAATACCGCGTTAGAATTATGCTCTCACTTCCACTTATCCAGGCATTATTGGAGACTGGAGACAGAATCGTCCAAAGCACAAGTCCGACCCCTAAGAAACAGTAGTCTTGGATGCGTGCACTGTACCATACTCTTCACCCTTCAGGAGAAGCTGTCAAAGAATATTGGAGTTGGTTCTTCGTCTTTCAACATCCTGACGCTTGAGAATTTGTTGAGAGTCTGCAAATTTGCAGGTAGCTGGAACTGCGGTTGTTCACATTGAACCCATCAGAAATTCAAACGATTAGAGGTAAATATTTGTATCTCGATGCAACATCAGGACCATCTATCGCAAAGATCACCCCACTGCTTGAAGTAGATTACTCTGAAGGGGTTACCTTCTATTACTGGTAATAAAATTAACAAAGATGGTGCTTATGAAAGAATTCTTGGTTAGGCAGCGGATGGGAAAATAGGCAGCCTGGCGTATAAAAAATGTTAAATTATCGCATGTAGTTGTTCGATCTAAAGATAATATTTTGTCAATGACTATTAGTACCCGCCAAGTGTACGTAACAACAGATGAGAGCTTGTCACCAATATTCCAGACAGGATAACTTGCCATCTTTAAAATGGTGAAAACGGTGCTTATCCCTGACAATTATCTCTCTATTCTCCACAGCTGACATAAACTTGATAGCGAGATGGCAATCCCCATATATCCGTAGGTTTTTTATAACTCTGATGGGAATGGTGCTCCCGGCACTCATCATGAGCCCATAGGCTACTGCCAGTTTTTTGCTGTGATATCTCAGTGCACCCTCCCTCTCCTCTTCCTCCAACTCACGCAGCACTGACTCAGTTTCAGGCACGTGGCCAGCAGCTAATCCTATGAATCAGTTCCTCCAAGTACTGTAAATCTCTCTGGTTTGCTGATGAGACTTTTCGCCCATGCGAAATAAATGGGCAGTACCTCCTAGTTCAATCAAGCTGTATCGTATTTGCTTCTTCAATCTTCTCTTGATCATGGTATTCCTCACCTTCTCAACATGGTACATTTTACCGGATAGGGCATATATATTATTAGAAAGCAGAACGTGGTAGGATGGATTCTCAGGCTCTAGAGCAATCAATCGCTCAGCCACGTCCATCCCGAGATTGAAATTCTTGTGCATCTTGCATGCCCCAAGTAATGCTATCCAAACTTCAGGTCCTGGTTCTCCAAGCATAGAATCACGTATAAACTGCATCGCATCGTCAAGAAGTCCAGCCCTTCCATAGATATCAACGATGGAACAATAGTGCTCGACACAAGGAACCAGTCCATAGACCCTCTTCATGCAAGCAAAAGCATCACGACCCTTGCTAACTAACCCAGCGTGTGCACATGCGGATAGAACGGCAACAAAGCTGACATGATTGGGTGGCGGCCCCTCGCGTTTCATCAAATAAAGCAGCTTGATCACCTCATGACCATGGCCGTACATTCCATATCCAGCGATCATGGAAGTCCATGTAACCACATTCCGCTCCTGGAGCATGTCAAACCATTTGCGAGCCTTATTCACAACACCACACCTGGCATACATGTTCACAAGTGCAGAGCCAAGGAACACACTCATGTCCATTCTTTCAGAAACAATATGTCTCTCCGCTTCACATCCCAAGTCCAGAGCACCGGCCTGTGAACAAGCAGAGAGCGTGACTATAAATGTCATGGAATCAGGCACCACCCCGGCCACCTGCATCTCTTTATACACCTCAATCCCCCTCTCGTACCCAGAAATCATCGCGTTCCAAGCCACCACGCTTATGTCACGAATTGCATCGAATAGCTTGCGTGCAACAGCTGGTTGGCCGCTCTTGGAGTAGAACACAAAAAGCGCTGTCTGCACAAAACGATCGGAGCCAAACCCGAGGAGGATGGAGTGCGCGTGCACGGCCATGCCGGTGCGGAGGGCGGACAGGTCGGTGCAGGCCTTGGCGACAGCGATGAAGGCGAAGCTGGAGAAGGGGAGGGCGGCGGAGAGGAGGTAGCGGTAGAAGGCAAGGGTAGTGACCGGGAGGCCTTGGTGCACGGCGGCACGCGCGAGGGAGCAGAAGATGGAGGAGTCAGATGTGGGTGGGAGGTGGCGAGGAGGTGCGCGTAGGGGGCGGCGCCGTCCACGATGGCAAAGGTGGCCAGCTTGGTGATGAGGGGGCGAGAGCGGCTGTGGCCGGCGACGACGAGGCGCGCGTGGGCTTGCTTTAGAGGGCCGGAGCGTGGGCCCGCGAGGAGGAGGGAGCTGTATTCCGGCGAGCTGTGGTGGGGATCCGTACCAGAAGCTTAGACTTGAATTGAGGAATTAGACATTTTTTGGCGGGAGCTGGTGGTGTCGAGATGCACTTCGCAGGTTCTGTTGAGAACGGTGATATTTTAGGAGGCTTTCACGAGGTTTCCTCTTAAATTGTATTTTTGCTAAATCTGACTATATTGAAGTGTCAGAAATTCTAAAGTAATCCAGCATTTTTTTTCTGGGTAGTTTTAGCAAAGAGAAAGTGACCAAGTTCGCTAAAAAGTGGCGCATTATTACTGTGGTGAAGAACTGCGCCATAATTTATTTAGATCATGCTTTCCTAGAATTACAAAAATTACGATTATAACTCTAACATTCTATGTACCCTTATGTTACAGTGACAAAAAGTTATAAATTTTGTTACCTTGATGAAATTAAAAAACATAGTCAGTAGCCTAACAAACAAATCACAGGCACCTGAAGGATAATTTTCAACGGTTGCCACATAATGACCTAGGGTTACACTAATCAAAGAGTTACAAAATTCCGTTTACCTCACTGAAATTAAATAAAACAATGCACCCTCGAGAGACAACTTAAGCACGCAAATAAAAATGCAGGATAGAGAACTGTAACCCGTGAGAAGGGTTAGTGGAAATTTTCGGTGAGTTTAGGTAAAAAACTGTTGTACATGTCCGACGGACAATTTTCTGTGGCCACCTGTTCGACCATGTTGCGTTGTATGGAAGGAGGAGAAAATCGTGAACGCCAATTTTAGCTCGGAAGACATTGTACTGCCGTGTGCCTACTCCATGTCACGTAGCACTAGTGTCGTTCGTGACACGTCCGTTGAACGCAGCATCGATCAGCATTGCACCCGTGCACGGCAGTATTTGCCTGCCCAGATGGAGCCGCTGCCGCAAGATCTAACAAGAAGTGAACCCGGCCGCGCCACCAGCGCGGTCTGCGTCGCCCTCGGGCACGAACGACCTAGTACACGTTTTGCACAACCCCAAAACAGCGGCAGGAGTTTAAGACGCACACCCCACACAGCAGCCGCCCTGCCCCCACAGTCCACACCTACCCGGCGCTGCCCGTGAATGCGGACGCAGGGGTGGGCGCGCGGGGCGGTGGCGCGCTTGATGACGCCATTCAATTGTCCCACGGCCCACGCCTCCTCCACCCACCTGCTTCCGCTGCTCCGCTCCTCGTCCTCTTATTGCCTCCTCCTCCCCTCTCGCCTCCGACGTCACTTCGCCTCCGCCTCCTCCGCCTCAGGTCTGCTCCTCCGTCTCCACTGCCTCCGCTCTTTTCTCGCCCCTCCCGCGTTCCGCTTCGCTTTCGCGCCATGTGTTCGTCGTTTTGCCACAGCCGCGTCATCATCCAGTTGATTTGGATTAGTGTCGGTAATTCCGGCCATCCTGTTGTTGTGTGTTAGTTTCGGTGATTCCGCGCTGAAGCTGGTCCATGCGCTACTCTGTCGCGCTCTGATTCGTCGGAACGGAAGGTGTTCGTTGTTTTGCCTCAATGGGTATTCCGATAGGAAGGAAGGTGTATTAGCAGTTGTTTGTAGTTACGGATTCTCGGGGTGTCCCCTCACGCTTCAGTTTTGATTGCTTCGATGACGAATTTGGTGTACAAGTGGTCGAATTTTGAGTAGGGTGCCTTCTGTGATGTTGATCAGTACGGACTACGGAGTAGTGGTCCTAATGATTCTTAAGCAGTTAAGCTGCCTTTTGGGCCTCAAGATATTACGTATGCTCTGCTCTGGCTAGTCGCGGACCTGCTTACATCTGCCTTCAATGGGAGTAGGTAGATGGGCTGGTTTATTAGTTAGTGAACTAGCTATAATTGAGCAGCTGCGTTACTTCCATAATCACTTTGGTAATGCAGCAGTTCGTAGCCACTCTTTTGTGCTTGATGAAATTCATCGTTGAGATTGTGCTTCATAAGTTGATTTATTGAAGAAGCAGTCTAGATGTGGTTTACTTTGTTGATATGATTGATTTTTCAGACCGACTAGCGCTGACTGTTTTTTATGGCATGCAAAGCCAGTTGATCATTCATCTTAGTATATATATAATTTGAAGCACAAGGTTAAATTACGTACAGACTGGCATTTTGTTGTCTGATGTTAGTTTCTTGTTTGTGGCTCAGGTGACAGCACCAGACAGAATACGCATACGTTCATGGAGGTTGTTCAAGAAATCCTTAAGCATGGCTCGGCACATGGTGCCCGTGCAGCCATAAGAGCTGACCAAAAGAGTTATAGCCTTCTCCAGCTTATTGCATCTGCACTGGATGTCTACAAAATTTTATGCAGAAAAAATGTACCACCACTCTTTTTCTATATGTTAATTTTCTCTGCATATTCATTTGAGATTGGACATTAAGTGATTTGAATATGTCCATGCTGACCTTATTTCTAGGTTCTGAAATGGATGTTTTGTTAGTTTCCCTTTTCCATTTGACAGTATGCAAAACAATTTTTTTCTTCATAAAGTTGGGACTGAAGTTTTTCAACTAAATTCGTAATGTAATAGCATGTGAGTTCAAACTTTAAGATTTAGCTGAACCAGTCCTGGTGGACTGCAGGTGTGAGACTGGGAGGATACCACTTCATGTAATTATCTGCAGTGGTGCCATTAGTTTGTCTTCTCTTTGCATCAAATAATGTTTGCAGCTAAGCAATTAGTTCTTCATGTCCTTGTCCTTGCATGTTTGATAGAAGGCCTTGCAACAATTGCACAAGTTTTCAGTAGGGTTCTGCCCTACCATTTCCATACAAAAAAGGCTTAAATTGCACAAGTTAGCCTTTACAAAATGCAGATTAATTTTTTGCTAGGTCTAGTCAAGCTCTAGTTATATCAATGAAGGACATATGCAGTCCTTAAATATGTTAGTCCTTAAATATGTTAGTCCTTAAATATGCAGTCCTTAAATATGTTTTTCTTGCTTCCAGTTTTACTTAGAATATGTTAGTTCATCAGTTACTTTGTAGTTTTTTCCCTCATTCAATTTCATTATGACATAGTTCGATACATAGGTCAACTGAGCTTCGATAATCATAGATTTAATATTATTCTGTTAATCTGTTCAATGCCTGTTGATGATGCCTTAGTGAAAACTCACCTATGCTGTTCTTTTATATGACAAAGGATGGAATTAAAGATTCTTCTATCAAAGGAATGAATGGAACAGGATTCCTTTGTGGAGCTCGTATTGGCATTGTGGCTAAACCTTCTCCTGAATTTGTTGCTGGGATATTTGGAACCTGGCTTTCTGGTGGAGTTGCAGTACCCCTTGCACTTAGCTATCCAGAAGCTGAAATTTTGCATGTCATGAATGACTCGGTTTGTTCCAAACTTATTACAGTATCTCGTTCTTGCAATATACCAGCTTGCATATGAAAGATGCCTATCTTTTAATGTCATACCATGTATCTATGTATTTCTTTTCACCTGGTATCATAAGCAGGGGATAAACTTAGAAATAAAAGTTTACAAATGCCATGTAGCTTGTGTTTCTTAAATGGACCACAGGGGGCTATATAGACATCTTGTAGCACATATCTATTCAAAATTTTGTTGTATATACACATGTGTTTACAGTTTACTATGTACTATGCAATATGTCTTTCTTTCTCACTGCTGCAACTTATAGGACATCTCTATGATTTTAAGCACCAAGGAGCATCATGACATTATGGAGAGCATCTCTACCAGATGTTCCACTCATTGTTCTCTTCTTCCAGCTGTGGAAAATATACCTCGAGATATAGATTCCCAAGAACCTTCAAGTGGTGAAGTGACTTCTTCAATTTCTAGCTTAATGGCTGAGATTGAAATTTCAAAGGAAATCAAAGGTGAATGGTACTGTATGTTTTACTGCAACTTTATATTTTGATTTCGGCTCCGCTTTTTATACTGCATTCCTGTTCCCACTATTTGTGCTCTTCAATCATAAACATTTATTCAACAATCAGTGTTAATTCCAAATATTTGGCAGCTAGCTCCTATTAACCTAATTATTCTGGAGTTTGATTATACAGGAGATGATCCTGCTCTTATCCTTTACACAAGTGGTACAACTGGTAAACCAAAAGGAGTAGTCCACACTCATAAGGGGATACTTTCTCAGGTGCATTTATCATCTTTAAGTAGATCTATACCTGCAGTTTTAGAAACAGTCTAATTGAAGCTAACACTTTGGTTACTTGCTGTTGCTATATGCCTATATCTCTATTTTTGCCACCTTTTCGTGATTCCGTTATCTAGTTTGAACTGATCTGAAAGTTTTTATGGTTGGCATGTCTTCTTTCATTTGCTAAATAACCATATTTACTGATTTAATATACACAACATTTTGTTACTGGTTTGGCAGGTTCAAATTCTGACAGAGGCATGGGGGATATCAAAGTGAAGATCAATTTCTGCACTGTCTTCCACTGCACCATATCCTCAACAAATGCTAATGCTAAATGCTATTGAAGGATCTAGCACTATATTCTATACTAACATCTCGAATTGCATTATTTTCAAAGAAAATCATTTTTCTGTTTTTTAATTTAATTATTCAGCTATACAGACACATGCTTGATATCTTCAGTTCATTTTATACATATTATAGTCGTTATGCTCATTCAAGCTTGAAGTACCAAGTACATGCATTAGGATAGTAGTTAGAACTTGGTCTAGCTTGCAATGTTTAATTTCAATTATCATAGCTGTTGCACCTTTAGAATTTCTTATAATTATGTTGGAGGGTCCCATGCTTTGTCAATTTTGTTGAAATCCTTAACTTCAAAATTACATGTGCATGGCCTTTTCAATGCTCTATTTGCACCCCTTTATTCAGGATCAGTGGTAAGTACCCTCTTAACTCGTAGTGATTTCAAATGATTTATTTAGGATTTATATAATGTTTCATTTGATCAGTACATATTATGGTTTAGTTTACGCGAACTGGTCCTTTGTAGCTCTTGATTTCTTTCTGGTCACATAAGGTGTCCATTTACTTTTGATTTAGGAGACATGCAATCAAATTGTTTCAGTAGCACATCTGCAGAGTTTCTTTCATTGTAAGTTGGTAAAGTATTTTCTTTGTGATTGCAGGTTGAGTTTATGCCGAAATTCAGTGTGAGGGGAGTATGGCAGAGATGGCGTGAGTCATATCCCAGCGATGCCAGTAAAAATGATGAGACTATTACAGTATTTACTGGAGTACGATTCTATGCCATATATTGATTTTTTTAATGTCAAACTACCATTTGCCATAAAATTGATTGATGTGTCAGGGTAATTTTTACACTTCTGGAATGCCAGGTTCCAACAATGTATACACGTCTGCTGCAAGGGTATGATAGTATGGATCCTGATCAACAATCTGCCTCTTCTTATGCTGCAAAGCAGCTCAGGCTAATGGTAAGTTTCATGTACACCTTGTAACTGATTGTATTTATTCTTGCATCTTGGTTTCATCATTGAAATTTGGATGTTAAATGTGTCTGCCAAAGTCAATTACAAATGTACTTCTATCATGTTTTGTCTCCTATACTTTCTTCCTGAAAGGCTCACTCACAGCTATTACTATATAAATTATTATTATATTTTTTTAGAATTATGTGATGATATGTATTATAAAGGAAAATGTCCATTTTTGGTCACTCAACTATTGACTGAATCTAGTTTTGGTCCCTAAACTCTAAACTCAGGCAAACTTGACCTTTAACTTCAAAAAGCGGATATATTTGGTCCCTCACCCCACTCGAAGTAGTTTGATTGATGACGTGGCGGTGGTTTTGTACATGTGGCAGCTCAGTCAGCACAAAAAGCAAAAAAATCTGAAAATTTCAAAAAGTTAGTAAAAATAAAAAACCTAAAAATTTATTTTAAAATCAGGAGAAAGTCAAAAAAGAGAAATTATAAAAAAAATATTCCATAAAAGTTACTAAAAATAATCTGTGAACTAAAAACGGAGTTTTTATAGAAAATGTAGAAAAAGGTAAAAATTCAGAAGTATTTAGGAAATTAGAATTCGACAAACATACAAATAATTTTTTAAACATTCATGCAAAATCACCATATTTCCTTATTTTTCATGAATGTTCCTAAATTATTTGTGAGTTCTCTCAAATTTTCCTTTTTTTCTAAATTTATTGATTTCTTTACCATTTTCAATAATTTTTGTAATTCCAACAAGTCTTTTTCAAAATTTATGATTTCAAAAATAAATTTTATGATTTTTTAAAATAAAATTTTTAAAATATTTTTCCTTGATGGTTTTTGATTTTTCGGTGCTTACTAGGTTGCCACGTCAGCGGCCAAACCGCTTTGAGTGGGGTGAGAGACCGTATATGTCCGGTTTTGAAAATTAAAGAGTTAAATTTTTCTGATTTAGAGTTTAGGGACCAAAACTAGATTCGACCAATAATTGAGGGACAAAAATGGACTTTTTTCATGAGCCCTTCAATTCTGTTGTTGAATTTGCTAGGTCTAACTGGCTCAGTTAGTATGCTTGATCAATCAACCACTAAAATACACTTTGCACTCCAATCAGGTGCGGACCTAGAGGGTGTTCAGGGCGGGTTTAGGCGCATCCTAAGAATTCATATTGGGTTATATACCATAGCCCAAAAATAAGAAGAAAAAAATTACTAGGTCCACTTAGGAAAAAAAATTTATATCAAGTTGGCCCACTCTTGGTCAAAATCCTGGGTCCGTCACTGCATCCAATCACCATGAAGTCTTCGATACATAGGCTAGACTATGGTCTCACTGTCTTTGAGGCTTCTAACACTGCAAGAACTTGAAAAACAGATGAAGTTTCTTGCATGCATGTCTTTCTATTTTAGGTGCTTTATTTGGTCTTGCTGGGCATCGAAACCAAAATGATTTATTGACTTTTCCAGCTCTAGGTAGTAGATGTTTAATAGCTTTTGTCTGTAGGCTTTGTTCAAGGCTATTATAATTTGTACGGATATAGTGATTTTTCTAAGATCTCTATATTGACATTCAATGAATTACTGTAGATGTGTGGATCATCAGCTCTTCCTTCCCCACTTATGAAAAGGTGGGAGGAAGTGACAGGTCACCGTCTTTTGGAACGCTATGGCATGACTGAGGTTAAAGCATAAACTCTCCCTTCACTAGTCAAAATGCACTTACATTTCATAAATATGAATTTTGTCATCGTTCCTGACTGTCTTATTTGTTATAGTTCGTCATGGCACTGTCTAATCCATTGCATGGTGTACGTAAAGAAGGTACAGTCGGTAAACCTCTTCCACGTGTTGAGGTATGCTGAAGATTCCGCTGGAGTTAGGAATATTGTTTAACTAGTTTATTGTATATTGCGTCATGGGACTTAAAGCATCTTTGTTCCTCAGGCGAAGATCATTATGGAGGATGGTACTGAAACTAAAGCTGGAGTTGGTGAGCTCTGTATTAGAAGTCCATCCCTTTTCAAGGAATACTGGAGAAGGCCAGAGGTACAGTTTCAATTCGAAGAACCCTACGCTAATTCATCACCCATCAACCTTTGGCTAATGTGAAGTATTTACTTGACTCCTTTGATGCACAGGCAAAAAAAAAGAAAAGAATTTATCATTTCCTATTGTATAGATTAGTTATTTGTAGAAAACGTCCACTGGTTGCATCCTTAGTTTACTATTGCTAGGTATAGTATTTTAAAGGTGTACAAATTTTACTGTTCCATCAAATGATTCCTTCCCCCCACTATGCATACTAATTAGATAGTATAATTGCTGCATTTGTTCACCCAACTCTGCAGTTGCACTTGTTAATATGTTCTGCTTTCATTTGGTTAACTAAACATTTTTAATTTAAATACGATATCGTGTATTATTATTGACTTATGAGGTGTGTTGGCATGGACACTACTTTTAAATTACATTAAATAAAGTTAGTATAGTTTGTAAACTATAAACAACCAAATGAAGTGCGCGTGTTGAGAAGTTAATATCCATTGTTTTATAATCAACATGGTGAATTTTCATTGCAGGTTACAGCAGACTCATTTATTGATGGTGGGTTCTTCAAAACTGGTGATACAGTAACTATAGATGAGGATGGATACTTCATAATTTTAGGGCGTAAGCACCACCTCATGGCCTTGCACCATCATGTCCTTCTTGTTGCTGTTTCCATTTTAATGTGATATTACTAACTAAGGTAAATAAAAAATGTTCAGGGTTTCAGCCTCATTTTGTATTACCTTGTGTAGGCACAAATGCTGACATCATGAAAGTTGGTGGTTATAAGCTGTCAGCGTTAGAGATTGAGGCGGTACTGTTGGAGGTAAATTCCCATACACTGGAAAGTACATCTTCAAGTGTATAGTATTAGACAAAATTAGGATATCTACTGCACCAAAAGAACCTGCTCCTAGTATGAAATGTGCTCTAACTTAATATCTCTTCTGACCAATGAAGTACTTTACTCATATTGAGAATAACAGTAGATATTAGCCTAAAAACTTACCAAAAGCTTCTTGCCGCAGTTGATTACAGTCCCTTTATTACTCATCTTGCTTTGTGCGATTTGCTTTCTTGTTCAGCATGACATTGTACTGGAGTGTGCTGTTCTTGGCTTGCCTGATGAAGCTTATGGAGAAGTCATATGTGCAATAATTGTTCCTAAGGAGGATGTGAAGAAAAGAGCTGAACAGGACTCGAAGCCAGCACTAACCTTAGAAGCATTAGCAAGTTGGTCAAAAGATAAGCTTGCTCCATACAAGGTTTGCCATTCTACAGGACTTCTTTAAGCGTTTTTAGATAATTTCCTTTGCCTGGTTTTTTTCTTCTCCAAAGTGTTCTCTGTTGCCTGATATTATGAAGTCCTTTGTATGTTGGTGTATGCACGGGGTGGTTCCCCACCTGAATTTTATTTACAACCCAATCTGTGATGTTAAAATTCTCAATTCCCTCTGCTTGTGTTAACAAATATAAATCTAAAAAGTGCTAGCAAATCACATATGTTAATTCTACATAGCTACTATCCTGTTTCGGTCCTCAACTCAATGTTCTTTCTTGTTATAGAGTTGATTATTTTTCTATGCATGATAGATTCCGACAAGGTTGCACTTATGGGATTCTCTTCCTCGGAATGCCATGGGAAAGGTGCGGAGATTTTATTATTTTCTTCGATGAACATTTGTGTTGAGTTTGCTACTGATTTAGTTGTTGCTTTTGCCAGGTTAATAAAAAGGAGCTCAAGAAATTATTAGGAGCGTAGACGTGGTTACATTAGTACACTATTGTCCCTAATTTTCTTTTTCGCCCTTAATTCTAGGAAGGCAGACATATGCTAGTGGTCAGCTATAAATAATCTTGTTCTGCAATAATACATTGCTGAAACTTATTATCATATATATGCTTCCTACAATTTTGCTTCAGGAGTTAGCCAAAACTAAATATAGGCATGTCCTAAAGAAACACTAACCATAGACACATTGGTGTTCGCTGAGTTGCACAGATATCTTCCGTGACTGGGAACATTGAAACTTTTAGCCATTGTGTGCACTGATAAGATTGATGATCAGTTGATCACCCTGATGTCTTAAACATTTCGGTCTAACATGGAGCTACCCAGGCTCAAGCTTCAATACAAAACTACGCCATCGGCGGTTATCTCTCACCCTCCTCTTCCCAATCCACGTTCTTCCCCTCCTCGCCGTAAGCCCAGCTGCACCAGAGGAAGTACACAAAATTCACGGCGCCCAAAACTGTGAGCAGCCAGTAGTAGTAATCGTAGTGCCCCGCATTCAAATCACTCGAGAGCCAGCTCGTTTTCCCTCCACGCCTGCTCGCCTCGTGGACCACCTTCACAACCAAGCTGTTGAGTAGGTTGCCGACCCCCATGGCCATGTAGACCAGCGCCATGCTAAAGCTGGCCATGCTCTTGGGCAGCTCGCTGTAGAAGAACTCGAGCTCCCCAATCACGCCGAACGCCTCGGCGAGCCCCATGAGCGCGAACTGCGGCACGAGCCAGAACGCCGACATCGTAGCGGCACCCTCGCCGCCCAGCGCCAGCCTACGCCGCGCGCCCTCCACCACAGCGGACGCAGCCATCGCCGCGGTGGCGAGCAGCAGGCCCCCACCGATGCGCTGCTTCATGGTGAGCCCGCGCGGGTTGCCGGTGACCCGGCGCAGCGCCGGCGCGATGCACCTGTCGTAGCTGCCTGACCACAGCGACATGGTGACCATGTTGAACAAGGTGAGGGAGCAGCCCGGCACGCGGAACCGGCTGGCGCCGACGCGCCGGTCCATCTCGTTGGCCTGCAAGACGGTGTAGTTCTGGCTTATGGCCTGTGCGAGGAAGACGGTGGAGGACCAGATGGGCAGGATTCGGATCGCCGACTTGAGCTGCTCCACCTGGTCCACCGTGCACAGCGTCCTGCCGCTGTTGTTATGACACTCCGAGCCCGCCACGTCCAGGCCATTGCCGGGCGAGTCCTCCCTGGTGCTGCTGATCATGCACGCCTTGTTCAAGAACCTGAACGGATTCAAACAGTTACCATGTATCAAATGAACACTCATGCGTTGATTGGTTGTTATGGCTCTCACCCACCTCAACTTGTCCGTGGGAATGGTGAGTTTGCAGTCCTTGAGGTGATGGTACACGCCATCCTCGGTCATCGCCGGCAACGGCAACCTGTAGTTCCTGATCGCCGCCACCACGGCGGCGCCTAACCCGGAGAACATCTGCTTGGTGCCCTTGTCCTTGATGTAAAGGCGAGAGCCCAGGAGGAAGCTCACTGTAGAGAGCATCATGAGGCCCACCGGAACGGCGAATCCTGCCTTCCACCCGACGTTGTCCTGCACGTAGACGATCACAGTAACGGCGACCGTGAAGGCCACTCCGATCGACGCGTAGTAGGCGTTGAAGTAGGCCTGCAGGATCCTCGATCTCTTCTCCTTGGGGTGCCTGGAGAACTGATCCGCGCCAAACGCCATGGAGCATGGCCGGATGCCACCGGCGCCAATGGACAAGAACATGAAGCCAGCTAATAGCCAGGCAAGGTGCCTCGGCTCCGGCGGCGTGCACTGCTCCGCGACAAGGCCAACGCCGCACGGTGGCGGCCGTGCTCCGGGTATCATGGCGCTCAGCCATAGGAAAACAACCCCCTGCAGTAAGTACAGATTGGACACAAGTAAGCATCGATCACTCATGGTGATCCTCTCTTTGTTGTTAGAGAAACTATGTGGCAAGAATCGGATGAATATTTGAGTTGATTTGATTTTTCTTTTTGCACTTACAGTTAGGCATGCAATGGAGCCTAACGAAATGGCCATGAACCGGCCTAGGTACATATCGGCTATCAATGCGCCGGGAATGGGTGCAAAATTTGCTGCTGCAGCCCACACGAACAGCATCGCCCCAGAAGTGACATTGCTCAGGTGGTACTGCTTAGTAAGGTACATGATCATGTTGGTGTTGAGCCCGAATCCAGCAACTTTCTCCAACATTTCATTTGCTACCGATACAAAATAAAGAAAAAATCCATCAAATTGAAGGGAGTATACAATGAAGATAGATGGAGATACTATATGAATGAACAAAATATAAACTATAGATTCTAGAATATTGCTTCAGATTGAAGATCGGCTGAAGCTCTATCTAGTAAGTAAAAAAAACGATGTCCTCTAAAAAATCAGTACAAGAAAAACAAGGAAAGTAATGTTCGATGGTTTCGTTAATGAAATGGGGATGAACTCCCTTTTGTAAATAAAAAAACAGAAGGCAGGGATGCCCTTTAGCTATTTATGAATTATGATGAGCTCATATATATGTATGTTTTGCGAGCTTTGGCAAAGTGCAGAATCATGAAGTTAACATAAATTGGTACCTTCTTCAGAATTGTTAGTTCACTAGTTATGAAGACTAGGCTAAGAGCCCTAAACAAAAAGAGTAGGATAAACTTAAAGCAAGTGCTTACATACCTATGATGAACGGCAGGGCTACGAATCCACCTTTTCCTTTCACTTTGGGGGCATCAGAGCTATGCACATCAGCTTCATGGTCTTCCATCTTCTGCAAAGCTAAAGGTCAGCACTCAGCAGCAGGTAGCCGGGGGTGGTGGACAGCACTAGCTTCTGCTCTCGTTTCCGTTATTGCTCGCCAAGAGGTGATGGGATGCCTGCTTGGAAATGCAGCTTTGCAGATCAGCAGAGAAAAGGACACGCGCGCGCTCTTGCGTAACTGCCCATGAGGCCATGTAGAGAGGAGGTATAGATGAAGGGGGAGACGAGGGGCGTGTAGGAGAAAGAGAAACTAGACGTCTTCCATTCACGGTAGGAGACGGGGCACAAACTCGTGACCTCAACCACCACGGCGCAAGGCATTTATTTCCCTTGGAGATCAAGGGGACATATTCGTGAAAGAATAAGGTATTCATCCTTTACCGAGGGAAATGGTGAGCTAATGCAAATAGCATTGCAGAAGAGAAGAAAATTAAAGAAAGGAAGAGGGAACTGAGCACATACCTTTGTCGATCAGAGGCACACAGGGTTTTCTTGTGCCTGTTTGAAAGTTCTCTATGGTAGAGAAGCCCTCAGTATGCGACGAGCACTTGGGATCGCAATGTAGGCGCTCTTTCGAGCAAACAAAAATGGAAAATGCAACTGAGATACATATGACATTGGAGGGATCTTTGGAGTTAGATCGAGAATGATATAGAAATGCTGCATCCGTCATTTTTACATTGGCACATCCATACCACAGTCCATCAATTCACCAGACAGAAAGATACGGACTCAAACGAACACAGCACTCTGCCCCGGCAAGGCCTACCATTTCTGCTGCTCTTCCCTGGTCTCGTGTCCGTCCACCTCTTCGGCCGCCATGACCCTGTTCAGCCCCTCCTCGCCGTACGCCCAGCTGCACCACACGAAGTACGCCAGATTCGCCACGGACAGTGCCGCGAGAACCAGGTAGTAGTAGTCGTAGTGGCCTTTGTTCAGGTTGCTGGACAGCCAGCTCTCGCGCCCATCCCTCCCCGTGGCCTTGCTGATGACCCCCACGACGGCGCTCCCCAGCAGGCCGCCGAAGCCCATGCCGAGCGCGAGCAGCGACACCCCGATGCTGGACATGGTCTTGGGGAACTCGTAGTAGTAGAACTCGATCTGCCCGATCAGGTTCAGCGCCTCCGCGAGGCCCGTGAGGCAGTGCTGCGGCACGAGCCGCATGGCCGACATGTGCACCGTGCGCCCGGGCTGCGGGCCGTGGTCGCCCCCGAGCCCCTCCGCGATGGCCGCGGCGCGGCGGAGGCCCTCGGTGCGCGCTGCCACGGCCATGGCCACAGCGAAGAGCGCCAGGCCGATGCCCATGCGGTGCCTTAGGCTGAGCCCGCGCGCGTGGCCGGTGAGCCGCGAGAGGGGCTGGACGAGCACGCGGTCGTAGAAGGCAACCCAGACGGTGAGCGTGAGGATGCTGAAGACGCCGAAGGAGGCCGCGGGGACCTCCACCGCGCCCATCCGGCGGTCCATCGTCTTCGCCTGCAGCACCGGGAACATCTGCTGGCAGACGATCGCGCCGGGGACGATCCCCGTCGACCATATCGGCAGCACGCGGATGGTGGCCTTCACATCCTCCACCTGCTGCACCGTGCACAGCCTCCACGGGTCGCACGCCGACCCGTCGGCGTTGAGCTCCTTGCTCGGGTTCCTCAGCACGCACGCCCGGTTCATGTACCTCAGCCTGTCCGTCGGAGCCCTGGGCCTGGAGCCAGCTCTGTTATGGAAGCACGAGACATCCGCCGTCTCCGGCGGCAACGGCTCGTGCCGGTTCTTGTAGCTGGCGACGAGCACCTGCACGAGGCCCACGAGCACGCTCCTGTCGGCCTCCGCCTTGAGGTAGAAGGGCGAGCCGACGAGGAACAGCGTGAGCGCGGTGAGCATGAGCACGATGGGGACGGCGAAGCCGACGACCCACCCCTTGGCCTGCTGGATGTACACGATGACGAGTGCCGCGAAGACGATGGACAGCCCCAGCGCGGTGTAGTACCAGTTGAAGAAGGTCTGCAGCTTCCTCACGTTGCTGGTGCTGTTGTCCCGCTTGTCCAGCTGGTCCGCCCCGAACGCCAGCGTACACGGTCGGATGCCGCCGGACCCGACCGACATGAGCAGGAATGACGTGAACAGCAGCGGCAGCTGGCACGGGAGCAGCGTGCAGTCCCTCGGGTCCGCCGCGCACCCCGGGGTCCTCTTGTACACCGGCAGGATCGCTGTCACCAGCAGCACGCACATCCCCTACAACGTACGTACGTACACCAACAAGATCAAGAAACAGCATGCGCATAAGTACGTGCTCTGTTTGTTTTCAATTGCCGAGATCGATTAGAGTGCGTGTGATGGGTGCTTACGAAGAGGCTGACGAAGGACCCGAGGGCGATGACCCGGAACCGGCCGAGGTAAGCGTCGGAGAGCACGGCGCCGGAGATGGGCAGGAAGTTGCTCAGGGCGCTCCAGAAGTAGAGCACGACGGTGCTGGTGGCCGCCGTCATGTGGTACCGCTCGGTCAGGTACAGGATCATGATCGCGTGCAGACCGAACGTCGCCACCTTCTCGAAGATCTCGTTCGCTGAGACGAAAGATATCATGAGCGTGCTAATTTGTACATGAGTAATTGTGTCCTAAATACTGATGAATTACAAGGTTAAGGAAAGGAAACTAAGGCGATGGATGCACGCTTGCTTACAGATGATGAACGGTATGGTTCTGAGGCCTCCCTTCTTCGTCCTCGGCTCCGGGAGGGCTTCCTCCATGGCCGAGACCTCCATGCTCAATCTAGTGTCCAACTGCAACGACGGAGAGAGCAAGAGATGGGGATACTTTCTACAGGCAACAAGGAGGGAGACAATTGATATGGCACCGTATGTACGGCAGTGGCAAACTGGCAACTGATAATATCAATCCTTACTCCAAAAGAGAAAAAGAAACAAAAGAAAAGAAAGACGATGATTTCAGTGCTTAACAAGCTCCTAATTTCTGGCGAGTGTTCGCGATAAATGCCCAACAGCACGAGGGATATATAGACAAGCTCTAACGTGATGGCGGCACAGCTCGATCGATCGATCATGCAAGTTACTGTAGCAGGGAAGTATACTAGTCAGTGTGCGGGCTACTTGCTAGTTATTGCTCGCATAGCTTCCGGCGGAGTTTGGGCTTGGCCGGCCGTGCCTTTAAGCCTGGGACTATCTGCTGGGGCTCTCGAGAGAAGTTTTGGGGGTGTAGTGTTCAAGAGCGTTTTTCGTAGCAGTTTTTGTCTGTGCATGGTGCACGTCGCTTTGGCAGATACGTACATGTGTATCCATGTCGTTGAAAAATAGGCAAATGCGGAGAAGAGGATTGCGAAAATTATTTTATGAACTAATAGCATTGCGCAATAGCAGGGCGTAAGTGACATTGATGTCAATGATGTGGGTGAATTAAAGGCTCTGCATTTTGAAGACTTCTCATGGCTTCATGCGAAGTTTCATAAAACAAGAGTTACTTATGCTGAACCTAACAATTCCAGATAGTCTTAGATATGGTTTTATGAGAGGAACCAAAGTACATTGAGACGTCCCTGAGCACCCCGTGTGCGGCCTAGGTGGTAAAACTAGGGTTTTGCCTCAAACGTTGCTGTCACGTCTCATCCCCTTGTCGCCACTAGAGGCGGCCACCGGAGGGCAATGAGGTCTATCTTGCTCGGGTCGTCGGCCTCTCTTCCTCATGTTACTCCTATGGGCTATGTGGGCATTGGGCGGCATAGGTTTATGGGGCGACAGGTTTGGGACGACATGGATTTCTTGGATGACGGGGCAACATGTCCGAGAGGAGCTCCTCAGAGGCTTGGCATGAGGATGGCAATATGACCTTCATTGATTGGACTTGGATTTGAGCATACCTAAGACCAGGTCGGGTTTCAGGATGGGCTTGAAAAAGCCCGACCTAAAAACTCCAAAACCAGCTGGGACCGACCCGAAATGCATAAAAAATATTCTTCCCAATTGAAATTTAAATAATATTATTTTAATTGTAATTTCAATAAAAATATTATATTTTAACTCTTTGGGCTTATTTCGGTCTTTGGGGCCAAAAAATTGGGCCCAAGCCCAGGCCTGATTGGACTGGGCTCAGGACGGGCCACCATGCTCATGTCTAGTTGGATCAGCAACGAGGATGCCTTCAATGGCGACGTACGTGCATCGTCATCTTCTTGAAGGCATTATCTTCAATGATGACGATCTGGCCTTCACTGCTTAGACCCGACAATGAGGGTATGCAGTGTCTCATGTGCTGGTACCTACTCTCTGGGGTGAAAGCCATCGATATGGTCTTTACTGGTTGGATCCAACAACATCGACGTATGTGTGTCATCTTCTTCTTGAAAGCGTTGTGTTGGAAGGTGGTGATCTCCTCCTTGGGGTTAATGCCCTTGGTCTACACTTTACTAGTTTGACCTGGCTTCAATCATTGGTATTGTCATCCGTGTTTTGACCTTTAATTTCCTCGTTGCTTTGGTTGGTTTCGCCGAAGCTAGTTACATTCTAACAATTTATTTGTCATTTTCTTTCTCTTTTGTGAGCCGATTTGTTCAGTTTTGTTGCCTTTTGAAATAAAATTGAAAACTGTGTACATTATTGATTGATTTATAGGCTAAAAGAGATTCTCTCCTCTTTTATCTGAAAAAATTGGTTTATACTCTGATATGTCTCCTTATGCGCAATAACCCTTAATAGGATCAAATATGCCGGGGGCGTGTATGATATCAAAAGCTATGTAAATGAATATATATCAAAGTGAAAACCAAAATAGCGGCGATGAAACAATCACAATAATAGATAATGTTTAGAGACGCGTTAGAATGCAAATTTTTGAAGGACAACTACAAAAGAGTACAAGTGATATAGTACTGCTCTCGCACAAACTCCTCGGAGTCAATCAGAAAAAAAGAAGCATGCTAGAAAATTCAAAAAATAAAATAAAATATATAGATACTAAATCAATCGATCTTTTTTTATTAGTGCATCATAACCGATGGATATTTGTAATTGTATCTAAATATATCACGACCGATAGATCATCATAACTATATAAAAAGAATCATAACTAATAGATACTCATAATTAATTGTACCTAAACAAATCACACTCGATAGATCATCATAGTTGTACCTTATTACAACCGATAAATCTTCATAATTGTACCTAGAGATATCACAACCGATAAATCTTCATAATTGTACCTAGTGATATCACAACCGATAAACCTTCATAATTGTACTTAAACATATAATAGCTAATAGATCTTCATAATTATATCTAAACACACTACAAGAAATTAATTTTCGTAACTACACGTAAACATTGTCTGGCTATTGATCTGGTGAACTCTTATTATTTGTGGACTGCAACTGATATATATTGGGATCAATTAATTCTGCATATTGATCTAATATCATGTGTAGACGACCAACTAGCTGGCCATTGGAAGTTTAGTTCTGCATACTGATATCACGTATAAATTAACGTCTTGCCCAACTGACGTACAAGCTACTGGCCGGCTAGCTCGTGATCGGATCAAACTTTAATTATTTCATCTGATGTAATATCACGTATAATCAATACATCCGGTCGTATTTTTGGTACTTTGCAAATAGCATAATGATACATACTTATGTGAACCTAAGAGATTATAGATGATTAAAGAAGTTTTCTATATAAATTATAGGAGACACTGTGTTAGTTTATGTTAAACAATAATCTAGTCTCACATTCACCCAGGTGCCCCTAGTTTTTTTTTGAGCGGAAGGGCAGGTGCTCTGCCAAATTTCATTAAGGAGAAATAGAGTTATGTACATGAACTAAAGAAAAGAAAAAATATTACATTGCGGATTGGAAAGCTAGACTTCTTTGCTCAAGATCTTCTCTTACGAGGGAAGCTACCTCCAACACTGAGTGTGCGACGTTTTGGAAGACTCGTCGGTTACGTTCCTTCCAAACATTCCAGATAACGTATATGATAATGTCGCTAAAGGCTGATCTTTCGGAAGCATCACTAAGGGTCAAATTTGTTTCCCACCAGGCATTTAGCGGGAGGGCGCTATGCAGAGAAGCGGTGGCAATGCCTATCCAGTGAGAGATGACACCCCACACCCCCGGGTAAAGATGCAATGACGGGCAAGGTGCTCATTTGTTTCGAATTCGACGTCGCATAGCCTACAGGTCTCATCATGTGGCCAACCACGAATGGTGAGGCGATCGGCCGTCAGCGCTTTTGAGTGTAGGATCAACCAAGCAAAGAATTTGCACTTGGGCTCCGTGTTGGAGTGCCAAACCTTATCGGACCGAAAGGGGGTGGTGGACATGTGAGTTGCGCCTTGTAGGCCGACCTCGCGGAGTACTCACCATTTGTAGTCCAAGCCACGAGATGGAGTCTGGTGTGTTAGGGACAAGCTGGACGTCTCGCAAACTGGTCCAAGCCGTACAAACTCCTGAATCTGAGTGGTGGTTGTGAGCGGTCGAAGGGATTAGATCCAATTGCTATCTTGAAGCTCCCACTGCACAGTTCGCTGTTTTCTCTTAGCAAGTAGATAGATAGATGTCGCTAGGTCTTTTGGTGCCATCCCCTTGACCCATCTGTCATACCAGAAAGAAGTCTTTGCCCCATCCCTAGAGTGATCCTAGTAGCGGCACGAAAGAAGTCCATATCAATGTCATCGCATGGGAGGGGTGATCCCGCCCAAGGTCTTGAGGGGGCGGTCCATTGCAGCCAAGGCCAACGAAGTCTCAACGCCCGACCGAATAGAGTCAAGTCTAGGACCCCAAGTCCTCCCAACTCTTTTGGCCTACACACCATATTCCATCGTACAAGGGAGTGGCCCCGTTGGCATGCTCCCCATCATCTCCCTTCCACATAAAACCTCTTCTGATTTTATTAATTTTTTGTCTCACCCATTTAGGAAGGTCGAAGACCGTCAAATGATAGATCCCAATGGCCAAGAGTACAGATTTAGCGAGGACCGTCAAATGGTGCCCCTAGTTACTTCTTGCTATTGATGAGATCTTTGACTCCTTGGATTTGATGGAACCACATTTCATGAATATAGTCCAGTGACTTGCTACACACGGGTGTGTCCACACCGTATTGCAAATTATGTAATTTGTGTAATTAAGGTAAAAGAATCATGGATGTAAAACATGCTATGACACGTAGACTTGTAAAACGGGGGGCAAAATATAACCATTATATTAATTTATGTATGGTACGGAAAAAGTAAGAGATTTTTTTTTCAGATATAGCAAATATATTAGGTCCACATTTTTTTTTACCATGCATCGTTACACATAGATACTGAAAAAACAATCACTACGTCCGATCTTATTAAAGATTAAGCATCATAGATGATAGATAGATCATAGATGCATACTCTTGGTTGTGTACAGCAGAAAGCTCTAGGTATGTAGGTGGTACGAAAGCTGCACGGACTGCACAAGATACACTGGAGATACGTCAAATCAGGAGCTCGCCCTCACCGAAAGAAAAGGACTACATTTCCATGACACTTACATATAGTTACATTCCAAAAGCTCCTTCGTGTGTCTTCCGTTGGATGTCACCGCGAATAGGAAAAATATGAGCGGGACACGAATAAAGCATCGATCTCATCTCCTTGTGTGGTGCCCTGCAGTGGATTCCACCAAATGTGACCAAGAGTGAAAGCCGACGCCCTTGGGGAACGGTAGTTTGTCTCCTGCTCAACCACATCTATGCAATTGCGAGCGCTTTAGTGATAAGGTGGCACTTGAAGATAAAAGCTACACCATGTAAAGGGAGAGTGATCGAATTGTAGAAGAAATATTCTCTTTGTGGAAACCAGCGTTGGATCCACGTTATGCGACGTGAGATGGCTATTGTTTCTGGCTTACTGTTGGCGCATATATACATATATATATATATATATATATATATATATATATACACACATACATACATATATATATATATATATATATATATATATATAGCCTTATGGGAATACAAGTACTTGGGGAAAATATCTGTCTCGCGACGAAGTTCGTCGATGGTTAAGAACGAGGAAGAGTTCAAACTAGTAATATGTGGAAGAACTTGATACGAGCGGCAACTTATGCAAGGCAGAAACATCGGAGAGATCGAGGGCACACGACAGAACTAATCGAGGTGAAGTGGTAGCTTGCTGAGCGATCCTTCTGTCATGAGATAGAAGTCCTATTCTTTTTGTTGCTGGTGCGGTGATGCGTGCACAGCGAAATTTTCTAGGACGGCCAGTCTCTTTTACCTCTAGACTCCTGATGACAAGGCCATCTAGAAATGTTAAAACAGCCAGCAGGTCACATGGTTGTATCGCGGAAAGGTTGGAACAAATGTACCGTGAATGAACCGGTCATGTGGTCCTATGGACTACGGGATGGGAACGGAGCAAATACAGCCACGTCGTGTCGCGAGAGGCCGTCGACACATCGGGCAATGCGCACAAAACAGCACCGATCAGCTGCCATGTCCGTATCGTCGCGACATCCAAAACAGCGCGCGCGCTACCGCAACAGCAACAGCGCGCGTGCAGCCCACACTGCGTGAGCGTGACGAGCTGACTAGCTCGGTCGAGCCACGCCGCCAGGAGATATCCCACGAGCATCCACAGGCACGCCTTCGGTGCGGTGCGCGGCACACGAGACTCCATCTACCCCTTACGTCCGCGTAGCGCGACCGTGCGAACACGTATGCGCCGAGTCACCGCGACGCGGCAGGTGATGCGCGCCTGCGCGCATTGCATGTCCACGCGTGAAGGAAACTCTGATAGCGTGTTCCGGGGGGCTGCGATGCAACCCTAGCGCGGCGCGCTGGTACCAACATGCACACAGAGTTACAGATGGTGGCGGACAGGTCGGGTGCCCGGCCAACGTATCTTCAGTGAAACGGACTGCCTATATTCCTCGTTGAATTATGGAGATCGAACTCAACATATCACCCAAGCTGATATCTGGCCCATTTGGGAGCATCTAGATATTTTGCAGGAAATCCAGGAGTTGAGCAGGATTTTTGTTGCTTTGGATGGTATACTTTCGTTAGTAGCATTCTAATTGTGCCCTTCTTTTGTTCTAAACTCGCTTCTTGTGACTTGTGGTGGTACTCGTTGTTAGAGGCGCCTACTTTTGCAGCAAAAGTACTTCGGACACGATTGCAATCCTACTGTAAGTCGACGAAATCTAGCTCCATGCTCTAAAAAAGTATACTTTTCTTGAAAAGTGCTCCAATTTTAAGCCTCAAATGCGTATGTACGCTCCATGGATATCCTCGTCTTTACCCCTCCACGGCTCAAACTACAAATATCTCCATCCCACTCTCCCAGCTTTTTTGGAATTGTGCCCAAGTTGCTAGCGATTTGCATGGAACCAGTAGTGCAAGCCTGCAAGGATCAGGTACCGTTACTTCACCGTAGCTAACGCTATGAGCATGTACAATGGTACATAGATGATTGCCTATAATAATTTCCATATCATTTATAGGTAAGATTGAATATAATGTGTATAATAATATAGCTATAAGACTATCTGTATAAGATCCCACTATTTAGAGTACATATATAGATAACATTCATACAATAGTAAAAATATTGTCTGAAATTTATCTATAATAAACTATCTATAAAATGACAGACAACTTTACTTCTTTTCTCTTTACTTTCTTTCACCTCATCAAATACTTTACATGGTATCTGTCGTATATTGTACCTAGGCCATTTGCACGGCGCGAAAAGCCGGAAGATGTGAACTCGCAGTGGACAGGTGCGTGCTCCTTCCGATGACGTCTCTGTTAACCGGCGCCGCGGTTTTTGACATCACGTACTACGTGTGTAGCTGCAGTGCTGTACGCTTTGACGAAATATGCCTGCCGGGGGATGATGTACGTGTGCCGGGGGGAACCGTACAAGACACTGTTAGTTAGGCATCGTCACCTCGATCGATGCTCTAAGATAAGATTCTCTCGAAGGCAAAGAGTAACTCGCTGCAGCTACGAACAATTGCGTGACAGGAGTGATGTTGTAGGACGATCAGCTCATCGTCATATATATGATCATGTCGATGGCATGATCAGGTATTGCGACATGTATGATTGTGTGATTGTGTAATACACTACTATAACAAAATGTGTGGGTTTCTCTGTCGTTCATCGACTTGGTGTCAATGTGGTCCTAATCGAATGACTCGTGTCCTTTTTGTTCGTTATTGTTTTGTTTGTGGCCTGTCAGTTTTCCGGTTCCTTGGCAGTTTCGGTGAGTCTAGTCCTTAAATTGCATAGCGGGAGATAGACGAAACACACGTACAACAAAAATAAAAAGAGACAATATATGGGAAAAAGCTCTTTCTTCATTATTTGATCAATCAAAAACTATAGTACATGAGACCTCTCCTCCTTTTATAACCATCTTAACTAAATGATAAGTATCCACTTAAAGTAACTTAACAAAATCTGTATCCACCCTAATGAAAGGTGGGCCCCACTGCTGGCGGGGTCATCGGTTTCCTAACACTCCCCTTGGACACTTGTTACGTTTAGTCTATGTCTCAAAAATTCTGAAAAATCCAGTGAAAAAGTACTTGGAGAAATAGCACATGATATACGTTGGTCATGTTGCATGAATGACAGCATTAAAAATCTTGTTTGAGAAACTTTAGTAAAATTCATTCAAGGGAAAAAGAGTACAATCCATTTGACTTTTCTATCAGATACTCGGCTTTCTTAGCTAAGATTTTACACGAAGATTTTTCCCCTGAACAGTGCAATTCCCTAAGTCTTATCATACTTATTTCACGCAGACACCTTTCGAAGGTCGATGTCGGTAATAACTTAATGAATAAATCTGTGTGAGATTTTCATATGACTTAGTGTGTAGTTTTTTTAGTTTATCTATCTTTTGCAATTCATGAGCATAGAAGAACCTGGGGTTGATATACTTAGTGATATTGCTCTTTACATAACTCATCTGTACTTGTGCAACACAAGCTACATTATCTTCATAGATAATTGTAAAAGTTTGCACAGTGTTCAACTTGCATGACTTCTGTATATGATTGATCATTCGTCGAAGCTAAACACACTGAGGCTCTGCATAGTGCAATGATTTCTGAGTAGTTTGTCGAAGTCGATACAATACTTTGCTTAGACGATTTCCAGGAGACTGTAGTCCCACCACATAGGAAAATATACTCAGTCTGTGAATTAGTTGTACGTGGGTCCGAGTGGTACCCAGCGTCGGCATGGGCAAGTCTTGGTTCTTTCTAAAAACAAGTCGAGACCTTGGATCTTTGGAGATAGCGAAATATGTCCTTAATGCCCTTCCAATACTGTTTGGTAGGCTCAAAATTGTACCTTGCTAACAAAATTTCCAACAAATGCAATGTCGAGGGGAGGAGAGACTGCTGCCATCTAGACTAGGATATCTACCTACATGGGCGTCACCATCTCAAGCAGGACCTTCATTGGCGCTGCAATTGCCTGAGGAGCCTCCCCCTGAGCAACTGAGATGCGCCTCGCACCTCCTCTAGGCCTAGTAGGCATCAACCACATTCTAGGCTCCTTGCATTGGCGAGACCAATGCCCATGACGGCCACATTTGTACCAATTCTGTCGCTGCTCTCCATATGACTGGTCATGGAGCTTGCCCTTGCCTGTCTTCGGTGGAGGAGCCTTGACTTTGCGAGCCACGATCATCTTTCCCTTGCCACATTTTCTCCTCTTTTTCTATAGGGGAGCACGCACCTTGTAGCTTGCATTGACCTTCCTGCCAAAGCTGCTACTAGGTATCTAAGAGATGAAGTTATTTTTGAGAACCTCATCCTGCAACTCCATTACTTGGAGTGTATCAATGAGTTATGCATACTCATTGAACTGACTCTGGCGGTAAGTACGAGCTGCCTGCACGACATTGGGGTGGAAAGTAGAGAGGGTCTTCTCAATCTTCTGGGTGTCCGTGGTCACCTTGCCACACAGCTGGAGGTTCGTACAAATGTGATTCAGCGTAAAATTGTACTCACCACCCATCTTAAAGTCTGCAAACCTCGGACGAACCATTCTTGCTCTACTTGGGGCAGAATGGTGTACTTCAGCTTTTCGAACCGCTTCTTCAGAGCGGTCCACAGGGTAAGGGCACTTCTCTCTGTCATGTACTCCTTCTTTAGAGAAGTGCAGAGATGATAACTAAGGAAATGCATTGTTTGATCATTTTCCTCAGCGGTGATGATGGTAACGTGCTGGTTACCAACACCAATCGCTCCCTGAAGCTTTGTAGCCCGAGTACGATCTCCATGTCTGACTCATCAAACTCTTGGTTTGATATGCCAGTCATTCTGCATTTCATGCAAGAATTTCAATAAGTTACTACACGTAACATTGCATGAAAAACAAATAAAGATACGAAAATAATTCTAACTGTGTTTCAATATTTAAACATGCGAATATATGAAATACATGAGGATTAAAAGCAATATTCAAAATTATGATTAATCATAAACAGTAAATCATATAAATAAAGACTTGTAATCATGAAAAGCATGTTAAACAATTAGAAAAATCAAAATTTGACTCAAAAATAGATTGCCCATTGGGCCGGTCAGACCGACCAGTGCATCCGCCGATTTTTTTTTCTTTTTTCTTTCTTTCTCCACGGCTTCTTCATGGGCTGGGCCACATTGGCCCACCACCCGCACTGCTCGCGGCCCATCATGAGGGGAAGGGGGCGACGGTTCAGGTAGTGTCACATCCTGATTTTCCAAAACCCGAAAATAAGGGCTTTCAAAAACTTTGTTAATAACGCTAACTGAAATACACCTGATTAAAAACTTTATCTCAAATCAGGCTAAACCCTAAAGCAAAGCAAGCCAAACCTTCTGCCCTTGTTTCCCCTCCCTTTTTCCCAGTCGGTATAACCTAGGCCACAATTACGGCTAAGTACCCACGCGATACCCTTGTGAAATTTAAATGTATATATGTCCGAAACTTTTTCCGATCGACATGATCTTCTGCCACCTACCTCGCCAGGTCATATCGTGGGTATGTGCACATATATACTGCTTTTATATATGCACATTCACACTAAAACCCTAACGTGAGAATACCTTAATGCCATACCTACACCATATACGTCGATATGTATCGACGGCACCCTGCCAACGGCTGGACCCAAACCAAGATGAATGGATTCCCGCGAGTCTCCATAATCTCTCCCCACCCTACCACGCTCCGAAACCCTAGTTCCAAGCTCCAAATTCCCTCCGTCCTATTTAATCTAATTTTCCCTGAAACCCTAATTAGGTGTCTATTGTCCTTCGGCCCTTCCAAAAATTCCGAGATAAATTGTGGGACAACCTAATAATATTCTTAACTCAGTTATAACATAAAATAGTGATGTCCCATACAAAAATATTTGCATACGAAATCAGTAAACTTTAGGACAGAAAGTCGCATTGAACTACCACCTTTAGAAATGAGCTTCCATAAATTCCCCCTGGCAACTCACACCCAACCATCGCCAGTTGACTCTGAGCCAGCTCAGCGTGGGCATTCAAACGAATAACTGTGCTAGGGTTCCCCAATCGGTGCCTAACTCCGTTAGTCTCTCGAACACCTCATCTCCTTGCAATAGCATTCGGTGCCTAATTTTCCCGCGTCTCGTCATGTCATTCTGCAACATGAACAACAGCCTATAATAAACTCTTCCCTCCACCATTTTTTCTCATGACCCTCCTCTGCACCCGAGCTGCTCCCTTACATTCCTACCGCATCAGCTACCTACCTATCTACTCATCTTACCTGTGTACCTCAGTTATTTCCAGCCAGCTTGCCTGATTCCTAAAGACCAGCAGAACACCTTACGCTTTTTCCCATAAATGCAAGCCAAACTACCTAACAATTTTTCCAAGCATTAACATCAGCAGCAGCTGCACTGCTCCTCCTTGCCACGCCATTCTTTCCCCTGAAATCGGTGCCCAACTTATACTGTTTCTGCAGCAGCCTAGTCACTTCCTTGCATCTATAACTTCTTTTACTGCTGGACTCAACCAACTCCAATCACTGCTCCATATTGCCACGCTAAACATGTACATTGATTCCTGGCAAGAATCGGTGCCTAAATCCTGTTGTGCGTCCATGACACCTCTCCCTCTACTACAGCACCGGCCATCTCCCTCTATTAATTCCTCCCTTGTTCTTCTCAGCACCAAGCTCTCCATCCTCCTTCTCCCTCTCTCCAATCTCCCCATTCCTCTCTTGCTCTACCTCACCCGAGAAAACCGAGCTCACCCCTTCTTCACCCGAGCCTTGAGTTTCCCCAAGCTACAAGCCGAGTTCCTGCTCCTTTCTCCCCCAAGCTTTCTCTCCAAGCAGACAAGACTAGCTCGAGCTACTTTCTCTGAGCTTCCAAGCCACCTGGGCTCCCTCCCACTGCTGCGCCCGAGCATTGCTCACTTCTTCTCCCCAAGCCTCCTCCTTCCATCGCCAAGCTCAGCGTGCTCCTCATCTCCTCCCTCTGTTCTTCAACTTTCCAAGTCACAACCGAGCTCAGATTCTTTCCCCAGCACTCTTGGAGCTCTTTCTCAAGCATTGCGCTGCTCTAAGCCGCCTCCTCACCGAGCATCAAATCGGCCGGCCACCTCTAGCACGCCGTCACCGAGCCCATCCACACCGCATCTCTCGGCCCTCCACCGGCCTCCCTTTCTCCTACCCCTTCTTTCCAGGTCCCTCACTACCAAACTCGCCCGCCGACCGCCATGGGCTGCTCCTGAGCTCACCGCAGATGCCGCTCCCTTGAGCTTTCCCCACCTACCGTCGTGGCCGACAAGCCCCGCCTCAGTGAATGCCCGTGCCGCCAGCGAGCACCCCCTCCAAAGCACCTGCCACCACTTTTCTCCCGAGCTTGCCCTCCCCAATCTCCTCCCCAACCAGTTAAGCCTCCATAACCCATCTTCTTCGCCGCCGGGAGCCACGGCCATAGCCCCGCGAGCTTCCCCGCCGCCTTGAGCTGCAGGAACCACCGCAGTACTACCACGGTTGCCGCAGGTGCCAAGCGCCGCCGCTAGGTGCCCTGCTCGCCTCCCCTGGCCTCGCCGACGACGCCACCAACCACCGCTCACCTCTGGCATCAACCACCCGAGCGCGTCTCCGCCCCTTCTCTCCCAACGCCGCCGGCCAGCCAAACCGTGCGTGGCCTCTGTCTGGCCCGCCTCTGCCGCCGCCTCGCTCGGCAAGCAGCCGCTTCGCCGGCTTTACCTCCACCCCGCGCCGGTGACTTCTTCCTATTTCTGCACCCCTGTAGCCCCGAGCAGGTGGTCCTCCCAGCCTGCCACCTCTAGCGAGCACTCTCGGTGAGCACGGCCGAAGCCCATAAATTCCCCTCCCCTCTGTTGTTTTTCTACCATGCCCCTCATCTCGTACGCGTAGACATAACAGGTTAAATCACTTAACCCGCCGGCTGCCCTTGGGACCGCACGAAGAGTTAAAAAGGGGGAAAGACGTATTCCCAAAAATGCGCTTTCCTCTTCTAAGCACGTATTCCAGATCCTGTTCAATCCAAAGTACGCCTCCCCTTCTGGGAAACGTACACGATCTGTTGCCCTGCTCTAATTATGTTTCCATCTCTGGGATGTGTGTAAACTTCCCGCTAACAACCTGTTCCCGCCTTCGTAGCCACAAAAGCATACTCCCCGCTGCCACCCTTGACATTTTCCCCTCTCTAATTTTCTCTCTCGGTGGATCCTCGAAATCCTACATATCCCTCGTCTCACCTCCAATTGACCCAATTCCTTTTCCGGTAATCTTCTGAATTCAAAACCTACCGATAGTATAGCTTCATGTCTATTGAACGAATTTGACCTACAAATCGGAGCTCAATTCCAATATAGTTGTAATGTAAACACCTGCTCATATATAGCTCCAAAAGAAAGGATTATTTTCCTAACAGCATCTAAAATCAAAGTGTATCCTATTGTACCAGTTCCATAATTTTTGAAATAGTATGAGTCTCAAATTTGGATTTAAATCGAAGATAACTCTAATATACCTATCTTCCCCGTATGCAGCCCCAAGTGACCTATTTATTTCTTCCAACGAAATTTAAGGTCGCATAAAGTATTTTTGAATCTGTTAGGGATTTAAAAAAAAACTAAAAACATTTATACATTACTTCCATACATAGTTATGCAACCCCTAAATACCCATATTTTCTCCCCATAGTCATATCCTAGCAATTTTTTCCCCAAGAGCCTGGTTAACACAATTTCCAAAGTATCTCGATAGTCATACTTTACTTTGGATCCAATTAAAATATGGAAGCCGAGGTCATTGCAAGCGCTATTATGTCATTAGGCTAGAGTTTTCGGTTCTGAGGGAGACCCTTATTTCATGTGAGATAGAGTCCTCTTCGCCTCTTTAAAAGCCCAAATAAACATTTAAGTCCAGATCACGTATTCCAAAAATTCATGAGTGTATGTTTGATTCTTATTTGGTTCTTCCTCGCCTCATTGCTTATTCAGTGTTTTCCGATGTGTAGATACAGTGTAACGAGATCTCGTGCGAAATATTCTGGAAAGTTATCGTATCAAGCTCAAGTTCGAGACCCGGCCAATATTGCCAGGCAAGCATTCCCACCTTGATCATGTTGAATCTCATATGTGCGGAAGTTAATTATTTTGTTTGCGGAACTTGCATGCTATGTGAATATCAATGGTATTTTATGTAGACCTAGATATACCTATAGATGCATATAACTTAGGTCTAATACCCGATTCCTTGTAACCCTAGATATATTAGTCGATTGTTCTGCGACCAACAAAAGTATTAAGACTATAGGCTTTAGCCATGCTTAGACCCGCTTTAGTTCAAAACTAAACATTTGATCAGTGTTCACAAAAACCCTGGGACATGAGAAATAAAAACCCTCGGATAGCACGTGTTATCCGAGGTGGCATTTGAAAGAAATATTTATCAAAACCCAAATAAAACTGAAGATGATTTTGATTCGGGTAAGAATGCTAAAGGCAGCCTAGGGCTGTAGAGTACCTGATGGAGGCATGGTCGTCCGGGACGAACATGGGTCGAGGAATGAAGTCTTGCTCGAATCAGTTAAGGACCGAACCTAAGTGCCGCTAAACCAGTTCCCTCACCGTACGTCTACATGTCCTTTATGGGAAGGACTTGGCTTGGTACCCCAGCAAGTATTAAGGTATGGACCCGTGGGAAGTATGGAGTATGTGACTAGGTGGTTAAAGTCCTACAGATCCCCCACCGCTGGGCGTTTGGGTGTTGATGCGACATAAAGGTGGGGAGTCTCATTTTCGGGGTCCGGGACGCGAAAGTTGGGTCAACCACCTAGCGGGTCCAGCTCTGGTATGGAAGTGGGCGAAGGTCTCGTTGTAATAACCCTGCCCGGCACTCCTCGTGAAGAGTGCTCATTTGGCCATGGCAACAAGGGGGACTTACATCTTGTGGGTAAAGCCGTACAACCTCTGCAGAGTGTTAAAAAACTATTTAAATAGTCGCATCCTCGGTTATGGACATGAACTGGCAAGGCCACACACTGGTTAGACTGGGATTTGTTTGCGAAAGCTTGGGAAATGGACTAAGGATGTGGGCATGATGTGTCCACAGGGTGCAATTTACGCTACACGGCTGGTAGCAAGGATTGCAGGAGGAGGAGACTGGTCGTACTATCTGGGATAGTATGTGCTGAGCATTGAGTTAAGCGGAGGCTAGCCGTGCTATCTGGGATAGCAGCGGACTGAGCGCTGAGTTGAGAAGGCTAGCTGTACCATCCGGGATGGTACAACCTGAGCAATGAAATGAGGAGGCTAGTTATACTGCCCGGGATAGTATGGATTGAGCTATCACGAAAAGTAAAAAGGAGGTAGCTGGGTCTACCTCAAGGGAAGTTTTATTGCTTTGAATTGCTCTGGTATACAAAACTGTCTTGAAATCTACTATTCTTGTATTTAAATTGAAAACTTACATTTTTGCACAACAAGCAACTTAAGATAGAGATGTTCCCTTGACTCACACCCTGCATGCTATAATGCCGTATATTCTCCTGAGGGAATAACTTGCGAGTACATTCCATGTACTCACCTGGCTTGTTGATTTGGCCAGGCGAAGGAGACATCAAATCCAAGGACACGATTACGAACACGAAAGCCAGGGAGTAACCCCAGTCAGTTGCCTGTTGGGTATGGCATATTGATGGGCCACATCATCACTTGTTTTTCCGCTGCAAGATTATAGCCGTTGGGCTACAGGTATCAAATAATTGACCTTGACGGTCTATTTACATAGAGTATACTGATTTACGCATGTATGATAATGATATACATGTTAACTTGTGTGTACCGACTACTGATCCAGGGACCAGTACAGTAATCACAAGGGAGTATCCGGCCTTAAAACCAGGTACGCCATAGGTAGAAACTCTAATCACCTGAGCGGTGGCGGCATCATAGGCCCGTGCAATGGTGGCGCACGTCGGTGGCGGCGACAACGCTCATCCGTGTGGAGGCGGCAGGGCCGGCTGCTGTGGCCTGTTGGCGCACACGGACGGCAAGGCGACGCACGTCCAGCTAGCACGGGGCAGCCCGATCGGTGTGTGCGCGCAGGCGGTTGCTGGCTGCTCGGCCAGCGTGCGCATGTTGCGCAGCCGACTGATGTGCTTGGCCAGCGTGCCATGCATGTGGCATGCGCGTGTTGGCGTTGGTACGTGGCCGCACCGACGGTGCCACGCTTGCAATGTGGTAGGACGACGGCGATGCGTCGTGTAGTTCGTGCACGTGCATCGCCTCCCCTCGGTGATCGACAATTCCCCATTCGATTGGCTTGGTCGGCGACTTTAGTCGGCAACAGTTTTTCTCAGGAAAAAGATCGGGTTGACCAGCGACTGCGGTCGGCAAAGTTTTCCCCAGGAAATTCACACGTGGGTGAAAACGAATCTAGATGCCAAAAATAATTACAAAAATAGAATCTACATTGCATGGAGAATTCATTTTTCATGTGCTCATAGACCTTTACCTTCTCGATCGATGTAAAAGGAGTCTAGATGGAGAAGGTTCATCTGTGGCGTCATGCTAATAACGTGTTATGCAACCATTGCTGACGAGTCTGGTCCTCAGGTTGCACATCGAGAAGTAGTCGATGTTGTGAAAGAAGAAGACGAAGCACTCTGAAAGTGCATCTAGAGCCCCCTCATGGGTTTTGATGATTAATGACAAATAATTAAGGGACTAATAGTTTATTAAGTGTATTCAGGTGAATAGTCCCCAGGTAATTGGTTTAACCCATGGATGTCGACCGCTAAAAAGTTGAAGATAAAGGAAGGTTTGGACCTAGAAGATTAGTGGTGTTTTTCTAGTCTTTGATATGATCAATAGATCATTTGAGTCCATAGGACAAGCCACCTATTAAGAGGGGTGTGAAATCTAAGTTAGAGGAAGAATCTTCATGTGTGCTCAATCGAATCTTAGAAGATATCTTTGAAAATCTCTTTCTGAAACACAGACAGTGAGTCTCGGTTGTACCGGTTTGAAGAATCGGTTGTATCGGGATTGGCCTCTGTTGCGAGGTTTGAAGACTTAGTCGTCTCAAGCCTTGAAGAGCTTCAACTGCGGCACAACCGGTCTTGAGTCCGGTACTGCCGAGAATGACCTCTGTGTTGGAGAGTTAGGAAACCCTGCCGCTTAGCGTTTGCCCTAGTTTCATATTCTAGAAATCGGTATGACCGGTTTGGAAAACCGGTGCTACCGGAATATGCTTCTGTTATCCTAGACTAAGTCATGTTCGTTTTGTCTTCGGTTGTACCTGTCCTCGTATCCGGCTGCACCGGGAATCCTCTCTGGACTTAGGTCTTTTGCTGCCCTAGTCTAAGTCATATTCTGAGTTGTCTTCGGTTGCACCGGTCTTCGTATCCGATTGCACCGGGAATCTCCTCTGGACTTAGGGCTCATTTCGTCTTAGACTAAGTCCCGTATATTTTGTGTGGACTACCCGGTCTTAAGGCCGGATAAACCCTTGTGTTTACTGTATCGATCCCTGGATCAGTAGTCGATACACACAAGTACTTGATAACATCACCATGCCATACATCGTTTATTACAATCATCGACCATACTTGGTCTTTAGTTCTTACAAACCAGGCCTATTGGCCGAATAAAAACAGCAGCGGAAAATAAATACGGTGGATAACCCATCAGTATGCCGATCCACAGGCAACAGACTGGGGAGAAAACCCTACGCGTCGAAGTCGCTGTCGCTATCGCCAGACTGGTACTCCTTCTCATCGTCTGGCCACATAACAAGCCAGGTGAGTACATTGAATGTACTCGCAAGCACTCCGTCGGGGAGTTTAATACGGATATGAACATGCTCGGGCTTTAACAATAACATGGCTCTATCCTATGTTTCATGTTGTGCGAGAAAGTAAGTTTGCATTTGAAATAAGTAAATAGATATAAAAGCAGTTTTCGTAAACCTCGCGGCATCTGACTTCCCTACTGCAACGGGAAATCAAATCCGCCATCCCTACAACAACGGGATTCATAACTATGCACTTCCTTTTCACCGGAAGGCCTGGTGGTCACCGGTTCCTCAGGGAGACGACGCTCGCCTCGTACTTACGGTGACACTGGGTTTGCCCTACTGGTACGGGTCAATACCTCAGTCCAGGGCTGCCCTACTGGTACGGGTCAGTCCCTCATTCCAGGGTTGCCCTACTGGTACGGGTCAATCCCTCCTTCTCATTTCCTAACACGGCATGACGCCCTGCGAACACGGCGGTTCGCGTCCTTAAACCCATAACCCAAAGATCCTTTTTGGGGCTCAGAGAGCCAAAACTACTTTAGTGTGGCCCGACCAAGTTCGTCCATGACCGCGGACGCGGCTATTCGAATAGTTTTAACACTCTGCAGAGGTTGTACGGCTTTACCCACACGATGTAGTTCCCCCTGGGCATGCTACCGGTCGCATGTGTCCAGAGTTTGTACAACGAGACTCTTCACCGCTGTGAACCCAGCCACGAACCCGTCAGAATAGACATGTCCCACACCTAGCTCGAATCAGTACCCCTGCCACGAGGAGGTTGGTGTTCCATCTTTGTGGCGGGCGAAACTCGGTATCCCCGGGTTCGCCCTCTTCGAAGTGTACCCCACCCCATCTGCACTCTACTAACTGCCCACGGGTTCATGCTAGTCCAGGTCGGCTACTAGATCAAGTCCTTCCCACAAAGGACATGTGGTCGTACGGTAAGACTTGGCCAAACGGCACTTAAGACAGGTCCTTAGGTGATCCGAGAAGGACTCCACTCCACTCCCGTAAACGGGCAGCGAGAACCACGACGGGCCTTACCTCGCTCTTTAACATCTCCCTTCCAACACCCTTCATTACCAACCCGGATCAAAATCTTCTCCTTTTTAACTCGGTTCCACAGAACCATTTCACGGTAGAATATCCCAACCCATGCATATCCTACCTTCCATGCACCTCTACAATCGGACGCGACGGTCCGTTTCGATAGTTCATCATATAAAATATGGGGTGTTGCTTTCCTTTTCCTTTTTGAAAACCTAAGTCATCTACTGCGGGGCTAAGCATATATATACATACACTACCCTAAGTTTCCGATAAATCTTCGGAATACAATAGTCCTATGGCGACAAGGATTACAGGGTCGGACTAGGGTTTCCTATCATCGGTGATATCTACTCTATATAAAATAGCAGGGATAAAATATAGCATGCATGGTTCGAAAACAAAATAATATTTTATAAAACTGGGATTCAACATGATCAATGGCGGAGAGCTTGCCTGGCAAGTCTTGGCTCGGTTCCGGGCGCGGAGATGCTTCGGATTCCTCCTGACGCACGTACCTCACACCGTCAACTACACGATTCGAAAATAACGCCAATAAGAACCAAGCAACACGAGACATAAATAATAAAGGACAGCATGCATGCATGTTGGTTCTAGGGTTTCTGACGGGAGAAAGGTTGTGGTTGGATATCACTAGTCACATGAAATGTGCATGCAACCTAGGGTTAGGGTTTTTTGGTTTTATGATGCATTTGCAGTATCGACTACGCAACATGTGTGCAAGCACCCATACATGCAAGAGCTCTAGGTCCTAATCATGATGGTGCTTATGCTAAGAAGAACAAAAATGCATGAAATGCCGATTAGGGTTTCTGGGGTTTTGTTGGCAAGCACTTGTTTCCTTCGGCTCTTGGACTCATGCGTTTTATGAGCAATTGGCTACTGAGAGGCTTGACAAATGTTGGATGTTACCCTACTGGACAAGTGGAAGGCATCATCTATTCAACTAAATCCGAAAAGGAATACCCCTATATATGCATGCTTATGAGCTAGGGTTTCATGGTTTAATCTAATCTTTTTAAAACATGGAGCTAAGCAACATGAATGCATGCATGAATGCCACTGGAGGTAGGCTCTAAAAGGTTCAAGATCATATGCTGGAACTAACTAGAAATGAACCCATATTCAAAAGGAATTTGAAAACAGGTTTTGAATTCAAGGAGGTTACTGGACTGAGCTGTACAGAGAGAAGCATTGAGATCCTCGAAAAATGTCCTATATAGAAAAGGTAGGAAATGAAATTTGGGACATCTTTTATTTGGGGACTTTTTAGAGAATCGGCCGGCTTGAGGCCGAACCGGTTGAACCAGTGAGAGAGCTGCACTGAACCAGAGAGAAACCAGCCGGTTTTAATACACAGGAGGGGGGGGGGCTGACGTGGACAGAATACGGCGCTGGCTTCAGTAATGCTGACAGCGGGGCCTGGCTGCCGATCGGGCCCGCTGGCAGTGGGTGGTGGTGTACCGCTTGGCTCAGCTGGCCCACGGGTCAGAACAGAGGGAGAGGGAGGGCGCGCGCGGGAAGACAAGTCCGGCGAGAAATCCCTAGCACCCGGCGGCACTCCGGCGAACTCCGACGGCGAGAAATTGTGGTTGACTCGGAGGGAGATAAGATGAATGGTGGGTATCCTCGGGTTCAGAGAGGGATGGCGAATCCATTTTTGAGGTTAATGGGCTCGGGCGGATGCTGGTGATAGACCCTCACCGAGTTCCAGAACAGGGGCGGCACGGCGTCGGTGGAGGAGAAGCTCCAGCGAGCGGCGGCTGCAAAGGAAGGGCTCGGGAGAGTTAGGGGAAGTCCAGAGAAGTTATTAAGGAAGAAGAAGAGGGAAGCTCCACTGGAATGGCTTGATTGATCTTGGACGCGGCGGCGACTGGTTTCGGGAAGTGAGGAAGAAGACGAGGGATTGGTGGTGCTTGGGGGCAATGGCTGGATGTTGGAGCTTCAGTGGAGTGAGGCGAATTTGCTCATGTCCATTTCAAAGCTCGAGCAGCCTTTAAATAGGCAGGGAGCGGAGGGGGTTGAGTAATGGCCGCGGGGCCAAGTGTTCCCGGCGGTGAGCTGAGGTGGGGGCCGGGTCAGTCGCTGCGCAGTGTTAAGGAGGTGGACAGGGCGGGTCAGAGGCGCATGGGGGAGCTAACCGGCGATGGAGACCGAGGGCGACGGGGCTGTCACTGCTGAGCGGCATGGGCGCGCACCTGGGCGCGTCCAGCGCAGTGTCAGCGCGGTCTAGACCGGCAAGGGCGTGCTCTGATGCGCCCTATCATATGGAGGCAATGCCTGACATGTCAACGAGGTTGAGACTGACAAGGGGAAAGAAAATGGGGAGGTACTGAGCTCGGGATGGTGCAGAGGTGGTCTGTCTCAGCTTGTCGACGCCGGCATGAAAAGAGGGAAGGGTTGAACCCTATTGCCAGGGCATGCTGCTGAGGTGAAAGGAACAGGGGAGTGCCTGAGCTGGTTTAAGTGCTAATAGTAACGTGGACAGGCTTGGTTAATAGAAGCACAAGTCACTTTTCCCTATCCAAGGTTGACATGAGGTGATAGAAGAGTGGAAATCCTGTGGCTTCGACTTGGCACTGAAGAATCATGTTGAAGACAGGCTCTGAGATGAAATGATGCTGCTGGCCAGCTCCTGGAGCAAGTGGTTGGCAGCTGAATTGGGTTTAAGAGGAGAGAAGGAAATAGGGGGGAAGGTGTTCGATAGGAACCTTGGTAAATTTTTGTACTGGAGGTGGCAAGGTTTTCACAGAAATGGAGTAAGGATACAAAGATGGGTGCTGTGTAATTTTTGGGGAATTTTATGAGAAAGCAATGGTGGGGTTGTAGTTCAAATGGGGAATTTGATCAAATTGGGATTTTGAATGTAGTTCAAAAGTTTTGAACTGGACTTCCCAACTTTATTCCATAAGTTGGTGAGGAATATACTCAAGAAGCTACTGGTAAATTTCTAGACACTTTGGAGAAATAAAAGTGCATGCGATAACACTTTCTTAATTTCTGGGGGTAAGAAAACCTAATTAGGGTTTTGACGACAGAAGGGGTGTTTAGGGATTTTGGCGACGGCAAGGTGGTGGTAGGACACGGGAGAGTTAAGGTTTGGGTTTTGGAGGTCGGGTACACGAATGGGCAAGCTGCCGCTAGGGCTAGGGTTTGAACGGGGCTCGTGCATATACAGCGTATGCGCTCTGATTAGGGTTTGGGTTTCATGCATGCGATGACGAGGAAACCTCGGATGATGACATGAGATGATATGCATGAGGATTGCTGAAGATCCAAACAATCTGTCAAAAAGTTTTGGGATATACACGCATATACGCGCTTAGGGTTTTGGTTTTCGAGTAAACCCGATTAGGAAAAGCAGGGCGTGACATTTTGTCTGCGGTTGCACCGGTTCTGTTTCCGGCTGCACCGAGAATCAGTTCTGGACTTAGGTCTTCTGTGTAAAGCGGTATTACCGGGTTAAGTTTCCGGTTGGACCCTTTTTTCTCTCTGTGAAGAAGAACGTGTCATCTTTTCTAACCCCGGCACAACCGCACTCCAGAGTTGGCTCTACCGGGAATTGCCTCTGGAAATGGCTCTGATGAGTATATTCTTCAATTTGGGTGTGACCGCGTTCCTTCCGGAACTACCGGCTCTGTGTTGAAGACTTTCACTGTGCATCTGATGTTCTTCAGATATGACCGTTGGTTTGAATCCCGGTGCTTCCGGATTTATCTTCCGGTTGCAACGGAAGAGCATCTTTGTGCCCAACAACTCTTTTCTGCTGAACGGCTATAAATAACCCCCGACCCTCTGCGGGCTCGGGAGGACACTTAGCGCAAAAAGAATATTCTCTCACACTGTGTTCCCCTTTCCTCTTGACTCCATTGAGATCCCCTTTGAGAGAGGAAAGCTTTGAGAGATACGAAGACTTGATTGAGCATTCAAGCACGAGCTTCTTCAAGCCTAGATTTTAGATCTGTTACTCTTGGAGATTTGGCATCTCCTAGCCGGTTAGGTATCGTTGAATAGCTCTAACTTTATGGATTCGCCTCCAACTGTTTGTGAAGGTTTGGGGATCACCTCAAGATCCACCCGAGTGATTGAGCAGCTCCTAAGTGGACAAGGCTCAAGGAGAAAAAGGTGAAGACTGTGTGTCTTTGGAGCTAAGTGCTCAGCCTCTCCAAACGAAGACGTAGAGTTGTTGCCAACAACTTGAACTTTGGGTTATATCTTTGTGTCTTCGATTCCTGCTCTTTGCTGTTTGATTGTTGTTGCTTCACCTATAAATTGCTTCACCCTCGCATGCTAAGCAACTAATTTGTTAAAATTTAATAATCTCCTATTCACCCCCCTCTGGTCGATAAACCTTGATCTTTCACACTCATACAGTAAAAATAAAAGGATAAACAGTGTATGGGGAGGAGTTCTTTCTTTTATTATTTGATCGATCCAATGATATAGTACATGAGATCCCTCCTCCTTTTATAGCCATCTTAACTAGAGGGATAAATATCTATTTTAAGTGACTTAAAAAAACTTTTACCCACCCTCATGAAAGGTTTGCCCCATTGCTAGTAGAGTCATCGCTTTCCTAACTATTTTGTTGATTTTCTCTGGTCTTCGTGTTATCCTTTTTATGTCCTTGGGTTACTGGTTCTGGGTTCTTTTTTTCATCCTCCTCTTGGGTTACCGACTCTCGGTTTTCTCACTTCTTGGGTTCATCGGTTGTGTCATTTGTGGTCTTCGTGTTGTCATTTATTTTGTTGCTTCTCTTTAGTTACTGGTTCTCTATTCTGTCTCGTTTTGGTTTTGCGAGTTAAGACTCCTTCCCTTGCTACAACAGGCACTCACAGAGTGGTGGTTGGTGGTGGCCGCCATCTTGGTCGGGAAGAGCACCTACACAGATCATCGCGGGGCATGGTGTGGGTTGGGGAGATGGAGTTGATGTGCATTTGCAGTTCCTCGGCTTCTTCTTTCGTCTTAAGGTCCCTGATGCCACAACCTCTGACCCTCTGAGGTGATCGACACCATCCTTGCTGCGTTCCTATGCGAGGCCTACCCCGGAGAGCACAAGGTGAATCCGCTCCCCGCAGCCCTCGACGATGGATCTAAGTCATCTCCTCAATCAAGGTATCCCTCCCTCCCCTCCGTTCTCATTCACCACCTGTCGGGCCCAGGGGCTATCGACCTACCACGAGCTCCCCATCACCATCCTGCCTTATCTCGTTCTCCTACGCTGCCTCCCCGCAACGTGTCGCGGTGCTGGTACTGGCCCTGAAGTTGCTGATGTTGTCACTGCCGTCCTATACGGATGAGGAGAAGTGGCCGTGGAGCCCGCCAGCACCGTTGCCGGGGCAGCAAACGACGATCATTGGATGCTCATGGTAATAATGTACCAATCCTATCTTCAACTTGGTTCAATTCAGCTTAAAGGTTTTACTGATTTGAATGAATTAAAGTAAAGATTTTATGAGTCTATTATCAAACTTTTAGCTATTCTACAAGTTTTCCATGCTAATTTTAGGCAACATAGAAAGCGATAAATACACCGAGCTAGCTCAGGGCCTGTTTGGTTGGATTGTGGTTGTTGACAAAGCTGTTGTTGGCTGGTTGTTTGGAAAAGCTGCTGTGGCTGTGGGAAAGTAAACATATGACTTTTGGTTGATCTAAACCATCTACAGTATTTTAGAAAATAAGCAATGAAGTTTCAGCACATTGCAAAAAGCTGACATAAGGTAGTTTTTCCAAACAACTGAATTTGCACTGCAAAGCGCACAGCTATTGTTAGCATGAGCTGGCCGTTTGGTTGGGCTGCAGTTTTTTCCAGTGAAAAGCTGCTAAAAAGCCTAACCAAATAGGGCCTTAAACTGCCTTTCTTGTGCTTTTTGAGGTGCAAAGTACTTATGTCTTGAGTGAGCAAGCCATTTTCTAGTTTGCAAGTGTGTTACACAAATAATCTTTTGTATTCTGTTTGTGCTCTGAGATTGATCCAATTGCACTCTGGTTTTGACTAGGGATTCTGCATAGTACTGTATTTCTTACTGCATATCATATTTCCTGTGCCAAAATTATATCTCTTTGTATCTTTGTTTGTTTCGTGTTTGTAGAACTAATTTTTATGTGGATCAAACAAATCCTATCTGGTTTTGAAGTTTTTTATAAATGTTGTAATATGTGGATAAGGGTCTTAAATTTCATATAGATTAGAATCAGAGGCCGCAAGATTGTGTCCTATAAAAGCTTATGATATTAAGAGTTCTATTTTTACATAGTTAGTAATCATTTTTTCACATTGGTGTAAGCTGCCTATTATTTCCTCAATTGGTTCGTGTTGGTGGGTTATAGTGTAGTGCATATACTTTTACCCATATTACAACACTCTTATTTATCTATTAATTGACTGTATCAAAGGTTCATCTTTGCTAAAATGGAACTCGGTCTCAGCTTTTCAATTTTCTCTATGACTTTAGCATATCATTTGACCTTGTGTATTTTCTCTATGATTTTCCTTGGTGACAGTACGTTTATATTTTCTCCGTGATTTTAGCGTATCTCTTGACCTTTTGTTTTTTCTCTATGATTTTCCTCAGTGAACACATGACCAGTATGTTGCCACTAATGCCTGAAGATTGACGTGGCTTATTTACAAATGAAAGAAAATGTGCATTGTGTTTTTGTTTACTCTCTTCTGTTGAACCAAATTATCTTGGGTTAATTGAATAAATGCCACTGCCAACTCTTCAAATATGAGAAATGCTACTCCAAAAAACCACTTATGAAAAGTGTGACTCCAACTTGTGAATACTTTGTAAAATGCCAAGACAGGTACAAGAACCACCACCTCTCGACGCTCCACCATCAATGGGCCACAATACACTCTCCCAACTGCCTCCTAGTTATTTCTCCTAGGCAGCAGCAATCCTCCTGGTAATTTTACGCTCTCTTCTCCTGCTGCTCCAGCTCGCCACAGCCGCACCGACGTCGGCCAATTGTGCCAACAAATGCAAGGCAATTGGTAGCCGAGTTGGCCGGAGTCGGGGAAGAGAGAGACGAAGAGGGGAGAGAGAGAGAGAGATGGGAGAGGAAGGCGTAGTCGAAATATACTTATTAGTGTTGTCAGGTGTCATGTTTCTTTTTTCGTTACAGTTGGACCACGTGGAGTTACTGATGTAAAGGCTTCATGGTGGAGTTTTCGTTAGGATCCGTGGCTTCTTGTTCGCAAATTGTATGGGTTCTTTGGTGTTGCGATGCGTTTGGGCCGTAGGAGTTGCTTTGATTGCAGATGTAATGGTTATGCTGCGAGGTGAGTTGGTTCTTTCTTCTTTGCCTCAGCTATTTCTTCTTCTGGTTAGATTTCCCCTTTCTTCTCTCTATATGATTAGGTTGTTTTGCTCATTATGTAGATCTTGTGTTTGTGTGTGCTTATGAGTGGAGGTTCGAGGATGTCGTGTTCGTGTAATGGTGAAGGTCATGCTAGAAGCATAGAAAGTAAAATTCTGAGTGGGAGGAGAGGGTGCAGCAGGTTAAGGCTGCGTCGATTACCGTCAAGGGTGGCCGAAATTGGCCGGTGGTGGGCGGCCGAAATCAAACGGATTGGGAGGGAGAAAGGGATTGGGAGAGAGAGTGTGTGTGTGTGTGTGAGATGGTTGGGGGCCGATTTGGGCTTCTTTTTTATTCGGGAGGAGCAAGCTGGGTGAGATGACTAGGTCTGTGAACTCCCTCAGAGAGGAGAGTTTGGATTTTATTAAAAAGTGTTTCCCTCCATTCTATTTTAATTTTGATATAGCAGAATTTTGATATTTTTCGTAAGTAAGACTATGTGAATAGTTAGGCTCATATTTTTTTGCTATGATATATGTTTTGAAATCCCAAAAAACAACTTGATTGGAAAAAGTCACATGAAATTATCGATTATGAATTTTTATTTCTAAAAATGCAAAGACATCGTTTGATACGACCAAATCTTATAAAATGTCATATACATATGATCCGAGGATCCATAAGTTTGAGAAAGAATATAACTAATAATTGCATTTCTTGATGTTCTCTTGGACAAAAAGTCAATACTAAAGTTGAAGCGTAGAGGTGGAATTTACTAAAAACTTAATTTGTGTGTACGATCATTGCATATATCCTTTCACATTGAAGTTTTCTCTGTTATTATATAATAATTGTCACTTTACTACGATAGAATTAAAGACGAGACGGAAGCTCGTGTAACCGTGTGACGTGCGGTCGCATGAGGCCTTTCAGTACGTTAGTTCTCCGTCGAGAAAACGTCTTTAGATGTCACACATTCTGTGTTTCTCTTCTGCAATCGCAGAAAAAAATATCCGTGCATTTCATTTCACGTTCTTGGATGCCACACTTTTTGCGTTCCTTTTCCCCTTTTTGTTTTATGGGAACCTTTTGACCGTGTGACGTGCGGTCGGGTGAGACCTTCAGTATGTTAGTTCTCCGTCGTAAAACTTGACGAGAAAACATCTTTAGATGTCACACATTTTGTGTTTCTCTTCTGCAATCGCTGAATTTTTTTTGTGGATTTCATTTCACGCTCTTGGACGTCACACTTTTTGCGTTCCTAACCTTTTTCAGGGAGTTTTTTAGCAATAAATTAACTTTATTTGATTAAATAAAAACTATATCACGTATTGCGAAAACCAAAATAAATATGAGCAATAGATTCCCTTAGTAAAAACAAAAGTTGCATCACAGTTTTCTGAAATTGTCATCTTTAGCTTCGCCCTTCACATCACGCGTTTTTCCATGCTTGCGGTAAAAAAATCATAGAAGACAAAACCTGCACAAGTCTGATTAATCTCAAAGTTTTAATGAGCCGTATGAGTTGCCCACCCCGAGAGGTGGGAAACGAAGACTATTGAACGCATTGTGGCCGGGGAACACGCCACCCACAAGGCAGGATGCCAAACCGCTGCTTCGCAGTTGAATCGTCGTGGAAGAAGACTAAGAGCACGAAAGGATGAAACACCACGTTGCCACACCATCGCTAAGTCAAACTGAAGACCAAGGTGCCGGACGATAATCCATCGAGAATAGTCAATCCACAGGGCAAAAATACCACTGACTCCCTGACATTAGCCACGATAGCTACCCCAGGAGGGGGATAGAGCCAGATGATCATTATTCCATACGACGTTGTTGCTTCCACCATCAGAATACCGCTACCAAAATCACGTAAACTTAACAAATAGGAATCTAATTTATATATCAAATGTTGACATGAGGTTTCCCCATCCTCACCTGATCGGCCATCGTGGGCCAAAGGAACCAATGAAAACGTCGATAGAAAACGGTGACTGCTCTCTCTCGCCGGCTGCTGGCCGGGGAGAAGCTGGCGAGATTTTTTTTTAAACAGTCTATGCCGCACCGGGAATAAGGCTTTTCTATACTGGGCCTTATTCTTTAGACGGGCCAAATACTTGGTATGGCCCAGAACGTAGATGCCTCATTGTTTTTTATGGGCCTTAGAGAAACTGCTTCCCTTATTCCAGTTTGTTTTGAAATTCATTGAGCGTATTTTTATCAACCAATCAGTCGGCATGCTTCCCTAAGCTCGGCATACAGGCTTCGGAAATCGGAGTACAGAACACATAAATAATTGTCTATCACTAAACGACCGTGAACAAGATGAGAGGGTGATCATTGGTGATGCTCAGCTGCATAGCTACGTTACGAACTATTATAATTATAAAGGACTCTTTGGCCCATTCGAGGACAACCATATTGTTATGGTTGAAGAAGGTTGGCTAAGTTGCAACAGAGGAAAATGCTCATCTTATGGAAGAATTTTCAAAAAGAAGTCGAAGAAGTGATTTTTTCAGCTCTAAGAGCCTCAACTTCAGAATAATTGGCCTACTTCCAAAGAAAGAAGATGCCACACAAATATAACAATATAGACAATCTGTTTCCTAAATGTCAGCTTTAAATTTTTTTACCAAGGTGGGAACTAATCGTATTACTATAGCAGCACAAAAAATTGTTTGCCCAATTCAAACAGTGTTTATGCATGAAACAATGAGATGCATCGTAAGAAACTCGATGGAGTTCTCTTCAAAATTGATTTCAAAAAACATACAATAAGATTAAATGGTGTTTCCTCCAACAAACACTGCAAATGAAAGAATTTGAGCCCAAGTGGTGTTCTTAGGTTGACAGCTTTGTGTGAGACGATAGTGCCGGTATTAAAATTAATGATGATATTGGCATTATTTTCAAACACATAAAGGACTATGCCAGGGGGATCATATGTGTCCGATATTGTTTAATATTGTGGCCAACATGTTGGCTATCCCCGTAGCAAGGGCTAAGGAAGATGGCCTCATTGAGGGAGTTGTTCCTCACCTCATGGAGGACGGAGTGTCTATCCTCTAATATGCAAATGATATAATTTTATTTATTGACCATGACATCGAAAAAGAGAAGAAAAAGCTCATGCTTCGCGTCTTTGAATAGTTATCGAGATTGAAAATAAATTTTTATAAGAGCGAGATAATTTGCTTTAGCAAGGCCAAAGATATTGAGGTTCAATATAAACAGCTCTTTGGATGTGAAGTCAGCTCACTCCCCTTCCGATACCTCAGAATTCCAATCCATTACCTTAAGTTGCGTAACAAGGATTGGAAGGGGGTAGAGGACATGTTTGAATCTAAACTAGATATTTGGAAGGGGAAGCACCTGTCTGCTGGTGGCAAACTTATCCTTATCAATTTGGTTCTTAGCAGCCTCCCAATGTTTATGCTATCCTTCTTCAAGGTATCCAACAGTGTATGCAAGAGGTTGAATTATTATCGTTCCAGATTCTTCTGGCAGAGTGATAATTACAAAAAGAAATATAGACTCACAAAATAGAGTATCATTTGCTGACTCGAAGAACGAGGAGGACTGGGCATTCAAGATTTAGACGTTAAAATTCGTTGTCTGCTTAGTAAATGGATTTTTAACTTATTGCATGGGGATGGGGGGTGGCAAAGGTTGTTGCCTCAGAAATGCCTTCATTCCAAATCTATTTCCTGGGTTGAGAGAAAACAATGTGACATTCTCATTTTTAGTCTGGAGTAATGAAAGTCCAAGACTGGTTCTTCAAATTCACCACCTTCGTGGTGAGTGGCACCGAAACTCAGGTTTAGGAAGATGTATGGCTAGGTGCCACTCCACTTTCTCACAAATACCCCAACTCTATCACATTGTGAATAAACAATATGCGCTAGTTTTGGACATCATGGGTATGGTGCCAATGAACGTCTCTTTCCATCGGTGCTAGTTGGTACCAAACAACATGACTGGATGGACTTGATGGGTCGCCTTGCAAGCATTCAGTTGAACCAAAAGTGTGACATTTTCCACTGGAAACTCCATGCTTCCGGTCAATTTAGTGTATAGTTGATGTATGCCCCTCTTATGAACTTGAATTGTTGTTTTCGGTCAAAATACCTTTGAAAGCTAAAGATCCCCTTAAAAATTAAAATATCTATTTGGTACCTCTATCGAGGGGTTGTACTAACTAAAGGCAACTTGGTCAAGTGAAATTAGAAGGGCAGCATAAGATGTTGTTTTCGTGATGAGGAAGAGACCATACAACACCTCTTCTTCACATGCAACGGGTTCATCCTCATCTCACTGCTCCCTCTTCCTCATTGATTTGCTACTGCTGCTCTCTCTCCCATATCTCCCCAACCGCACTTCTCGCTTCGCGCCGTGGCGCATCTCCGCCCCTATCCTATAGCATTTGATCTCCCAATTGGTCTTCTCACTGTGGCCTCCCTCGCATCGAGGAAATGGGGAAACTGTTAGCCACCGGTTGGTGGCATGGCCGTTGACCACGCCGGCTTGTACGAGATCAGTGGAGTCGGTAAGAGGATGATGTTGCATATCAACATTTGTTATGCTACAATAAATTTATTTTTTTGTGGTGGCTAGAGGTGGGTGATGCTGCATACACACGGTTGTCGCTGAGTGTTTTTTCTTTTGTTACGGTGAGGGTGATAGACCAATGTTTCACGATTCTATGCTCTTTGTTGCACAAGGTTTTTCAATTTTGTTTTACTTCTTGCACAAGTTTACTTCTCATGTTGCATGTATTGGACGATTTGTTGTAATGCCCTACAGTTCCATGGTCTATGCTGCGCAAGGTTCTCTGATTTATTTTCACCTATTGCACAAGTGTATCTCTCATATTGCAATCGTGCAAAAAATTATTGTGTAAAAGAACTAATCTTGTTGCATTGTTGCATAAGTGGATTCTGTCTGTTGCAATCGCTCACAAGAATTGTTGCATGACTAGATCGTTGCATCAGCTAAATTCCTGCCCTCACTGAAGATGACACCGTTTCCCCGACCTCGATGATCCCTGAGGTGATTTCGGTCTGATTCATGGCGTACTCCATCACAGCCTCCGATTTGGAGCTCCTACGTCGTGGATTTCACGGAAGGCCCCGCTTGGCCACTTGCATCGACAATGGACGACGAGTGCTTGTCTGAGATGTGAGAAGCAGAAGACGAAGCGCACAGAAGTCAGAAAAATGAAGCTACGCATCTCTCGCGTCGGGAGGAAGACGAAGTAGCAGAAGGAATCACAGGCCGACGCCTAGTAGCCACCTAATAGCGGATGATTCATATCACTAAACTGAAAACATAAGCTAGCCCCTAAAAATTGTGTCAAAACAGTTTCTTCTCAGCTCCATGGACACTCTTCTATCGATACAGCAACACCCGAAGCGGACCTAGTTAAAGGTAAGCAAGTGATTAATTACCTATCTCACTCAACAAAATCCCGTCTGCATGCAGATTATTCCCAGGTGGAGCGGCTCAGCTGGATTCCACCTCCTATGGGTTGGGTAAAGTTAAACGTTGATGGGGCTTTCAACATGGGAAGTAACAAGGCCGGGGCGGGAATGGTGCTGCGAGACCACACGGGTGAGGTCTTGATTGCGGCTTGCCGGTCTCTGAAACGATGTTCGAGTGCTCTTGGTGTAGAACTGGCGGCTTGCAGTGAAGGTATTGCCCTGGCGCTTCAGTGGACGAGCTTACCAATCGTGGTGGAGTCAGACTGTGTGGAGGTTATCACTTTGTTAGATCCGTCAAGGGTGGATTGCTCCATTTTCATGCATCGAGTCCAGGAGATGAAAGCCATGCTGGCTGAGAGAGATGTGAAAATCTAAAAGATATCTAGAGATCATAATAGAGTTAGTCATATGTTTGCTTTTCTAGATAAATTAGATGAGCGGACAGCTTGCTGGATTGGCAGCTGCCCGGTAGAACTTAAGCCTATTACTGCCCGTGCTGATTAACATATCTCTCTTTTTCGAAAAAAAATTGTTAGTACTACACGCATAAACAAAAATAGTGGCCTAGCCCTCCTCAAAAACTCAAAGCACAAAATTTGACAGACTTTTCTCGGGAAATTTCTTTGGACTAAATAACGTCTCGTCAAAATCGCAACTTTCAGATTTCGATGGCCCACATGATTCCGCATTCCGTCCATCCATACCCTTCTTTTCCGTTTTTCACACCTAACTTGGGCTCGCTCTCACCTCCCAGTCTCGCTGCCCACCCTCGTGCCTGTCTCCTCCTACCCCACTACTCTACTCTAACCATCGAGATCAGCAGCCGCTGCCAGAGGGGCCCACCCTCGCGCTACACCTCCTCCTACCCGCACAGCCTGGCCCGGCCTCGGCATCCGCGTGGCAGCCTTAATTAATTCCCCCAGTGTACTTCTCTTAGCCTAACCCCACTAATTATACCACCACTAATCCCATCCATTTTCACTCCACCACTAGTCCTCTCCCACTCTCGCTCGCTCGTCTGCTCGCTTTTGCGTCCTTCCCCGCCGTCGCCGCTGCTTCCTGCGGTCCTGCCTCCCTCCCCTTCCCCCGCATATAAAAATCGCTTCACAAGGGACGCCTCGCACGCTGACGCTGCTGCCTGCCTGCCTGCCTCATCCCAACGAATCACACATTTCACACTGGGCCGCTGCCGCCGCCGCCGCCGCTGCTGCTCCCGAAGCGAACGAGAGCGATGAGGTGAGGAGCGGTTCCTCCTCGCGGCGGGGATTCGGATCGGGCTCCCGAGCACGAGCAGAGCCTACGCGCACAGGCTGAAGGAGCCGTCTCGAGAAGAAATTGTGAGCCACAGGTACTTCGAATTCGCGTTCTTCCGCTGCTATTTTTCCAACGGATGTGAGTAATCGGGAGAGCAGATGGTTGGGTTTTTTTCGGAGTGCGGAGCTGTTCGTCTTGATCGGCCTGCGGTCTCCTGAGGCGGGTCCATGGCTGGCTCTCTGCTTTCCCAGATCTGAGGGTTGTCGGCGAGCGCGGTCTCGTCGGGTTCAGCGTTTGAATCTCTTGCTGGTTAGTTGGTTGGGAGCGTGTGGCGATTGCGAGAGCTGCAGATCTGCAGCTGCGAGGCGTCGCATCAGCCTCAAAGATTGTAGCTTCGGTAGGTGCGGGTACCATTAGATCCGGTTCTCTGCGCTACGGTATTTAAGATTGCGACGAAAGAAAGGCAAAGACTTGCCCTTTTTTCTTCCCTTGCTGCGACGTACACGGTTGGCTTCTTCTCCTGTCTTGACTCCTGGCCCAGGTTTGTACTTGGTACCCTGTGCATCATCAAGTATGGGCAACTCAATTCTTCCCATGTTGTGTCACCAAATCACAGTTATTTCTCTGCTCCCAAATTGGTTAGTACAATAAAACACACCAGCTCATCTCAACCTTTTTTGCTTCTTTGTTGCTGGCATCCAATAAACAAGATCAACGTATCAAGCTCTTGGATGAGATTTTTTTTGTGTGTGTGTGAAAGTACTTGCTGAGCTATTAATGAGCCATGATGGGTTACTTTATCTGAATGACCAATAGATTGCACCTTTAAGTTTACAATTTTGACTTCCCCCCTCTCCAAATTCCACTTTCTTTACATAGGATTGAGTAGTCAGGTAGCTGTCCTTGGCCTGAAGTAGAAATGTTTTACTGTTGGTTACTACTTTGATTGATCCTTCACCCCCCAAAGACCGATGAAAAGATTTGGCATTGCTGTTGTATTGCTCACACATCATGTTGATCAACGACATTCTTATTCCCAAATTTGTACGATCAAATATACTGTACAGGAATTGATTCAAGATGTTCCAATCATGACGGAATTGTTTCGTCATCTTTTGCAGATACTGATTTGCGCAGCAATTAGTTGAGATTACAGGCCATTTTGAGAGCTGGATAGTGCTGAAAATGGGTATATGGAGCTTCAACAGGAAAGCTCCAATGTCGGGGCTTTGGTCTCAGCACAGTCAAGGAACCTGTCATCCTCTTCCTCGGCATTTGTTTCTGCCAACCAATCACCTTTCTTCACGCCACGGTCACTGTCTGCTCGTTGCCCGGAGCATGCCCATCCTGAGAACAATAGCTCCTCGAATGGCATTGCGCTGAAAATCAGTGATATTCTTTCCAGTGACACTCTGATACAGCAGGAGCATTTACCATCGGCCAACATTAGGTTATTGCCATATGATGTTTCTCCTGCTCCTAGCCTTTGCACTTCAAGCAATTTTGGAACTCCAGCAATTGTCTATAACAACCCCAGCTTCATTTCTACCTTCAATGGCCCATACCAAGGTAGTTCGTCAACAACTAGCAATGGTGGTCGTTCAACTCGAAAGGAGAAGCAGAAGAGGCAGGTGGGGATATATCGGAAATCTTCGTCCTCTCAACCTACAACATCAGCTGCTTCTGTCAGTAGGCTTCGGAGCTACGATGTGTACATAGGATTTTATGGCCGCAAGGCTTCACTGATGAGGTTCACAAATTGGCTTCGTGCAGAACTTGAGATTCATGGAATCAGCTGCTTTGCTTCTGACAGGTCTAGGTGTCGGAATTCACACAGCCATGATGCTGTTGAGAGGATAATGAATGCATCCACATATGGAGTTGTCATCCTTACAAAGAAGTCATTTGGAAATCCTTATACCATTGAGGAGCTCAGGAACTTCTTTGGCAAGAAAAACCTGATTCCTATATTCTTTGATTTGGGTGCTGCTGATTGCCTTTCCAGGGATATCATCGAGAAGAGAGGAGAGCTGTGGGAGAAAAATGGTGGTGAGCTGTGGATGTTATATGGTGGAATGGAGGATGAATGGAGGGAATCAGTTGATGCTCTTTCTCGGGTGGTAGATGTGCAACTAGAAGCGAATGATAGCAATTGGAGAGCTTGCATACTGCAAGCAGTTATTCTTTTGGCCACGAAATTGGGCAGGAGAGGTGTGGTTGATCGGGTCAATAGGTGGAGAGGGAGGGTGGAGAAGGAGGAATTTCCTTTCCCCCGCAATGGTGATTTCGTTGGGAGAAAAAAAGAGCTCTCAGAGTTGGAGCTGATTTTGTTTGGTGATGTCAGCGGAGATGGGGAAAGAAAATATTTTGAGCTCAAGACAAAGCACAAAAGTAAAGGCCTTGTGAGTGGGTGGTCTGTTAACAATTATGAGCATGTAAATACAGAAGACATCAAGGGAAAAGAGCCAGTTTTGTGGAAGGAGACCGAGGAAGGCATTGAGATGCAGAGATTGGACAGTCCACTGCAGCATAGGCGACCATTGAGAGTGAAGAAAGGGGGGAGATACGGGAGGAAGAAAAAATCTAGGAAGATACTTTATGGAAAGGGCATTGCTTGCATATCAGGGGAATCTGGAATTGGAAAGACAGACTTGGCTCTGGAGTATGCATACAGGTTCTCTCAGAGATATAAGATGATTTTGTGGGTCAGAGGGGAAAGCAGATATGTTCGACACAATTATTTGGCTTTACGGACTCTCCTGGAAGTAGATTTAAGTGTTGACACTCATTTGCATGAGAAAGGTAGTGACCGATGCTTTGAAGAGCAGGAAGAGGAAGCCATTGCTAAAATACGACAAGAACTGATGCGGGACATACCATATTTAGTAATCATTGATAATCTGGAGAGTGAGAAGGACTGGTGGGATAAGAGAGTCATAATGGACCTTCTCCCACAATTTGGTGGAGAGACTCATTTCATCATAACAACACGCCTTCCACGTGTGATGAATTTGGAGCCAATGAAGCTTTCTTATTTGTCTGGTGCTGAGGCAATGACTTTGATGAAGGGAGGTGTCAAGGACTATTCACTAACGGAAATTGATGCGCTCAAGGTCATTGAAGAAAAGCTTGGAAGACTCACTCTTGGCCTAGGTATTGTTGGAGCTATACTTTCGGAGCTTCCAATCACTCCAAGTAGGCTTCTTGACACGTTGAATCGAATGCTGCCTGTAAGAGACTTTTCTTGGAATGAGAGAGAAGTACTTAGCTTGAAAAATCATGAAATCCTTGTTCGACTCCTGGATGTCTGCCTATCAATATTTGAGCATGCAGATGGTCCTAGAAGTTTGGCAATTCGTATGGTTCAAGTGTGTGGTTGGTTTGCACCTTCTGCAGTTCCAATTCACATGTTGGCTCTGGCTGCACATAAAATCCCCAAAAAGCATCGAAGGGGTCCAAGGTGGAGGAAGTGGTGGCGAACACTAACATGTGGCCTTGCAACTTCTAGGATGCAGAGATCTGAAGCTGAGGCGGCTGCGATGTTGATGAGGTTTGGAATTGCCAGATGCAGTGCAAAATCTGAATATGTACAATTCCATGATATGATCCGGTTATATGCTCGCAAGAGAGGTGGCACACGAACGGCTCAAGCTGTGGTCCAATCAGTGTACCTCCGAGGCTCCATCAAAAATTCTTCTGAGCACCTGTGGGCTGCCTGCTTCATGGCTTTTGGATTTGGTTCTGATCCTTTTCTGGTAGAACTGAGGCCATCTGAGTTGATGTTCTTTGTGAAGCAGATTGTCGTGCCACTTGCAATAAACACATTCATCACATATTCCCGATGTAACGCTGCATTGGAGCTGCTGCGTCTGTGCACCGACGCATTGGAGCGTGCAGCTGAGTCCATGCTTTCTCATGCTAGCAAATGGAGAGAAACATCATTCTCCTGCTTTAGGCCAGCTCAGTCAGAAGCACAGTACACATATCTTTGGCAGGAGTTGGCTCTTCTGAAAGCTTCTGTATTGGAAACACGGGCCAAGCTGATGCTCCGAGGTGGGCAGTATGACATTGGAGATGACCTGATACGGAAGGCCATATTCATCCGAACTTCCATTTGCGGCGAGCACCACCCTGACACAGTTTCGGCTCGAGAAACACTCAGTAAACTAACAAGGCTTCTTACAAACGTCCAGCTTAGTTGATTCATATAGCTTAGGAGTTCACCCATATATTCTTTTTAGTGTGGTTTTTTCATAATCGCCGTACAAAATGCCCCAGAATATCAAATAACAAAGTAAATTTGTCTTCATCATTTCCACTTTTTTTTGGTTGCTGCTGAACGTACCATATCCTCTTCCGTTCCTATTTATGCCTCTCTTCAACCCTTTTGGGTTCTATTAATATATTACTTTTGGAGTAAGCTACTGCGTCGTTGTGACGACTAGATTGTACTTGCAACTGCATGCACAGAGGATTTTGAGTGGATATGTAAGTTTGCTCCTGTCACATGATAAGATATCACGATTTTGTTCGAAACTACAGTCCAGTACAGAATCAGTTCTGATGCTGTCAAATTGACATGACATACGTGTTGTTGGTTAAAGAGGTGGACATTATTGCTGTGATGGCTTTGCGCTTGCATAGTTGCATAGTTGTATTCTGCTACTAGAAATAGGTGGAGAAGAAGATGTGGGCCTGGACCTGCATCATGCTGCTGTCCACTTGCCCATGTCCTGAGCAATGAATTTAAATGGTATATCTTATTTGTCCTATATTGGTGCGCATTTTTACCATTTATACTCGCCCAATTTAGTGACGGATATCGAACAATCTAGTAATAGTACTATCTGAATGCTAGAGTAACATCCTAACATGAAGCTCTAGCTGCTGGCACATCCTTTTCTTCGTGTTTCTCTAGATTCTTGCATTGCGCCAATCCATGAAAGGGGAAGTCAAGCTGAAGGAACAGTTCTTATGTTGATCTATGCAGTTTCAGATTAAGAAAAGAACCTTCTATGCTTGCCACGTTTAAACTTGTGGCAAGCATAGACGGTTTTTTTTTAATCTGAACTTCCTTGCCTTTTGTGGATCCATGCGCCTTTGCACGTTGATGTTCAGCATTAGCTCAAGTGTTTCTTTTCTGCAGTTCCTCTTTTTTTTCTTTTCTTTTTAAACTATGCAGTGGCTCCCTGTTTGTTGAAGGGAAAGGAACGGGCAACTTGGAGAAATGGCAAATAACTCCGGGAACAGATGGATGTCAGCAAGGCAAGCTCCAGGACTCAAATTTAATGGGGTGAACTAACAACAGCAGTAGAAGAATTTACTTTCCAAATCCTTCTGCTAGGTGGTTGCATCCTTATCATATTACCTCCAAGACATGAATTAGTTTCACAAAAATATTCAAAGTGGTACACATATTTAGAGCCTCTTTATTTGCAAGATTCCTAAAATGCAGGAATAGGAAAAAAACATATAGTTGTAATGAGACGTCATCTTCAATCCTACATGATTTGGAGCATGTTTGATTGCTCACAAGAAAAATATAGGAATCTTTTCAAAAGGTTGAATTTAATGAAAATTTTCCTACAATTTGTAGTGCAAATGAATTCTTAACAAAAATTTCTATAAATTTTAATCCAACAAATCAAACAACACATATAAGTTTTTTTAAATGAAAAATAGGATCCTCCAAAAATTCATTGAAATTCTCTCGAATCAAAGAGGCGTGAGCAATCTCCATTTGTAGTTTTGACGGAGAGAGAGATTACAAATGCCAAATAATTACTGGTGCCGTGTGGACCAAGATGTTACACAGGCGAATTGTCACATCTGTCGCACGATGACAGGGACAGAACGAGGCATACATTGAACCTGGACTAGCAGCAAGAACGAGAAAAAATGCCACATTTGGCTATGTGACCGGAGTTAATGTCAAAATTAGTTGGGCTGCTGACGCAGAGACAAAAATATCATCATAACGCACGAGATTATGACGCGTGGCACCTGTCGTGGCAGAGCGAAAACGAAGGTGCGGCGTCGCGTCGGACGAGCGCGACGGTCGAGCGTTGCTCGGACCGAACGCGACGCTGCGACAGGGCCGGAAATTTTAAAAAAATGGATTGTCGCTTCGGCCGACCGCGACAGTCTGAAATTTTAAAAAAATCTGAGAACTAAACGTGACATTCCCCGATTTTTTAAATGACGTATAAGTTCCAAAAAAATCTAAAAAAATTCATACAGTTTATAATGGAATGAAGTATACACACATAAATTTTCGTAAAATAATATGACTATTTGTGACCTGTGTAAAAAAAATCAAATCAAATAAAACACAAAAACTTTTGGAACTTATACGTCATTTTAAAAATCAAATCAAATAAATCTGAATTTTTTAGTTTTTTTTGGAACTTATACATCATTTTAAAAAATCGGGGAATGTCACGTATAGTTCTCAGATTTTTTTTTAATTTCAGGTTGTCGCGGGCCGGCCGAAGCGACGGTCTATTTTTTAAAAATTTCCCGGCCCTGTCGCGGCGTCGCGTTCGGTCCGAGCGACGCTTGACCGTCGCGCTCGTCCGACGCGACGCCGCACCGTCGTTCCGCTCCGCCGTGACAGGTGCCACAGAATCTCGTGTGTTGCGGTGATATTTTTGTCTCTGCGTCAACAGCCCAGCTAATTTTAGCATTGACTCCGGGTCACGTAGCCAAATGTGGCATTTTCTCCGAGAACGAACACGTGAACAGCATCCGACTGCAGCTCAGTCCAGGGACAGTACGTACAGGCAAAGGAAAAAAGAAAACAAGAACATATATGCCTCTCTCTCTCTCTCTCCCCCCCCCCGGTTCATCCCAAGACTCGCCGGAGTTATTCAGATCTCGGCGGCACTGCAAAGATGATGCAGGATCACTTCATCTTGGCCTCCGTGAAGAGGACGTGCTTGTTGACGTGAGGGTCGTACTTGCTGAACTCGAGCTTCTCCGTGATCCGGCGAGGGTTCTTGCGCTTCACGTAGAAGAACCCTGTCCCGGCGGCCGACACCAGCCTGATGAAAATGGACGCGCGCTTCGCCTTCCCCATCCCGCCGGCACGGCACGGACGACAAGCTTCCCTTCCTTTCCCGGCGAAACGAAGCTAGTACCACAAATACGCTTGGATTAAAACATAGAGATCAGCGTGCTGCAGAGCTCGAATCATCCATTTGGCGAAGATTGGGAGAGGAGAAGCTTACGACGGGGTGGCAGGATATGACGGCGAGGAGAACACCAGAGCTTCGCTTAACTGATACTTGACGGGAGGCTACTTCTTGTGGGCTGGGCTGGGCTGTCGCAATAGTTTAGCGTTAGATCGTCCTGGTAGGGAACTCCTAACAATCGCTTGCGCGATCCGTAGTACTCGTTTCGCTTAAGCAGGCCGCGTCATTGAGGCCCAGAACCATGATATGGGCCTTTTCGGTCCACCCTCTTTTTCCTTCGCGGGGCCTTGTCTCTTGTTCGGATTGGTTTTTTCTGTTGGGCATTCAGCCTTTAGCTGTTGGCTGTTGCTTCCTTTTTTACGCTCTCTCTATTATTCTTTGGCGTTAGGGCTTTTTAGGCATTTGTACACTTACTCTCATAAGTAAATGAACGTTCGCTTACAAAAATGATAAATTACATACTTTTTTTCGAATTGGAGTCTCAAAAATATTATTTAAGAAAATATATTCCAAATAAAGGAACACTATTTTTTAAAGAAATATTGATATAGTTTCTCTATAATTGTTTGGATAGATCATAAGAAATGTTTCATATCTCGAGACATTAAAAAAATATATATTCCAACCGTTCATGAAAAATGCTCATCTATTTTAGTAAAATGTTCATCTAATTCGTGCAAAATGTTTTGTTACTCCATAGAAAATGTTCCACTATTTCAAGGCAAAACTAATGTTACAATAGTTCATGAAAAATGTTCTAACTAGCTTCAAAATAATGTTTCACTAACTCAAGAAAAATGTTCTAAAGTAAAAAAAAAGAATGTGACAAACTAACTTGTGTTAATATCATATTTTCGTGTCAGGAAAATATGATATCAGTGTGGATAAATCATACCTACCGGTGGAACAAAAAAACTGATAGCAAAACATTTACACAAAATACGACATCGGAAATTATCGTCGAAACATATTCAAATAGGGTATTGTTCTAAAGCTCTCGTCTCGAGCAATGCATGGACTCATGGATATTCGTATCATGAGTACTAATGAAAAAAGAATTTTAGTTAGCTAAATACAATTTAAAATACTCATAAAATAATCCAACAACTAATAATGAAAGTAAAAGATAACGAAAAAAGAACAGTAAATGAAGTAATAATAACAAGTACAAACAAGAAAACACACGACACACACGTTCGGTTAACTCAGTGGAGAGAAGGAAACGGAGAGACTTTCTAAAGAAAGAAAAAGAAAAAAAACGATGGAAAAGAAACAAAACTCTACCAGTGTCGCTTCCTCCGTCCTCGCTCGAAATGCTCGTCGTGGGCCTATCTTCCCGCTGCTGGGCTTAAGCGACCGAGCTGCTTGAGCTCGCGCGCGCACAACCCTTAGGAAATCGGTTTCTGTTACTCATGCTGCTTTGTGCTATAACTCGGACAGCATATTCAGCAAACGGGCTGGGCTATCTAACCATGCCGAGTTTTCCTTAAGGCTAGTGGCCCATGCCCGAAATGTCACAGCCTCTCTGATTTTTTTTTCCATTTTTCACCATAAACTTTTTTTTGAGGGAATATCTGCATTCATAGATATAAGGAAAACAGTACAGATAAATTCTAGAACAGGACAGTTGTCCCTATAAACATGCAGAAAAACTCCTGAAGAAAAGAAAATCACAAATCGGGTCCCTAGGGGTTTTCCAACAACCCAACGCGCCACCGGAGCGCGGCTTGCCGGAGCAGAGGAGGTCAGATCGCCGGAGATCGCTCGCCACACTTGCAAAGACAAACAGAGGACAAAGCCTCGGTACAACACCGCAGAGAGCGTCCGCCGCGAGAGGCGGAACGAAGGCTCGATGAAGGAATCGGCGGCAAGGGGCGAAGCCCCATCTTGAGCAGGAGAACGAGCTCCTCCCCGGCCATCCAAATCGCTCCGCCAGACGAAACCGGGACCGCAACACGGAGGGAGCTTGAGGGAATCAACTGGTCTGAAGAAGAAACTCCTCCACGATCTCACGAATCGACGAACGACGGATGAGGAAACCATCGCCGTCGCGGCGCAGATCCGGAGAACAAAAACCCTAAGGCAAGGTTGCCGCCGCCGCACAGGCAACCCAGCCCAGGCACTCCGCATCCTCCAACTCCTCGACGCCGCTCCGAAGAACATCGTCGATCAAGCGAGGAGCCCCTTATTAGCTCGCCGCCGTTTGCCCCGGACCACCAGCGACGAGCGCACCCCAAACCCTACTATATACATGCCGAGCGCATAGATCCAGGGTTCCCCCACCCTCCCGCAGCCGGAACGGCCGGCGGAGGGAGAGGGAACCCGCGGTAGCGCCGGTGGAATACGAGGGATTCCCCGGTCGCCTCCCTTTCGCCCCTTAAGGACTGTAGCAAGAGGGGAAGAAGAGCGTCGCTTTTTCACCACAAACTTTGGTCTGGAGCAATAACCCATAATTAGTTTTGGTCTAATTTATATACCCTGCAGGTCGTGAAGCGGTGTTAGAGGCCATATTTGCTGATGTGGACATTTAGTAGACAATTTTACACAGTTAGCTACTGATTAGGACTTTGACTGAATTTTTAACTAACGATGACGTGGTTTCTCACTATCCTCGATACAAACATCTTGACCTCCCATCTTCCTCCTCCACTGCTCACCATATGGAATGCTTGCAGCCATGGGGCCAAGGGAGCTGACGGCCATGGCAGTGTGGTACCCGATGTTGGGGAGGAGAAGGGGGCCACACTGAGGAGAAGCTCGAGCAATGAGGTGGCTCGGCTGGCTGCACAGTGGCTATTGGGCAGCGCTAGTGGGAGCAGTAGGCAGCAAGGTTGGTAGTGGGAGGTGTGGTCACGAGCGGCAACAACAGTGGAGCTCATCACCGCGACGATGATGGTGTTGGGTGCTGCCACATTCTTAGAAGAGAACGGGGTTGTGAGGCTCGTGGGAGAGGACGTGATAGTGGGGTTCGCTCCGCCACCCCGTCGATGGCAGATAGAGTGGCATTGTCAGCTAAAGGCTCTGGTGACTGAAGGCCGCATGGCTTCTGTGGAGAGGTGCGTGTTGTGCACCTAGGCAAAGGAGGGCGCGGAGGGGACCAAGCGGCCAGGGCTAGGTGGCACCATTCTTCCTGATGATAGTAGCGAGAGAAATAGAGACAAGAGAGATGAAGAAATCGTAGGAAAACAGGTGATGCAACCCGATTATGTTCCCTCAACCAATTATGCTACGTCATCTTCGGTCAAAAAAGCAGTCAAGTCCCTATCAATAGCTAATGTGTGTAAAACTGTCTACTGCCCTCTAATATCGCTTGAGGAGGGGAGGAGGGGTTGATTTATTTAATGACTTTAAGGTACAAATTAGACCAAAACTTACTTAGGCTAGTGCTTCGGAAGCCGAAGTTCAGTATGAGAAAGGACTTCTTTCCGGGAAAAAAATGTCACGGCCCAAAGTCTCGCCTCTAGGCCGCACCAGGGAAAATTTAGGTAGTTAGAGCCATCAGACCCGTATTAGTTCAGTCAATTACCTCAACAGAGAAAAGCTCAGTCAAAAGAATGCATGTACTGCACAAAAGCTAGCACACATACCAAGAAACCCATATTGGATAGCTTATGATGCCCAGAGATTACCCAGACTACTGGATGAGACCAAATCAACTCATCGGTACCCGATGCCCTCATATTTTTACTCACTATAGGTTGATGACTCATCTGGTGGGTACCCGAAGGTGGTGCAAAATCAGTGCATCCATCGCAACGAATCTCATCAACTTCAGAAAACTCATTCTTAGCACTATGGCATCGGAAGGAATCTCATCAAATTCAGAAATTCATTCTTAGTACTCTACTAGGACTGGAAGATCTTAATTTAAGTCCCTCGTGCTCCTGTTGACTGACCTACAACGGCACCTAGGTATTCACACAATTCAGTTTAATCGTGAGACTAGTTTAAACTGCCAACATAACGTGGAGCAGTTCAAACTGAATTGTTTAAACTGCCAACACAACATAACATTAAGTCGGTCAACAGTTCAGCATGTTTACAGTGGAGATCTTTTATGCTACTCAGGTCATCTCTTCCAGATGTCATATTCTCAGCACTGTTACTGAAAATAGTAGTTGGTTTCTCACTCAAATGAAGAAGCCATGTCTATCATCTTCTGAAACTGACACATCATACGAGTTTACAGTACCTTCGTCGACTTCATGATGCTGCCTAGTTTCACAGCTTTCAGAACACAAAACAGCATCTGCTGTCTGAGAAAAATAGGGAGGTTCTTTATTAGCGAACCTGGATTACATTCATTATTCACAGCAGTTGAATTTCCATCAAGACACTGTCTCCAGTCCTATTCTGAAGTAGGCTCGTTACGCAGACTGTTTTCTCTGGTCACGGTTGCTGGACGGATCACACAGATATCAAAAAGAGATGGAGCTTCTGACTTAGTAGTACTTGTGTCAGCCTGACAATCTCCCGAAGCGGACAAATCTAGATTCTCTGCAAGTGACGACCCTTGATGTTTAGTATCTTCGCTGCTCATGTATACTCCAGGGTCCGGTGCTGCTTCACCATCGACATTCAATTCCACTCCGTCGTCGTCAGAAGGACCATAAAGGCACTCCGTCTGTACTGTTTCCACATCTGCTTCCTGTGGAGACCCCTGAGGGTCAACTCCACTAGCAGATGCTAGAAGAGCATTCCTTCTCACAACATTGAACAAAATACCATTCTCAATCTTTTCAGGCTGCAGTAAGTCACCTTCAGAGACCATAATACTTGTTGGAAGACCAAATGGAGATCTAGGGACAGTAGTATCATGAGGATCCCAACCTGAACTTGCTGAGCTCCTATCAGGAGTAACAGGCCTTGTGCTGTAATCAATTGGTTCTCTACCAATTGCGTGAGCACCCAAGAAATTATTATTCGGTGTCACAACATCACTTTCTTCTTCCCTCGGTGCGATTGTTCTGAATTCTGTGTCAATCTCAAGGTTCTGAACAAAGCTGATGAATTTGTTAGCTGAGGCTGTCCTCATAAGAGGACCACCACTTCTCGTCCATGAATTTAAGTCTATACTCTCAGATTCACTGTCACTGCTGTCATGTATACTTCGTTGGAGATGATAATTTCTGTTAGATGTTCCAGCAATCCCTCCAGCTGCTTGATGGTTTGTACGAGTAGGAGATGTTAGGATTTCCTCCTCGAGAGAACCAGTTGAATTTTCTCTTGCTATGAGATTCCATGACGGAATCCTCCTAGATGGGCAGAGTCTAATTGTAGCACCATATCCTTGTGAAGCGGCTGCTCTTTCCGCACTTCTCTTTAGCCTACGCATGTGGTTCAGGAGGGCAACACATTCATCTAATGCAAGCTCAATAGCGCAATTTGCCCTGATGGCAGAGAGCTTTTCCCAAGTGCATCGCCTACCCTGACTTGCGGCCTTCTGAAGCTCAGCATATGATGGATTCTGTATTATCTTGGAATACTGATGATACAGAGAAAAGAGCATTTGTAAGGTTACGGGTTAACATGTCTAAGATTTAATATTTGCATGAAAGAATGGAACGGGAAGCATTCAAAACCTGAGCAAGAGTAGCTGGCATAACAATTGTGACATCACCTTCCCAATCTTGAGCAAACAACTTAGCAATTCCTCCTAAAGGAAATCCAAGTTCCAGAACTTGATTGAACCTATGCTTAACTTCCATCTCAGCAAGTTCAGCAAGCTACACACAAAATAGATTAGAATATCATATGAGATCATAGAATAAAGTACTTCACCACATGCCTGCCAGGTGATACTTTGGTAGAGTAAATTATTTGGCCATAAAATTCAGCTAGTATTTTGCTGTCAACTATGCCTTGGTGGGTATAGTGCTATGCTATGCTACTAAACCATCAACACACAAACATTCCTGAAACAATGGAAGGTATTATCATAAAGAAATCTAAGGAAATGAAAGATCTTTATGTTTTTCATGAAACGGATACCATGGCCAATCAAAATTGACTCCAAAATCAGACAAAGAGTAAGTAAACAATAGACATAAAGTGTGTAATAGAGGAAGTATTTGACAGACCTTGGCAGCAAAGCTGCCTCCATAAGCCCTGATGATTTCCTTTAGTCGCAATAATGGAGCTATGTGAGGATTGGCTTGGCTTACTATGAAATGATTTACATTGAATAGTTCCTTTAATTGCTTCATGGGCAAATCACTTTCTAAGCTACCATCTCTCCAGCGCCGCGTTGTGGCATCAACTCGTTCATCCACACCCAACATGAATGGAGCATGAAAAGGAACGGTTTCTCCAAATCTATCTTTTGCCATCAATTCTTGGGCCTCAAAGAGTCCAGGAAAAGCACAAGAAGCGGTTACTGCACTCCAGATGAGAACGTGAGGTGATGTCAGATAGTTCAGGCATCGAGGTGGCTCATGCTTCCTTGAAGAACACACAGTGACAACAAGAACCCGACCAGTCATGTCATAGGCCTCTTGAAATGTCAAATTGCTTGTAAGATTTCTCAAAAGCATCTGCAAGTGCCTAATGTCGTGGACAGCTCCGTGAGTCAAAATTCTTTTAAATACAGGAAAAATCCCACCCATTTGGTCAAAGAATTTCAAGGAATGCCACTCCTCAAAAAAACTCTCCAGCTCCGGCCATGACCTTGTTGCTACTATAGCACACATTATTGAGCCAACGCTTGATCCTGAAATTATCCTTGGCAGAAGCTTATGTTCTACCAAGGTTTTCACAACACCCACATGAAAAGATCCAAATGAAGCACCTCCACTAGCAGTAAGGCTGATCTACCAAAGGCATGTCTTGTCTCATGCATAAATGCCAGTTTCTCTTCGAGAGGCAACTCATCAGAATCAGAATCGCACACCATTTTCAGTTGAGTAGATACCTCCTCAATGTACTCCTTGATCAGTTTAGGCACCTGGTAGATAATTAAGAATATACATTTGAGTGATGCTTGAATGTCCACAGTGACATAATGCGAACGAATCGTCAGAACAAAGCAGGTTTATTATTCACGACTAACTTACAAAATAACTGGATCCAGTTCAAATTTGACTAATAGAATTACCTAAATGTTATGCAAGTTTTGGAAATATTTATAATACTCCTCAAAATTTCTGGCCTGATCCAGGTGATGGTTAGTGCAGTACCTGCAGCCTCCCCTTGTGGAGCTCGGGGTTGCACATGTTGCCGAGGTTCCTGAGCAGATCGGCGCGCATGCAGAAGACGATGTCCCTGAGCGACCCCTCCTGGCGGCGGTGCCTGAGCTCGCGGAGCTTGTTGCGCACGAGCTCCTCGTCGTAGAGGTCGGCGTCGGTGGCGCGGCGCGGGGTCTCCCTGTCCAGCATCCGCGCGGCATGCGCCCACTCCTCGTAGGTGAGCGCGGCGCGCATCATGTTCCGCCAGAACTTGCGGCGGTAGGCGGACTGCACCCGCGCCCGCACCCCGGCGCGTCCGCCGCGGCCGCGCAGCAGGAGCGCCACCGCGCAGACCGCCAGCAGGATCCCCCGCGTGTTGTCGCGCGGATGCAGCCACGCCGCCGCCAGGGGCACCGCGGCGCGAAACGCGGCGGCGAGGCGGTGCCGCAGCCGCGCCAGCGAGCCGCAGAGCAGCACGCGCAGCGCGAGCGCCCGGCCCGTCGCCGTGGACGGGCCGATCGCGAACGCCCCCACCCGCGCCTCATTGGTGATCACGTCCATAGATAGCCACAGAGACAGCGCCCGAGAGGTCACCGGGTCAACCCACCGCCGCGGCCTTGGACCGGAGCAGAGCCAGAGGGACGGAAGAAAAGGCGTGGGGAGCTTGGCTACACTACACGCAGCCGCGCGCACGGGCATGGCGTGTTGGGGTCTGGGAACTTGGGGGTGAGAGAGTAGACGACGAGATGGGGATCAAGATCAAAAGAGGACGATCGAGTTGGGCTTCTCCTCCCTTCCGTTGATGGGCGCGTGGGGACAGAGGGGAGGGGGACCCAGTCAGGGGAGGAGATAAGGGGCAAGACCGCTTACGCGACGTAAGCAAGTAACCGCGACCGCGGGAGCGGGAGGCGCGCCGCCGCCGCCTTGTTTCGGTTTGCGTTTATCTCTCCCGTGCCGACGCTGGCCGCGCCGTTGGGGAAGGCGGAGAGGTGGAACCGTGGAAGGATGGGAGGGGGGCGGGGGCCGGGGCCGCCTGCCGCGGGTCGATCGGGATATGTTAGGCGATGGGCGGTGGCTCGGAGGAGATTGGACATCAAGGCCCCGTTTGAGACAGTTCTAGTTCCCAAAAAAGTGAAGTTGGGTTTTCATAGCTTTATTTTTTCGTGGAGCTAAAATCAAAGGTATATTAAAGATAATTAGAAGTCATATTTTATTAATATTGTATATTAAATATAGATATATAAACTATTTTATTTTAGTTTTTAATCTTTAAATCTGACATGAAACTAGAAGCTAGAGCTGTCCAAATAACACCTAATTGGAGTGTGGACTTCGGAGCGACGAGGCGTAGTAAAATTGTAGGGTTTAATGCTCGACCGCACCGCTCTCCATAGCCGGTGGATCCTGTCTTTTGGTCAACGATCGACTTCGGTTCAAAGATGCAACGATGATATTACAGGAACGCGTGAGTGATCATTTCCCGAGTTTACTTACCTAGGAAGATGTGCCACCACCTGATCTGAAATCAATTAGTTGAGGCGATATGAACTTTTTGTGAGCTCAAGGGGCGCGGTACACGGACGACAGAGCCGTCTACGCCTCTACGCGGCGTCATGTGGCACAGCGGAACCATAGAAGTGCTTTCGAATAAAAGCTGCAAGGTTTATCTGGAATTTATGGTCAAATATATGCTTGTTTTAAAACGGAATGGTTTAGCATTCCAAGAGGATGACTAGAAAACTTTTGTCCGCGAGTAACAATCAATCAGCACGTCCCATGACGTCCTGTCTCCGTGGAAAGGCGGAAAGAGATACATGCTGATCTATGTAACGTACATAACCAGACAGCTCCCAATGGCAATGATAAGTCCCATTCAAAAGAAAATTATTTATTCGCATCGTGAATCATCGCAGGAATGCCACGGACTTATAAAACATAAAAGCACCAAAGGAACTAGATTTGAAATAGTGAAATGTACAGTAATGTATATCTCGATAACCTTAATTGGCTATTTACATGTTAAGAAAAATGACTCATGTTCTAAATTTATTAAGATTTAAGAGATGTGTTATAAAAAATTAGAGCAAATCTATTAGATTCAGAGTTTTCCTTACTGTAAAAGATGCTATATAGAAACCTATATAAACCCACAAATGGGTGGGTCATAGGAACACAATCTAAACAATCAAGCAATCCAAAAATAAGGTGTAAACAAGAGAGGATTAGAGGCTAGATTTTTTTAGTATTAAATTCTTATACATGGCAAGAATCCAAGAATCCTAAAATGTATAAAAGGATTGTAAGAGAGCAATAATCCTTATATTCTTTTGAGGTCATGTTTAAAAATTTCACAATTAGCTTTGCCAAATTTTTATCTTTCGTCATAATTATTGGTCATCATTATTTTAGTATTCTCTACAAGGTTCATCTACTTTGTCTTGATACTGTGTATGTTTTATCATATCACACAAACACGGATTTGGAGGCTGCTGCGACATCGAGGAAAACACGGAAAACACTGTTTCTACTGGAAAACATTCACGGGAAACTCTACAGTCTGAAGTACCGCTTTTCTTTCGAAACAACCAGTCTAAAGTACTTGCTGATTCAGCGAAAAGGCAATTAAAACACAGTATTGAGTACTGCCCACTTGTTCTTCAGTTTTCCCGTTGTTCTAGTCCATCTTTAGTTGTAACGCTAGTAATGATCGAGGTGCCCCACGGTGGTTCTTAGCCTTTGAAGAACCTTCCCCAAGATTGCCATGGAAGAAAACCACCTAAGAAAGAAGCAGGGCAACACATGTCACATTGTCCGCGCTCCAAAAACCTAAAAGACTTCTAAATTTGCTACTGCAAAGTTAAAGTGAAACTGAAGCACAAAGTGCGTACCACACCCTTGGCATCGAACATACAGGTCCTTCTTCATTACAAGGCCGGAGCCTCCACAGACTTCACATTTCTTTTGTGCAATCTAAATAAACAGGGAGAAAATAATTATTAAGGAAGCTGACGCATCAGCTGTGAATGCATGATCTGTTTGATAAACTTATCATCTTCACCCTTCAGATCTGTTTTGAATGCACGATCTGTTCTAAGCAAGTTCTAATTATTTTCTCAGAGTCAGGTTGGGTAGTATTGTTGGGTTCAATTTAGAGGAGGGCAAAGGGTGCTGGTTTTTTTTCCCAAAAGACATTTCCTGCAGCTAACGAGCAAAACTTGAAGCACCACACAGAAGGGCAAGAAATAGGCCCCGCACTCACGATTCTTTTGCCGAACTCGACCCCTGCAACGACGAAGGGCGTCACTCCAGCTGCACGAAGAAAGTAACCGAAGGCCGGACGATACCATCACAAACGTTAATCGGATGAAGAGGAATTAACTATGTGTAGCTACGTGAGGGGCAAACCAAGCTGTATGGACCGACCTATAGCGCCGACGACGATCTGCCAGGTGACCTCCGCGGGCGGGAGATCGGCGACGGCGGCTGCAGCGGAAGGCCCGTCAACGGCTCGAACGCGGCCGGCAGGTGCGCTCCTGCAGAGGTTGACGGGGATGAGGTCGTTGCGGCCGGCGGCGCCCGCCAGGCCGGGCAGCGGGCCATTGCCCGGCAGGCACGGGGGGAATGCGCGCGCCTGCATCGCCGCAAGCTTTGCTGTGCCGCACTCCCAGTCGGGCGCGACGCGATGCTCCCAATCCAGTACTCTGCACGTCCGAGTACTTGTGCGCGATTTTGTGGTGGAAACCCGCGCGAGCGAGAGTGACCCAAGCCTCTGCCACGCGACGCTCCTGCATCCACGATAAATACGAAGGAAAATCGTCTTAGTTTCCGGACCTCCAATTATCCACACACTGAAGCCTGAGGTTCCCGCACCCAGCTTGTACAAAACAGCTTGCAACATCACTGCTTACATTTTAAGCGCCCGCGTGGCAAACCTGCAGGCTGTTTGTGTTCTTAGCATCTCCAACGGTTTGTTCCATAGCTTTGTAACTATAAAGAAAGAGAGAAGACAAACTGTTTGCGATACTATCTCCTAGTAACGACTGTTGGACATGCTTTTCCCTAGTGATTAAGAGAAGGTCAATGTACACGCTCCAATAACATGATGTCCATTTTTTCTTAGTCCACGTAATGATATGATGTCAACTTTCTCTTAGTCATGTCATGTAAGATTTTCACTAACACGAAAGAGAGAGCGGGGAGAGAAATTTGCCTTCCTTTAGGTCAGAAAAGACAAAGATAAGTTGAATGTTCCTAAAATCAAGGATACTATAGATAGTACTCCCTCCGTGTCACAAATAGAGGTCGTTTTAGCCTTCTCTAGTTTTCTCAAAATGCATGTCCTTCTATAATTCTTATACAATTTTGCCCACTCTGTTCCTATTTCTCACATCATTAATTTCCCTTTCCTACCTCGCCCATTTGCAGAGATCATCTACATTTTGCTCCGAGTCGAGCTCCAGCTGGCTCAAACGTTTTCCTTTGGGAGGGCATAAAATTGAACTTCTGTTCAATATGACCCCATAAAAACGAGCTCTAGCCTTTCTAAAAGGCATGAATGCAAATAAAAAACATCCCCGGGATAGGTCGATTAGGGCGTGAGCATAAGGGAGAAAAAAAATCGCAAACATCCAGAAGAGCAATTAATGCAACATGTGCGCGAAATAGTAGTACTAATTGCAAAAATAAAAGGTATAAACGATATTTTACTACCCTTAATTCGTGTACTCAACTCTAAAACATCATCCATTGTGACGCAGAAGCTATAGCATTTAATGTAAGAGAAATCAACCTTCTCTATATTTGTACTACATATTACTATTGCCAACGCTAGATGACATATCGACCACAAGCTAGTACTTGAGTGAAATCCAACAGGTGGGTCCACTAAACCCCAGCTAGTATTTAAACCCATGGTTTGAGAACTAGTAAAAAAATGGCATCTCATATTGTAACCATAGCACCTGATCTTGTAACCATATCATCTGATTAGTAACAATCCTCTGTCCTGGACCAGCATCAGCCGTCTAAAATCTTGCATGGCTCTAACTACAAGAAGTAACATTAGCTGAAATAGAATCTCCAACGCTGATAAAAAAAAAGTAAACCCACCAGACATTACCCACATTACCATATGTAGAGTTCAGGAACAACTAAAGTTATTATTCATAAATGGATCCAATACATCATCTGACTACATTATCACAGCAGTTCACCTTGTAAGATTGCACAATATTACGGCAATCAACAAATTATAACGCTGGAAGCTCATTTCAACAAATTCTCATATTGTCATCAAAGTGATCTTTAAAATGGCATGTTCCTCACATGATCATAAAATTCTCACATATCTTGGTCAGATATCACTCCAGGACAGCTATAGTAATGGAAACATGGAATAAATACCAAAAGTACGTATTTCTGAAATCCAAGTTGACAAAATTACAAGGAAGAAGTCTTAGTTAATAGGTTCATTCAAAGTAATGAAGCACCAAAGATTCTATGTGTCTATAAAATGGTAGAATGGTCTGCTTTCCTACCAGCAGATTATAGTCATCATCGCCGCCAAAAGCGTCCCTGTTGTTTTTGCTCTTGCTGGCGCCTGCAGAGTGACAGATTATGTCCTTAGAACCTCTTAATCAAATAACTGATCCCTGGACTACCATGTGAATTAGCAATATTGAGAATTATGAGACAGTGACATCAAGTTAATTCATAGTTTTGGTGGCTGAGCTGTTAGCAAATCAATTTTCTGACATATTGCAATTCTGCACTTCTGTTTTTGATACGGAACCAACTTAAAAGTAACTCTTCTTTCTGCACACATAACAGCAAAAACTTACTGGAATTAACAAAGATTCCCCTAAATAACTAGATCACAAAGTAAAGACAGTACAGTGGAGCACAGCTGGCAACATCAACCTGGCCCTAAGCCAGCAAATGCCAGGGACACTTACTATTCTACTCTATTTAGTTTTGCATGTCGCTCTAGAGCTATCCGGAAATTTCGATGACATGAGATTCCCTCGGCAACCTATTGGTGATTACAGAACTCCCTCTTATACCCAGCAACGGTGAAAACTTCTTTGGGAGGGGGTGGGCGGGGCTAAAAAACACTGAAAAGGATGATGACCCGGGTAAAACACTGGCCAGTTGGTTTCAAAAGGGAACAAAGCGCAGTAGTACAGGCCTCTTGGCTCATGGTGCCATATGTAATGTAATAGCCGTAAGCGTGTCATGGTTCTTTTGGTTGTGTTTATTGCCAGGGTGATGCAGGCAGCAGACCTTTTAGGTTCATAGGTAAAGTATGGTAGACCGATACTTTTGCAGTGGCTATCTTGTTGCTGGCGACCCCAGCTCCTCTTTTCTTGGTTTTGTTAAATGCAGTAAGACTCGTTATTAGCTTCCTATAAGCTATCTGTTCTCTAAATAAATAATTAAGAGAAATTCCTAAGACACTAGACTAAGCAGGAAGTAGGAGTTGGTAAGTCAACAAGGCAGCTAATGAAATTGGTTCAATCAATAGCAATCCTAGAATATATGTGAAGCAGCATCAATCCAATGCACCAAGCTGCTGAATACCACAGTTAAGACACAACTATCTGAGAGGTACTCCATGCTCTCCTAAGAAATGTTAGCACAAAATCTAAAAATAAGGAGAGGCTGCTAATAAACCTTGTCGTTTCAACTAATAATTGTTTAACAGGGGTAATTTGGTCACTTGGGAAATGTTAACGGCCCATGCAGAACCCATGTCCTGATTGATGTCTACCCTTGATGAACCATATGGTCCGAAACTGCAAGATCAGTCCAGGACTCCAGGTTCTGACCAAGTAATTAGGAAGCAGACAAGGAAAACAACACGAAGTTGCAATAATCTACCCCTGGCAAGTAGTGGCAGCCACATGGACAATGCAGTTAGTGGACTTGCGGGCTGTCACAAAGTGATGGATGTGTTCATTCGTGTGCTGCAGGGAACAAAGGTAGCAATGGAAGAGAAGTAATGAAGAATGATCAGGCAAGTATGGAAGAAAGAGTTCCTGGAGCAAGGGAGTGTAACATGGGAGTAGTTAGTTATGTAGTTCCAAGTAATCTGGATGGTTTGAGTTACAGAAAACATCAAAGATACAGTTATTCCTCCACGGCTTAAACTTTTGGATGAATGGTTGGTGCATGAAATTCAATTGATATAATTCAGCCAAATCTGTGTATCTCACTGAGTACCGTAGACCAGAATGTGATCGTTATTTTAGGCCTCTTCATGGTATAGATGCAAGTTACTCTCACTCCACCACAGGACAACCAGAAACTGATCAAAACATGTCAAGGCAACCAGTGTTTGGCTTAGTTCATCACTAATTTGATTCAAGATTTCAACCAAACCAATATATGAACTAACTGTCCTTCAGAAATTTGGCCCAAAACTATTTTGAATTAAGACTCCAGTGTGCAATTACTAAAACATGTAACTCGAGTACATGCACGGTGATATAAACTGTCCAATGAGTATACAAGTTCTTTTGCTATAAGGCTAGCCGTTATTTGGACCAAATTAAAGCTGTTAGCAAATCTGTTATATAACAGTATGAGCAAGGAATCCCCAACTTTTCCTGTTGCAGCAAGAACAAAAACAATCCCCAACAACCATCGGAGCAAGATTCACTTCGTGTATATTGCTTAACTAATCAATCATTTTCTTGTTGGGCATATTATCACATTATGTAAGGGGTTTTCTCCGTCCAATTTAGTGTGTCAACGAATATTTCGTTTCTTTGCAGTGCAGGCTAAGTAACTCAACAGTTCATGCCACGCTGATTGTCACGATTAACAAGAACCAAAAATATTTTCATCGAGTATGATTCATGGAGTTATTATAGTTATAACACTAATTGTTACTTTCAGAAAGCAATGGACAGTTCATATATATCTTATATTAGGAAAATCAATAACCAACAATTAGACACCTAGAGCTGATACAAAAACATCTGCTTACCTCTGGAGTTCCTTCGAACGCTCTATAAACTCGGTAGTGATGTCACGACCCTGGAAGGATGCAAGGACAGTCCTGATGTCAGGAGGTCTTGCCATAGCAACATCTGCAGCATTTATTGGTTTATCAGGATTCAAAAGCCAGAAATACCTAGAGAACAAAAAGAATGGAAGAAAAAAATGTAGGACCATGGGATAAGAGAAAATGATCATGGAGCTCACATTCGAGAAATGGAATAAGATCAAGCAGTTGCGTGTCATCGTTTTCAAGCTTCCAAGGTTTGATTGGCACGCAATTTTCAGGCTGCAGACTTGACTCAAGAGCATGTCCACTGATATAGATAACTTGCGCAGGATTTCTGTTCAGCTTTGACAAGTCCTAATAATGACAACATAATGTGAGATAGAAAAATTGCATGCCACCAAAGAAAGCATCAGATACTTAAAAGATCACGAAAGAACACATATTGCTCTTAGATTATGTTACTAAGAACTTACAATATTGACCAGTTTATTAGAAAAACATTTACCATGTCTCAAATAAACTTAAACAAGCATTATTCGTCACCAAAAGGAGAACCTAATGGGGAATGGTCAGCAAAACCTTCAGTAACTAATCACCAGAGATAAACAGCATGGTCTACCATAAGGTGATTGTACTAACATGAATAAAGTTCCATGATTAATCTCAATAGCATTATTTCGAGTAAACAGGGGGAATGACCAGTACGTTAGGCATTAGCCCTATGAATACAGATGTATTAATTGCAACCCCTCCCACTTAGGCCTGGACGCCTGGTAATGAGCCTAGCTCGTCATGGCTTAAAGGGCTGGGCCCTTTGATATGCTCGCACTGGGCCAATTTGAAATGGGCCATGGTTAAGTGGCGGGTTGGGTTCTGCTCAGAATGAGATGGGTCAGGGTCGGATCCTGGTTTATACAATGGATTGAAAGAGGGTTTGGCCCAGGGGCTAAACCACCAAAATCAACGGGGCTTCTGCCCAATTTGTCTCACTACAGAGAAGAGAAGGAAGAGGCGAGGGTTCATGGGAGGGCATCCAGTCCAACGGCGACGAGGCCAGCACCACCCTGCTGGAGCCGGTAACGCGAAATCGGTGGCAGATTTAATGTCGTCAAGCAAAAGGGGAGGCTCGGCAGTGACATACGTCGGCATCAAGCGGCTTCTAGGGATCTAAATGAAGGCGCAAGCGACATGACCTGGTCAGTGGTCGTGGGGAGGGAGGCAGCATCCTAAAAGGCAGATCTTCCTTCTCAGACGCAATCAAAGAACGTAATAAGCAGCAGCTGTGGCGGCTGAATTTGTCTAGGCAATGAAACCCATCTCAAATTTTGGACAAAACTCGAACATGTACACGTGTCCATCATCCCTCGTATTGGCCAAAGCTAAAGTCCAAAGGCAAGATGGTTTCAGATTAATACATACAAATTAAGCAATCATCAACTTTGTGGATGACCTGAAACTAAATTGCGACCAGCCTGTTTGGTCAAAACGAGGCAGGACAGGATTGGGTTTCCAGCTTTACAGTTTGAAGGCATCATAGGTCATTGCAGTAATTGTTAAAAAAAAAGGACTTATAGTGTTACTACCATGGGCCAAAAGCATTGCAGTGGTAGTAACAATCTACCAAACAACACTAGCAATTACCAGTCCCTACCTCCCGTAAAATAATTGCTGTAAAAGATAGCTAAGATTATGACCCCCTTCTAGACAGCTTGTGGCCTGGCTTATGGCTCTAGGAAGCCATAGGTTGTCTAGAAGGCAAAGCTTATGAGGAGCTATAGAAATAAACACCCTTCAATTCTCATTGCTAGCAATAAGCCTCAAAAGAGAGGCTTCCCGAGCTTATCGGACCTCTCTATACGAGATAACCCTCCAAGTTCGGTATTATTTACCCGCAAATGCCACTGATACATAAATCGAACACATATGATTTTTTTCCCTCTATTCCCCCACCCCCAAGCCGTCAGCTCCATCGCCCCGAAGGCTCTTTTCCTCCGCCGTCTCTCCTCGTCAAGGCTGGCTGCCTCCGCCGCGGAGATCGCCGTCGGCGCCCTCCTGGAGCCACCCTGTCTTCTATGGTGCTCTTCCGCGGGCTGGGCAAGCCCTAGGCGAGCCGCCGTTGCTACTCAAGGCAGTAGCGGTCGCAGCTCATGCCGATTGTCTCCGTCGTCCTTCGTGGACCTTGCTGCTTCCAACGATGTCCACACCGAGAGCTTCCTCTTCAAGCTCCTTTTTTCTTCTCTCGGTGAGCTCCAGTGCATTGCCCCCAATTCTGAATCCTTTTTCCTTTGGGAAAATGTGCATGATTCTCTGTGAAGTGATAAGAAGAATGGATGCATACATGTATATCTTATCTGGTTGATGCTCTTGAACCATCAACTTCTTGAATCAGTGATCGTTGGCCTCCTTCTGTGCTTTCTTATGGCCTGCTGCTACCGTTCTGATATGCTCAGACTGTCCTACCGTTGGTCATGAACTGGCTGATCCTATCAACTGAACAGCAGTAGCAACCTCTCTCAGTTTTTATAAATATTCAGTTCTACTATCTCTGTGATTATCTTGGTCAGTAGCTCTTGTTGAGTGGATAAGTGAAGTATTGGCATAATGAGGTGAACTGTAAGATTTGTTAAGCGCAAATTATTCTGAAACCTCAACCTGAGCTCATAAATTATACTCCTGAACATCTATCTTTGCTCAATCTCTTGTAATCAGCAGCGCATGCTCTGGGTGAGCAGTGGCTCAGTTTTGAATCTTTAAGCAAAATGCAAAATTGGCATTGCGTAACATCTTGCAAAATTTTGGTAAATGCCTATATACTCTTGCGAAGTTCAAAACTGAGCTCCTGACATCTATATTCTGAACCTTTGCTATAGCTCTTCCTGTCAGTAGCAGCAGCAGATTCCTTTGGACCATCTATTCAATCCCATATCTCTATGTGTTGTAAGAGAAACAATCTCATGAAAATTTGGAAACATCATGGTATCACAAAAAGTGAAAAAGAAAACCCTTGATGAGCAAATGTGTATTCTCGATGAGCCCCAGAAGTAGGATACAACATGGAGTAACTCGTGCACATTAGCATGACTCTACCAAACCATGCATCACTAGCCACCCATGCCTCTTGCATCGTGGCAGTGTTCTAATAAAATCAATCAAAAAGTGGCCTCACCTGATGTTTCAGAACAGAAACCCAAGCATAAAGCAAAAGCACATGCACTAAAGCTTTGCAACTTTATGTCATGTTGCAAAATAGGAGAGCTTATAAGAGAAGGTGTGACTCATGCATATTACATGTCTCTACAACCCTATTCATCATTATCCATCCACCTATACTGGTCCATATTTCGTGTCTGCAACACTTCAAAACCCCATAGATCTTGGTACTGATTGTGTAAACATGTGACTACTCTAAAAGTCCCCTCATTAAAGTACTTTCTAAAACAGAAATGCAAAGCATGTGTGCACACAATGCTTTACAGCATACACGTCTTGTTGCGAAAAAAAGAGAATATGATGTGTCACTGATGCATATTTGCATATTTGTATGTTCAGTGTTATCCATCCACCATTCATATATCATGAGTCACTTCATGTAAGGACATAAAAAAACTCTATCTTAAGTTCTTAACCTTTAGAGACAGAAAACATTAATTCTCTATAAAGCACAATGCGAGCCATGATTTCTCACACAAGTATTGGAGAGCATTAGTCCCGCAACAACATGGCAACCATCAACTATTCCAGTTTTTTTCACTATTTGTTTGTTCCTCTTGTGCCCTGGCTCTATAGCCCAGCTATTCGGTCAGGGTACTACTTAATGGCAGAGTTCTCGTCGTGGAAGCCCAAGAGAGTGCAGATTCGATAGGTTACAAGCATTAGAGCCAGTCCAAAGTGTTAGGTCCCAAGCGGGTATAACTGAGTACTATGATGCTTCCAATGAGTTATTTCAATGTACCAGTGTATCTATTGTGCATCGAATTATTGAACCTAAAGGCCTTCTACTACCTCATTACACCAATGGAGCAAGTCTAGTATATATCATCCAAGGTTTGTGCACGATTTGAGTACATATCAATCAATCAACACACTTATATTGCTTTGGATTAACATGACCATGCCATACTTGCAGGGAGAGGTATAACAGGGCTGCCTTTCCCAGGATGCCCCGAGACCTACCAACAGCAGTTCCAACAATCTGGGCAAACCCAAGTGTTCAAGGGTCAAAACCCATCAACAGATCCACCGCTTCAAACAAGGGGATGTCATTGTATTGCCTGCTGGCGTGGCTCATTGGTGCTACAACGATGGTGAAGTGCCAGTGGTTGCTATATATGTCTTCGATATAAACAATGGCTCTAACCAACTTGACCAAAGACAAAGGGCAATTAAGCATAACTTATCCAAAGTTAATGTTAGACCAGTATTTTGATCATTTCTTATATTTTCTTGGACGACGATCTGCTAACATATTGATCCTTCTTAATGAATTCCTAGGATTCTTCTTAGCTGGCAATAAGAGAGGCCAGCAAATGTACAGGCATGATGTTGAAGAGCGCTCTCAGAACATCTTCAATGGCTTCAGGGTTGAACTGCTTAGCCAGGCTCTTGGTGTAAGCAGTGGTGTGGCAAGGCAGACCAAAGAGGGGAAATAGTTCAAGTCGACCATGGGCTTACGTTGCTCAAACTATATACATCACTGCAGGAGCAGGAACAAGAACAAGTGCAACCGAGAGAGCGTTAACAGCAAGAACCATATCAACAAAAGCAATACGGGGGTAGCTGCTCTAATGGTTTGGATGAGACTTTCTGTACCATGACAGTGAGGCAGAACATTGATAACCCTAACCTTTGCGACACGTACAACCCGAGAGCTGGGAGAATTACATATCTCAACAGCCAGAAGTTCCCCATTCTTAATCTCGTACAGATGAGTGTTGTCAAAGTAAATCTATACCAGGTAAATGCACACAACATGTTTTTCTTGCTCAAAATCTTTAATGCACATATTATGCTAACGATGTGTTCTTTCAAAAATCATTTCATATTACAGAATGCGCTTCTTTCACCATTTTGGAACATCAAATGCTCATCGTGTGGTGTATATTACTCAAGGTTGTGCTCAGGTTCAAGTTGTGAACAACAGAGGAAAAACAGTCTTCAAGCGAGAGCTTCGCTGTGGGCAGTTGCTAATTATAACACAACACTATGTAGTTCTGAAGAAGGCACGAAGTGAAGGATATGCATATATCGCATTTGAGCCAATCCAAACTCCATGGTGAGCCACATTACAGGAAAGAGTTCTATCTTCCGTGCCAACCAAATGATGTCATAGCAAGTGCATACCATGTCTCAAGAGAAGACGCTAAGAAGCTCAAGCATAACCATAACAGAGGAGATGAGTTGGGTGCATTCACTCCAAGCCATATCTACAGGAGTTACCAAGATGTGTCTGGTGTGGCTGCATCCTCCTAGGCTTGGGTTGCTAGAAATGGTTTGCAGATAAATAATAAATAAAACAAACTGCAAATCAGTTACTTTACAGCTATGCCCTGCAGAACATTTCTAATGATGATAACCTTTCCTTCTAGAATAGTGATGTTTCAAATTAAGCAATCGTGTATCTATACGAATTATAGGCTTATAGTGCTTTAAGAAAAGGGTAATCTGCATGTCCATCATAAATACAAAAGATTGTATACATGCTACTAAACTGGAAACTCTTGTTATGCCATCAGAAGAGAGATAAATTTGTCATATAGCTATGATAAGGGGAGCCATGACCGAGATGCAAATTAGAAATGACCATCCCACCCTTTCAGAGACTTACTATGCTGAATATCTAAATAAAAGAAAAAAGATAGCTATGATAAAATAAAACTTAAGAATTACTTACGCCACAATGCAAACTGCCAAGCTCATCAATGTGCCGAATGGGAAGGCCTAAACTGCGCCAGAATGCTAGCTTTCTAGACAATTTTGCTGCATAAGATACAACACAATACATGGACAATTTTGCTTTCTACACAACTTTACTGCATAAGATTCAACACATTGGCTGTGGAATCACAGAATGCAAAGTTCACATGGTTGGTGTATACTTAATACATGGACAAAAACAACTTATCATAGCATCGATTTCATTTCTTACATTGCTGACCAGTTATTTAAAAAGTATTTATATTTCAATCCATGTTAAGCCAACATACAGCCTAGCATCTTGTAAGTTACTAGCAGGAGTATTTGAAAAAGACATAACACAGGATACATGGGACTTATCTGACAGAAAAGGGTATTTAAAGAATTAATATGCGAGACTATTTCGATCAATATATAACATATTCAGCAATGCATTTAACTACGAGAACTGCATGTAAGATTCTCATACCCGATAATATTTTCCATTCTCATATTTAGTTGCAACTCTCGATAGCCTGTACCGAACACAGCCTTTTGTATCCAGTCTCTCCATAACAGGATCAACATACTGCACATGTCACAAAGTTTCATTTGGGTTAGATTTGGCACACAAAAAAAACTAAATAGTTGAAGGAAACTTCGGACAAACTTACCATAGTCAGCTGATCAGAATACACAACAATTTCATAGTATTTTGAAAGTTGTTCCAGAAAGGCATCCACTCCTGGTCTCTTAAAAGTCCTCCATCCTCTCTCACGCTATATGCATATATTTAAAAACATTAACACACTTGGCAATGTTATATAAACCGTCCACCCAGACATCATTGGTGGGTGGGGTGCCCCGGGGGGGGGGAGGTATCATCAGAACTAAGAATTTAATAAGCGCATGATATTTCAGGTTTCAGGCATACAGCTTAGATAGTTAATTTGAAGTTTGAAGTGCAAATTTGTGCTATATTAGAATATTTTGCTCATATTACATGCGCGCCATGTAGGGGGCATAGCAAATTACATGATTCAAAACTTCATAGAAAACACAAAAGTTTACCTTCCAATCTGAGTATACAAGAGTCTCATTGAGATCAAGAACTAGGGTGAAGACATGCTGTTCTTGAGGAGTTAGATCTGGGAGAAGTTTTTCCGACGATGGTTCACTAAGTCCCTGCAGTATGATTACAGACATTGGACATTGTTCACAATATCCAACATGAAACACAAAAACAAAAGGTTTACCCTTTTCTACTAACCCGAATTTGATCTTCAATTTGGCTCCTGACATCTAAGTAGAGCTCAATAGCGGAAACTGGAACTGCAGAACAAAACATACAGTTTTTACTAAGCAGGCAGAAAGAAGGAATGACTCAACCAACAAGCAATGTAAGCAGACAGTTAACAAATAGTGTAGTAGATGAAGATGTTAACTGAAGAATCTCAGCTAGCTGCTCAGGTTAATCAATAGGATCATGTCATGCTCCTACCCTGTGATATGCATTTGTATAGAGCAATCTAGAATGTGCGTATACAGACATTGTCATGCATTAGTTTACAGTTAGAATGAATTGATTTTAACTAACAATTTTAATACCAATGACACATGCCCTTCAGACCAATTGGCCGCAGTAAATGTAACACATACAACTTGATACATACATAATCGAATGATAGTTCCCACATTGACCACACCTGCTCTAGTCAATCAATGGGGGACCCAAGCTTTTGCTAATAAAAACAGGCACTACCTAGCTACTTTACATTTGGGTATAGCCTAGTTTTTTCAGTTGTGAACACTTGTATCATATTAGGAACTTACTGTCTAGGGATTGTTAACTAAACAATGGCAACATGCATACATTAAGCTAGTTCTTACTGGCTACCATTACTTAAGATAAATTATATTTCTGACTTCTGACAGTGAAGAGACTTAGTTATTCACTGTGAAGTGGAGAAAAACTGCCCAATTTTGCCTGGAAGGTGCCAAAATCTATATACAAAGCAATGACAACAGAATGGTGAATTGGTCATTAGGTGGACGAAGAAAGGTCCCCACTATATGTGGCAATCCAGAGTCCAGAGGTAATAGTAAAGATAAGGAAAGAGTGTGCTGTAGTCACTACCTTTCATAGTTTCTGAATAAGCCGTAGCCTTAAACTTCTGCACACAGGAAAAAGCAATTATCGTCAGACATGGTTGATATCCAGTGGATAATTACTATAGTTCAGGTTTCTCCCAGACTCCCACAATGCAGATATCCCATAAAACATCCTGTCTCAGACTAAAAAGATTTTGGCATCCTTGTATACATGCAAATTCCTCGCGAGGAAATCATTTATAGTTAGTTGGATGGAATAGAACAATAAGTGTGTGTACGTGATAAGAAGATAATTTTCTTTTCTCCTCTTTTCTCTTCCCCCTTTCACTCAGTCCAAGCAGTGGAGCAGGAAGTGTACTCGAACCAAACTACTTGATATTTGATTTCAGAAAATGCAAATCCTACAAAGATAATGCAAATATCAACTACAATACAGCTGTCTCTTCACCCCCAAAAAAAAACTATAGTACAGCTTGATCAACGGTTTCACCATGATACCATTATATGTGGGAAGTCTTTTACACAGCTCGTGACATCCCCAGGGTCACATTTCCTAATCCCCCCTAAATGCCGCAAGGCAGTGCTGCTTAATTGCTTATGTTAGTGCATTACCTCAAAGCCGGACAGGTCCTCGCGGACGGGAAGCTTCGAGTTCTTCCGGAACTCCCGCGTCATCTGATCCACTTCATCCAGAGAATAAGCTACAGACACGACAAAACGATAACAGGAATCACACATGATGCAACACCAGGCCAAACCGAGCCCGCGTTAAACGAAAGGGGAGCAAAACGGCAACGCTTAGTAGCGAGATCCCGCGCGAAGGATAGGGATCGGGGATCGCACCGTAGCTGATGTAGCCGGTGGTTCCGAGCGCGGCGGTGACGGCGGCGAGGACACCGGCCTTGAGCAGACCGAACGGCTTGCGGGCCCCCGGAGGCGGCGCGGGGGAGGGATCGCCAGCGGCGGACGGGGACATGGAAGCGGCAGCCGCCGCCTCCTTGGAAGGGAAGGAGGCTGCCGCCGCCGCCGCCGCCGCGGCTGCCGCGGGGGAGTTGGTGGCGAAGGAGAGGGCGGAGGTCCTGGGAAGGAGGCGCGACCTCGCGATGCGGGACATGGCGTGGCTTGCGAGAGGGGTAAGAATGCGGGGGTGTTCGGGTTTTGGTTTGGTTCGCGCGGAGGGTTTAAGGAGAGGGACTCTGACGGAAGAGTATTATGCCGAGCCCGAGAAGAGGGGAGAGGGGATGGAGGCGGCGGAGAGGCGACGGGCGAAGGAGATGGAACGGTCAGGAGTGTTTGCAAGTTGCCCTACTTGCCAGAGTGAGAGGGCTTGAGAGACGGGGCATATGCGAGGACGATGCGTTTTGTTTTTTGCAGGGTGGGAAGGAATCTGTTGTGCAATCTTTGCCGACGAGTCCGGTCCTCGGGTTGCACGATGAGACGTAGACGAGGTAGATGAACGACGAACATACAAGAGTGGGTATAATAAAATTGAGACACAAGGTGTAGGGAACAATCTTTCTTCTCTTTATTTCTCTTCTCATCAAGTGTACAATGGAATGGATCAATGCCCCTATTTATAGACTAAGCCCCTTCTTGGGGGTCAAGATAAGTGCCCATCAATCTTGCTTAGTGGGGTAACCACCCTTGACTAAGCAAGGTTTCCTAACACTCCCCCTTGGGCGCTTATCGCGACATGCTTATGCCTCATCAAAACTCCGAAAAACTCAGTGGGAAAAATTGGAGAACGAGTGCATCGCATACGCAGCTTCATGTTGTACTAGTTGCCTCATTAAAAACCTTAATAATGAGAAACTTCAGGAAAACTCATTTAAGAGAAAAAGAGTACAAACTATTGAGTCAATTAATCCATTCTTGATCAATTGTGAATGATACTTCTCCAAGGTGCACCATCATGGTTATATTTCTAATCAGGGATTTGCTCCCCCTGAATATTGCACATTTATAGCTGAAATTCATTTCAAGCTATCCTTCCCATAAGTTGATGTTTTAACCCACATTCTTTCAAAAAAGGGATTAAAAAGAATTCGTACACTATAATTATCAATACTTGATTCTTCAAAGCGAATCAATTATATGAACTTGCACAATTCAAGGTATGATAATTAGTGCCGTGTATTTGCTCCCCCCTCAAGATAGCCTCCGTTAGAATTTCTATGCTCTAACTTTTATGTTTTCGAAGAAACACTATGGGCAATATTATGTGAGTACATTCTAGGTACACACAACATTTAATTTCATTATTGCCCTTCGCAATTATTTCTGTAAATCGTGGTAAGCTATATCTTGATGTTCCGGTATGTCCATCTCACTTCATTAAATTCATTCATGAATAATGTGAGTGGACATATCCTGGAGCAATATACATCATTAATGTGCAATTATAACCATACTCAATTGTGCAACATGAGCTTCATTATCTACTTGGATAATTTTGGGGGTAAGGTAGATGAGTGCGCCACAGGCTTCATGCTCTTGCCTAGGCCAATCAACTGCCCATGAACCATAGATTTCTTAAATGGCTCAATGTGATTCTGAGATGCTGTTCCACCAGTCACTTAGACACAAATACAATATTTTCATATGATATGTGTCTTGAAAACCGAGTTTGCATTCTTTATGAGCTACATGGCTCGTACTCCGGTTTGTCAATCTTAAGGCTCTGGTCACGATATTTCATAGTGCTTCTCTACAAAACTCGTGGGTCGGTCATAGGGCATGCTTCTTCTTTTGAGCAATTCCCGTCAATGGATACCATTTGGGCCTTATTCAAATTGGGTTAAGCGTTTTTCAACATTCTTGTTGATATTTATTGGGTCCATGTCCACTTCTGGGACTATGTATCCATCGGATCCATAAAGATTCTTAGACTTTTACCTATACTCGGCATATAAGTAGATCATTCATATGTTTCAAATTAGATTCCTCCATATTACTACAGGTAATGCCTTAACCATATATCCGAAACCGTAAGGTGCTCCATTTCAGGACAAAGGCTAGTGTCTATATTATCCATGTACTGCACTATTTGTGCCACATTTCCATGTGCGCGGACAATATAAGGATGTTCCTCTATTTGTGTAACTGCATATGTTACTAAGCTTTCTTCTTCATGGAAGATGGCTCTGCGATTCTTGCAGGTTAAAGAGGATTCATAAAATTCTCTCCTAGATTTCTTTAATGCTTCAAGGTTTCAAATACCTTGTATCCAATGACCTGTATGCCAGAACAAAGTCACAACATTTCATTTCTTATTTCCATTTATTTACTACCATAGCTTCTCTGGAAAGAATATTCACTTAGGGATAGGTGCCTTCTTTTATTAGCATTATGCTACTTTCAGTTGCTTCTCCCATAATTCCACTTCATACTTCTTCATGTATGTAGGGAGTGCTGATACCCATATTGCCTTCAAATATGACCCACTTAGATACTTCAGTATCTGGCAATAGGCAAAATACTATAAGTGACGTCAGTAGACTTATGCCTTTCCCTTTTTAGTGATACTAATATTCTCTCCACTCTTCTATTTCCATATCAGAGATGAGTAGAGTTTTCCAGTGCCTTAACCGAAAGAGTTATGTGGTGCACCGTTTCTTTGGTTTAGGCAGTCTTTCAAAGCATCCCAATTTCTTATTGGGTTTTTTAATTGCAGATAGACAAAGTTTTCTTCTTCACTTATTGCTTTTCCCTAGACGTCTCCAGGTACTAGGCAATTTGAGTATTCGAAGTATTGCTCCCCAGACGTCTCTGGGTATATGGCAATAGTTTCGATGCAATACAGTGCATACTTTGCATATCTTTTCTATGTTTCATGTTTGGTAGTATGTGCTCAGTTTTCTAATGCTAGCCGAGCATCTGTGTTTAATTTGCATGAACCAACACAGACTCCTCATATATTGCTGGCCTTTCATTGGTACTCATATTTCGCACTATTATTTTGAGCAACATCATTTCACCAGGAGTGCATATTCTCCCCCTGATGTTGTCAAATATATACCCACGCGAAAGGGTATTTGCGTACAAAGCTACTGGGCCCGAGTTATATATGGAGCAATATAACTTCGTAGTTTGCTTTAACTACATATGCTATTGTGGAATTTATTGATTCCATAGTCTGCGAGACTATGTCAATACAATTGTGGAAATTTCACGAGTACCAAATGAGATGAGGTTAGAGATGAAATGTTATGAGTTTGTGTATTCAAATTCTGTAAGAGTTCTACTCAGGGTTACACACGCTATTCCGAATAGCGAAGACTGCTATGTGACCTTTATGCCAGAGATAGTACCATAGCTAACAGGCTAAGGGTGTATCTCCCCATTTCGGGTACTTGCTTACCCTCCTATGGCTTTCAAGCCTAGAGAGCGGGCTAATGAGCATTTAGGTTGACCTACAGATAAGCTGCGGACTTTTTCTGTTATAGTTCCCTGTAATCCAAAGTCTTTTCAGGTCGTGATGTCTGCTATATCACTTACAACTCATGGATATACTCTCTTCATTCACTTTGAGAGTTTGCATTTTATTTAAATTGTATATGATTTATGTTTGTAGGAGAGAGGGAAAAATCATTACACAAGTCGCCGATGAATCTATGCCTAGGGTGTATCTTGTTTTTCACATTTCTTACTTTTCTTTCTATATTCCTCCCCCTTTGCCCTGTTATTTGCAAAATTCGGTTTGCTTCTGGGGCAAGTATTACTATCATATGGTGCTATCATACAATATTTATTTGGCATGCAGGGCCAGATACTTAGTAAATCTCTACGTGGAGAAATACTTGTATATTGGGTGGAATATCAAAGATAATAGCCTAGGCGATCTTTTTCAAGGATCAGCATGCTTAATTCTAGGCTTTTAGTGGATATCAAGAGTATGTAGGCAAGAATTCTACTTTAGGCAAGAGTTGCTTGCGGGCAACATGTTCTATCATTACCTATCATATTTTCTTATTCAGCAAGAGGAAAGATAGGAAAAGATGCGGCTTTAGATAGAACAATTCATAACTTGTTATTAAAACACTGGATAGAATTCATAAGTCTACAGGACGTTCATCATCATAAGAGTGTAAATTTTGCTCATGAATCTTACAACCATTATTCAAAATTCAAATCATGGATGCACATTGGCAATTAAATGGATGCTTCATCCTTTAGGACACCTTTCGAGATGTCCATGAAGGGAACTTCCTTCTCTATTGGGTACTTGCCATGAATTCGGTAGAGGTTTATGAGGTGTTCAGAGGTCCTGCAATACTTAGAGCAGCATCCTCTCACACTATTTTTATTGCAAGTCTGTTGCTGATTTCTATAGGGCGTGATAGTCCTGAGTTTCCTCTTAATATCACAATCCCTTGTGCTGAACATTCTCCTTGAGAGAATTGGACATTCGTATCTCTGAAGTTAGCTCTGCGGGGAGCTAGATGAAGATTTAGGTTGCATGACCAAATTCTTCACACCTTCTGCTAGAAGTAGAGAATGCACCAAGTCAAGGGATGTTGTATGCTTTCCAGCACGCAAATTACTAACCAATTCAATATTTTCCACATGCACAGTGGGCATGGTCTTTCCAAACATCTCTTCATTTGCGACTTCATGGCCACATTCTTTCAAGTTTGAGATGAGACCAAACATGGTAAGATTATATTCAGCAACAGATGCAAAACCTTGGAAGCAAAGATTATTCTACTGACTCAGTAATATCTCTATGGGCCACACCAATTCAGGATGGTGGAAACACATTCTGAGCGTATCCCATAGAACCTTTGGGTCTCTCTCTACCATGTACTCATTTTTAGGTCCTGAGAAATACAGTTCTTCAGGATTACCAGTGTTATAAAGTTGTCCATCCTAGGGACTACAATGTCACCTTCTGGTGTTGGCAAGCTGAGGACATGAGAGAGGCCTCTGCTTTCTAGCAGTGCTTCCATGGCGGGGGCCCAAAATACATAGTTACCTCCTTGGGTAACGAGTGCCCCAACCTCACGTTTATTATAGCCAGGCATCCTACATTTTCCATGCAATTATTTCAGAAGCTTACTACAGGTAAACATGCATGGATAATGGTATAAAAATCCTTATGACGGTTCCAGTGCCTTTCTATGCATTGTTGTAATCTACTGCTATTTCAAATGATTAAAAGCAATACAATCCATCACAATTAATCAAAACAGTAAATACAATAATCATAAAGCATAGGATAAATAATAACTAAGACAAACATACTTCAAACACTAAAATTGATTAAAAATTTAGCTTCACGAGGCCCTTCCATGCCGGATTATAAGATTTCTGTTAATACTAAAGTCTACAAGGACTTCTGTGCAAGATTTTAGTACTAGAAAAATCATACATCTAATTACAGAAAAATCCGGGGGCCTCCGCGCATAGTTACATGCCAACATATGAGATACATGGAGATTAAAAGTAATATTCAAAATTACAATTAACCCTTAATGGTAAAACACATAAATAAAAGCATGTAATCATTAAGGGGCATGTTAAACAATTGGAAATATCAAAATTTGTCTAAAAAAATTGAGTTCCCGAGGCCCTTTTATGCTGGCATATATATTTTTTGCTAATTCTAGAATTTACGGACTTCTACGCAAAGTTTGCAGTACTGGAAATAGAAAATGCGTAAAATATAAAGATTTCAGGGGCCAAAATGCGAAGAACGCCGCACGCTGCCCCAGGCCGGTCAGACCGCCAGGTGGGCCGGTCAGACCGCCCAAGGGGCCGGTCAGACCGGCCGGTCCTCCCCTCTTTTTTTCTCTCGCTGCCGCGTTATGGGCCTTCATGGGCCAGTTATTTGTGCGGCCCACCACCGCACTGCCCTCGACCCGTTATGGGGGGCGGCGGTTAGGGTTTCCGCCCTAACCGCCCGAGCGGTGGCTGCGGCGGCGCACGAGGCCGGTTAGACCGCCTCCATTGGCCGGCTAGACCGGCCGGCGGCAGTGGCGCGGCGCGCACGCGTGCAGGCGTGGGGCGGCGGCGCGACGTGCCCATGCGGGGGTAGGCGGTGCGGCACGGGGCGCGCGGAGCGGAGGCCGGTGGCACGGCGCGGCGTGCACCCCTGCGGGGGTGGCGCGGGTGGCGCGAGTAGGCCGACGGCGCGGCGGCGCATACGGGCGCATGCGCGGAGGCTGGCGGCAGCGCATTCGGGCGGCGCGCGTGGCAAGGCAGGTGGCCGCCCATGCGAGGGCGGCGGTGGCGGTGCGGGGCCGGTCAGACCAGCTATACAGGCCGATCAGACGGGTCGGCTGCGGGCTGCGACGCGCGGGCGTCGCGGCGGCCGTGCGGCGGCGCGTGCGGGCGCTACGGTGGCCGGTGGCTGTGGCGGCCGGGGCCGGGGCGGCGGCGCGCGCGCGCACCCGTGCGAGGGCGGCGGCGAACGAGGCGGCGGCGCGTGGTCTGGCTGGCGGCCGCCCGTGCGAAGGCGGTGGCGGCGCGCAAGGCCGGTCAGACCGCCCCTATGGGCCGGTCAGACCGGCCGGCGGCGCGCGCAGGCGTGACGGCTGCCATGGCGGCGCCGTCGAGGCTGCCGTACGGGGCGGCGTGACGGCGGCGACGCGACGTGCGATCCGTGCACGGGCGTCGTCTCCCCATGACGATCCACATCTCCCCATCCCGATCGGCTTGGCCGGTAATTTCAATCGGCAATGGGTATTTCTTTTGGAAGAACGATCGGCATTGGCCGGCGACTTCAGTCGGCAACGTTTTTCCAGGGAAATTCGCACATGGGTAAACGTAGAACCCATTTTCTACGTTCATCACCCTTTGCCTCCTCAACCGATGTAAAGGGAGCTTAGATGAAGAAGGCTCGGCGGAGGCGTCGTGCTGATAACGTGTTGTGCAACCTTTGCCACCGAGTCCGGTACTCGGGTTGCACGACGAGGCATAGACGAGGTAGACGAACGACGAACACACAAGAGCGGGTATAATAAAATTGAGACACAAGGTGTAGGGGGCAATCTTTCTTCCCCTTATTTCTCTTCTCATCAAGTGTACAATGGAATGGATCAATGCCCCTATTTATAGACCAAGCCCCTTCTTGGGGGTCAAGATAAGTGCCCATCAATCTTGCTTAGTGGGTTAACCACCCTTGACTAAGCAAGTTCCTAACAGAATCCACAGGCAAGTGTGCTAGAGTCCGCCGCTGAGGGTGGGGATGGCTCGGCACGGAATACAACGCAGCTTTTCTTTTGTCAAAATACAACGCAGTTTTTCTTTTGTCAAAAATACAACACAGTTTCTCCACCACTATCCGGACGTCCCTCTAGTACCTAGACCGTTCAAGTGCTTTAATATTCATAAAAAAATTTTTAGAGATATATTTTGTATTTTAGTTCCTTAACTGTTATAGTATTCTGTATTTTCTTAATCCTTATCCACACCTAGGCACCAGACCACCACTCTCTTTCACCACTCCCCACCGCTCTCTCCCTCTTCCTCCACCTCGTTGTCGTCTCTGCCAGTTTCCCCGAGCCCGTCTCCTCCGTCGGCACCAGATTTGGTTTCCCCGAGCCTGCCTCCACTGGATCCCGTGGTGCACCGCCGCACCAACACCAGTAGCGACCGAGGAGGCATACGCAGCCACGGAGACGGCGGATGGGGAGGAAGACTCGAGGGAACGGCAGCGCCGTCGACCTGGCCGTGGTCCCGTGGTGTGCTATCGCACCAGCATCGGCAGCGACCAAGGAGGTGTCCACGGCCAGGGAGACAGTGGACAGGGAGGAGGGTGCCAAGAGAATGGCGGCGCGCTGACCTGGTGCATGGGATTGATCCGGTGCATTGTTTCTCATTTTTTTGTTCAAATCCGAATGATCCATGGATGGAATGGACCGTTGCATTTTTTTGTCATTCTTTTGGTCAGATTGTTCATGAATCTTTTGTTTAGAACATTAGTTCATGATTTGATTGTTGCCTTTCTTTATTATTTTTGGTTTGAAACTGCTGGTTCAAGAAGAAATTATTTGATAAAATTGTAAATGTTCAAAGAATGCTCAAAGAATTATAAATGTTCATGTTCAAAGATTCGAATGCTCAAAGACTTCTAAATATTCATGTTCTATGTTAGCAATTTATGCATATATGATCCGAACTATGAAGACTTTCTTGTTCTTGTTCATGTTAATATGAAAAAATATCCATAAAATTACAATTATATATGATTTTTGTTTGATCATGAAAAGATATGTATGAATTTTTGGTTATGCACGAATGATTCAAAATGGTGAGGAAATAATGCATGAGAATTTTGGTAATGACAACATAATGCATAAAATTATGTACATAGATTTTTGGTTAGTGACGACATAATGCATAAATTATGTACATAGATTTTTGGATTACTAACCAAACAAATATGCATTAAAAATATGCATGACATTTTCAGACTACAATTCATGATACAAAATGGTGAAAAAATGATGCATAAAATTATGTAAGAAATGTTGCATAAAATGGTGAAGAAATGATGGGGTGCGGAATGAGACGAGGAAGCAGTTAGGGGTGCATTATGCAAAATGGAATAGACTGCATAGTGAGAACGAATGGACTTGAGGGTTTTCTTTTGCAAAAATTCAACACAAATCTTGATGCGTCTTGTATGGTACAGATAGTACATGGAACTCCTTGACTAGTGGAATTTCATTTCTGAACATACATGGCTATTAATTCATGGTCTGAGGGCTTCCGACTGTCGATTCCGACCACAGTTGGGACGCTCCCACCTCCACGTGTCGTTTCGTCCTTTCTAACAGGATTGATCTCTCCTTTCTTCAACTTTCAGATAACAAGGATGAACTTTCACAAATTTAAACATAAGCTTTTGAAATTCAAGCACAAACTTTGTAATATCTAGACTTCCAAAAAATCTAGGATGAGCTTTCAGAAATTTGAATATGAAATTTCAATAATTCTGACACCGACTTTCAGAAATTGAGCTTTTCACTACTCAAATCTAGCTTTTGAAAAATTGAATCACATGTTTTAACCACATTCACACATACTTTGAAAATTTTAAGCTTTCAGCTACATGCATTTCAATTCTTCAAAAAATAAATCACAGATTTCAACAAAAAGAATCCAAAAAATCAAAAAGAAAAGAGAAACGTATTTGAGACTTCCCACCTTCATTGACACCAACGGAGAGGGAGGACGCCGGCAGCTACTGATTCACTTGGGGGTAGAGGAGCTTGCGATGGTGGATGCGACACAGTCACGCGCAGAGGCGACGGTCGCCAGATCCATAGCCATGGCGCCCAATCTTAGCGATATGGAAGCCATCGGTGGTAGTGGGCAACACATATGTGGCGGTGAGCAGCGATAGCTAAAGTGCAAGTTTAGAGGAAAAATAGAGAAAGGGAGATTTTGTTAGAGAGAGAGAGAGAGAGAGAGAGCTACGACGCGTGGTTCATTTAACCATGACAACAGTTAACCATGAATTAGTGATTTCATAGAACATATGAATGCACGTTGTAACATGAAATTTTTGTGAGGTTCTTTTGGTTACGTGTAATTTTTTTGGGTCAAGATAACTTTTATCACTAAATATCAATTACATCTTCTACAAAAGTTTGAGAAATATTTTAAGGTATAGTTTCACTCGTCTACTCTTGCTTAATTTGAACATGCATTAGGCAAGCCACGTATTTACCTTGGGTCCATCGGCTTCAACCTTCTTCCCCAACTTCTATGTTCTACCTCAAGCCCCCGAAGCCATCTTGTTTTCTGTTTACTTGGCTTGTCTTTGGCTCAATCTTCACACCCACTCTTAAGGCTCCTGGTGCCACGCGTCGCTGTCGTCTACCACCACCATGCTTCACCACCACCCCACCGTCGAGCCTCCATCGCCCATTTCTCTCTACAATCGTGGTTTGGCAAACCCTTACTAATCTGGAGATTCCCTAAACCTTAATTGTCCTGCCAAAGGTCATTATCACCAAAGCAGAAGGCGGACATACGGAGAAGAAGCGAGCGCGGACATAGAAGAAGCAAATGGTGGAGACGAAAGAGGGATGCCATGGCCGATAATAGAGAATAAACTAGTTCAAATGCACTACGTATAGATAGAAAGCTTTTTCATCTAATTTTACCATCCTTGTGATCATAGTTTTGACATCTTGTTGAACACAAGTTGTCATAGTAGACACGTATATTGCCCGATATGTTTTAATAGAGACGAGAAATATGTTCCAAAAGTAGTATGACATTTGGCCCTAGTTTGCTGCTACATAACCACCACTCTCCAGCATCGGTTTTGCCAAATATGTTAGTGTCTTCTAGAATTCTAGTGCTATGCCACCTTGTAGTCTTTGCTAACATTTGTCGTTTCTATCTATTCTGATACAAGTTTTGACTCTCTAGTTGTGACTTAGACTTTTGATGAACTAGTTGGTGCATCAAACTTACAAACAAGATGTTTTGAGTATAAAACCCCGGGTAGCACCGTATTAATAAAGTTAAGTGTGGTATTTATGCTCCTGCTGCGCATGTTATAACTCTAAAAGATGCTCTGGGTGGTCAGTGCATACAGATAAATATTTTATGTATTTTATATAGCATGGTCCAATAGAAAATTGTCATACCTGTGTAAATTTTGCCCACGCCATTTATCAGTTGCGCCAACATCCGAGCAACCTGAGCAAGAGGATCCACGTCGCATGCAGTGACTCGTAGACTCGTAGTCGTAGACCTCACTCCTCCTGAAGCTGATCAAGATTTAATAATTTAGGATGGTGATAGCAACTAACCAGGCTAGTTTCGTTGTCGTTCCAAACAGATCAGAATTTAGTGTGATTGGGTCCTACGGTGACAACGACTGGAGAAAACATATGTGCGTGTGCGTGATCACCCGAGTTCGCGTCTGGTACTGGTACGAGAACAAAATAATTGGACGGCTCAGGGACTCGTTCTACTTATATCCTTACGCCGAAAGGATGAATCCTGTGGAAGTATCAATCTCTTGCTATGCCGAAAGGAATAAAGGATTCCTCCTAGCTATCGAGACTTATCACCTTTTCGACTCTTTCGTCTTTATAACGTTCTCAAGGGACATCTCTGATGGTCGGTTCTGAAATGAAATTTTTTTTTCTTTTCGAAACGACGCACACCCGTTCTATTTAACACATTTCTTACCGAGAAGAGCGATGGTAAACGCTTTTTTGGCGAGAAAAGATGAAGAGAGAAACGCTCTGAGAGAAATGATGAATCCAAACAAACACGATTCAGCGGATCAAGGCCTTCACTTCACGGTTCACGGTTCGCTTTCCTGCCATCAGATGCATCATGCATTCCGAGTCGAAGCCTCGACTCGAAAGCGAAACAGGATAATGAAAGGCGAGATCAACACTGAACGAACTAGTAGTACGTAGTGCAACTAATATGCGCCGGTAGGGCGAATTTATAACATCTTTTATTGAATGAGTATTGTACACCAGACCACGGAGACGGAGGGATCCTACGGTACCGAACCACAGCCGCGCCACCGTACGCCGGGGCCGCCCAGCGTCCCGCTCACAGGTGGGCCCATCATACCGGTTACCCCACATCTCTCTCGAACCATCCCCCGCACACGACGTTGTCTCGCCGCAGCTCGGCCGCATGCTCCTCCTCTCCTCCGCACCCTAGATCTCCGGCTCCGGCGGCACATCCACCTTGGCGGTCGCCTCCGGGAGGAGGTGCTCCGGGCGGCACCCGGCGACGAAGTCGATAAGGTCCTTGCCGGACTCGTCGGCGCCAGCGGGCGGCGGCGAGATCCGGAGAAGCACGGTGATGGCCACGAGGAAGAAGCCGGTGGAGACGAGCAACGGCCAGAAGAAGGAGACCACGGCGCCGAGCTTTGGCCCGATGGCGGAGATCGACACCACGGCGGCGGCGAGGAACGCCACAACTGCCGCCGCCCGCAGCCGGTGCTCCCACATTAGCTCCCCGAGCTTATTCGCCTTGGTCTCCATCGGCGGATCGGCAGCGCGAGCAGCCGGGAGAGGAGGGATCTAGGCCGGGGAGGGAGGGAGGAAGCTTCTGGTGCTTGAGCTAGCTAGCCAAGCTTAGCTAGGGCTTTGGCTTAGGATGAGAGGTGGGGTTTTCCTCGGTGGAGAGATGGGAAGGGTGGAGGGTGGGGAAAGGGATGGTGGTAAGCGTGGGGTTATCTCAGACTGAGGAGATTCGCCCTGCCGCCGCCTCCAGCCAAAGGTTGTGTGCTCTTTTGGGCATGGTTTTCTTTTTCTTGCAGCGCCGGGGTGGTGTGGACTGTGAGCGCTTGTCTTTCCTAATGGAGTTCACCAAAATGCCCCCGCTGAGCAGTCGCTTGTATTCTTCATGCTTTGATCCCGGTGGCGGAAGCGAGCGCATGTCTCATTATGGGGAAGACAGCAACCGTATTTGTTGCCGCCGAGTGTTGCGAAATTAGCGTGTCGAGTATAGTTATATTCCATACGGTAGCTATTTAGTTTTAGCAAGTGTCTATTTCTAAAATGATAGATCTAATTGTTAATGGAATAGTTACACATTTTAAAAATCATACATAACTTACGATCTAGAGATATGCAACTGAGCATAATTAAGCAGTTGCACATTTTCTATACCTAAGTTACACATTTTTTTATGTAACTTAGGTACAAAAAATGTGTAACTTAGACGACTGAGAAATAAAAAAAATTCTCATTCGCCTGAGAAATAGCAATTCCGCTAGTTTTACTAATCATAATGCTGAGATTGTGATTATTTAATTCCAATAGTCATAATACCAAGGTTGCATAGCGTATGATATATTGAGATTATATATAAGAAGAAAATAACACCAATGTTTGTTGACGAGATTTAGCCAAAATCTATATCCTCAGGAGACTGTAGGTGTTCCTCCCCCTTATATATCAGACATATATGTTCATCACCATCGGCCACCGTTGATCCACTGAGTATCCACGACGATGACGAGGTTTCCACCAACTTTCCTGTTCAGACCGGTCAGGCCACCCTCCAGATCAACCCTCCGCCGAAACTCGGATTTTGACTTAGTTATAACATGTGGTGCCCCTCTTTATATAGGATGCCTAGGATACAAGAGTTTGACTCCTACGCTATCTGTACCCTACTAAGATGCCTTGTAGTACCCTATTACAAGGCTATAACTTCTCTAAGTCCAATTTGTAAACTTACTCATACACATATTCGACACAATGTCAACACCAAGAGTCTCTCACTTTTCTAACTCTTGCATGTACTTAGCCTGCCTTCCCTTCTCTCTTTGATTCTTCATCTCCGGCGACGGAGGTGACAACAGAAATGGAGACTAAAAGATGGGTGAAAAGCGAACCGATGGTGATAGCCATTAGAGATGTTGGAGGTGGACATGTGGAGTGGCAGTGGGAGATAGCCGACTGCGATGAACGAGGAAGGGGAGGAGGACAATGTGAGTGGGATGTGCACAGTGCACGGGTGCTCTCTAGTCAGGCCTGAGCTAGATTGGTGGTTATGTATGTCTCTTCACTTCACATCCAAGAAATACTATGTCTATCTTTTACTCGCCACAGTCTTGTTAGCGGTTAAGTTTAATACACAATAAGTAAAAGATATTGTGACATACCTAATTATAGAATGGGGGCGACTTGTGCGCAACCAGTAGCCCGATAGCCCTATCAGGGTGACCAATCTCCTATGTTCACGCCTCTACCATCCTCTATCGCTACCTCGCCTCCCTCCTTTGCCACCTACGCGTCCACTTCTGCCTCCCCCTTGTGCAGTGTCGCCTTGCCACCTCCCCCATTGTCGCCCTCTTCTGTTCTTTCTCACCACCATGGCTGTGCGATCTTGTCGGTTGCCCACCACCATCGGCAAGTCGGGGTGACAATGCCCCGATCAGGCCATCCCTCTAAGCCCGGGTGACGTTGGTGTTACCCGTCCAACTGCCGTTTAGCCCTCGAGGGTGCTGGTCGTCATCATCTCTGTTGCCTCACCATCACTGTTGCCGATCGGCCTCCCCTCTTCTTCCTCCTCCCCTCTCTCGACCAGACGGCACGCGAACAATTGTACGATAAGACTAACACATGACGTTCACCTATTAGATTTCTCGTCTTAGTATTACCACTTATAAATTCATTATATTTAGAAAAGATATGTTTTCTAAACTTCTTTTTCTGCCCCTGTATTTTTATCCACTAACCAAATGCCTCCTCCGTCCTCTATTTGAACAGTTTCACTTTACAGTCGTAAACTTAGTGTTATTGGTATACATCCATCGTCTTCTCAACAACACTGAAATTTTGCCATGTTGGGACAAATCAACATATAACAGCCACGTACCTAATTCATCATTATGTTATTTGATGTTGCCAACCTAAGAATTTGGTTTTGGGAATGTGGGATTTTAACCAGAGAAAGCCATCACTGTTATCCGTGTTCAGCAAAGCAAGTTCAGCCGCAACCGCATGCCACTGGCAAGATCAGTCTAAGTCATTGAACTCTATTGCGTTGTGTTTACTGTTTAAGCCGCCGCGGATAAAAAATTCACAAAATATGTATTTATTTTATTTACAAATTGAATTAAATGTAGATAAATCATGTGGACTAAGGGTTGTTCTCTCACATTTTATCTTATAAGTTCCGCAACAAAAATATATGTCCATTTACAAATTGATTGAAAAAGAATAAAGGCTTCCAAACACTCAATTTTTTAAAAACAATTCAACACATTGGGATTATCATAATCCACCTTAATGCCGGAGCCTCTGTTGGAGTCGAGGAGGAAAATGATATACATTTGTAGTCTGATTTTTGTTTTCCATAGGACAAATATCTATTGAATAAAAGAATATTTTCATTACATAGAAAAAGTTATTTCATCATACACAATTTGCTACATAAAATATTGTATTCGTTTAAATTTATTTTATATACATTTAAACAAAATGTTTTCATGACAGTTGAAAAATATTTGCACGGAGGTTTGATGCACTCCGATTTGTTCTGGACAAAAAAGAAAGAGACGAGATCAGACGAGGGTATTTTGGGAAGGTGTGTGATCCATCAGCTCCTTGGATTGTCGGGGCCCGCTTGGCATCACACGGGCCTGCACGCAGAGGCACAAGGGTCGGAACGTGGGGCAACAGTGTGCAGACGACTGCATGCTCACGTGCAAGGCACCCGCTTCGCCAGATCCCTCCCGTCTCCTTCCGATCTTGACTAGGCCGCCCGTTTCTCGTCTCGCAGCTCGAACGCTTTTGCTTGTTTTTGATTTTGGAGAGCTAGTAGCCAACGGTGTACCGCTGGCTAAGAAAAGCTCCCAACGTTATAGCAACATTTTAGGCAAGTTTCTGTAGTTTCAGCACGTTTTAAAAAGCTTTAAATATATCCCAATAAAGTTACGAGCAAACATTTCAAAAGATCCGGAAAATTAAGTGAAATTTCAGGTTTTGGAGAACCATTTTGAAGTGAACTTCATCTTGTAATTTCAAAAACAAAATGTAACAATATTTCAGACAAAATATGTTAGTTTTGATCCAAACGTACTCACGTTGGTTCATCTGTTGTTTGTTGTTGTGGTTATGCTTATATACTACCTCCACGTATCTACGCTCACTAGATTTAGCAACTTAGAGCACAGACACACATCGTCATGCTCATTCACATTCATCGTAGTTCCAAGCATACTCATAATCACGCTTGTTGATACTCTACTACCTTTGCTCGCCCACTACTTGTTTCTTTGATTACCCACAACCTCTAGGCCACACACTTTTAAAAACTCACCTAGCATTTGGGAGAGAGAGGATTAAGGGAGATGCATTCGTGTCAAGTGACAAGGTTTGCTTGATATGAATAGGAGTTGAGATGGACGTCACCGATAAAGATATGCACAAAGTTAAAAATGACTAACGTCTCTTATATTCATCTATATTATCTAGAGATTACACCGAATATAACAATACAAAAATAGATATGAACTATGTGTCTATGTCTCTTATTTAATATTGTTGTGTCTCGTATGTCTTGATTTTACCGTATGAGTCTTTCTCTTGGTCCTTTCTTCTCGAATGTCCTCTCTCCGCGATATTAGAAAAATTTGGAATTACGGCCTTGTACGTGCCTAAAGCAATCCGGCGGTGATCACTGACGCGTTGCTGTGGCTGAGGATGATCATAGTTCTTTTCGTCTGTCTTACTAATTACACCACGAATAAAAACAACCAGCAACAAAATTCCATTGCCCGAGAAGGAACAAATGTAGTATGTATTGAAATGTGGCACTTGCCCCTATGGGATGGGGAGGCAAACGTACAAGTAAAAGGACGAGAGCCACATGTCCTAATTAAGCGTGTCGTACTTGACCAGTACTTGTACATTTGATTAGTACAGGTATATGACTTTTTTCCGTGAAAGTTCCGCAATCACTTTTTGTGTCGCTACAGTGGTCAATGCTATGATAAGATCAGGTATGAGCAAAATTTTGCCCATGAAATTTCTAGGTAAGCCAACAAGAAGTCTAGTAACTAAACTACTTAAGGAACATCAAATTACCCTATTGTGTGCGATTTAGAGAACTTATCGGAACTGAATACACCATCTCAAGATGCAAATCGCAATGTGTTTCTCTTGTGCGAATGAATAAGTTACAGAAGTGAATATATAGCTGCTAACTAAGAAATCATTAAGGCCTCTTTGGATAGTAGAAATTAGAAAATGTAGGAATAAGAAAAATAGATAAATGAGATGTCACGTACTAAAAATTTCTATGGGATCTCAAAACACAAAAATTTTAGAAGTGATGACTTTGGATTGTTCACAAAAAATAAGCAGAGAAACTTTGGAGGAACAAAGAGAGAGAGAGTGGAGAGAGATAGAGCCATGCATTGGACTTCTCAAAAAATATGGTTTGAGCTCATGTTGGATTCCTATAGAATTAGGGCATAGAACTACATTTCATAGGAATTTGAGAACTTCAATCCTATCAAATGACCCTTATAGGAATTTTTCTTAAGGATTGGAATCCTCTAAATTTCCTATGAAAATCCTAGAATGCAAAGATGATCTTAAAAATATAATGAGTAAAGTGCATCGGAGGTGCTTGAACTATTGTTTATGTGTCACTTATGTCCAGATACAATGAAAATCGTCATGTGGTTCCTCGAAGTACAGTAAGTGGATCATTGTAGGTCCTAATTGCATTTGCTGGTGTCTGACCTACACGCATGGAACTTTGACCGTTGCCACGGTGGATGAGTTCCATGTCAGACAATCGAATGGTGCCAATATTTTGCAATTAGCCCCACACAGTTGGTAGGCTCCCCATTCTCACGCATCCCCACCTTTTACCATTCCCTCGAGCAGGTCAGAGGTGAGTAGGAGGCGGTGACGCGACGCTGCTACGTTCGACCACCGTTAACCGTAGAAGAGGATCAATGAATCTCGAAGATAGTGAACCGCTTAGAATGGCTCCAGTGAGGCACCACCCTGGGGATCCAGCTCCGTAGTACGGTCAGTAGCCAAATCGGAACCCTACTTTGCAATTTGGGGATTGAGGGTTAAATTCTTGGATTAGATTGGGTGCGTGCGACACTGTTAGCTCGATTAGGTAAGTGCGACAACTTTATTAGCTAGATTGGATTTTTTCAATTAAAAGCAATATTGGATTGGGATTTAGGGTTTCATGTTGCGATGAATGTGGATGCATATGCAAGTTAGGCTTTCAACACATATCTAATTATTATATATTTTTTGGCGTGAATTCGTTGCAAGTTGTGATCTTTTTGTTCAAATTGAACCATAGGATCTGACGAAGAGCTATTCTTGGTGGAGATTCATCGTGGGGAGTTTTCTGCAGGCGTGGGATTAACAAGGTATATGTTCATGGGCACGTGAACTGGTTTGATGAGTTTGAAGTAGATATGGTCTCTTCTATGGACCGAGGACTTCATGAGGCAGGTTGGGTATGTTGATGTTGGGAGGATGGAGGTGTACTGGTTATTGCCTAGTAAGAAGCTGAGGGATGGGTTGCACATATTGAATTGCGATGTTGACAGTAACCACATGATGTTAGCTATACCTAAGATCAGAAATTTCATTTTGTTTGTCAACAACAAGGATGTATTCAATGAAATCGACCTAGATGACATAGCCGTTATTGGATGTCCTGAGATTCCAAAGATTTTTAGTCCTAAAAAAGTTGATACACTGCCATCTGCACCATCGTAGAATGATGGCATCATAAGCCCTAAGAGAGCAACTGGTGAGAGGTCACATAAGCAAAATTAAACATTGGCTGTGAAGTGAACTTCTAGGAGGACACAAATTGAAGAAGATGAATTTAGTAGCATTCATAGCGAGGACAGTTCAAGTGCACATAATTCTTTGACTCTGATTATGGAGTAGACAAGGATGATGATAACCTCTTTGAGGAGTGGTTTGATGAACATGTAGATGATGTTGCAGCAAGTAAGAAGGGGAAGGCAACTGCTGATGCAAGGACAACGACTATGAACCTGATGAAGAATTCAACCTTCCAGATTTAGATGAAGAAGGAAGTCAAAATTAGATGAAGTTTGGTAGCTTTAGAGCCGAGGACATGGCTGCCCACAATTTAGAGTGGGCATGGTTTTTTGTTATACTATTGAGCTCAGAAAGCAATAAGTGAGTATGCAATCAAGGATAGCATGGAAATTAAGACATCAAATGATCTGACTAGAATAAAAGCCCAGTGTGCTCCAGATTGCCCATAGGGCTTGTAGGCTTCTAAGGACAGCAGGTCAAAGTGCATAATGGTGAAGACCTATGTGGGAAATCACACATTCACTAGGGAGTGGGAGCTGAAGCAATTCCCTGCTAATTACCTAGTTGACGAGTACATAGAGACATTCAGGGTAGATAAGAAGATGTCACGAAGGTTTGTGAAGGACCTCAGATGTCACCTAGAGGGGGGTGAATACGTATTTTAAAAATGATTACGATCTAGGCCAAACCTGAAAATTAACTAATCAATTTTTGCACAAGTTTGAAATCTAAAACAACTAGGTCCAATAAAGTGCACTGACAAGTCTAAGTCAAGATATGCAATCCTAGGATAACAAGCAAGCAAAGAAATTTATACACAAGATAATTGCATAAATATGAATAGTAAGATATGGATTGCAAGAAACTAAAGGAGACAAGGGAGACAAACTATTTTTGTTATTGAAGTTTGGATATCCACCAATATCCTAAGTTTTTTCGTTGAGGAAGCTGTTGAAGTGCATTTAGCCTCCTAAGTGGGTTTTGATGATTAATGACAAAATGATTAAGGGACTAATGAGTGCATTAAGTGTTAATTAGAATTATTCCCATGGAAATGGCGCCGACGACCCCTAAGAAGATTGAAGAAGATTTATGGGGGTGTAAGTCGACAATTAGGGTGGATCATTATTGCATGATACTCAATAGGATCATATACTAAATCTCTAGAATCCCTTGTCTTTTGTTCCCATCCGGACCCTCCGAGAGTGCAAGATGCCTCAGTTCAGAGAGCATTTTCCTAGTCTAGAGCCACTGAATGGCCTCCATCTGGAGCTTCTGGGTGTTTTCTTGGCTGCAGTCAAGAATAATTTTTCTTGATCGGAGCCTCCGACTGAGTTTCTTCCAGACCCTCTGAGAGTTCAAAATGCCTCAGTCCAGAGAGAATTTTCTTCGTCCCGTGCCTCCGAGCTTAGTGATTTCAGAGCCTTCAAAATCCACGTATACCGATGTTATCAGTCTGGACCCTAGTAATAGTTTTTTTTGGAACCCCCCCAGAAGAAAACCTAGCTTATGTTCCTCTGCGCTGATCATGCCCAAACACTCCGAGTGAGTTTTGTCCAAAGCCTCCAAAGGAGCTAGTTGGTTCTCTTTTCGCTAAGTGTTGAGCTTGCAGACCTTCCGAGTGAAAGTTGTTCGGAGCATCCAAACCCTGTTTTCCTCTCTGGACAGAGGGTGTATTTCTGTCCGGATCCTCCGACCGTTCCATGTTTGGACCCTGCAAATCTCAAAAATTTCTCTATTTTTGAACCATTTGGAACCTCTGAGTGGAATGGTTTGAACCTCCGAGAAGCTCAATTTAGCCATTATTTTGAATCTCAGAACTTCAAGCTTGTTCGGAGCCTCTAGATAGTGCAAAAAGTGGCAGAACGACTAGTTTTTTGAGGGCTCTCTATATATACTCCCACCTACACTGGCTGGGATCCTCTCTTGCTCGCCCATTCCTCTACTTTTTTTTAGCCTTTTGAGTTCTTTGAGAGGGAAGAAAGGGGAACGAAATGTGTGATCGAGTTGAGCATCTAGCAAGAAGATCTTCTCCAAGATCTGGCTACTCCTGTTACTCTTGGAGGTTGGCACCTTCTAGACGGTTAGGAGTCCTTAAAGAGAATTTGTGAAGGTTGCGCCTACTGCAAGGTGAAGAGCTACCTAGTGAGAGGGAGGCTTCGCATTGGCAAGCCTCTTGAGGGGAGTGCATGATTCAAGTGCTGTCTTCAATCTGGCTTCGAGTTGAGCTCTCTCCTCAAGCTCTTTGTTTTAGCTAGAATTGCTCACTATGGATAGTTCATTTCTCCACCCTGGAGATGGTGAGCTCCATAATAACTCACAAGCCCTTTGACCTCTTCACAATATTTTTGAAGAGATCACCAAGCTCAACTCCACCAAACCGTCTAGGAGGCGGTCGCCTCCAAGAGTATCAAGCTCTTAAACTTCCACTCGAACACAAACAATGCAGAGAGCTCAAATCGATGCAAACAATGCAATATCCAAGTGCAATACAATGCATAACTCCCTCTCGTACCTCTATAAGAGCAACTTATGCCCAACAGGATATTAGGTGGAGGAGAATAGCAAGAAAGACTCAAAGAATGATCTTCAGGGGTAGCAACTCACTTATCAATGCGGCCAAGGTGGCTACTTATAGCCCACCCTAAAAAATTAGCTGTAACACACTTATTTCGCAAAATTCGGATGTTCTGGAACCAAACTTATACATATAGGAGAGTTACTCAAGAATTGATCAATATATCATATGTAGGAGCAATAGCACCAAATATTGAGTCCATAGCAATGCGGATTTGATCATTAGCATAGTAGCATTGCCTATAGCATAAAGTTGATCTCATTCACATCGCCATGAATTACTAAGAAAGATAGATCTTGCAAGATGGAATTTTAGATTACATAATATGGATGAGCTCAAGTTTGAATCTTGCATACTCGTTGGCTTTCAACAAATTTTTATTTTGTCATCTAAAACCAACCTCTAGTAAGCTTAACAATTCAACATGTCAGATACTGAACACAAGAAAGATATGATGAAGAAAGTAATTGATTGAGCTTAGTTTGAACTTAGTTAAATTGTTGACATAATAACAAATCTTCTTTTATCACAATATGCCAACTTCTCATAAGCTTGAAACTTCAAACAAGCTACTAGAGGAATATCCTTGTCGGATAGAAAGATCTCGATGAGAGAATTCTAGATATCCCAACTAGAAACAAGAGGCAAATATAGCAATAGTTGAGATTCTTCAAACTAAAAACTAATACCACTTGCAAATAGATAATTTTTATAATTCCCATCTGACGATGTATAGTACAGTATCCCGTATATTAGGAAGTATCCGCATACGATTCCCTGGATTACTGGAGTATACCACGTACCCGGTAAGGATTCCAGGATGGTAAGGTAATCCCCGCGTGAGGAGGAAGGATACCCTTAAACTAGGAAGTTAATCCCGACGTTTAAGGAAGCCAGAGTTCTACTCGGGCATAAGTCCATGTCTAGTACGACTAGATGAACCCCCTATAAAAGGATGAGCAATCCCATAGGGGAGGACATGTCAAGTTAGATCCAAGGGAGGTTAGATCCAAGGAAGATCCAGAAGCCCTAGTTTATTCCTACGAGAAGATCCGCCACCTCGAAGGAGTCGGGCTTAGCGGCATTAGTCGGATTAGTCTACGATTAGGCCTAGGATAGCCACTAACCTTCATATCCCTTGTAAGACATTCTCCTGTTAATATATATGAACATGACGTAGGGTTGTTATCCTGAGGGAGGCCCGAACCTGTATAAAAAGGGCGTTTTCCTTGCCATTATACCTCTGGCCTTGAGCCCTAGCGGTCCCTACCCCTCATACATACACATTCCACGAATACCGTAAGATCGGTGGTTTACCGATCGTCGACAGATGGCGCCGACCGTGGAGACCTCTCCGGCTCAAGCCGTCCAGGAAGAATCAAAGCCGGCAAGACATGCAACTTCTCGCGATCAGCCCATGACACCGATTGCACGACCCTCCTCGGCGCAACCTGAAGAGGAGGAAGCAAGTTCGGCAGGGAATACGATCGCCGTCACGCACTGTACCGGGTACTCGGACCAAGGTTTCTACGACAACTTTGGCCCAATGGATCCATACTCGGTAACGGATCGCGTATATTATGGAGAATACGCTCCTGGCGAGGACTCGGACAGCGAAGCCAATCGCTTCCAGACCGAGTGCACCAGGGCCTTCGAAGGGAGATCGGTATCAACCGACAATCTCTAGGTAGGAGCGGCCAACCCAATGTCTGGGTTGTCGCCTGCACCTTCTGATCGTCCAGATGATCAAGAACCCACTCACGCCGTACCTGATGAGGACGACACGATGGAGTGGAACTATACCCCATCTAATCTATGTCCTCGAGTAGTTCTCCCAATCCAAGATGATCGTGAAGAGCTCGAGAGACAAGATCAGGATGGGAGCTCTTGACGTCGCAGCCCAACGACTACTCCCCAAAGGAATGGGAATAGGCCTACGGGAGCAGAAAGAACACCTCTAGGGACAGAGGAATACGTGTCTCGAACTGCTCGAAGGCTCGCCGAGGCGCGTAATCTACTGTCAAGACCACCGGTAGCAGACTTATCGACGCCTGAAGGTCGGCGGTGGCTGCAACAGCTGGGGGCTGAGTTACAACAGGCCCAAGCTCAAGCCGAATCTTCTCGAGCACGATCTATGGCACGTAGCTCCAACGAGAGGAGCAGACGTCACCCCAGAAACCAGTCTCGACAGGGGGAACCACGCGTCGACCTACGTGACAAGATCAACGAGCGCCGGAGTCAGAGACACCAGCAAGATCAATCTCACCCTCGGAGAGACCAACGACATCACGCCAACATTTGGGGACGATCTCCGACCCCGAATAGCGGTGAGATCGCGCCTTATCGGAGAGCCATCCACGGATGCCAAGCGTTATCACAGGAACTCCGACATGTGCGCTGGCTGTCTTGTTTTAAGCCTGGGGCCTTAGAGTCGTACGATGGCACCACAAACCTCGCAGAATTCCTAGCAATCTACACTACGACTACTGAGGTCGCAGGCGGAAACAAGAAGGTCATGACCAACTACCTCCCGACGGCCCTCAGAGGAGCCGCCAGGACGTGGTTGACGAATCTGCCCCTGGGAACGATCCGCTCCTGGGGACAACTCTGCGACATGCTTCTCGGCAACTTCCAAGGTACCTACACACGCCCTGGCCGAGTTGACGACCTATTTCTAGTCGTCCAGAGACCAGACGAGACGCTCCAAGAATTTACCAAGAGGTTTAGTGCTGTCTGCAACACTATACCTGAGATCACTGACTCGGACGTCATTCGAGCCTTCACTCGGGGCAGTAGAAACGAGATATGCACGCACGACTTGATCATGCATCCTCCTAAGACCATGGCGCAGCTCATGGACTTAGCCAAGAAAGCTGCCTGTGCAGAGGAAACCTTGCGCTACATCAAATAGCAGTAGGGCAGGACGACCAGCTCTCCCTCCAGACCAGGGACGACTCCAAGAAGTCGAAACACAAAAAGAAGCCCTCCGGAGGGAATAGAGAGAAGAGAGCTAAAACCAAGGAGGTCTTTGTAGATCTCCCCAAGAAGCATACCTGGCGACCACGCCCCAAGGATAAGCAAACGAATTCTTCCGACAAGCCATCCAAGCTCTGGTGCGATTTCCACCAGACCGACTCGCATGACCTACGTCAATGTCGCATCTTCAAGAAGTACCTCAAGGAAGAGAAAGAGGAGCTCCGCGGAAATGCCCCGCAGGCCACAAACAATAGCCGGGACACGTCTCCCGACGATGACTCCTCCCCTGAGCCATTCCAGGGGTACGTCCGAGCAATCGAGCATATATTTGGGGGCTCGTCCTCCTACGAATCGAGGAGGCAATACAAGGCGATTGCCCAAGAAGTCTTTGCAAGCATACCACAAGTATCTCGGGCAGTCAAATGGTCAGAGGTCGAAATCAAGTTCGACCAAACCGACTGCCCTGAAAACTGTGCTTGACCAGGACGATATCCGATCGTGGTCGAACCAATGATCAACAACTACCGAGTGGCTCAGGTGCTGATAGACGGAGGAAGTTCCCTCAACATCCTATTCACCAAAGCCCTCGATGCTATGCAAGTGCCACGGTCATCGATCCAGATGATGACACAGGCGTTCCACGGCATCGTGCCGGGCTCGTCGGCCACGTCGATCGGGCAGGTCACGCTCTCGGTGACCTTTGGAACACCTGAGAACTTCTGAACAGAAAAAATCATGTTCGATGTAGTTGATTTCGAGACAGCATACAATGCTATCTTAGGGCGCCTGACTTTGGCCAAATTCATGGCAGCAACGCACTATGCCTACCAGTGCATGACGATGCCTGGCCCAAAGGGCATTCTTACGATAAAGAGCTCTTCTCAAGAAGCACTCCTCTGCGACAAGCGCAGCCTCGACCTCGTAGAACAGCAACAACTCTCTAGTCGGGACACCGATGTTACAGCACGCGCCTCCGCATCGTCAAGACCCCTGCCGCAACTACGAGCGCCAACTTCAGAAAGTACCCCCTCCAAGTCGGAGAAAAAGTTCCACGACTAAACCAAAACCAGGGGAAATAGGGCCTTCCCCTCAGCAGGACAATGGTTCCACAAGGGAAGCCGCCTGATCCAGGTCGCTCGTGTCAGCAGCAAAAGAGTCATGTTCCCTAGAGAGTCCTCCGTGCAAGCACCCTCGGTAAGACTGCACGGCCATCGCCTCCTCGCCCGTGTGTTGCAAGTTGCGCCAGCTCCAGCCCCAAAGTCGTCAAGCCACGAACAAACCGATGATAAGACGCTCCGGGCGCCGTCGCCCAGCACGCGCACTCAACAAGTTTCGTCAGCGGGTCATGACAAGAGGGCGGGAGTCTTTGGGGCAACTAGCGACAAAACTGGGAGAGGAGGTGACGGCTTAGTTTATTTTCTCTAAGATTTCTAGGACATCCTTTTCTTACAATAGCTTGTAAATGACACTTCAGACAGTTCACAGTCTTAATTTATCAAGTTTCTAGTTCGATATTTATTTTTTTCAGACTGCCTATCCGAGATGCTTCTTGAATAAGACAGTCGAGGGCTAGATAAGTATATGGTGAATTGGTGTACACATACGAGTACTAATTTTCTCGACCTACACAAAGGGAAAAGGTTCCGCACTACAACTGTCAGGGATGCGAGAAAAACCTCTTAACGTGTCTGCAGGTGATAGGGGAAGCCACTGAGCCCCCACCTGACCAGACATAAGGCCTGGTTGACTAAGCTCCCCGGTTCCGTAGTAACATTCCCCGACCTCGAGTAAAGGAAGAAAAAAGGAGTACGAGCATGACTAGACCAACGGAACCCATACGCTCATTCACGTCCTCGACTACTTTAAACAGAAGACATCACGGGTAGAGTGTAATGCTGTCGTCAACAGGGCAAAAACGTAGAACTTACTAAACTTACATCCAGTACCTCTGCAACAAGGGAACATGAGTTGCCGCTACGACCACGAAAGGCTGTACGAGGACCCCTTATCGCGTTTACTGATGACGAGAAAGCCACGGAGCCCTCCATCCGACTAAACCTAACGCTTGGTCAATCGCAGTTGTCGGTAAAACAACGCAACTCGAAAATCGTAAGTCAGGGGAAAGGGACAATGAGTTCGACTAAGTCTACGACAACCTTCACGTCCGACAAGCATCTCACAAAGCAGATAAGTATTTAAGAGAACCAAAAAACACACATGATTAGTGCATAGTTACTAACCACTCTTTGTTACAAGTTCCTATTTTACCTAGCTAGACTAGACGCCTGGACCCTATCACTAAAGGCATCTGCAGCACTCTGCACAGTATCAAGGAGCTCTTCTTCCTCACCAGCCGGCAGATCAGTTGCAAGAACCTCCAGGGACAAGTCCGGGTGCCTACACCGGAGAAGGGCCAGAGCAAAGGCCAAGGCGTCCCGCACGCCTTGTTGGAGTTCATCCTCGAGGAGCTTCTCGAGAATGGGCTTCAGCCGAGAGACAGAAGCTACAAGTTCCACTAGCCGGGCAGCACGCGGAGGGCTGGGGAAGATGGTGACTCCGACTTCGACAAGCGTCTGCTCGAGCGCGCCAAGGGCGCTCTCGAGGTCTTCCTCCAACTTCCCCGCATAGGCTGACTCCTTTGCAGGGAAGACTCTGCCTCCGACAAGCAGGCCCTCGAGACCTGGAGCTCAGTCTCGACCACCTCCCGCCTCTTCTCGGCGTCTTGGAGACGCTTCATTATCTCCTCCTTCTCCGCCCGCCAGTTTCCAGACTCCTCGAGGCGCTTCTTCAGCTCCTCGTTTGCCGCTCGGCTCGCCTCCAGCTCAGTTTGAGCCTGCTCGAGCGGAGGGATCTGGGAAATGACGATCTAAAAGCAATAAGGTTAGTATTGGTCACATTGTACTTTTTGTTACTAACTCTTCGACTTACCTGTAGCAGGGAGGTCAAACTGCACCTTCCGACACCAAGGGCTCTGGCGTCGGGGGCTCAATCTGCTTGACCGAGGCTTGCACCAGCCTTGGTGCCCGGGGCTGCTCCTCGATGACGGCCCCCGCCGGAACTCCGGCTGGAAGGATGGTCACCCTAATCAGAGGAACTTCCAAATTAATCCTTCATGAAGACAAGAAACAAAAAGAAACGGCAAAAAGGACCACGAAAGAAACTTGCCTTTGGCGCTCGTCGGAGGAAGAGGTCCCTTCGACGAAACATCTGAACCTCGCTTTTCAGCAGAGGCCAGCAGCACCTTCCCCTTCGCCGTCGCGGTCTCCTCCTTGCGGGTAGCCGGGGGAGGAGGCGTTGGCTCTCTTGGAAGAAGGCCACTCGCCTCATGCTGTCCGACAAGCTCACTCTTGTTATCCTAACCAAGGAAAGGCACGGGGCAGAACTAGTCGGGCGAGAGTTCTAACCTGAGTTGGGGATTCGGCGAAGGAGAAAGGGTCCGAATAGGAGAATCCACCCGACTAGCCTCCACCGCCGCATCGACCTCGGATGGACCTCCGACTCCCTCTTCGGGGGGCGGCACGGTCTCTCCGAGGACTTCGATGTCCTCATCCTGCACGGGGGCTCTGGCCCGCTCGGCCTCCGAATCAGGGCCTTCGCGGCCTAATCGCTGCAGAAGAAAACCTGAAGGTTATTAACATTACTACACGGATGACTCAGGACTAGACTAGGCAAAAGACCTCCAACTCACCGAAAGGACTTCTCTTTGGTTGTCGGGGCTAAGCTTCAGAAGAGGCAGGGGCACGTCAGCCCGCCCGCCCTGGGGAGACTGCTCGAATAGGTTGTTCAACCTACTCTGAAGCTCTTCGGGGGACAGATCTACGCAAGCAAAAGAAATCGAAAATAAGTGGGCTGTCACATTGACTAGAATGGTGTACGGGAAGGGCAGAGTTCTTACCTATATCGAAGTCCCTTGACTATTCTTAATGCGTGAAAGGACCGAAGGTGCCGACTAGAGGGGGATGAATAGGAGGCTAATTCAAAATTACTTCCTTTCAACTTTGTTGAACAGATTAAGACTTAGCTAGTTGCAGGGTGAGCTAACTGTGTAACAGGTGAACAACACAGGCAAGATATTATGTATGATTTAACAAGTAGCTGTCACACAGATGGCTAACACAGGTGAGCTAAAGACTTAAAAATAATGTGCAACCTAACTGGCTGTGTAACAGGTAGCTAACATATGTAAGAGATATGATCAATAGCAACTGAGACACAGCTAAGATAGCACAGGTAAAAAGGTGATCTACAATAGATGAACAGAATAAGTTTAAGATCACACAAGCATGCAAGAATAGCAAGTACTATAAGTAATGCAGTAAGTACTCAGAGACAAGATATTTTTCACCGAAGTTCCCTGCTCTTCTCAGAGAGGTACGTCTCCGTTGGAGAGACTACTTCGAAGAGATAGCCAGCACTGAATCGTGCTTGTTCTCCGAGTACCTGACGATCAGGCCTCTTGCTTTGCTTGTGGAAGTCCTTTTGCCTTGCAGCAGGTAGACTTCAGATCACCTTCACAAACTACTGGTTCAGCCCACACAAGCTTGGGTGATACCAGCAACTCCTACGCCCGTCTAGGAGTAGACACTCCAAGAGTAATAGATTCAGCAACAACGAATCTTGGAGGAACCAAATGCTCTTCTGCTCAAGGACTCTAACTCTCTTAGGAAGGTTTGCTTTTTGTTCCGAGTGAAAGAGGCTTGCAACGGTCGAATATGCTTTACTGGTTTGAGCTAGCTTGGATGGTTTGTTCAGGTCGAAGACCTCCCCTGGTCCCCTATATATAGGGTTCACAGGGACCCGACCGTTACACTGTTGCCACGTAGGATTAAGTGAGCCACCGGTGATAGGCACCGGTGACACAGCTACACACTACGCCCAACCTATAACCGGCTCGGGCAGACCGACACCTGTGTCACCAGAGGCTGACATAGGTGAACCCTTAACTGACGTAGCAGCACTACTCCGTCCGGTCTTGGCACGTGACATGCCCTCAGCATACAACTACTTTGATCCCTAATAAGGAGAGAACCTCCGACAGTCTTCTGACTCAGCAGACAAACCATCGCAGTGCAGGTCCCTTAGCATTTACAAGCTCTCCCCTGGTATAGAGATGCACCTGAGTCATAGAGCGCTAGACCACCTGTGACACAGCTGTGTCACACCGGTGACTCTAACCCCTAGGGTTTTCTACTGCTAGCACTGCAGAGTGCTAACACAAACCAGTTTCACACTTGTGCAAAACTGTTGACACAGGGCTACTGACCTCAAAGCATCAGTGCCACTGTTCAACACCCTGAGCATTGAGCAAAAGATCTTCCACAGATTATTACTACTTCATCCCTCTTGATAGTACGGGTGTTTCCTATGGACTCAAAGAAACTAGCAAATCTAGGCTTTACCTGCCACCAACTGTATTCACGGCCCTTGACGCATCAAGCCACCATCACCTTGCTTGCAACTCCTTGCACAGCACCGGCTTCTTCGCGGCTGTGACACAGCTGCCTAGCACAGCCATTCCCTTGTCCTGAAAACCACCTTTATACCTTTTTGGTGGTCATCATTCCCTTGATGACCCTTCTTCCTGGAACCTATTTAACCTGCTTACACTCATTGTAAACATTAGATCCCAGATCGAGTTGCCATTAACCATCAAAACCACTTAGGGGCCTAGATGCTCTTTCAATGCGGACAGTTGCTTTTCCCGCATATGAGACATTGCGTGGGAAAAAGAGGGTCTGACAAACCCACGACCCCGACAAGCGCGTTGCATTACGACTAACATCAGCTGAACAGTAGCGCAGAAAAAGGAAAGATTCTTCATCACCACGTGAAATTTTCGCCACGACGGTTCGGTTTTCTAGAAATCCACCAGGCCAACGCGTGTCTGTGATCGACGAGTCAGATTAAATCGGAAAAGCTTTTGGATTTCCAAGGACTATTTCGATAAGGCTATCACGACTACTCGGTAGAGATTGTACGTACTCGGGAAAATTGTCGATAAGGATTACTCGGTTCGCCTACTCGGAGCTACTCCCCGAGAAGGGCCGATTTCATACAGAACAATCATGACCTCACTTCACGTACTGATGGGGGGCTTGACGATGTATAGTATGGTATCCCATCTATTAGAAAGTATCCGCATACGATTCCCTGGATTACTGGAGTATACCACGTACCCGGTAAGGATTCCAGGATGGTAAGGTAACCTCCCGTAAGGAGGAAGGATACCCTTAAACTAGGAAGTCAATCCCGACGTTTAAGGAAGCCAGAGTTCTACTCGGACATAAGTCCATGTCCAGTACGACTAGATGAACCCCCTATAAAAGGATGAGCAATCCCATAGGGGAGGACATGTCAAGTTAGATCCAAGGGAGGTTAGATCCAAGGAAGATCCAGAAGCCCTAGCTTATTCCTCCGAGAAGACCCGCCACCTCGAAGGAGTCGAGCTTAGCAGAATTAGTCGGATTAGTCTACGATTAGGCCTAGGATAGCCACTAACCTTCATATCCCTTGTAAGACATTCTCCAGTTAATATATACGAACAAGACGTAGGGTTGTTATCTTGAGGGAGGCCCGAACCTGTATAAAAAGGGCGTTTTCCTTGCCATTATACCTCTGGCCTTGTGCCCTAGCGGTCCCTACCCCTCATACATACACATTCCATGAATACCGTAAGATCGGCGGTTTACCGATCGTCGACACCATCAATATCGTACATGAGGGCAATTGAAGTATTAGATACGCTTAAATCTCCACATTTTGAATATTTGGGATGAATGAATCATGAACATGATTTAATAGATCCTCCAAGATATGCTACTTCTCAAATTTCTCTCATTTTGAATAAAGAGGTTTCTAAGCACTTGCAAGAACCATATTGTTTGCGACTATTTTTCATGCCATGATGCAACCTACTTATGGTAGAATACTTTCAATATATGCATAAATTTAGAATATGGTATCGATATAGCATTGTTGTATAATGTTGATTCACGATAATCTCTACTTGGCTCCAATTTTGCACATATTTTCACCACCTTCTTTATGTATGAGCTAAATCCTCAATGCTTCTCCAATGTACCTAAAGCTCATTCAAGTACAATTTGATTCCCAAACTTATTGGGCCGAAATAGTTAGAAAAACATCAATATGCAGGAGTGCATATGGATATGAAATTGAATTTCATGCACATCTTTAGCCGTTCAGTTATTTTGCCGGAGTTTCCCTATATTGGATCAAAAGAGGCAAGCAACAACTGTCAGTAATAATTTAAATATGTATGCATAAAGCTTTCAAGATCCAATATAGATGAAATTTGGAAAAAAAAACAACATATAAATCACGAGGATTGAAATAAAAGCTCAAAGCATATATGTTGCCTAAATTACATCAAAGTCTCAAATCAATACATGATCATTCAATATTTCACATACAAGAACTAAGAAAAAAGACTAAGCATATAACATAGACATTACACTAGTGGGGATCTTGATGAGAGGAAAGAAGCCACATCCGGAGAAGAAGTGATATCCAAAAGATGAAACATCTGGAAGTCAAGGGAGGACACATGGGAGTCAGGAGATCTACTCGGAAAGGAACAAAGAAACTTGAAGCAATAGCCGACATGAAGATGATCAACAAATACTACCACTTGAAAGAACACCAATGGTAAGTGTCGCGGGGATTTCGCGGCAATATACATTTCTAGTAGGATTTTGGGGAGCGCACGTGGAAGATACAAGCGGGTTCAGACAAGAGGTTTTTACCTAGGTTCAGGCCCTCCAATGGCGGAGGTAACACCCTACTCCTGCTGATTGTATTACTAGCCTTGCGTGAGAAAGATTACAAAAGCTTGAAGATGATACCTAGCCTCTAGTCTATTGAAAAAAGAAAATCCTCCCCTTTGCATGGGGCTCTTTGCCTTATATAGGCCGTACGTGTGCCGACTCGGTCAGTCGACTGAGCTACAGTAACCGCACAATTTATTTGATACATTTATTCTGTGTAACCGTCCGAGTAACGCCAGTCTTCATGTTAGCGAAACGCATGCCTTGATGAGGTTGTAACACCTTCCTTGATGGCACTCGGACGTTGCGTCCGTGTGGACCTTACTTGGGCCTTCATCCGAGTGGGCCTCCATGGGACTCCCCAAGCCTGTTGGGCCGACTCGCTGTGCTGGGCCTACCCGGATGGGTTCCCCCCGTCAGTAGCCCCTGAGTGCTTCGAGGTCTCGACTCGGATGCCGACTGGTGAGCAAGCTGCGTTCACCCAAGTTGCTGATGGAGAGACCTTGATGGACTCCTGTGATACCTGAAAAAAGGTTAAGTTTGTGCTAAGTGCTAGGAATTCGGTGATACCCGCGCTTTCCGGCTGGGAAAGTCGGCTAGTGGCCTTCCGGGAGGCGTATCATGAATTTCGAGTGGATCTGAAATAGCGCCTGGCATGTCCGAGTGGACCGTTGCCATCTTGTGCCCGCAGGGGGGACGCCTTCGATCTTCAGCGTCGAAACCGAGTCCTCAAACTCCGGCATTGAGTCCCAAATCAGTGAACCATTCTGCGCCGCTGTGGCGTCCGGCTCTGAATCAGGGACTATCTTGCGCCGCTGTGGATGCCGGGTTCGTCCTTAGCTTGGGTGTTGCCGAGTGACCTGCGAACCCTGTTGGGTCGGCCATCGGCACCCTTTTGCAGAATTAGGCTGCTTCCGAGTGTGGCGGCCGGTGCGCCTCGGAATTGTTTGGTGGAGTCGGTACAACTTGTGACGTGTCCCAGTGAGCCAAGCTGACTCGGCATCAAAGCGTGATTCGACTCGACCGAGCCGAACCCGGTCAAAGCCGGCTTGTGTCACACGGCACCGTCTTGACTGTACACGACGTCGCTTCCGCATTTAATGCGCGCAGTCGGTTGGACAGAGTGCCTGCAGCGCCGCAGTGCTATGATTTCGCCTCGAGTCCTACGCGAAGCGTGCCCGAAACATCCGCTGCTGTCGCTACGACTTCGCGTGACGTCCGATGCGACGGTTCATCATGATTACGCCCCGAATCACGCGGGCGGCGCGCGCGGGATGGTTGCTGACGTAACGCTCGCCGGTCAATATGCCTGGGACGCCGAGTGATGGCAAAAAAGACGCCCGAATCTCGCGGATTCGCGCGCGCGGGACGACGGTTGCCGCGGCAGTTTTGCCGCCACGTCGGACGCACGATTGCCGACGGTTTGCCTCCCTCGGCTATAAAAGTGGGCGCAGAGCAACCACGGTTTTCATCTGCCTTCGTCTTCTTTGCGCCCAAGCCTTTCGCCTCCAGAGCTCCGCCACCGCGCTTTACTTCCCTTCTTCCCGAGAAAAACTCTCGTCTCGCCGCCGTCCTTCAGCCATCCGACCATGTCGCGCGCTAGCAAGGGCAAGAAGACCGACACTTCGTCCTCCGCCGCCGCCAACCATTTCGAGGGGTGGAAAAAGGGTGACTGGGTCCCGTCGGTTGTACCGACCGGATCCTCACCGGCGAAGCCGGTGAGGAACTGCTGCCGCCGCGCTCCATCGGCAACTGGAGGGCTCCGTATCAAGAGGAGAAGCCTGCCCCGCACGCGCATGAACGAGTAATGATCATCCCGTTGATCGAGCGGGGCCTCTCGCTGCCCCCGCATGACTTCATGCACGACCTTCTCTTTTTCTACGGCCTCCAGCTTCATCATCTAAGGCCCAATGGCATTCTGCACATTGCGTGTTTCATCACGCTGTGCGAATGCTATCTGGGGACTCGGCCTCACTGGGGGTTGTGGAAGAAGATCTTCTTGGTGAAGGCGCAGCCAATCAAAGCCGGCGGCCGACTATCCGTCTGCGGGGGAGCCGGCATCCAAGTCAAGGCCGGCGCTTGCTACTTCAAGCTGCAACTCTCGGACACCGTGTGGAAGTGGCAGGACGGGTGGTTCTACTGCCTGGATGAGCGCACGCCGACTGGCCACGAAGGACTCCCCCCATACACCGAATGTCCTCCCGAGTGGCAGAAGCGTTGGAGCGCCAAGCCCTCCAGCATGGAGATGCCCGAGGTTGACCGACTCCTGAGGACAGAGACTCCAGGAGAAAGGGCTCACGGGCACCGACCTCATCGCCACCTGGTTGAGTCGGCGAATCCAACCGCTTCAAGCCCGGGCTCACCCGATGTGGGAGTACTCGGGCGCGTCCGACTTGACCAGGGTGTTGGTCGATGGGCTTCCGGATGATATGTTCATGGATCTTCTAAAGAACTTGACCAAGGAGCGAACCGGGCTCACCAGGGCGCCGCATGTAACTCCCTTTTCTGCCGCCAACCCCCCGCCGACTGTATGTGTCTCGCATTCTGAGTCGGATTCTTGTGTGTTGTTGTTTATTCGTTCCTCCTAACTCCACGAGTCTTTTAATTCTGCAGACTTTCCTTAACTTGAACTCCATGCCGCCACTCCCTGAGCAAAGTTCAGCTCCGGAGGCGTTGGACGACGTGGAGATCGACGAAGAAGCCCCCGAGGGCGGCATTCAGGTCGACTCAGACACCGAGTCGGAAGGGGTCCCCCTGACCCCCAAACGGAGGTGTGAAGACGACGCCTCCGGGTCTAAGACCCCGCAAGCGGAGGCGGAGCTAGCTCAGGCGGAGTCAGCCGCCAAGCGGGCACGAGCAGTTCCTGCCGGCCCCGCGACACAAGCTCCGGCTCCCGTTGCCAAGCCGACTGCGCCTCAGCCGCCGCCCGCCAGTTCCTCCGGGGGCCCGCTTGCCCCGGGGAAACCAAAGAAGAAGACAATCCCCACAACCACCCGGTACGAGTCTTTTTGCCTTGCCTCGTACTCTGGTCGAAGATGAAGATACTGAAGTCGGTTTGGTTTTTAACGTTGCAGAATCCAAAAGAAGTTCTCCGACAAAGGAGACTCAGCAACCGGCACACCCACGGCCCCGACTTCGGTCCCGCCGCCGGAGTCAGCTTCTCCGGCTCCGACTGTGGTCGAGCCCAGCACGCAGACGCCAACCGCCCCCGCTGTGGCAACGGAGTCGGCCACGGGTGCTGGGCCAAACGTGCCTCCGGCTACTGCCACGCCCAGCGCCCCGCAGCCTGCTGCACCCGCGCCACAGCCTGCCGCACCCGTGGAGAAGGCGCCGGAACCCGGCGTGGGCGCCGGGTCAACCGGGGTTCCTACTGACGACCCGCGGCCTCCGTCAGCTCCCTCCGGCGAGGCGACGACGGAGCCGACAGCTGCGATCGGTGCCGACTCCTCAGAACCGGCAGGCGGAGCCGGAGGCCAACTCGTTACCGAGTCTTCTTCGGTGGCCGAGCAGAGTCTGGCCTTGGTTCCTGTGCCCGCCACCGAAGAGTCGGCACCGGGTTCGTCCGGAAGCCTCATGCCCGCGTTGCTGTTGCCGAGTTGCAGCACAGGGGATTTATCGGTAGTGGAAGCAGCCACCGACCGCGTCGCTGCCCTTAGCTCCAAGCTTAGGGAATTTGCTGACGCGGCCAAATCCTTGGCGGACTCGGCCGAGGTTCTAGTTCTTAACACTGGGAGCACGATCAGTGCACCCAGTGGGTGTAGCCCCCGAGTCTCTAGCCGACTGGTTGAGTCGGCTGGAGACTTATTAATTCGGGTTATGCTGACGAAACTTTTCCTTGTCCAGGCTGCGATTCGGCTAGGCAGAAATGGCCCGGCCCTCATGGAGAGGAACGCCTCCCTTGAGAAAGCGTTGGCCGAAGAAAGGGCCAAAAGTCAGTGGCTCGAAGAGAAGCTCGCCGCCGTCGGGAGTAAGTATCCGGGTCTTCAGCTCCTTTGCCTTAAGATTTTGCTGGTTTTGACTTTCTTGAGTCGGCAGATGTCGAAGCCGAAAACGCCCGACTTCGAAAAGAAATGAAGGCGATGATCCCGATGGCCAAAGCAACAGAGATGCTCGATGCCAAAGTGGCCGAGCTTGACAGCGAGCTGCAAGAAGCTCACGCACAAATGAAGACCGCCGCCATGCTGCAGTCGGAGCATGAGCGGCTGGTGGCGCAGTACGAGCAGTCGCAGGCTGCGAACCGCAAACTGCAGGCGGCCGTCGATGACTTCGTCAGGCAGATGACCGAGTCGCAGCAGCGACACGCCGCGGCCATCGTCGACTGGGAGAAGCGCGAGGGAGAACTCATAAGCCAACTCAAGAAGGCTAATGAGACCCTACTCGGTAAGCCCCCGAGTCCTTTATTTCCCTCTTTTTACACGCTTCTTTGTTCATTTCCTTGCAATAATTCGCACCCAGACGCTTGCCCAGAACTGGAGGAGCAGACAAGGCGGGCGACGCTCCGACTCCGCGCACTTTCTGACCCGGCGAGGTCAGCTCTTGACGCCTTCTGGACACCCGAGCAGATGTCCAGCTGCGTCGTGACTGTGGAGGGCTGACTCCTCCAAGTCAAGAGCTTGGTGCAGAACATGAAGTCGGCTGCCCAAAACTTCTGCGCCAAGCTATGGCCCGGAGAAGAGCCGGGCTCCAGCATCTTCGCCCTCGCCGACAAGCTGTCGCAAGGCTCGGCGGAGGTGGAGAAGTGGAAGGAGTCGGCAGCCCGCTCGGGAGCCGGCATGTCACTGGCAATGGTGTTGGCGCACCATCCCGATGCGGACGTCGACAGCATTTCTGCTGGAGCCCCACTCGACGCGGAGGGAAAGTCGGTCAACCCTCTGGAGCTCCTTCCCCGGGTCCGCGCCGCCGCCAGCCGGATCGTCGAGTTCACCGACCTGGAGGAGCGCGTAGAAGCAACTCCAGAAGAATAAAAAATTATCATGTAATATCTCTCGGCATGCCGAGTAGAAAAAATGTAAATACTATGTTTTGCTTCGAATGGAAATGCTTTCAATTTATTTTGATTTTGCACAAGTTATCTGGTTCGTCCGAATTTTCTTTTTCCACCGAGTCGGATCCTTTCACGTGCAGGCTGACCTTTAGCTTTTGCTCTTGCCAACCGGACAGCCGGGTTGCGACTGTAGTTGGGGACGAAGAGTGGGCCTTAGGTACCGTACACGTTTACTTAGACGCTTGTGTAGAAACAAAGTTAGGAGACCCGAAATAACTTCTACAGAGCGATAAATCACCCAGTGGGTTGAGGTAGCTTCCGGGGGTTGCCCGAAGTTAAGCCACTCGGTTTTTTTAAAACGTAGCCCCCGGGGATGCCCAAGGGAACGTAGTTGAGTCATGAAAATGGACAAAAAGGAGTCCAACATAAAATTGAAGAAACAAAGTGCTTCCCGAGTGCCGCTCGAGGGAAACAAATGTTTATTTGTAATAAAACAATGAACTGTTGGAAGTACAAAGTTTGAGTGAAAAAGGGACGCAGCTGAGCAATATTCCAAGTCCTTTCAGTGACTGCGCTGGTTGCCGGGTCCTCCAGTCGGTACGCGCCGTTGTGCAGCACCTGGTTGATGATGAATGGGCCTTCCCAAGGTGGAGACAACTTATGCATGCCCGCCTTGTCTTGGATTAGCCAGAGGACCAAATCTCCTTTGTTGAAGACTCAGCTTCGAACTTGCCGACTATGGTAACGACGCAAGTTCTGTTGATAGATAGCCGATCGTGAAAGGGCAAGTTCCCGCGCTTCCTCCAAGAGGTCAAGATCGTCTTGTCGCGCCGACTCGGCATCCTTTTCCACGTATGCTGTGACTCGCGGGGAGTCGTGGGGGATGTCACTCGGCAGGACAGCTTCGGCTCCGTAAACCATGAAGAAAGGCGTGTAGCCAGTCGACCAGTTTGGAGTTGTCCTTAAGCTCCAGAGGACAGACGGAAGCTCGTCGATCCAGCACCCGGCGGCCCGTTGCAACGAGACTAACAGCCGGGGCTTAATGCCTTGAAGAATAAGAGCATTGGAGCGCTCAACTTGGCCGTTGGACTGCAGATGAGCCATGGAGGCAAAGTCGATTCGGATTCCATGATCCTGGCAAAACTGGCGGAAGACTTCGGCAGTGAAGTTCTTGCCATTGTCGGTGATGATACTGTGAGGGATACCGAATCGGAAGACGACTCCCTTCATGAAGTTGACGGCAGTCGGACCATCAAGTTTCATAATTAGCTTGGCTTCGATCCACTTAGTGAACTTATCCACCGCCACAAGGAGATGCGTGAAACCTCCTCGGGCTGTTTTAAGCGGATCCACCATGTCGAGTCCCCACACGGGAAAGGGCCATGTGATTGGGATGGTCTTGAGCGCGGTAGCCGGCATGTGTGATTGGCGGGCGTACCTCTGACACCCTTCGCAAGTTCGAACGAGTTCTTCTGTATCAGTATGGGCAGTGAGCCAGAAGAAACCGTGACGAAAGGCTTTGGCGACCAAGGCCCGCGACGAAGCGTGGTGGCCGCAAAGTCCCGAGTGGATTTCCTCGAGCAACATTCGGCCTTCTCCCGGCGAGATGCAACACTGGAAGATTCCTGTGGTGCTGCGCTTGTAGAGCTCACCATTAATGATGGTGTAAGCTCGAGCGCGGCATAAAACGCGGCGCGCTTCAGTCAGATCCTCAGGTAGTTCCTTGCACAAAAGGAAAGCAAGAAACGGCTGAGTCCAGAGGGGAACAACCGTCAAGACGTCTTCCTGGGCTGGGTGTGGTGACCTGGCTTCAGATGACTCGGTTGTCGACTCCAATTTGATGGACGGCTAGAAAAGCTGCTGAAGGAACACTTCAGGTAGCGCTTTTTCCCGAGCAGAGCCAATCCTGGCAAGGGAGTCGGCTGCCTCATTATCAGCCCGGCGAACATGATGAAGTTCGAGGCCGTCGAAGTGTCCTTCTAGCCGACGCACAGCAGCACAATATGCCGCCATGGTGGGGTCCTTGGAGTCCCACGTCTTCATTACTTGCTGCACCACCAGATCCGAGTCACCGCGGCAAAGGAGCCGGCGAATGCCGAGTGAGACTGCAATGCGCAAGCCATGCAGTAACGCCTCGTACTCCGCCACATTGTTGGAGGTGGCGAAGTGGATTTGCAGCACGTAATTCAACTTATCGCCTTTGGGGGAGATGAGGACAACTCCAGCCCCCGTGCCTGCGAGCATCTTCGAACCGTCGAAGTACATGACCCAGTGCTCCAGGTGCACCTGAGTCGGAGGGGACTGGCTTTCAGTCCACTTGACGACGAAGTCCGCGAGAGCCTGAGACTTGATAGCCTTGTGGGGCTCGTAGCTGATGTCATGGGGCATGAGCTCTATCGCCCACTTAGCAACTCGGCCCGTGGCGTCCCGATTGTTGATGATGTCGGACAAAGGGGCGTGGCTGACCACGGTAACCGAGTGGGCTTGGAAGTAATGTACCAGCTTCCGAGTCGCCAGGAACACGTCATAGAGGAGTTTCTGGTAGTGCGGATAGCGCTGCTTCGACTCGGAGAGGACCTCGCTGACGTAATAGACAGGTTGCTGCACCTTCTGTACTCGGCCTTCTTCCGCACGCTCCACCACTAGAACGACGCTGACCACGTGATTCGTGGCCGCGATGTATAGCAGCATGGGCTCTCCTTTCGTTGGTGCGACGAGAATTAGAGGCGTTGATAAAAGGCGCTTGAGATCCTTGAAGGCTTCTTGAGCCTCGTTCGTCCACTCGAAGGAGTCGGATTTCTTGAGAAGTCGGTAAAAAGGTAAAGCCTTCTCACCGAGTCGGGCAATAAACCGACTTAGAGTGACTATGCACCCGGTTAGGTGCTGGACAGCCTTCAGATCCTTCGGCATGCCCATCTTGATGATGGCATCAAGTTTGTCCGGGTTCACCTCGATTCCTCGCTCGGAAACGATGAAGCCGAGTAGCTTGCCGGCAGGAACTCCAAAGACACACTTTTCCGGGTTGAGCTTCATGTCGAACCTCCTGAGATTGGCGAAGGTTTCGGCCAAATCGGTCAAGAGGTCCGCAGTCTTTTTTGTCTTCACCACAATGTCGTCAACGTAAGCCTGGACATTTCTGCCTATCTAGTCGTGTAAACATTTTTGCATACAACGCTGATATGTTGCGCCAGCATTTTTCAAACCAAAAGGCATGGTGATATAACAAAAAGCCCCAAACGGGGTAATGAAAGAAGTCTTTATTTGATCTGATTCTTTCATTTTGATCTGGTGATAGCCTGAATAGGCATCCAGAAAACATAAACGTTCACAACCGGCCGTGGAGTCGACGACTTAATCAACACGAGGTAAGGCGAACGGGTCCTTGGGGCATGCTTTGTTTAGGGACGTGTAGTCTATGCACATACGCCAAGTTTTGTTCTTCTTAAGAACCAGGACCGGGTTTGCCAACCAGTCCGGGTGAAGAACTTCCTTGATGAACCCGGCTACGAGGAGTCGGGCGATTTCCTCTCCGATAGCTTTGCGCCGGTCTTCAGCGAAGCGGCGGAGAGATTGCTTGACTGGCTTCGCGTCCTTGGCGACGTTGAGGGAGTGCTCGGTGAACTTTCTTGGGACACCCGGCATGTTAGCTGGCTTCCATGCGAAGATGTTCTAATTCTCACAAAGGAAGTCGACGAGCGTGCCTTCCTATTTGGCCTTAAGGTCAGTCCCGATCTGGACCGTCTTAGACGAATCCTCAGGGTGGACCTGGACACGTTTAGTTTCCTTGGCCGATTGGAAGGTGGACTCGGTCGCCGCCTTCTTGCAGGGTGGAGCTTGGTCTGGGTCAACAGACCTTTGGATGCTTTCCAGCTCCTGAGCCGCAATCAAGGATTCGGCTATATCCGCACTGGCAAGGTCGCACTCGTTGGAGCGCTCAAAGTCACCAGTGATGGTGATGACGCGCTTTGGACCCGGCATCTTCAGCTTGAGGTATGTATAGCACGGCCTAGCCATGAACTTGGCATAGGCCGGGCGGCCAAAGATCGCATGGTAGGCGCTCTTGAAGCCGACTACCTCAAAGGTCAAGGTCTTGACCCGGAAGTTGTTCGGTTCGCCGAACACAGCTTCTAGGAAGACCTGACCCAGGGGCTTGGGGCACTTCCTAGGCACTATTCCGTGGAAGGAAGTGCTACTGGGACGGAGCTGGGACTCCGGGACCTGCATCTTTTTCAGAGTGTCCATGAAGATTATATTAATGCTGGAGCCACCATCCATCAGGACTTTGCGGAGTTTGAACCCGCCGACTTGCGGATCCACCACCAAGGGGTGCTTGCCAGGGTGCGGGACTCAATCCGGGTGGTCGAGTCGGCTGAAACCGACTGGCACCTCGGACCAGTCCAACCATTGAGGAACCGCCGGCGCCGTCGCGTTTACTTCGTGACAGCGCAGCTTCCGACCCCTTTTGGAGTCGGATCCTTCGAAAATCATGAGTACACCCCTTTGAGGGGGGTACTGCGCGGTGTCACCACCTGCAGCGGAACCTCCTTCTCCGCCGGCGTCAGGCTCGGGCTGTTTTTCTTCCCGAAGTCACCGCAGGAAGCTGCACTCTCGGGTTGAATGCCCCGCCTGATAGTCGGCGGTGCTGTGGAAGGAGCAGGGCATATCGAGGATTTCCTCAAAGGTGAGCTTCGGCGCCTTGTGCTGCTGCCAAGGGCACTCTTTCTTCTGGCCGGCGTCGCCATGCTGGGGGCCACGCTCAGCGGCCGCGACTAGGTCAGCTCCGCTGACCCCATCTCCGCCACCAGCTTTCCGCTTCGGGGGGCTACTGTCCACACGCTTCTGACCTAAGTCGGTGGGAACTTTACGGCTCGAGGACTCGGCTTTTGACTTGCCCTTGTCCTCGTACCGCATGGCCTCTTCACCCGTCTCATACTTGCTGGCGACTTCCATGAGTCGGCCCATGGTCTGGATGTTAGACCGGGCCAACTTGTGCTTTAGGAGCTCATATTTGACTCCTTAGGAAAAGGCCTGAATAGCCTGCGTCTCGGTGACGTCTTCAATGGAGTTGCGCAGCTGAGTCCAACGCTGGATGTAGTCGCGGACCGACTCGCCCTTCTCCTGGACGCAAAGCCACAGGTCTTGCGCGTTCCCGGGGCGCTTATATGTGCCCTCAAAATTTTTGACGAAGGCCTCTTGGAGGTCCCTTCAGTCATAGACGCTGTCTTCGGGCAGGCTGTTAAGCCATGCCCGAGCTGACCCTTCAAGCATCAGGGGTAGGCTTCGGAGGGCGACACGCTCGTTGCCTCCTCAAATATTGCACGCGACTAAGTAGTCGGCAAGCCAAGTTTCCGTCTTGGTAGTGCCATCATACTTATCGACGCCGCTGGCGATCCGGAACCGGTCCAGAAACGGCTCAGACCGAATCCGTCTGCTAAAACACAGCGGACCGGTGGAGGTGGAGCCGCCCGGCTGGTTGACTTCGTCGCCACGCCATTCAGCCCGCAACCTGGCCGCCCGTCGTCCCTCGATGTCATCACGAGCGTCACGGGCATCGTTTGCCCGGGCTCGGAGGGAGCCGGCCTGACGTCGCTCCGCCTGGAGTCAGTTGATCTCCTGGCGAGCATCAGGACGCCGATTCGTGGATCGACTCGGCTGTGACGAGCCCACAGTGATGGGGCGACTCGGAGCCGCTGAGGGCCGGCTTCGCGTGGCTCCGGAGGCCAGTCGGTTGCTGACCGACCCGGCCTCGTTCTGCTGCTCCACCGCCATCTTCATCAGGGTGACGACTCGGCGGTGGATTTCTGCCGCAGGACCATCCACCGGGGGCGGCAGCGAGTCGGCCAGAGCTGCAGCCGCGAGAAGATTTTGGGCCAGTGTTTGATAGACAGGGACACCGTCTTGCTCTCGCCCGAAGAGAGGAGTCCGAACGACCCGACTCCTCCGGGCGGTTGAAGAAGCACGCCGGTTCACGCGTCCGCGTGAACCATGGGGCTCACCTTGTTGCCGTTCTCACTGCTCGAGAGCTGCTCTCTCCTGATCGAGACGCTCTCGCTCAGCAAGGATGGCTCGCCGAGATGCCTCTAAGGCCCTCTCGGCTTCCGATTGCCCATCGATGGGCGTGGGCAGGTGCTCATTCGCCACCCTGGCCGCCGCCGCCGAAGTGCCCGCGTCGTTCGTGGCGCCGGACCCAACCACATATACCTCAGCCGAGGCAGTTCGGCTATGCGAACTTTCTTCCCCATCGGATTCGGAATCCAAGACGGGGAGGAGGTATTCGGCGCTCACCATGGCGACGAGCTGGGAGTGCTTCGCGCCATTGCCTGGAGCGGAAAGAGATCCCAGCTAGCACTCAGGCTCCGATTCCACCGTGGAATGGGGAAGCGGGTCCTGAAGGTTTAGTTGGCCGAAGATGTCGGCCACGAAACGAAGGCTTCCGAAGAGGAACTCCGTGCCTTCGGGGTGCACGGCGAACGACGTGTCGCCGGCCACCAGCTTGCCGCTGGTTGCGGGAGGGGATCCCGCCTTGATCATGGTTCCAAAACGCGCTCTCCCTACCTGGCGCGCCAGCTGTCGCGGGGATTTCGTGGCAATATTCATTTCTAATAGGATTTTAAGGGAGCGCACGTGGAAGATCCAAGCGGGTTCACACAAGAGGTTTTTATCCCAGGTTCAGGCCCTCCAATGGCGGAGGTAACACCCTACTCCTGCTGATTGTATTACTAGCCTTGTGTGAGAAAGATTACAAAAACTTGAAGATGATACCTAGCCTCTAGTCTATTGAAAAAAGAAAATCCTCCCCTTTGCATGGGGCTCTTTGCCTTATATAGGCCGTACGTGTGCCGACTCGGCCAGTCGACCGAGCTACAGTAACCGCACAATTTATTTGATACATTTATTCTGTGTAACCGTCCGAGTAACGCCAGTCTTCATGTTAGGGAAACGCATGCCTTGATGAGGTTGTAACGCCTTCCTTGATGGCACTCGGACGTTGCGTCTGTGTGGACCTTACTTGGGCCTTCATCCGAGTGGGCCTCCATGGGACTCCCCGAGCCTGTTGGGCCGACTCACTGTGCTGGGCCTACCCGGATAGGTTCCCCCCGTCAGTAAGGGAACTAAATGGTTATTGGAATGATCACTTGATGGTGGATAGCAAAGATTGCAGTGATCAACTTCACTTGTGAAAGCTGAGGAGGAAATAAGAGCAATAGATAGCACACTACTGAGCACAAAGGAAACATTGGAATTGAGATAAAAAGCTCAAGGTTTCAGCTGTTGGGGAATGCGCTACGAAAAACAAAATTTTTCCGCGCACGAACCAAACCAAGAAACACTATCGAGGTGTAGGTAACGATATCATACCTTCGACGATCACGTCAATGCAGCGGAGAAGTTGACCGATGTCGATGAAGTCCGCAGACTCCCGCAGCTAGGTTATACCTCCCAGCCGCGAGAGCGATCTCCTCGTGAATAGTTCGCCCGATCAAACGCCGAAGTATACGACGTCTCCGAGGTATCCACGCGTACCGGATCAGCGACACTGCGGTAATGTGTGGACCAGCACACAAGAACAGCGGCGATCTACGAGGAGGAGAAGCAGCAGCGCGCCGGCAGCTGTACTAGATCCAATCTAGAAGAGAGAGAAAAAGAAGGCTGTGGCCAATCTAGAGATGGCCGGCCTAGGGTTTAGTCCAAGGGACTAGGGCTGCCTCTGGGGCTGCTTGGGATACCCTTTGAGGTGCCCTGCCCCTCTATTTATAGGGGTTGGGGCAGCTCTCCCTAGGCAGGTGGAGTCCTACTCCAGCAGGGACACCCTGTTGGAGTAGAACCTTCTAGAATTTCTAGAACCTTCCAGAACCTTCTAGAATTTCTAGAACCTTCCAGAACCTTCTAGAATTTCTAGAACCTTCCAATACTTTCCGGAACACTTCCGGACATCACCGGAACCATCCGGGACCTCCCGGAACACTTTCGAGATCATCCGAAACACTTTCGGAACCCTTCTCTCTCGTTCTCTATAAATCGTAGCATTCCTAAATGTCGCTAAAACGTTAAGCGTGTGACCCTATAGGTTCGAGTATATGTGGACATGTCCGGAATACCTTCCGGTCAATAATCGTCAGCGGGATCTGGACACCCATAACGACTCCCACATAGCATCGAAGATCTTTATCGAGCAAACCTTGTATTGTCGCATACAATTCCTTTTGCCTCACGATACATTACACAACCCGAGGCGAGACTTTGACGGTATCCCTGTGATCAACTCCTTGATCACCATACCTAGTTATCCTCGTTACCGGTTTGTACTCTTTTCTCGTTTCCGTATTCCGGTATCCCCGTGACTAACCTTTTAGTCACAATACCTGGCCAGGCGATGCTGGACACCGTAATACCGAGTGGGCCTAGAGTGTATCTCTCCATCGCCGGATGGGCAAATCCCTAGTCTTGACATATCTAGAACCACGATATACTTTCTGGTGTACCTGGAAGTCACCTTTATAATTACCCAGTTACGGCGTAACGTTTGATGACCCCAAAGCAACCATCCGTTATCCGGGTCTATGATATTCTCATGGTCTAAGGACGCAAGTAAACGTTAACACATCATGAGAAGATACTGACAACATATTGACGAAGTGATCTCGCAGTATCTCATAAGGGGTCTATCCAACACCATTGTTACCCTAACAATGTGTTCCCATTATTGCCGGCATCCTTGTTACATTAACAATGCCCATGATCAGGAAAACAAGATCATCAACAATACATGAGCTAGTCCAGAGGCCTGACTAGGGATCTGAATGGTGTTTATTATTTCACACATGCAATTAGGTTTTCCTCTGAATCTCATATTCAAGAACCAATGCAATTTTAGCATAGAACATAAACTTAATCATGAACATGAAAATAGAATAATAACAACTTTATTATTGCCTCTAGGGCATATTTCCAACAGTGTGGGCCTCGCTTGGGCCTTCATCCGAGTGGGCCTCCGTGGAACTCCCCGAGCCTGTTGGGCCGACTCGCTGTGCTAGGCCTACCCTAATGGGTTCCCCCCGTCACTCACCAATAAAGTAAATGTTAGAAAAATTCACTCTTAATCTTGAAGAGACAAGTATGACAGGTCTCGGTATATGGACCAAAGGCTAAACAAATGACAATGGAAATAAAAATACATGTGGCTTCCAGATATGGCCAGACAATCAGTTAGGCTACACCTTACAACTCACCGTCTCCACCTTTGCCGATGTCTTAGTAGTCGTACATCAGATGGTAATAGTAAGCAGCTGAATCCAAATTTAGCAACCATGAGTACATATGTTCTTAGCAAAACCACGGTACTAAGAGTGTAACCATGAGTACATATGTTCTTAGCAAAATCACAGTACTAAGAGTGTAATCCGAACAAATACGATCGGATATCACTTAAATCATATTTATTTTCATATTTTTTTAAATACAGCGTCAGAGCGGATGGTGGCAGATACAAATACAAATATGAATAATATCGATCATGAATACGGTACGAATACCTACGGTGATAAATATTTTATCGGATGTCACGTCAAAAATAAAATCCATACAACACACATGTTCTCACATAGAACAGCCAACCATACCTGTCTAAACTGCATCAATATGTAGTATTTTAATAAGAAAATTGTAATGACAGTCAAATTAACACTAGTTCAATAGATGCACTTGTCGATGTATGGTATACGGGGGTACTCGTACAGCATGTATTTATACGGTAGCGGGGCGAAGACTCAGCTCAGCTGGACCTGTAGACACAGATTTACCCAGGTTCAGGCCCCCAAGATGGGTAATAGCCCTACGTCCTGCTTTGATGAAATTGATATGAGATCTGGCGTACAGACGATTACACTGGAGAACTCAGCGAGTTGGGAACTCGGTGAGTATGGCTTACAAGGGGAACTCGACGAGTAGGGAACTCGGCGAGGTTGGTGTTAGGGCTAAAGATCTTAAAGGCGACTAAGTGACTAGGCAACTAGGGCTCTTCGATCCAATTAAGTTTGTCCCCTCCTGGGAGGGCTGGTGCTCCTTATATAGGCGGAGTAAGGCGGTAATCTCGTCATGAGTCCCCGTAGTACACGAGTCGGACTCCTTATTACCATAACCCGAGTCCTCGTAGTACACGAGTTGGACTCCCTCTCGGTGTCGTGTCGAACGTTGCTTCTTTATCTTGATAAGGATGCGCTGACTTGCGGTCCACGCCTCCTTTGAATCAGGCCTTCCGGCCGTAGCTTCTCCATGGAGACTCAGTGATGAACTCGTGGGCCTGGCCACGAGCCCATGGTGGTAGTACTACCCATCATCAAGCCCCCCATCATTATGCGTGATGAAGTTGAGATGGGTTCAGGTCAACTCGAGTTGCAATAGTCCCGTGACTCAGTTGGTCAAGTGACGTCGAGTTTGCGGAACTCGAAATGTTATCTTCGGTCTTTCCGAGCTGCAAAACTCGGTGAGCTTAGTCCGTTTTTGTAGTCTAAACCTGTCCGGCGAAATTTGCGGATGGTGATGTCATGATTTCCGCTTTGCGTGTTGTCAGAGTGATCCTGTCACACCTTGGGACGGTCACGATTTTCTAGGCATGATGCGCCGAAATGTCAGGAAGGTTGCGATCTTTTCGGAGTAGTGCACTTTTAATGCCAGGGCAGAGGGTCATATAATATTACTTTCCTTCTCTCCTCTCCTTCTATCTGCTTTCTGCATCCTTTAGTGCTTTGCTCCTTTTCATCTAGTGTGGTAGAAACTCCATTGCTGCGCAAGCTTTTCATCTCTTCTTCCACCGAAAAATCACCTTTTGCTCCAAATGGCGGCCCCATCCGGTGACGTGCGAGTGTCGGAAACCGAGCCGGAGGTGGTGGAGCTGATGGAGAGCCCTATCGCGGCTCCGGCGGGCGAAGCTTCTTCATCGGTCGCTACGGTCCGGGACCCCGCTCGGGGCAAAGCCCTGGCGACGGCCAAGGAGAGCGGAGCGAGCCTCTGCCTGGGAATGGCCAGTCTTCCTCCCTCCCGTGTCACCCGAGAGGACCTCTCCCGGATGGTGGCGGAGGGAGAACTGCCCGGGTCGGTGGGCTTCAAGCTGCCCGCCGATAAGGACTCGTCGTTCTCTCCGGAGGAAGACATGGTTGTCTTCTTGGACTTCTTCAAGTGCGGGCTCGGACTCCCAATGTCCGAGTTCCTTCATGACATTCTTTCTTTCTTCGAGATCGAGCTGGTAAACATCCCGCCCAGCTCGGTCTTCTTTCTTGTGGTTTTTGCACACCTTTGTGAGGCCTTCATCGGGACAAAGCCGGACGTGGAGACCTTCCGGTTCTTCTACACTCTCAAGACGTCGGCGGCCGGTCAAGTCCACTGCGCATGTCGGTTTTCCCTTCGTGATGACACGAAGTCGAGCTATATCCCCTTCTCCCCGAAGGACTCGTGGGGGAAGTGGGTTTCGAACTGGGCCGTCTGCTCCCGATCATCGCACGACCCGATGACGTGGTGCGAGGTTCTGACCCCGTAGGAGTTGTGGAGGGATCAGCCGCGTTTGACGCGGCGAACCGGGCCGTGAAGGACAGCATCGGCGAACTGCGCCGGAAAGGATTGATGGCCGTCCATGTGGTCGGCGACTTCATCTCCCGGCATATCGCGCCTTTGGGGGAGCGATCTCTCCCAGGGTGGGAAGACGAAGTCGGTCTTATGTTGGCCAATGAGAGTAAGTGTCTCGACTTCTTGTCTATTCTTCTCTTCTGGAAACTCGATGTGTTGCCTGATCTTGTTCATGCCTTTGACAGGGTTGGTTCGGAGCTGAATTGATGACTTGTTCAAGGCCGAGCAAGGTGATGATGGAGCCAGGACCTTGCCTTGGGACTCCTGGGCCAGTACGGAGGTGGAATCGCTTGCTGTCAAGGCCGAGGAGACCTGAGCCTTGACCATCTCGGTAGGCACTTTTTCTTACATGCCTTTGTACTTGCGCATTTGAATCTCCAATTGCCACCATCTGGACTTTGTTTTGTGTTCAGCGCCCCTTCCTTGGGACCAGCCCATGGGAGGGTGAAAGATCATCTAAGCCCCTAGTTGGTTTTGATGGTTAATGGCAACTCAAACTGGAATCTAATGTTTACAATGAGTGTAAGCAGGTTTAAGAGGTTCTAGAAAAGTACAAAGGTGGTTTCTAGGACAAGAAAATGGCTGTGCTAGGCAGCTGTGTCACAGCTGTGAGGAAGCCGGTGCTGTGCAAGGAGTTGCAAGCAAGGTGATGGTAGCTTGATGCGTCAAGGGCCGTGAATACAGTTGGTGGCAGGTAAAGCCTAGATTTGCTAGTTTCCTTGAGTCCATAGAAAACACCCATACTATCAAGAGGGATGAAGCAGTAATGATCTATGGAGGTTCTCTTGCTCAATGCTCAGAGTGTTGGACAGCGGCACTGATGCTTTGAGGTCAGTGGCCCTGTATCAATAGTTTTGCACAAGTGTGAAACTGGCTTATGCTAGTACTCTACAGTGCTAGTGGTAGAAAAACCCTAGAGGTTAAAGTCACCGGTGTGACACAGCTGTGTCATAGGTGGTCTTTTGCTCTATGACTCAGGTACATCTCTGTACCAGGGGAGAGCTTGTAAATGCTAAGGGACCTGCATGGCGATAGTTTGTCTGCTGAGTCAGAAGACTGTCGGAAGTTCTCTCCTTAATAGGGATCAGAGTTAGTTGTGCACTGAGGGCATGTAATGTGCCAGGATCGGGCTGAGTAGTTAGGCTACATCAGTTAAGGGTTCACCTGTGTGTGTCTCTGGTGACGCAGGTGTCGGTCTGCCTGAGCCGGTTATAGTTGTGCGGTGTGATTGGTTGTGTCACCGGTGTCTGACACCGGTGACTCACTCAATCCTACGTGGCAACAGTGTAACGGTCAGGTACCTGTGAACCCTATAAATAGGGGACCAGGGGAGGTCTTCGACCTCAAACCTTGCTCAATCCAGTGAATCATATTCGACCGTTGCAAAGCCTCCTACACTCAGAACAGAAGCCAAACTCCCTAAGTATTAGTTCACAAGAGTTAGAGTCTTTGAGCAAAGAGCACTGGTTCCTCCAAGAGTCGTTGCTGCTGAATCTGTTACTCTAGGAGTGTCTACTCCTAGACGGGTGTAGGAGTTGCTGGTATCACCCAAACTTGTGTGGGCTGAACCAGTAGTTTGTGAAGGTGATCTGAAGTCTACCTGCTGCAAGGCTAAAGGACTTCCACAAGCAAAGGAAGAGGCCTGATCACTCAGGTACTCGGAGAACAAGCACGATTCAGTGCTGGCGATCTCTTCGGAGTAGCCTCTCCAATGAAGACGTACCTCTCTGAAAAGAGTAGGGAAACTTCGGTGAAAAACACATTGTCTCTCTGAGTACTCATTGTGTTGCTTCTATTTACTTACTACATCTGCATGCTTGTGTGTTCTTAGATATATTCCTTTTATCTGTGATAGGTTACCTTTACACCTGTGTTAGCATAGCTATGCCACAGTTGCGTATATCATATCTCTTACCTGTGTCAGCTACCTGTTACACAGCTATCTGCCTTGCTTACCTGTGTCTAGACACCTGTGTGACAGCTAAGTGTTAATTTGCATATCATATCTTGCCTGTGTTGTTCACCTGTCACACAGCTAGCTTATCCTAGCAATCTGTTAAGTCTTAATTTGATATTCTAAGCTAAAACAAGTGAAACATAGTTAGCCTCCTATTCACCCCCCCTCTAGTCGGCACCTTCGGTCCTTTCAATTGGTATCAAAGCAGGTTGCTCTTTGATTTGGCCTAACAGCCAGAGTTTGAAGGATGTCGGGCTATGAGGGTAAAATACCTGTCTTTAATGGAACTAACTATGCCTTCTGGAAAAGAAAGATGCAAATGCATCTTATCGCCATTGATCCAGATGTGTGGGAGATTGTGTCTACAGGATACTGGTTGGAGAACGCCACCACCCCTAGCTTAAATGACAAGAGGAACATTCATAACAATGCTAGGGCTGCCACAACAATATTCATGGGTCTACAGGAGCATGACTTCAACAGAGTCAGCACCATGGATTCTACCAAGGATATCTAGGATACTCTAAAGCAGATCTATGAGGGCAGTGACACTCTGAAGAAGTCAAAGAGAAGTCTTCTGGAATCAAAGCTGGAGAGGTTTGAGTACGAGCATGGTGAAGACATCAACTCTCTGTTTTCAAGACTCACCATCATTACCAACCAGCTGAAGGCTCTAGGCTCTAATCGGGTAGAAGATGAAGATGTGATTAAGAAGTTCTTATCAGTGCTTCCTAAAGCCTACAGAACTCTAGTTCTCATGCTGAAGGAGAAAGATGGGTTCGACCAGATGAAGCCCACTGAAGTGTTAGGAAGGATTCTAACACATGAGATGGAACTTAAGCAAGAAGGCAAGCAGAGCTCTTCCCCAGCTGTTAAGAAGAACAGTGCCTTGAAGACCACTACTTCAACTTCACAAATTGAGAGTGATAGCAGTGAAGAACTTGATGAGGAGATGATCAGTGGAGAAGAGAGTGAACTTATTCTCCTCACAAGAAATTTCAGAAAGTTCTACAAGAAGAAGAAGCAGTTTGGGTCAAGTGACAGATTCAAAGGAAAGAGGCTGTCCAAAGACAACAAGTGCTTTGAGTGTGGCAAGGAAGGCCACTTTACTGCTGATTGTCCAAACAAGAAGAAGGACAACAATCAATACAAAAAGAAGAAGGACTATCATGGAAAGAAGAATACCTTCAACAAGCACCCAACCTATTCCAAGAATAAGGCCACTGCTAGAGCCTATGTTGGACAAGCTTGGGTGTCAGATGACTCAGATTTAGAGGAAGAATCTGAAGAAGAAGATCAGGTGGCTAGAATTGCCATCAGCTTGGCTGATGCATCCAGCTGTGACACAGCCAGGTCACACAGCTCCCAGATCAACGTCAAGGCTGATCAGACGTCATCCACTTCTGCTCCTTTGTGCCTCATGGCCAAAGAATCTAAGGTACTTACTGAAGATGACTTTCCTGATTATGCTAAACTAATGGGCATTCTGGAAAGAACAGATAAAACTTATGGCAAGGAGAGGAAGGAGAATAAATCCTTAAGGGATAAACTCAGGGAACTGAGAGAATCATATGATGAGGTTACAGATGATAGGAAAAACCTCAGGCTAGACCAGGAGAATCTGAAAATAGCCCATGAAAAGCTCAAAGCAGCTCATGAGCTTCTCATGAAGGAGCATGAGGAACTTAAGGCTAAGCATTCCATATGCACTGATATTTTCTCTACTATATCCACTGATGCACCCTTGCCAGCTCTTACTATCATTGAATCATGCATCAATTGTGCTAGTCGCATAAATGTTCTAACTTCCACAGGTTGTGCAATTGATAACTCAAAAGAGGCTTCAACCTCTACTGCTGCTAACTCTGTGGATGCAGCTGAACATAACAAGTTCAAGCAGGAGCTTGAAGAGCTTAAGAGGCTTATGAGGAAAGGCCTATCCACTGCCAAGATTGGCATGCAAAATTATCAGCTGATTAGAGCTGAGATGCTAAGGAAGAATGATGGCCGAAAAAGCCGGGATTATATTTCTTCTGCAAGTAAAGATAAAATGCCTGATGTCACTAACTTTAATCTTGCAGCTAAATTTGTGAGACAGGCAGGTACAAATGACAACAAATTTGTTGGTCATATGCAGAGAAATAGGAATGCAGTAAACATTCCATCCAACCCATCCTATGTCCTGCAGAAGGACAGAAAAGGGAAAATTGTGGCCAAATATGTAGGTCGCAAGCATTTGACAAAGTGGTTACCTGCCATCTGGGTTCCAAAGGTAACAGTAGCCTGTGTCACAGGTATACTACATAGCTGTGTACCCACCGGTGACACCGGCAACTCACACAGTCAACTAACCCCTCTGTCTAAGGTTGCAGGTGATAGACAGCCAAAAAGGATTCATGTTATATCATCTGTTGCTAAGGCTGTCAATGTTAGAAATAGATCTGCTAACCCATTAACTGCTGTTTCTGCTTATGGTAAATCTGCTAAGGGAGCCAAACAAGTTTGGGTCCCTAAATCCCATAACTAATCTTGCAGGACACTGTCTCCAGTAGAACTGATTGGGTTGTGGATAGTGAATGTACACAACATATGACTGGAGGCAGAGAGGAGTTTGTAGAGATCATCAATGATAATCTGCCAAGCAAGTACGTGATCTATGCAGACAACTCTAAGGAAAAGGTAAATGGCATTGGTAAAGTTGTCATATCTGAACATCACTCCTTATCTAATGTCATACTTGTGGATCAGATAGGCTATAGTCTGATGTCTGTGTCACAGCTGTGTGACACAGATATGAAAGTTACTTTCTATCCTGATGAGGTTATAGTTTCCAAACTATCTGATGATTCTCAAGTGTTCAAAGGATGCAGGTCTAGAAAATTGTACATTGTCAACTTCAATGAATAGCCTGCAGCAGCTCCATGGTGTCTCATGGCCAAGACCAGTGTTGGCTGGCTGTGGCACAGGCGGCTAGGACATGCAGGGATGAAGCTTCTCAACAAACTGAGCAAACATGACTATGTCATAGGTTTAGAGAAGGTGAAGTTTGAGAAGGACAAGCCCTGCAGTGTATGTCAAGCTGGCAAACAAGTTGGAGCTGTTCATCGTCCCAAGACCATCATGACCACCACCACACCTTTTGAGCTCATTCACATTGACCTCTTTGGTCCTACAACATATGAGAGCTTGGGAGGTAACAAGTATGGCTTTGTCATAGTAGATGATTTTTCTCGCTATACTTGGGTGTTCTTTTTGAAGGAGAAGACACAGGTTTATAAGAAGTTCAAGCATCTCATTGTTAGAGTTCAAAATGAGTGGAAGGTAAACCTAGTCAAAGTCAGAAGTGACAATGGGACTGAGTTCAAGAACTCTAAGGTGGAAGCATTTTTGGACAAGCATGGAATCAAGCATGAGTTTTCAAGTCCATATGCTCCACAACAAAATGGTGTAATGGAAAGGAAGAACAGGACCTTGATAGAGATGGCAATGACACTACTACTGGATGAGTACAAGACTTCACCAAGATTTTGGGCTGAAGCTGCCAACACTGTCTGCCGCTCCATCAATAGGCTATATCTACATCCACTACTCAAGAAAACTCCTTACGAGTTGCTCACCAATTCCAAGCCAAATATCTCGTACTTCAGAGTATTCAGTTGTAAGTGCTACATCCTTAGAAAAGGCAAACGCCTTACTAAGTTTGAAGCTAAATCTGATGTTGGTATATCCCTTGGTTATTCCACTAACTCCCATGCCTATAGAATTTTTAACACCTCCACAAAGGTTGTTGAACAATCTATAGATGTGGATTTTGATGAGTCTTATGGCTCCCAAGGAGAGCAAGTTGCTAATGATGTAGGTAATGAGGACATTCAAAAGAAATCCATTGGTAAGATCAAACCCACCATCAAGGAGGAAACTGTCTCACCAATTGATCAAGAACCTCTCTCTCCATCACTGGATGAAGACACTGGATTTCAAGATGTTGAGTTCGAGTACAACCCAGCCAATGATCAACTGGATGCAGAGGACCTGACTCAGCCAGCTGTGTCACAGGAAGAACCACCGGTGCCACAGGCAACACCAACAGCTGTGACATAGGCGGTTAACCCCGATCCCCTTGTGATCAACAGGCTGCAGAAGGATCACCCTATAGACCAAATCATTGGTGCCATTAATAGGGGAGTGACTACTCGTTCTCGAATTACTAATTTCTATGAACATTACTCTTTTATTTCCAGTGTTGAAATAAAGGAAGCTCTCATGGATGCTGATTGGATTAATGCTATGCATGAAGAGTTGAATCAGTTTGAGAGAAATCAAGTTTGGTCCCTGGTTGAAAGACCCAATGATCATAATGTGATTGGAACAAAGTGGGTCTTCAGGAACAAACAGGACACCAATGGACAAGTGGTAAGAAACAAAGCCAGACTTGTGACTCAAGGGTTCACACAGGTTGAGGGTCTGGACTTTGGAGAAACATTTGCTCCAGTGGCAAGACTTGAAGCCATCAGGATCCTCCTTGGATATGCTGTTCATCACAATATCAAGCTTTACCAAATGGATGTGAAGTCAGCCTTCCTAAATGGTAAACTTTCTGAACTAGTATATGTTGAACAGCCACCAGGCTTTGAAGATGCTAAGAAACCACATCATGTCTATAAACTGCACAAAGCACTTTATGGCTTAAAGTAAGCACCTAGAGCATGGTATGACACACTGAAAGATTTTCTGATTAATAATGGTTTTAAAATGGGCTTAGTAGACACAACTCTATTCACTAAGAAAAATGGAAAGGATTTATTTGTGTGCCAAATCTATGTCAACGACATAATATTTGGCAGTACTAACCGCTCCATGAATGATGACCAAGAGGTTTGAGATGTCTTTGGATGGAGAACTCAAGTACTTCCGAGGACTTCAGATTAAACAACTCAAGGAAGGAACTTTCATCTCTCAAGAAAAGTTCACCAAGGACATCATCACCAAGTTTGGCATGAAGGATGCAAAGCCTATTCATACTCCAATGCAAACAAATGGTCATCTGGACTTAAACATCGAAGGTAAGTCTGCTGATCAGAAAGAATTCAGATCCATGATAGGCTCACTACTATACTTGTGTGCATCTAGGCCAGATATAATGTTGAGTGTATGCATGTGTGCTAGATTCCAAGCCAACCCTAAGGACTGTCACAGAGTGGCAGTACGCAGGATTCTGAGATATTTAATTCAAACTTTAGGGTTTGGTTTGTGGTATCCTAAAGGTGCAAATTTTGAGCTAGTTGGCTATTCTGATAGTGACTATACAGGGTGTAAGATTGACCAAAAAAGCACCTCGGGTACTTGCCAATTCCTAGGACATTCATTAGTGTCCTGGTCATCCAAGAAACAAAACTCAGTAGCCCTTTCCACTGCAGAAGCTGAGTACATAGTTGCTGGTAGTTGTTGTGCTCAATTATTATGGATGAGGCAGACCTTGAAAGATTTCAACATATCTTTTAATCAAGTACCCCTCTTCTATGATAATGAAAGTGCCATTAAGTTAGCCAACAACCCAGTACTCCACCAAAGATCCAAACACATAGAAGTGAGGCACCACTTCCTTAGAGACTATGTTGAGAAAGGAGATATACAGCTGTGTCATGTCAGGACAGAAAAATAATTAGCAGATATATTCACCAAGCCTTTAGATGAGACTAGGTTCTGTGCTCTGAGGAGTGAATTGAATATCATTGATGTCTCTAACTTGCACTAAAAGGTTTTGGCTTGGTGTCTAGCTCATATGTCTTTGCTGTTCTTGCTGCTTATGCTTTCATCTGTGTTACTCACCTGTGTCACAGGTGTGTTTTATGTTTAGAGTTGAGAATGATTCTTGAGCTAACTGTGCATATTCTTGTGTACATGTTTTCTAATCAACTCATGTCAGTTTTAGTTTTGCTTGATTGATTTTTTGGCAAACTGACATTGAGAAGATTTCATAAGGACATTCTGATAGTGCTCCAATGCTTACTCTCTTATCAAATTCTCTCTATCTTGGTGTTCTATGGATGAAATACTTGTCACCTGAGTCGTCCACCTATGTCTCAGGTGAATGCTTTTTGAACTCCTTAGGTCATAGGGTTTCTCCCTACTCAACTGTGTCACAGGTCTTTAACTTAGCTGTGACACAGCCATCATATACCCCTTCGGCCTATATAAAGCTTTGCTGCGTCCCCACAGAATCCACGTCCAACTCAAAACCTCAAACTTCCGCCGTGCGCCAAAGTCTCGAGTTCTCGATGAAATCGTGGTTTCCGTCCCTGGAAAACTTTTCGACGCATCGGCGAAAGCTTTCGGAGGAGCACCAACTCAAATTCATCCGTGCATTATCGAATTCTCGATCAAAGTAAGTCTCTGCTAAACCCTCTTTGCAATCGCCCTAGCTCAGTGACACTTTTAATCGCTCAAAGTTTAATCTAGTAGCGCATTGTTCTTGTCTAGGGTTGGTTTAGCTCTTGTTCATCCTCCAGATTACATCTAGCTTAAAATTGAACGGCAAATCCTTGTCAAACCCTAGTTTTATTCAATCTGCCATCCGCCTCCACACGTAGCTGTGTCACCGCTAAGGTCTCATCTGTCACACAGGCATGCCCATTCAACAGGCAGAGATCTCGGTTTGTTGCTAAGTCCTCACCTGTGTCACTTTATCCTCATACAGGTGTCTCACACAGCTACTATCTTCTGTCATCTTAAGAACACCACTTACCTGCATTCTTTCTTATCTATCTTGTTTCTCCAGATGTCTTCAGATCTGAGAGAGCTGACAGTGGTCTAAAGTGGTCAGATCTAGAGGAGTCCAGTAAAGAAATAACCATTTCATACTCGGATCAAGAAAGAGAAAGGTTAAGGCAGAAAGAAGAGGCAGCTAAAAGAAGAAGAGCAAGTCAGAGAGCTTATAGACAAAGAAGAGCTGTTGCAAAGAAAGCTGTTTCTCAAGCTGGTCAGTCCAGCTCTGCTCAGCGTGCTCCACCCAAGAGGACAAGGTCCTCAGCTACTGTTGAGCATACATCTTTAGGCAAAGAAGCTGCTAAGAAGTCAAAGCAAGCAGCAAAGAAGGTCTCCAAGCCATCAATTGTAGATGTAGTGTTGCCAAGAGGCACACTCACAATCAGAGAGCCTGTCCCAAAACCTCAAGTGTCTCAAGAAGATCTTGATAATGACAAGCTTATCCTGGATGAGATGGATAAGCTGGCAGCGCAGATCAGAGAAGCAACTGATGAGACTGTGAAGAAACAGCTGACCACAATATACACTGCTAAAAGTTTTGAACTTTCAGAGATGTCTAGGCCAGTATCTATGGCTATTCCAGAACCATCAGAACAAGATAAAGCTATCTTGAGGAAAATTGCAAATTTACACAAATAGCTAGAGACAGCAAACTCCCATTCTGCCGAAGTTGAGCTGAGAAGGCAAATTATTGAGAAGCAGGATAAACTTTCAACCAAGTGTCTGTCAGCAGGATCTCATAAACCAATGGAATTATCTCATACAGATGCCAGAGATCGTCACCTGGTTCATCAGATCTCTGAGCTGGTCCAGCAAGTAAACAATATGCCTTCAGGCCTTAAGAAGAGAGCTTTGCAAGCTGAGATCAAACTCAAACAAGGCCTACTCTCTCCAGAATTCAGATCAAAGAGAGCAGCTGCTCCTACACCTACTCCAGGATCAAGGGTCAAAGCTCAAACTTTAGATGAAGTTCTAATTCTGCAGATGCATGAGCTGCTAGGCAAGATAAAGAACATGCCACATGGTGCTGAGAAAACAGCTCTGTGAGCTGAGGTTAAAGTCAAGCAGGCTCTGCTCTCGGATGCACTCAAACCCAAACCTGCTTCTGTGACCTTGTCTGCCCTAAGTCATAAAAGAAAAAGGTCAGTTACAGTGGAGATTATTGAAGAGCCTCAAGCCAAGAGACAGCCAGAGCCCAATGTTGAAATCATATCAGAAACCTCTCAGAGCTCCATGCCCACAATTAAAGATCAGCTTGAACAATAGAAGGCAGCTATCAAAGAAATAAAGAAAGAAATGCCACCACCTGTGTCACAGGTGGCCAGCCCAGCCAAGTCAGACTTGCAGACATATCAGAGGAGGAGTAGAAGAACTCAAAGCTTTACAAGTGTAGAATCACTTTCCTCTCTGGATGTTCAAAAGCAGATGTCTCCTTCACAATTTCTTGTGTGTGAGATTGAAGAGCAAGCTACAAAAGAGGCCCATGTGCCTTCTTCATCTCCAAAGGCTGGATTAGTGAAGCCTTCTAAATTTGCCAAGTCAACTAGTCCACAGCTGCCCGAACCAGCTGTGTCTCAGGCAGAGGAAGTCCAAGTCCACGCTCCATCACCTGTGTCACCGCCAGTTGTCCCAGCAGTCGCATCTCCTATTGCTCATTCCCCTGTGTCCTCACCTGTGGCATAGGTAAATGGCTCAGCTGAAGAAGAAGAAAGCTCAGAAAGCCAATCAGATGATGGAAGGGGAGTGTTAGTGACTCCATCCAGGGCAAGAGCACCAAGAGCTGATTCTGATAAAGATTATCAAGCTAAAAGCTCATCCCTCAGTGCAGAATGAGCCAATGAACCTGAGGAAGAAGAAGACGAACATGAAGATAGCTCACCCAGTCCCTCAGTTAGAGCAGAGGATTTGGAAACAAAGTATCATTACATATTCTCCTATGCTCTGAGGACTGAGATAAATCAGATGCAATTCATTTCAAGAGCTGCAGCAAAGAAGCTTCCCAGGAGTGACCCCAAGAGGTCCAAGAGCAAGGTTGCCTCAATGAGCACCAGTGCATTCATCAAAATGAGGTCAACCTACCCTTATTTCAGTGAAGATGAGGAATTTATAGATCCAACTTGCTCAGACCCCAGATTTCACAATGATCATCAAAGGGGTGTCTATCATGAAATCCTATCTTCAAAAGGATTTGTAGATTGCAAGGCCATTGATTGGTCTACTCTGACTGATTCAAGACTGAGGACATTAACATCTCTGATTCATGCCTCAGGCCTTGAATTCATATGCAATCTACAAAAAGGATATGACTCTGAAATCATCAAAGAGTTCTATGCCACTGTGTGGGTAGAACAAAGTAATCAGGATGTCATGCTCTGGAGAACAAGAGGTCAGCTGCTATCCATAATAGCTCCAGAGTTCAACAGTCTATTTCATGCACCAGTGGAGCCTGGCATGCCAAATTTGTTCAAATTAGAGCCAGTCTCAAATGATGACAGAAGGAAGTTCTATCCTAGAAACTTCTCATTCTCTGCAAATGCCCCAGGAGATCATGTTTACTTTAAGGGGATCACAATCACTGCCAAGCATCTTGTGAAGATTTTAAATGTTACAATTCAGCCTAAGGGAGGCAACACAGATGCAGTCTATAATCCAGTATGGCAGGTGTTGGTGCACATAGTCAAGAATCAGCATTTTGATGTTGCAAGGTACATTTTTCATGAAGTAGATGCTGTTCAAAAGGACAAGAAGGCTAAGCTGAGATATGGATCGTACATCATGTACATAATCCTTGAAAGAACAGGTCTCCTAGAATCCAACTTTGACATCACAGTGAAGACCTCCAAGACCCAGCTTAGGCCTCAGGTTGATGATCATCCAGATGAGGTTGATGTTTCTGCTCTCTTGGGAGATTCCCCGGTCAGAGCTGTGCCGGTCCCCGGTGACACAGCTGCTCAACCAGTTCCTCAGATACCATCTCCTCAAGCTCAAGTGCCTACCGGTGTCACAGCTGATCTTCCTGAAGCTGACCCAGCTGAACTGGTGTCTGTGACACAGGTGGCTACAGATGGCACCCTATCCACCTCTCTGATGTCTCCAACAGCAGCCAGAACCTACCAGAACAAAGTCATGCCAACTCAGTTTGCAGCTCTACGCAGATAAAATCATTAGCTCAGAGAAGCAGTCAGCAGTCTGCAATCAAAAGTTGATCAAATGCAGTCTCAACTTTCAGAGGTTCTCCAGCTATTGAAAACCAAGCTCCCCTGAATGTTTCTTCTCCTAACCCCTTTCTGGTGTTTTAGTGTCAAAGGGGGAGAGATATAAGAAAAAAAATATAAGAGGGAGAGTATCTATGGAGAGTATTTTTGGAAATAGAGGGAGTGTGCTATATATTTTGGTGTATCAAGACTTGCTTTTATTCTGAATTCTTATGTCTTGATAACATTAATGTTCAGTATTTTATGCTCTGATGCAGTAATGTTCTTAATATGTGTGGATGGTGTTTACTCTGATATAATTCTCCCCACATATCTTGCCTACATATACATATGTTTGATCTGATCATAGTAAACATGAGTAAATGCTCTGAACATACTTTAATCTGCTGATCAAATTGAGCATTACTCTGATCATGAAATATTATACTCTGATGCTCTGATCATACTAACTGCATCAATATCAGTTCAGTTAAATCAATCTCTTATGATCTATCAAATTCTCTAAACTGATAAAAGTGTAAGTTGTAAGAAAATACTTCTCACACCTAAAATCAAAATATGTGCATTTGCATGTTAAAAGTAAATCTTTTGTGCACAGCTTCAGGAGGAGTATATTTTAACAACCTGCACATGTATCACTCATTCAAATTTTTATGTGAATTTATTGAATGGGTTGCCACTAACCACCAAAAAGCGGGAGATTGAAAGATCATCTCGGCCCCTAATTGGTTTTGATAGTTAATGGCAACTCAAACTGGAATCTAATGTTTACAATGAGTGTAAGCAGGTTTAAGAGGTTCCAGGAAGAAGGGTCATCAAGGAAAGTGTCACGGACCCGGGAATTATATATGATTAAGGGAATGGATAATCGCCAAGGAACAAGAAACCAATCGGCCCGATGGCATGGTACCTGCGCCGTGCACACCAAAGCGGAGTGGTCCGACACCTGACCAACACACCATATGCTTACCAATCGTCATATGCCTTCACTATTGGTCAAGCCGGTCGGAAGCGACTAGACTTCCCAGAACCACATACAATTTCTTGATCCGGTAAAGGTTTAACGCCGCTCTTAAGCCCGCTAAGCGAATTGACATCGGAGGAGCCCGACAGCCGCACCCACACCCTAACCTAGCCCGAAGGCTAGTGGGTCACCCGAAGGCCCGGTACGGTTGTCCACACCCTGCCTAGCTGGCACTGCATCTCAGCTAGCGGGTCACTCAACCGGAAACATTTCGCCGAGCGAACACTAAGAGAAAGCATTACCCCTTTACGATCGATTCCATATACTTCAAACATACACACACTATATATGGATGATCACAGATAACAACTTCATATCACAGCTCAAACTCTATTGAGAGGGAGTTAACAGATACATATTTCATAATCTACAATTCGAAGGCTGAATACAAGTTTTCAAATTGCAAAAACAGCAGTGAATACAACAATAAAACACCCGAGGTGGTGGGAAAACCACCTCAAAACAGCCCACAAAGTTTCCAAGGAGTCGAAGCCGAAAGCGGTAAACCGAAGCATCGAACATCAACACCGAAGGCTCCATGAACCTGCCTAGGATAAACCTAGGTGAGTACAACCACCGTACTCGCAAGGCATTGCTTATCAACTAATTAAAACATGGTATTAATCCTATAGGAAAAGTGGTGAGGATTCACAATTCCTATCAAGTTTAATGTGCGTGCAAGAGATAAAATGAACAGAAGCTACACCATTTCAATTTCAGATTGTAACAACAACATAGAGATAATAGCAACATGTGCATAATGGATTACCTGGGATTTAACTTTCGGACCAAGTTTCAGAAGCAACTTACAAGCACACATAGATCAGCCACGAAATCACCTTAAACTTAATCGGATCAGCCCACGATCCATTGTTAATCATTGATCTATCACAACAACAATTTCAATCAATCTCTCGGACCGTTACCGGCAATACGATCACCCTGAGTATAGCGAGTGCATTATCCCTTGGAGGTTGCAAGGCTCCAAGGGCCTGAGACTTACCTCAAGTACACCCCAGCCTCGATGCCAGTGACGTCGACGCATGACAAGGGGAGTAACACGAGGAAGTAACCTTAGGTTGGTATAGCGACAAAACTCTACTTACACCTGGTCGCATTCAACCGTCAGATAAATACCAACCGTATTCATCGTGTACTCGCCCTTCGGCTCTCGCATCTCACTTTATCAAGTTCAAATTGTTAGGGCAACAAGTTTAATTCTCAGTCATAGCTGTTGCATAACAATAAGACCTACACATACTAGTGCGGTATCTAGCACCGATCGAGCAAACTTTCACACAAGCACCAAGTCAACATAATTAATCAATCCAAACAGAGATTAACACCCAATATATTGATTAATCAACAAGCAATGGAGCTTGCTTGGAAGCAGGGTGACGATGCATAATGTATCCACGAGCGTTCATGAGAAAATCCGAGGTAGCCAAACTTCAATAAGAAGCAAATAACCTCCAAAAAGGAAAAAGCAAGTCTACGGGGCTATTTCAAACATTACAAAAATACATGTGATGCAACTACGGTGGATAAAAGGAAGTATACAATTACATGAGCAGGTTTGTATTCATTCCAGATTTTGGTTTGGTTTAGTTGTGATATAGCTTTAATCATGGGTGAACCTAGGATATGGATGCATGCATGAGATATGATATGCCACTAAGGAGAAGGGCTTTAAATCTATAATTAGGATTAGGGCTCATTCGATTGATTCATATTAGTAGTATGCAAACTAGGGTGATAATAACATGCCCAATGCATAAGGTAATTAGTCGATGTAAATTAGGATCCGCTATATTATGACAAGGTGCACTATCAATAGGATAGGATCCAAAAGTTAGCATTCATGTGTTATTGATATGCAGGGTTTATATGCCATAAGTCAAGTTTAATAATATCCTTTGGGTCCCTAGTCTTATATAACATGTTAGCGCAGTTTTTATACTAAGACAATGGTCTAATTACCACATTAATGTCACTGTTCCAATTAACCAATGTTGCGTACTTTTAATTTAACGAATTCTGGACAGCAGAACTATTATAGCTATATCTCGCAATTGGCTTATCAGAATTTGACAATTAAATAATCGAAACGAAGCTATTGACTATACCTACGATTTCCATTTTAAGTTTATCTCGAGGTAACTAATGGAAAGGCACTAAGACTGCCTCTGAATGAATCAGCTGTCTAATAACACTACTACTAGCAACTATCGGCAAAACACCATCTACAACATTGTCACGTATTCAAATGTATACCCTTGATGCGAGAACTTTCGGGGAATCGACGAAGATGGTGACATGGTTGCGGATCAGCCTCACCACGGTGTTCATCCATCTTCCTTTTTCCGCTTCTTCACTCCGGGACAACGACGCTATTCGTTATTCCTCGTCTTCAGAACGGACACCATCTTCCTCCTCTGCTTCCTTCTCATCTTCCTCGTTCAGCAACCGATAGAGGCAGGGCAGTAGTAGGAGAGGATGCGGCAGAGAGCTAGGGCACTGGCGAGCCCGGGCCCTAGGGTTAAGAGGTGGCGGTGCGTGGATGAGGAGAACGGCCGACGTGTTGGGGATGGTGGCGAGCTGATGCTCGGGTGGCAGCAGCGGGTGGCCATCGGGGCGAAGCTAAGGCGGAGGGCTCGGTTGAGGGGCGGTGGCGTGGTGGTGGCGAGCTGGGGAAGAAGCGGAGTAGTGGGGCCAGCAACTGGCGGTGAGGAACCAGTGAGGAAGGCGGGCGGTGGAGCTGAGGTCAGGGCCGGCGTGATGGCTCGGCAGCCTGCCACGGCGGCGGTTGGCCAGGCGGTGGGTGGCTGCTGGGGCGGCGCAGGCGGAGGTGGAGCACCGGGGAGCGGAGGCGCGCGCGCGAGGAGGGACACCTCGCCAGCGGCGGCGCTGGGCAGAGGCGGCGAGCCAGCGGGCGGCGGCGACCCTGCCAAGGGCGGCGGCGTAGGGGCGAGCAGGGGGCCCGAGGGCGGCAGATCCGGCGGGGGCATGTCACAGCGAGGGACGGAGGGGGAGCGGCAGCCGTCCTGGGGTGGAACCCGAGCTCGGCGGCGTGGGAGGTGGCGTCGGCGAGGGAGACCCGTGCGGGGGCAGCGATTGGGCCGAGCGCCATGGAGAAAGAGAAGGGGGAGGGAGCAGTCGCGGAGGAGATGGAATGGGGCGGTGAGGCCTCCGGCGGCGGGGTGAAAGGGGCGGTGGTTGGGAAAGAAGAAAGCAAAGAGGGAGGCGGCGCTGGGAAGAAGAGCACCGGAAGGAAGGGGTGGAGCACCCTGGGCGGCGGCGGTGGTTCTTTTGGAGAAATCGACAGCGGTGAAGAAAAGAAAAGAGAGCAGATTGAAGGAAAAAGGAGTTGGGGAAAAGAGGCCGGTCGGTGCATGCTTGCCACGCTGAGAGAAGAACCTGCAGGCGGGTCCCACGGCAGGTAGGATATTTTCCCTTTCTTTTGTTTTGTTTCTTTACTGCTTTAGTTTATTTCTGTTTCGTTTAGGGCTAATTTTGGGGCAAAAGAAGTTCAAATCTTAGTTTGACGACATGGGAAAAACTTGAGTATGGAATTTCAGGAGAGACAGGAGGTTCATCCTGTTGACTTATTTCTGTTTAATTCGGAGGGAAGGAGATTGGAAAAACATTTACTAACACATGCGAATCCAATTCGATTCACGGGAGAATTTGTATATTATTTCTCATAGGTATTTAGGACCTAAGAAAATAAGTCGAAGAAGGTTTTAACAAAAATTAGTTTCACATATTCTGTTAAAGTGGTTTTTATGTTGCAACACTAGGGTTTTCGATACGAGCTAAAATCAGATGACCTAGATGCATGCATGCATTAGAAGTACTCCAAATTATTCACGACGATCTTCACTGATCTCGTGTCTCGAGGTTTGGGGTTCTACAGAAAGGATGACCACCCAAAAAGTACAAAGGTGGTTTCCAGGACAAGGGAATAGCTGTGCTAGGCAGCTGTGTCACAGCTGTGAGGAAGCCGGTGCTGTGCAAGGAGTTGCAAGGTGATAGTGGCTTGATGCGTCAAGGACCGTGAATACACTTGGTGGTAGGTAAAGTCTAGATTTGCTAGTTTTCTTGAGTCCATAGGAAACACCCGTACTATCAAGAGGGATGAAACAGTAATGATCTATGGAGGTTCTCTTGCTCAATGCTCAGAGTGTTGGACAGTGGCACTGATGCTTTGAGGTCAGTAGCCTTGTATCAACAGTTTTGCACAAGTGTGAAACTGGCTTGTGCTAGTACTCTGCAGTGCTAGCGGTAGAAAAACCCTAGAGGTTAGAGTCATCGGTGTGACACAACTGTGTCACAGGTGGTCTTCCGCTCTATGACTCAGGTACATCTCTGTACCACGGGAGAGCTTGTAAATGCTAAGGGACCTGCACTACAATAGTTTGTCTGCTGAGTCAGAAGACTGTTAGAGGTTCTCTCCTTATTAGGGATCAAAGTTAGCTATGCGCTGAGGGCATGTGATGTGCCAAGATCGGGCTGAGTAGTTAGGCTACGTCAGTTAAGGGTTCACCTGTGTGTGCCTCCGGTGACACAGGTGTCGGTCTGCCTGAGCCGGTTATAGTTGTGCGGTGTGATTGGCTGTGTCACCGGTGTCTGACATCGGCGACTCACTCAATCCTACGTGGTAACAGCGTAATGGTTAGGTACCTATGAACCCTATAAATAGGGGACCAGAGGAGGTCTTCGACCTCAACCTTGCTCAATCCAGTGAATCATATTCGACCGTTGCAAACTCTTAGAACAGAAGCCAAACTCCCTAAGTGTTAGTTCACGAGAGTTAGAGTCTTTGAGCAAAGAGCACTGGTTCCTCCAAGAGTTGTTGCTGTTGAATCTGTTACTCTTGGAGTGTCTACTCCTAGATAGGTGTAGGAGTTGCTGGTATCACCCAAGCTTATGTGGGCTGAACCAGTAGTTTGTGAAGGTGATCTGAAGTCTACCTGCTGCAAGGCTAAAGGACTTCCACAAGCAAAGGAAGAGGCCTAATCACTCAGGTACTCGGAGAATAAGCACGATTCAGTGCTGGCGATCTCTTCGGAGTAGTCTCTCCAACGGAGACGTACCTCTCTGAAAAGAGTAGGGAACTTTGGTGAAAAACACCTTGTCTCTCTGAGTACTCATTGTGTTGTTTCTATTTACTTGCTATATCTGCATGCTTGTGTGTTCTTAGATATATTCTTTTTATCTGTAATAGATCACCTTTACACCTGTATTAGCATAGCTATGCCACAGTTGCTGTATATTATATCTCTTACCTGTGTCAGCTATCTGTTACACAGCTATCTGCCTTGCTTACCTGTTCTAGGTTATTAGATTACCTGTGTTAGACACCTATGTGACAACTAAGTGTTAATTTGCATATCATATTTTGCCTGTGTTATTCACCTGTCACACAGCTAGCTTATCTTTACAATCTGTTAAGTCTTAATTTGATAATCTAAGCTAAAACAAGTGAAAAATAGTTAGCCTCCTATTCACCCCCCTCTAGTCGGCACCTTCGGTCCTTTCAACAAGTGACAATTGAAGTGAAGACTCAAGGACTTTGAAGCCACCCTAAAAGGACATAGAGAAAATAGCTTAGCCTTCACCTAAATTGTTCAGCCAAGACAAGATAGGATGGTGTGCCACCTTCAAGTGGGCCTAAAGGCCTTGTATCCAAATAGAATAGATAAGGACTAAAGGAGAAGCTCTAAAGAGAGTTCGGCCCCCTGGCCGAACCCCTCCCCAAGTTGGATTCGGCGAACACCCTTTGGTTGAACCCCTCCTCCTTTCGTCCTATCTATAGTGACCGAACCAAACGGACTTGGGTTTTGTTTAGTTAAAGGTAGGTTCAGCCACACTGTATCTTCGAGTCCGTCGTTTATGTCCAACGACCATTTGTCAAGACCACTTTTCAGAAACTCACCATATTGAATTCTTCATTAATATTTGTAATTTCAGATTGCTATTTTGTAATCCTTGCTTGTTCTTTGATTGCTCGCAGGGGTTAGAACCTCGTGTTCATGTTGGCCGTGCTTCCGACATTGAGTAACTTATTGGAATTGGTTTAGTGATCGCTAAAGCACATCGTCGTCGCGTAGTGTAGTCAGATCGTCAAAGCTGTCTCTACCTAATCGATCATGTCATTCTCATCGAAAGATTAGGATACCAAAAGTGCTAGTACGTTGTATCAGAACAAACTAGGTTGCTCAGTGAGAACTATCCAGCTATTCATAGTAATATTACATCTTGTACCTACGGTACACATCAGGCGAAAAAATAGGGTTAGTTCATCCTTTAGTCAAAACCAATCTAATCATCGCTAAAAAGATCAAGGCCATCGACGTCAATGAAAATCAACAGTCCTCCTTGAAACGGGAGCACCGTACAAAAACTCATTACTATATCATGTAAGTATTCCCTCTTTTACGTGGAGCACCAATCTGTATACGTTATCAGCTTCAAAACTTACGGTTGTTACGGAGATTTTACAAAACGAGATTTTCTTTTGACCTAAGAGCCTAACAAAATTAAACTTTCTTTTGTTTGTCTAACCCTGTTGATTACTAAAACATGAGTTTAGTAAACTCATAATTTGGCGTTATAGGAAAAGACGACTCTAGGACGTCTTTGTGAAAACGTGTTTCCCCTACACCCGTTTGCAAGATTATATTCGCAACAACCTTTCTCTTGGAAGACACGTAAACATAGACACGATAGATGGCCATGGCTGCTGCATCATGTCAGGTCAAGTCCCTCGAGATACATAAGCGTAGACACGGCGAGATGATAATGGCCAGGCGGCAGCGGTGAACGAGCATCGTCGTTGGCAACCGCAGATTGTCACCGTGATACCTGGTGATGCTCAGATCGGTGACGCCACAAGGGAAAACCTATGATTTTGGACGCTTTACTTCTTTGCTTTAATCGTCAGCGAAGACAAATATGGACGAAACACGATTCTCAGTAAATACCACCAAACATTATCACGTACGACTTCTAAGGCATTGAACAATACAAGACGAGGGAAAAGGTGTTACGATACGACAAGATATGACAGAAACTGAATACCAATTACCACAACCTAACAAATATCAACGAGCTTGATTTAGCACTACCATCAGAAATAGATAACATCAAAACATGTAATCGATGCTAGACTGAGAAGATGAAAAAACTAGTTATGAGAAAAAGGAAAGAAGGAACACACGCACCAAGTACCTTATATCTATATGTAACTGTTCGTTCAAGGAGTCCTCCAAAATGAATTAATCCTTGTTTCCTTTGCTGAAAGGCGCATGCAAGATAACTACAAAGAAAAGAAGAAAATAGCGGCGGACTGACAAAATATAGTTAACATGTAATTCAACTTGACTATTTCAAACAACACAACATAAACGAGTTGGGAGAGTTTCAAGTCAAAGAACAATAGTACAATACTACGTTTTATATATGAAAGATTTCAATAAGAATAAAAAAATTCACAGAAATTTTGTTCAAGCTGCAGGTCCCAGTGCTGGAAACATTGACCAATATGGAATAAATAACAAATCATGTGAAAAGACTGGGTAGATTTCTCAGCATCCGCTTCCTGCTGGCGTTTTGTTTGCGCTCTTGTCAGTAGCACCATGATACCACTTCCCATTATTTTGCGCTGACAGCAGCTCTGAGCAATGCAAGCTCATGTTGTAATTCTAATCAGATTCAGGAAAGAAAGTAAGACACAAATCAGATTCATTCTGAAAATGTAATGAACAGTAAAAATGGTCTCAAGATTTACACAAAGATCAAAGACTACGAATTTACCCTATTGCTTCCAAGATTAAGCTTCTGCATGATAAACATTTGAAGATGGATTAGTCCCCTGACGAACATAACAAAGCTGACAGGTGATTTCAACCGGAAACTTAACAGTAAAGTCTTGTAGAGAATTGAGGGAGGACTACTGCAAAGATCTGGGGATTGGCCTGCGCAAGCTGCAAGTTGGCGAGCCGCAGCTTCTGCAGCTCAGCTCCACTCAACTCTATGATCTTGCTGGATGCACCAAATCAAATAAAATGGAATCAAAACTTAAATCCGAACATGCACACATCGAGAAAACAGAACAGTTAAATCAATGCGAGAAAATGGCTTTGCCTTTGACCAAGTGCAGGACACCTCTCCACTTGACCAACGCTGAACAGATGAAGCTAACTGGAGTGCAAAACTCTAACCAAACCAGAACAGAATAAAAGGCAAAGACGCAGAGGCTCACCGGTGAAAATGGGGTGAATAAAAGGCCACGGTGCATAAACCCCAGCGAAGAAACAAACAACAAACCCTGCCAGCAACCTGTAACGAATACCAACAGCGGAAATCTATGCTGCCTGTCCCAAGTAGGAAAATCGCCAATCCTTGGACCAACAGAATTGCCATGCTATCTAAAAGGACAATGAGAAACCCTCCCAGTATCCCACAACAAGACACGGGGACGATCCAGAGCAGTGGAAATGCCCATCACCCTGGCCAACCACCGAAGACGAAGCAAAACAAGACGAACGAAGAGCACAACACCAACGTCGCCACCTCCGCCGCAGCCACCAACCAGCCACCAATAACACAGGTCTAGACTCAGCGACACCCAGTCAGTAGACCCACATGCAATGATCGCATACAGCACAGCCACAAGCCGATCCCACCTGGAAACCATGAAATAGCACCAACGCCTAGAACAGGACGCAATGCCCAGATGGCAAAAAAAATTAAATAACCAGCCAATGGTACCGGCCACACGACAACCCCGGTCAACAGCAAAAGGCCACAAAATAACAGGACGATCCGCCGGCCAATCAATTACCCAGTCGACGTAACACCGTAGCACGCCCTGATTGCAAATCACAGGGCAGGTGTCAGGCAGGGAGCGTGTGTAACCAGAGCCCAAAAAGCTCGGGATGCCGGAACCCTGGCAGATTTAAGATTTTGATTATACAGTCCACTGATTATGAAACTAAACATATTTTAAAGATTTCATTATGGATCCTACATGCAGACTCAACAAGGTGGAGGTTAATAGAATCTTGCATCAGGGCATGTTGAGACGTTGAATTTTTCTTTATTTTTCATAGGAAGATGTTGAGGATGTTAGTGGCAACTTATTACTGTATAGCATAATATTTCATTTTTATTCCTAAATTCCCACATTTTTAAACAAATATACGATACTGTAGTAGAATAACATTTTAATACAACTTCTCAACCATCCTAAAACCCCACAGCTTTCCGATACTGTCAGCTACAGTCTCACTCTCACTAGTCGGATGAGTAGTGGAAGGTGGAAAAGGTCCAATCAAGTGCATAAAAAAACAAAAGGTTTATACCACAATAATTCTGGAAGAACATGTTGACAGCTCTTTTTCACTAAGTGTCTATGAGGTGACTGGCCTACCATGCCTTGAAACATCAGATCCGACACATTGTATCATTTTGCAGAAAATATATTTTAACTTTATGCTAGGAAATGCTTGCTTGCAATTTCCAACTCTTGAATTACCATTATTCAAGACTCACTTCAGCCCCCTTGTTGATGAAATGACATGTTCTAATTGATTATATTTCTGAAATGCAGGTCCACAGTATGTAAGCCCCTTCGAAATCTTTATCCAGAACATTTTCAGTTGAATATGGACCTAGGATCTGCAGGAGAACCAAACACTAGAAATCAGCAGCAATATTTCCTTTGGACGAATCCAGTTTGTGTCCCTAAAAATGATCAATTCTAGATATGCAGTTGTAGAAACAAAATCTTCTCTATGTCACTTCAAAATTGGGCAAATTATTATCATCCAGGTAACGATTGGAAACCATTATCCAGCTGATAGTCAATGAAGTTGAGTGATGGAAAGACTGAATTAACCAGTGCACTTTTACAATCCAACAACACTTGATAGGCATGACAGAAGTGGCATGGAAGGAAAGAAATTCAGTCTGCATTCTACCAGACAATTTTAGTGCCTGTTAGGTTTCGGTGGCATGCAAAAATGCTTCCTGATACGTCCCTCTAGATAATACTCCTACATGTTTCTACAACTGCTACAATATCAAGAAAATATTAAGAGCAATGATAATATGCTTATGAGAAACTTTTACAGTTGAATCGACTTCTTTCCCAATTTCATAGGTAAATCTCACTTCTTTCAATTCTGAAAAGAATGTGGCAATTAAGTCCGACCTATCACTTCTTGTTAGTTTCTAAGTTTTTTTTCAATGTACAAGTTTTAGTAAGTGTAAATGGTTATATTATGCCCGTTACATTCTATTTCTAAGTGCTGAGCTATATGTCGCATCAGCATTTCATTAGCCCAAGTAACCACTCAACTATAGAACCTGGTGAAGGCAATTTAAAATGGAATGGAACTCTGTCTTCAAATAGACAGCACGGAAGTGATACATATATTGGAGAAATAAATGATATCAATCATGATCATGCATGAAAACTGAATCATAAGCTTTACAGATCCATACTAGTATTCCACCATCTGTTAATTCAGCAAAACAGAGCATTCCTGTGTACAACGTGGTAGTGGTACTAAGTACTAGCACTGTATCATAGGAGTAAGAGCAAGTATACAGTCAAAAATATGATCAGCAATCTCAAACCAGTGCCAGCTCTCAGCAAAACCAAGCTGGGCTTAATTTTAAATTAAAAATAAAAGGTAACTGAAAGGACAGGATTTGGTTGATAGGTAGGAATGGAAGAAATTTAAAACAGCAGTTTCATTCATTTCAAAAGTAGACAATTTATGAAATTCTGGTCCAAAATTGGAATTTAGCAATTGGCTTGGACAGCTGGTTATTGGCTGTTGTTATAACCCAGGCTATGATCAATACAGAAATACTTCAAGAAATTTCTATTTTTCCAGCATAAACAGTATAAGCATTAAGATCTAACACTTGTTCTTGGTCTAGCAAATGTCAAACTGCTGAGCACCCTAGCAGAAAACTGAAGTTCTGTATTATAAATGGTGACTACATGATTTACTTTCTTGGTCAATAAACTGAGGTCGCACGTTGTTTTCCCAGAACAATATGTAATTAACTTACGCCTTACCTATTCACATTGATGATATACATCTTTTCATCAGTTCCTGGCTAGTTTAACGCTCTGAACATATGCTTGTAAATGCTGGAACGTTTTGGTTTCATTTATTATGGAATGGAAATGTGGCTTTTCCCTTTGATTCTAAAAATAAAAATCCATCTTTTCATAAGATCCAAATGGCATCTTTTTTCAGTGTATCAGATTCCTGTTTGAACTTTGAAAATGAAAAAGTTTAAGAGAACAGTTTAAAAGTCTTGCTTCTCATGATAAAAATAATGAACAGATGATGTTCATTTACTGAATGGTGCTCAAGGCCAAGCAATTTAAAGTGCAAAATCTTAAAGTTGAGGCAGATCACTGAGATCAGTCAGACAGTCAAATTGCATTTTTATGGAACTAATAACACTGCAAACCTGTAGTTTCTGACCTGAACATTTCAAGACAATTAAAACATGCAGACCATGATATAACATAAGGGATGAGTATCTTGAATGCAATGAAATTTGCACTCTAGGAAAATATCACAAAAATCTTTTTCTCTTGTACCCATTAAATTGGGTCATCATAGACCGCTTTTTACTGTTCTTCCAAAATTCATCCTTCTTTTCCTTCCTACGTTTTAAGCCAGATTTGCCTTTTATGATTCCTGCAATGGCACCCTTATCCTTTATGTCTTTCCTTGCAGATTTCACATCCAGCGTATTCAATAACTTTCTGTATGACTTGGCATCAGGCACCAGTCCACTTCGAACCATCTGCTTGTGGTAATAAAATGCTCTCGAAAAGTCGCGAACACGAGCATATGCATATATCATCGTAGAATATGTAATGGAATCTGGTTTTAGTTCCAGAGCAGACATCTCTTTCAGGAGTTGGGGCAATTTGTAATGCTGCCCTCCCTTTGCATAAGCATTCATCAAAATGTTGTAAGTCATAGTCGTAGGCAGTAAACCAATATTTCCGAACTCGTATATTACATCTCTTGCCTGAACATACAGCCCATATTTCGCCAAACCATCAAGTACCATGTGGATCGTGACTCTAGTGCATCCAACCTTTTCATTGATCATCGATTTCCAAGTCTCCATTAACTTCTCTGTGTCACCAGCCCTCCTGAATATGTCAAGCAAAGCTGTATATGTTTCTAAAGAGGGTTTAAGTCCTTCTCTTTTCATATCTATATATGTTATGTGAGCTTTTTCATGCTGTCCATTAACTGCATATGCACAAAGCAGTGAAGTGTACGTAGAAGATGTTGCCTTAATGCCATCTGTCTTCATCCTCAGGAAAGAATCTTCAGCCTTTTCACTCATTTTCTTCCGTCGCCCATAGGCACTTATGAGACAGTTGTATGACCTAGCATTTGGCTGTAATCCAAAATCTTGCATCTCCAGAAGTAACGACTCAACAACTTCTGGCTGCAATCTTCTACTGTAAGTATCCATAAGGATATTATAGGTCACTGTTGTTGGTTTTAAGCCTTTCTCTTTCATCTCAGCAAATAGCCCCTCAGCTTCTTCAATTTGACTGCATTTGCAATATACATTCATCAATGTGTTATATATGCTCATGTTTGATGGGATTCCTCTCTTCTCCATTTCTGACTGAATGATAAGAGCTTCTTTCTTCAGCCCCTCATCACAAAAGATCTTAATTAGAGAAGCAGAGACGTCCAAGCTCCACTTGACACCTTTTCTGTTCATTCGTTGGAAGAACTCCCATGAATCCTTGGCGGATGCCTTGTGCTTCTTCATTACCTTTAACATGATTGAGGATGTCATGTGGTCTGGTTGGACATTGTTGTTCTCCATAAGCTCAAATATTTTCCAGGCATCATCATATCTGAAGCAAGTAGAAAAATAGTCATTACAATGAATAATACATAGGTTGCAAAATGCACAGAAGAAATGTAGCACATTAGTATCTTCGTTGTTATCCGTGTTTAGTTAGGAATGCAGTTGTGTACTTCAATCTTAAAGAGGGAAAACTAAAAACAATTGCATCAATAAAAACCTGTCAATAAACAATATTCATGCTAGTACAGCTTGTTATTAACATGTTTATCCATAGTTTCATTTGTTTGGATCCCACAATCACGATAAAGTTCATAACATACCATTTACAAATAAATATTGAACGAATCAAATTCACGATCAGTAACTAACACCATCTATCACCTAATCCATTTTTCTGGGAGAAGGCTAGTGCAAATACCATCTAGAAATAGGGAAATAAATCAAAGTCACTTGGATCCTCTGTTGATTGCTAAGCAACGACTAACATCATTGCTTATCTAATCCCTCTTTTCATAAACAAATTTCACATAGTGGATAGATAGCTGTACTATGGTTCGAAAACAAGAGTACATGCCCCACACATCATCATCCAAGTGATTACCAAAATCTACAGAAAATTATAAGTAGACCTAAAACTATACATTTAACACCAAATAAGTGTATGAATAACTAGCAACCATAATTAATGTCGCAAAAGTAGTTGCATTAATGAAATTAATAAGATCACTCCGCCACACCAATCAAGAAGGTGCTCACCTTCCACAGTAGGCAACACCGGAAATTGCAGCGTTGTATAGAACTGCCTCACGGAATCCCCTCTCCGGCGGCAAACATGCAAGAATCTCCATGACCTCATCGGCCATCCGGGCCCGTCCAAGAACCACAACAGCCACCAGCCATGCGTGCGGTGACACCGGCATCAGCCTCTCCTTCAGCGCCCGCATCCACCGGAACAGGTGGAGGCAACCCAATGCCAGCCCCTCCTCTCCCATCCTCCTCATCAGCTCAACGCATTCCTCCTCGCCGAGGGCTCCGCGGCTATAACCAGCCAAGAACCTTTCGAATCCAGGGCCATCAGCCGCCGCTGGGCTCCTCGCGAAGGCGAGAATTTCTTCCATAGCCGTAGTGGTGGTGGTGGTGCTGCTGGTGCCAGTGACCTCTTCTTGGCATCGCAAGGAGAAGCTCGAGTCCCACCATGAGGAGCCCCCACCGTCTTCATCTTCCTCCGCCTCCTCCTCCTCCTCGTGGGGATGCTGTTCCTGGGCCTGGGCTCGGAAGGGGCTGACAGGCGGGTCCCACTCGCCCACCACCTCCTCCTCCTCCTCGCATCCTTGGAGCTGCTCTCTCTCCTCCGCAGCGTCGCCGTTGGGTACGCCCCGTCCGCCGCCGGCCTCTTCGTCATCCAGGGCACCACCGAGGTGGGATCCGGAGGGGCTGGCAGGTGGATCCCACCTCCCCTCCTCCCCGTCATGCTCGCCGTCGTCTCGTTTCCCTGGCTGGCGCAAGAAACGAGGTCCATCGGGGTGGTTCCGCCGCCGCGGGGTTCGGGACAGGGAATGGTGGGGGTGGAGGAAGCATTTGGAGGAGGAGGGTTTGAGGGGGCAGCGGAGACGAAGGATTGGAGGGTTCGGGGAGAAGGAGAAGGAGAGCAGCGGGTGAGCTCCCAGCGCCATCTCTGGCGACGGGCGGTGGCGGCAGGAAGATATTATTTTTCTAGGAAACGGCTCAGATCTCCACGTTTCCCTGCCGTCCGATGTCAGTTAAGAGATCGATCGCAGGCGTTCGATATGGCACAACAAAGTAAAAATGTGATTTCTTTTTTAGGCTGAAAAATCATGATTCATCTCTAGGTATGGCAATGAGAGAGTATCCGATGCTCCTGCTGCTTCGGGGTGCTACCGTTCTTCCAACTAATGGCAAACCACTATAAAATCGTGAAAAAAATGTCAAGTTATTCTTGTAAGAAAAATATAACATATGTCTACTGTAGCATAAAATTTTAAATTTAAATTCCATCCTACAGATAGAGAAAAAAACTGACAAATCCGGTTATATGAAAAGTAGCAAAATCAAATTATGGTGTGAATACTAGTTTTGGTTAGTCTAGATATGTCTTTTTTAATCTCCATACGAGGATCAAATTTAGATTTAAAATTTTATACCATAATATATTGCATATTATGTGAATATTGTAGAAATGTTTTAGAGTTTTACACGGTTTTTGGGGTCATCACTCCTTGGGTGCTAACATCCTGCCAACGCATAGTAGCACCTCTAAAAATGTTACGAAAATTTTGGAAAGAAAATTACAACATTCATACAATATATTTCTACCATGGTAAAAAAATTTAAATCTAAGTTCGATCCTCATGTCGAAAACCAAAAAGATAAATCATGGTGTGAATGGTACCTAAAATAACTTTTTCATCAGTAAGTATCCGAAAGTACAATAGAATATAAATTTATTAATATTCACACCATGATTATTATTTTGTTTCTTAGTGTCTGAATCAAATTTAGATTTAGAATTTTGACCATAGTAGAACATAACGTGTTAATGTTAACAAAAAGATCATAAAATTTCGCCATGTTTTTGGGCTGTTGTCGTGTCTGAGAGCACGTGAAGACACCAAGTGGAAGCACTAGATAGTCTCTGTCATGGTAATGACTCTATTCCCCCTAGCATGTAGGGAGATTTTATACTCGTTATACATTTATCTGTATATGGTTTTTTCACTTTTTTCCTACATATGTAGTACTAAAAGTTGTAGAAAAAAGATGCCCTAGAGAAGGTACTGCCGTTTCTATTTATTTGGGACTTGTAACAATACTCAAAATTTTCAAGTTTAAAAAATTCAAAATCTGCTCTTGGGCCGCAAATCCTTTCTCCCTCAGCCCACTCTTCCTTCTCCCACGGCCCATCCGGCCCACCATCTCCATCATCCCATCATCCTCTTCCTCCCGTCGTTCCCGTTCCATCACCGCCGCCCGTACCACCGCCCACCGCCCGTCTCCGGTAATGGGACGAGCTCCGCTCTCTGCAGCAGCTCCGCTCCCGAGACCAACTTTTCCACGCGTCCTCTGCTCCTCCTCGCACATTGCCCCGCCGTTCATCTTCCCTGCGCCACCGCTCCCGCCCCACTCGGCTCCGCTTGCCACCTCCTGCTCTGCCACGCTCGTCGCCCGAGCCAAAGCTCTGCCGGACGCAGAGGCCAACGTCCTCGAACCCATCTCCTCGGGAGAGGAGTAGAACTCCCGGCCGCACCGTCCCTCCTCATCCCCTATAAAAGCTGGCGATGCCGAGCTCCCTCTTCTCTCTCTCCCCAAATCCCCTCACTCCTGAGCTTCCCCTCCCCCCCACTTCCCCAAGCCTCCGAGCTCTCCAGAGCACCTCCTCGAGCTCCTCGACCACAATCCCTTTCTTCCCGAACTCCGGCAAGGTCGCCACCATCCTCCTCCAACTCCAGCGAGGTAACCCGAAGACCCTCACCATTGCCGAGCCAATCTCCCATGAAACCCGCCCCCTTTCTTTCCAAAAATGGAACCACTATCTTCTGAAGCCCCTCCCCGACTACTCAATTTCATCCGGCAAGCGCCACTGGCGAGCAATTCCTCCTCCGTTGCCGGTGGCCATCTCCTCCCCTGTCTTCCTCCCCTTTCCATCGAGGCCACCGGCCTTTCCACCACAGCAGGCCGGCCCAACTTCCCTATTGGGCCTGTTCCGAGCGTCACAGGCCAGCCCAACCCCTTTTTCCTTTTTCTTTTTCTTTTTAATTTTATTTATTTACCAAGCCGAGCCCACTAACAGCTCACAATCCAAAACAGTTTGAGCCCAATTAGATTAGAATTTCTTTTTCTGTTAAACCCTAAACCCAAGCCCAAGCCCAACCCTAGCCCATGTCCAGCCCAACCCACACCCAGTCTAGCCCAACCTGAGGGCCCTAATGGGCCCAATATTATTTTGCGGGTCGGGCCCGACCCATCGGGCCCAAAACCCTAAAAACCCTATTATATACTGTTTCGATCGTCTCGACGACACGGTTTCAATTTTCCACTTTGTTATTCCAAATTCTCACTTTTTAACACCCGACACCCACAAAACCCTCTCACATCCCATATATTCTGATTTTCCTCTGAAATCCTAACCCACATCCTATATCTTCTTTCATTCTTTCAACCCTCCAACTCCGACCTCACACCCCACCTCTTATTTTTAGTATTATTTTCAAATTAATTTATATTTTGCTCCCAGCTCGCATTCGTCGAGCCCGGACTTATATATGTTTGTGTGCTTGAATCTTTTTGCAACTAGGAAATGAGAGTGATGACCCGACGCTAGGCAAGGATCCCGAAGGCGAAGGACTTCCTGAAGACTTCGATCCAACAGACTCTGGTGCAGTAGGCAAGTCACACTTCTTGTTCATGTTGAACCCACAAGCCATGCTATTTACTGTACTACTAGTCTAGTTATTTTTTTCGCATGTTAATTTCATATGTGCTATCTTTGAATGACATGATTGTGTAGTTATTACCTACCACCGCACAGCCCAGTTAATTTTTGTAGGCCATATTCACCTTGATAACCTTAGGATGAAAATAAGTTATATCAGTATCCTTCACCGGCATTAGAGGTTAGGCTAGACAATATTCAGGAATATTGGTAACCCTAGTTCAAAACCTGGAGTATGTGTTTTTAAAAGAGAAATTGCTGATGGTTGGGGACAGAGAAGATGGGGCCCTTCATGTATTGATTGTGCAGCCATACCCCTCCCGTGGAGTAAGGGTAATCGGGTGGATTGTCTTACTCAAGGCAGTTAAGGACAAGACCCTTGTGCTTAGTGATGAACATAGAACCGCTTAACCACATGTTCGACTTGTCGAGCCTGGCCTAGTAAATCTGCTCTACCTGCTGAATAACTACAGACTAGCTTGCCGTTCCACTTCTCTGGAAGGCCCGCAGAAGCGAATGAGGTGATAGGCCATTTATTGGGAAATCATAACTGGAACTCACCCAACTCCCGGATCGCGAAATTGACACTGGCCCGTCAGCTCCCGGGAGGGCGAGTGATGTAGTGTTCCTGGGTAGGAACTTCAAAAGATAGAGCAGATAAAAAGTCTTGATAACCTACCTCTGTCGACACACCGATGTGCATGTGTATAACTGCAGTGACACCAGGAGGTATGGGTATCATATGGGTAAAGCTGAGCCGCTCTGCAGAGTTAAACCAAATGGTATTCGAATACACCATGCTTCCGGTTAATGAAGCTATGTTTAGAGGTGATTCTCAGTACAAGGCACAAGTAGAAATTGATGATGTTTAATTGAACCTAACGTTGACCCGGCAGGGTTGCTAAAACACAATGTTTTGTAGATGAAATGATTTAACGAAGAGATTTTAATTACTAAAGCGGAGACTAGGATTATGCATCCAGCAAATATTAAGCCGTACACCCCCCCTTGAAATCCAGAACATGTAGGTAAGTAGCACACTTTCCCAACGTGACTTGCTGAGTACGTCATGTACTCATTACTGCACCAACCATTACAGATGTACAGGAAAACGATGAAGGCGCATTCGACGAAGAATACTTTGATGGAGATGAGTGTGATCAAGGCGCCTGTGGTAGAGGTTCATTTTGTTTGTAATATAAACTTTGGGCTTAGATGCCCCAGTCCGCTATGTAATTAACTACTGTTAAGCATATTTTCCAGTTCTGTAATATAATTTGAATGTTTAAGCGCTATGTTGGCAATGTATCTGCTCTTCGTTCGCAATTGAGAAACTCCTGGGCAATTGCGGGCATTACCTCGCGGGTCTGAAAATCGGGGTCGTGACAGGACTTTTGATCAAATCATGCATATCTAGATAACCTCAAGCACGTGGTGCGAGGAAATGAAGAATGAGATGGTGAGTAGACATAATCTAGACAATAAAGCTAGACCAAAATACCTCAAGCATGCAGAGCAAGAAAATAAAGTGTGAGATGGTGAGTAGACATAATACGAATTGCTTTAAAAATATTATTGCAAATAGAAAATTGTTTATGAAAGAATATTTTGATCAGCATTGCCAAGTAAATGGAAACAAATGGAGTACAAAGCTAAGGAATTAAAAGAAAATTTACACTTGTTGCATGCAACAAAGCAGAAACTTTACACTAGGTTTGATGAACATTACCAATAGTGTTGAATATGATCGATATGAACCTGATTGGACAGCATCGTGGGAGGAGTTTCAGCCTTAGAACCACCATTGGCTCGCCGAGTCCATGAACCACAAAATGGGGAAAGATACTCGTTATCTTATATCGTGGATTGCTACATCTACACATTTAAAACTGTTATTTAGTTCCTTGCCTTGTGCGTAGTTTAGTGTGGCATTGTGTCTAAGGTCTGTTTTGTTCAAAGACTAAAATGTCATAGTTCGATAAACATTTCTCGTCAAACTTGTTTAAGATTAGTTCAGCATAACTGAAGTCACAAGTTGACAAGTCTAAAAAACTATTACCATAATTTTTAAATGTATGGCATGTGGGCCTATATTATTGGAAAAAGAATATTGTCTAAGGTGTGTCTTAAATCAAACATACACTTAAATTAGTCAAACTTGTCTAACCCTAGATAAAAGGATCTAGGGTAACCACTAGAGGGGGAGGGGTAATAGGAGATTAACAAAAATATGATTGAAAATTACTTTTTACACAAATATCACTAAACAGCCATATGCAAACCTAGTGTACTAGTGATCAAAATAAGTAAAAGCAAAACCAAGACACAAGTATATGAGCTAGAAAGCAAAATTTATCAAGCTAGTAGCAGGTATAGAAACAAAACATGTAAGAGAACAGTTATGAATGAGTGTAAAGAGATAACCAAATGGGAGACTTAAAGATTTGTTGTTGAAGTTCGAGCTTTCGGCGAGGCTCAACATCTACACTGAGGAAGCTTGATCCTATGATCAATGCCGATACTGAAACAGTGAAAGGATTGACTAGAGGAGGTGTAAACAGGAGATTAGCAAAATTAAGACCCAAAAATTACTTTGTACATAAGTATTCTAAAACACTAAGCAGTCCTAAGCAAAAGGTAGCATGTTAGTGATCAAGACAAGTAGGAAAGCGCATATGTAGGAGTGCAAGGAAAACAACCAAATGTGGGACGTAATGATTTGTTGTCGAAATTCGAACCTTTGATGAGGCTCTGCATCTCCATTAAGAAAGTTTGATCCAACGATCGAAGCCCGCACTGTATCGTGCTCTTTTCTCAAAAAGCTTGCCAATGTGAAACTTCCCTTATCTTGTGATGGCTCTTTACCTAGTGGTAGGCGAGTTGCGAACCCTCACAAACTTCTTGGGGCACTTCACAATTTTGGAAAGCTCCCAAGCGACTCCTAGCCATCTAGGAGATGCCAATCTCCAAGTGTAACATGCTTCAATTAGTTTGGCTTGGAGATGAACCTTTTGCTTACGCTCAACTATGGCTCAATCTCTCTCTCCCTCTCTCTCTCAAAGATTTCCTCACAAAAATCACAAATTAGGCTTGAGAAGATGTGGAATAGCACTCAGGAGGGTAGAGAAAAGATTTAGCAAATAATTATTTTGGGTAAAGAGGCTTGGGGGTATATATAGCCAACCCCTCAAAAACTAGTTGTCTCCAACTGGAACCCAGAACTTTTGGTATTAAGAATAGCCTTCACAAGGCGTGGTCAAAACAGATTCCCGAAAGTTCCGACATTGTGCTCGGATGTTCCGAGATTTCAAAGGACCTCAACTAAGGTGAACATAACTCATTCTCGGAGGTTCCGACAACAAACCCCGACATTTCGAGATTTTAGAAGATAAGTCCAAAACAAATCTAAGAGATTTCAGAAAAATCTAGTAGCTCCAACTTTCAAGGCAAAAGGACTTTGACGTGTATAGCACTGAAACTCGGAGGTTCTATGAAATTTCAGATGTTTAAGATCGAACATGAAGAGCAGTTCAGAGGCTCCGAGATCCCTGACTCTACATATAGAGGTGAAACTCATGTGTTCCGACATCAATCTTAGATATTTTGACATTTCCAAAAAAAATGTGTGCATGAAGAGATTTTAGAGGTCTCTTTGGCTTTGGAAATTGATTCCTAGCTGAATATTAACAAGACACTCTCACCAGATGCCAGATACCCCCCTTAATAATGTGGCCTTCCCTAAACTCAATGCGGTTACTTGAATCACCAAAAGAGCTAGAAAATTGTACTTAATCATCGTTTCTTCGAGTTGTCTTTCCTTTGAACATTTTAGTGGTCATCAACACTGGTTTTATCAGTGCTTTTAGGACTAAACACCTGATCACACTTGATGCACATATTAGTCCCTTAATTGTCTTCTTATTAATCATGAAAACTCACTTCTGGGGGACTAGATGCACTTTTAATCTCCCCATTTTTGGTGATTGATGACAACCCAATTAAACTTCAATTTTGGATATAAAGAATATTGTTTTAGGTCCTATTATATAAAGTGGGCTCCCCCTAAAGATGTGCATTATATGAATTACTTTTGAATGCAAATGCACATGTTGAAGTTAAAGCGTGAAGAGCTTCCCCCTATATCTTAGGATCCGTGGGCGTGTAAAGTGTTCAATTTAGCATAAGAGGTAAAGAACTATGCATGACAAGGTGATCATTGCATAAGCATGGCATGGCATATTCGATATTAAAGAAAAGCATACAGCCATGTTGAGTAGCAAACAATAAGCATTCATGTCACCGAAGTTTAGAATTTACAAGACATATAAGAAGCATCAATAAGATCCAAGTCTTGTAACTCAAGCACATCTAGCTTCCCAAAACTCCAAAGAACAAGCTCTAACATCACTAGCCCTTTGGCATCAAGACACCAAAAAGGGGAAAACGAAAGGAACAGAGCTCTAAAATAGCGAACCTTGCCCAGTCGACAAAGAAGGTGTTGAAGGCTCGATAGTCGGTGGTGGAGCTGTCATCGGGGCAGGTGGAGTCGATGTAGTTGTAGGTGATGTCATGGCGCCCGAGGTAGCTAGTGGAGCAGGTGGTGCAGGTGGAGTAGATCCTTGAGATGTCGAAGTGGCGGTGTCACAAAGTAGAGAATCATCACCCTGAGGTGATCTAGATGGAATTCGTGAAAAGATCGGCGTGACCACATCTGGTGTAAAATCTGCTCGGACAAACACCTCGTCGTTGAAGATCCTCTCATGCATGTAATGTTCATTGTGGAGGCTCTTCTTCTATTAACGCTTCATGGTCTAGAACTCGGCTTTGCTTAATCTCCTTGTTTTGCCGATGAAGAATAAAAAAGATGACTCCAATGGCCGTCCTTGCTCTCTATGAGAGGATTGAGCATAGTAGAACCATGTCCAAACAACTTCTTAATTTGAGCTTCATCATAGGCTTTTCGGTGCTCCCATGCATGAATTCTGTTAGTGTCACTCTCTTCTCGCTCTTATGCTTCTTCACCCTCTTGGGCTTCAGCCCTGCTCCATTTCTTAGATGTGACAACTTCCTCGGCAAATTCTTCTTTTCCTTTTCTTGAGAGGAGGAATTAGTCTTCGCCTTTTCAGGCTCGTAGTCAAGATGCTTGACCTCATAGTGTAAGATTTTGTCCACCATCTGATTGATCAAGGTCTGAATGTATGGCGCAAACGGCAAAGAGCGACTGTGATCTGTGCTAGCTATCCTCATGAATTGAAAGATGTAGTCGGATATAAGGAAGTCTTCTTCTTTGAACATGTGCAGAGGAGATCTCGTCCTAAGCTCCTGATGAAGCTAGCATCGCCAACCTTGGGAGTAATGGTGTGGCAGAACATCTTGTTCATCATCTTGGCAAAGAATATCAGGTTGGTGGTTTTCCCTAGATGGAAGGTTGTCCCGGGTTCATACAAAGGCTCAAGCCGATTTATCGTGAGTCGCCTATCTAAATCATGGATGGGGGCTTTGCAGATTCATCTTAAAGACTGAGTGCCTCAGCAAAGTCACTAAGATGTAGCTGTAGTGGCGGCTGTGTGTCATCCAGTGCATCACCCTTGCCGGGGACTTTCTTTTAACAAAGAATGTAGCATATAACTGTATGATCACTTGCTGCAGCCCCATGACATCTATCGACCCATTCCAATCTTGCTGTAGCCCCATGACATCTATCAGCCCATGTGCTTTGTAGGCTTCAATAATTTTCCTGAAAGAAGCCCATGTGCTTTGTAGGACCTTGCTGAGAAGCTTTGCATCGTTGAGCAGGATCTTTTGACCAAAGGAATCATTGAGAAACTCTGTGAATCTACTGATCCGTGATCGTGTTCCCCAACTGCCCTCTCCTGTCACCATCTGTTCACGCTGCTCTGACTTGTTTTGACATCACCGAGTCCTCCGTTGGGTTCATGGTGAGCTAATTATCCTTTTTTTGGATTACTAGCTTTCGACAGGGGGGGTGAATGTTGACTTCAAATCTTTCTTCTCAAAACAGGAACACAATGCAATCAGGGAGTGCAGCAAAAAACCATCGACAAAAGCAATCAAAATCAGTGTAGCAAAAAACAGACAGATCGGAAGTTCCGGAGTAGAAATATCGGAAGTTCCGACCTTACCGGAAGTTCCGAAGTGACCCCAATTTTGAATTCTCTGGAAAAATCAGAACTTTCGATGTGGATCGGAACTTTCGGAGTAAGAAAATCAGAATTTCCGGTTTTGGCAAAAACAGCAGACTGTTGCTCGAAAAAACGTTCTCAGATTTTGATCTATCCAATAGAATTGAATGAAATTTTGCACAACGATAGACAAGAGACTTAGAAGCTATTACAATTGGAATCATGTTAAAAGCTTGTCTGTGCTAAGAGAAAATACCAATTTACTATCAGCTGTTTTCTAACCCCAAAAATCAGCCCTAGCTAATAAGTTGAACGCAAATCAAACCCTTGATTCCGAGGTTCTTGTGAGGTATGTTGATATGGAACAAATATGAAATCATCTCACATATCCTAGCAACATACTCCAAGCCCTAAAAGACAAGATTGAAACCTCTAAGAGAATCAAAATTGAAAACCCCAAACTTGCCTTTTTCTCCAACAGAACTTCAAAATCGATGTAATACCCATTTCTATTTTGATAATTAGGTCATGCATTTCATCCAGCATACATGTCATTATCCCCGCACCAACTCTTGCATAAACTCAAATGTGGACAAACTATATTTTATAGAATATGTACATATCTCATCCTTCGTAATTGGTTCAAGCAAACCAATCAACTTATTTGAATAACCTCAACGAACATCAATAGTAGTGGGTGAGGGAAATCAGTGACCCATAGCTGGACCACACTATAAATGTCTTCTCCATGAAATTTCATCCAAAAATATTATGATTTCCTAGCTCAATCGAAGTGTTTGCATTCAAATGGCTAAATGGCAGAATTAAGGTAGGTGTTAGGCAATACTTCAATGGGGGAAAGGTTCTAAAAATTTATATTTAGCTACAAAAATGGGTACTCTACCTACAAATAAATTTTTGTGATTTTTGGAAATGTTTAGGGCCTAGCTACAGTTCAAACCCACTTTTGGGGCAGATTTGAATTTGAATTCGAATCTGGGTCCAACAATTTTTAAATGATCTCAAAATTTTACTGTAGGCTCTACATGCCACCTTGTGCATTGTATAAAAATTTCAGATTATTTGGAGTTGGTTTGGATGCTCAAATCAAATAAATGGTGGTTCTGTTGCTAGAAAAAGGGAAGAAAAACAAAAACAAAAAGAAAAAGGTTTCGGTTTGGGCCGAGGCTCTTGGGCCGCATCCGGCCCAGCCCGCCAGCCCCAGAACCCGCCTCTCCTTTTTCCGTGTTCCGCCTTCGCCTCAGGAAGACGCCTCGGCTATTTGCGCCTCCTCCCTCCCCTGACAGGTGGGGCCCACCTGTCGGGGCCCCTTCTCCACGTCGCCGCCACTGGTTGGTTGTGGTGGGCAGCGCTGCCACCGCGGCGTCCTGACTGCTGCCCTTTTTAAGCCGGCCGAGCCGCCCCTTCTCTTTTTTTCTCTCCCCCATTCCAACCCTAACTCCCTCTCCCTCTAGTGCCGAGCTCCCTCACCGCGCCGCCCACTTCTTCTCCGCCACCGGCCTCAACTCCGGCGAGCTCACGCCGCCACTCCGGTGCTCTGATGGTCCTATTTTTTTGCTCCCAAGCTTCCCCTCCTCCTCCCTAACCTCCTCCTTCCCTCCCTTTTTCAGATCCGCGCCCGAGGCTCACCGCCGACGACACCCGAGGCTCCTCGCCGCCGCTTGCCGTCGTGAGCCTCGCTCCGACCTCCAAAGCCTCCCCACGCCCGCGCACCGACTCTCGAGGTGAGTCACCTGTGCCTCCGCCATCTCCCCCGAGCTCGCCGTGCCCCCGCGCGTCGTCCGGCCTTCTCCGACGAAGCTCCGGCGAGGACGCCGCCGTCCGAGCTCCCTCCCCAGCCGCGTGTGAGAGAGGAAGTAAGAGGGCGACGTGGCGGCCTCTGGTTGGCCGCCCGTGCCTAGTCAGCTGCTGATTGGACCCCCGTGGACTGGTCAACATTGCCAGGAGGGCCCCGCGTGTCAGCTGGGCGGGTGTAGATGTAGGGTAGATCAGTTCGGGTGCACGTAGCAATTTTGATTTTCGCAGAAAAATGATTTTAGGGTTAGGGTTTTGCCCCAAATTTTCGATAAACTTAGAAATAACATAACTTTTTGCTCGTAACTCCAAATTGGATAAATTTTATATTTCTGGAATCCTTGTGAGATTCTCTACAACTTGGTTCAGGCACAATTCCAAAATTTGAATTTAAAATCCTGACCAAATTTGAGTGCACATTAGTCCATCCCTCTCATGTGCGGATTTTTCAAAAATTCATAACTGAATCTCTGTAACTCCAAATTGAGAAATTCCAAGTGCATTAGACTTGTAACTCAGAGTATTTCTAGAATATAAACACTTTATGGCATGACCATTCACTGTGAATATTGATTTTCAAGCCTAACATGAATTCGAACGTAAAATGACATGCATGCATTGTTAGGGCAACAATTTAATTTCTACAAGTTCAAATTGAAAAATTCTTGTTGCTGTGGATTCTTAATGCCTCTAGTCACATTAGAAATTCATACCTAGCACTTTTCATCATGCATTCATGCTGAGACTCATTATTTTTCTTTCATCGTTTTGTTTCTGATATCTCGTATTGTTTGCGATAGGACCCGAAGAGGACGAACAGCAAGCCCTTGAAATCAACCAGGACCAGGAGCATTTTGATCAAGGCAAGCAGAGCTTGTTGCACCATTATATTGCTATTTACAATGCCTTACCTACATAGGTTAAGTATGGAATGTTTGTTTGAGCTGTATGATTGGTATTCTTAGTAAACTAGCATGTTAGGATGTGATGTACGATCATGTCCAGCTATGGCTGAGAATTAACCTTGTTACCCTATTAACTTGAACTTGCTTAAGTGAGATGTGAGAGCCGAGGGTGTGCACGATGAATACGGTTGGTATATTTTGATGCCATGAATGCGACCCCCAGTGTGTAGAAATGTTTTTGTCGCTATACCAACCTAAGGTAACTTCATCGTGCATCTCCCTTATCACCGTGTGGATGACACCGGAATCAATGCTAGGGTATAGTTGAGGTAAGTCTCGATATCGCTTGGAGCCTTGCAAACTCCAAGAGAAATGCACTCGCTATATCCATAGCGGTTGCATTGCCGGTGACGATCCGAGAGATTGCTTGAAATTGTTGTTGTGATAGATTAATGTTTAATAGGGTTGTGGGCTGGCTCAAATGAGTTGGGAATGATAAGATGAAGGTTGTTTTGTTAGTGGTTTGACTCATGAGAGGTCTGAACTGCAAGTTACTTCTATGCTTTGTTTCCTGCCGTTAATGCCAAGTAGTGTATTATTGTATTTTGTTAACTTGGGATGCATCATGTTTAATTGCTGCTGTAGTAATGCCTATGAAGGACATTTAATCAAGCATGAATAAGACTTGCAAGTACCTTCGTACTCACCTAGGATATTCCTAGATCATTGCAGGTGAGCCAGTGGTCGCAGATTTTTATGACGATGCTTAGTCGCATGATTTCCTTGGTTGGTGTTCGACTCGTGGGAATCCTTTTGGCTTTTGGACAGCGGTTGATGCACCGCTGTGGGATTTACTTACTTTATCCGCTGTTGCATGTTTATTTCAGATTTGACTAAACTTCTGGTTATCACCGAGCGATGTAATTCTCATAGTTCACTATGTGGACAGCTAGCTTTATTATCATATTGTAGTGGTTTGTGTGATGATATTCTCGCTGTCCCACATATGCCCCCACCTCCCGTCTGTCATGCGTGTATGTTGAAATGGGGACTGTGGTTGGATGCATATGGAGGTACTTAATATTTTATCTCGATTCAACTGAAGTGCAAAGTGAATGTATGGTCCATTGCCAAAGTGAGTCATACGCGTGAGGCGTATGTTTTTTGGAATCGTGAGCCCTCAATCAGGCCGTGGTGAGATATATGCATGGTGTCATATGCGTGTCACACGGGGCGGGGGTGGGCCATAGTCCATCGCAGGTAGCAGCTATGGTCACCGTCTTCACTTGTTGTGAATTCTTTGAATCGAATTAAAATATCAGGTCCCTCACAATCGAGAAGGGCTTGAGTGAGTCATTGGGTATGCTAGGATGGAATCAAATTAGAGATGAACTTTCCACCACTAACTTGCCATACCGAAGACGAATCAAGAGAGAAGAAAAGAAAATGAAAATCAAAAGAACTTGAGAAGGGGGGAAATCTTTTTGTATTAGATTTTCTTGGGTTTGCAAGCCTCTCATGATTAGGCCAAAACTCTCTTGAGCAAGTTTCCTCTAAATATTATCAAAAAGGGTTCAGGTTTAAACAACCCACCATCGCCTATTTATAGTGGAAGGGGCATACCCCTCTCCACTTGGGACTTAAAGCCCACTTAAGGGCATAGGGCATTTAGCACACATCCCAAAGTATCTAAGCCACCTATCCACCCTCAAACCTTCCTACCACGGCAAGCCTAATCCTAAACCGCATCGTTGGCCGCCGCCGTGATTTCTTTGAGTTTGCTTCAGTAGTTTCCGCACTTTTACCAAAGTTCCCTCGCACCAACTTAGTCATCACGTCTTGTCTCCCCTTTGCCTTGTCCGCTAAGAAACCATCTTGAGCCGCCCGATGTCGTTGCCACCACCTTGATTGCATCTCCGCCCTCCAAAGCGCCATGCCGATCATCGTGACTGAACCACCGTCGCACTCATCAACCCTGCATAATAGTAGACAAGCAAATCGGTTGCGAGCACAAGTTTTCCACTTGACCCAAGTTAGTCAAGAAAAACGACTCCATCAATTTTCCCGAGACAAATTGACCAACCTCTAATTCATCAAAAAACACGTGGCCAAAAACTTTTCAATATCGGAACATTCGGTTCCTGGACCGGAACCTTCGATTTTTCCGGAGAACCAAAAACTCAGTTGACATCGGATCTTCCAAAACACATCAGAAGTTCCGGTCAAAATACCGGAACATCCGATATAGAAACTTCAATAAGTAATCGTTGAATTCTTGTAACCTAAAATTCAACTCCAACAACAAACTCTGTGGCAAAGTATTCATCATCTGAAACCTAGGGAAGCAGTACAACTCCCACTAGGTTCTATAATCTCCCCCTTGATGAATATATTGCCAACATCTCAAAGTCAATCAAATTGGAGTTGGCTTGGAAATTTTTGAAAACAAACGTGTTGCAAGAATTCACACTTGGCCAAAAGAAAGAAAAAGCAAACACCGGGCCAAGTGAATGTTTGGAAGAGTGAAATCCAAATATGTAAGTGAAGGCAAAATAAATTGTCTCTAGAACTCCTCCTCACTCCTATACACCTTATGCATATGATCTCTACTCAAAAAGAAATGTACACACATGCCTATCTTGCAAAGATATGCTAAAATTATGATTGAACTTTCTTCAATTTTCTCTCCCCCTTTGGCACTATAATCATCAAGGGACTTCGCGCCTCCCCTTTTGATTATGTAGTGTATGAATATCAAGCATAAGCATGTATGCATGACGTGGAATGGAAATTTTTGATTTTTCAATTTTTATCGAGCTTTGAGGATTATCCAAAATAGACACATAAGGTGCTAATATGCCACAGAAATGCTCCTCAAACCATAAAAAGACATGTATATCAAGAAAAGAAGCTAGCATCTTAAGTTTTTAGCACATTAAAGATTTCACTAATGATGAGTTCCAAACTAGGTGGTCACACTAGCAAAGAATCTAAGCATGAGTGAAGCATGACAACCTAGCGCCAAGTCAAGACTAGGAGGATAACCGATCAAGACTAGGACCAAAAATGCTCTACCACATGCTAGATTAACCAATCACATGTTTAAATGGATTAGGCACAAGCAAAATACAACCCCCTGCATGAGGATATATCCTGAGTGATTCATCCTGAGAATTTTTGTATTGTTTCCATATGATTATTTAGACTAGCCACAACCAAAACACTACCTCCTGCACAAGCAAGTGTCTTGAGTGGTTCATCTTTGATTTAGCATTTTTACCTTAGCAAATGGTAGATTTCAAGCATGTAGAGCAAAACTAGTGACTCTTAATGACAATAAGCATTCTCCAACCCGAGCCACAAAAGCCTAAGCATATCAAGTCACTAGCGATCCTTATCGAGATTACCATGAAGTCCTATCTTTGACCAGTCAAAACAAAGATCATAGTTGCAATACTAGATTCATGAGGAGATTCAAAGATAGAGGATTCTCTAACTCATCAAAAGATCAAGAATTTAGTTCAAATTGTTTGTCCAATTAAGCTAGCTTTGCACATTCTTGAGCACACATGATAGGTCATGGAGAGATGAGCTAGACAATTAAATCTTGGCATATAGCAAACTCTAAACAGTCACTGTCACATTAAGGATAATAAATAAAGCTCTTGGAAATGCAAAGTGCACATGATATATCACAAATGATGCAAACTTGAGCACTACATCAACCTTCTCAACATGATCTCTAAGAAAATGGAATCGCACATCTATGTGTTTGGTTCTAGAGTATTGCACCGGGTTCTTAGCAATGTTAATAGCACTAGTGTTATCACAGAAAAGTGGAACACTATCAAATGTCAACCCAAAATCCTACAAAGTAGAAATCATCCAAAGAATTTGATTACAACTACTTGCAGCTGCAACATACTCGGCCTCAGCAGTGGATTGTGCAATAGAGGATTGTCTTCTAGAAGACCATGAAACAAGAGAAGTGCCTAGAAAGTGACAAGTACCAGAAGTGCTCTTATGATACCTGTTTGTTCCGACATACCTCGTGTCATGCGTGTATGATTATAGAGCACACATCGAGGAGGAGAACACATTTGGCCAGCTATTGTGATACCTGTTTATTCCTTTCCTTTTCAAAGTTGTGTTGTAGATGGCTGCCCGAACAGTAGAAAACATCGAGGAGGAGAACACATTTGGCCAGCTACTAGGAGGCATGATGAACCTGTTAGGCCTCCCGAAGCCTAACATCTCAAGCTATTTGAGGCCATCTCACTCCACTCCTATCGAGATATTTATGGTTGAGGTCGGGGTTGACGTCTTAACTTACATGATAATTGCATTTGAAGTTTTATATCGTAAATTCCAGGTCTTGGCACTAGGTTTGCATTAAGTCGATATTAGGGTTTCTTTTAGGATTATTGTGAGTACATTGGATCCAATTCAAAATATTTGAATTGGTGTCTTTTTTCCCTATTCACGTTAGATTAATTTATGCCTCTATTAAGAAATATTTGTTTTATTTATAGACTTTTTAGTATTTAGTGTGAGCTTCACTTGCATAGTCTAGTTATTAATTGAATGGTCTATATAGCTTTATATACTAGAAACTGCTTATGCCCTATTTTATTATTTTAGAACCTGACCCAATCATGATTTTATATCCTAACCCTAGGCCAAGCCATGATTAGTTTATGTATTTCTTGTGCATGAATAGCTTCCTATATAGTTCCAGTTAATTTTAATGTTATAGGAATAGTTGTATTATGAATTTTTGGTTGAGTTCTTCTTTAGTCATAATAAATGTATAGGGTTTTTAAAGATTTATTTGTGGTTAATTATCTCTTTACATATGCGATGCTTGTTGAGTAGATTATGATCCATGCTAGGGCTGTGTGATTTCATATCAACTAGCATGGTAGGTTTTGCAGAATGTGCTATTATTTTATATATAGATGAATTATGATACCCAATATAGGGATATCTATATATTATATATGTTTATGGCCAATATAATGACCCTAGTTGTGGAAGCTATGCCTAGCTTACGCAAACCCTAACCCTAGACCCTGTCAAGCCATCTTTACACATCTCAACATATTGGTACCACCTTCTCGATCTCTAAGTCTAGCTTGATCCTTTCATACTTCCTTTGGATTTATATTTAGTTACATTACAATGCTAGGCAGTAAAGAGCTAAATCACACTTCAGGAGCAGGATAAGAGGAGGAATACTACCACAAAGGCATGCCCCCTATTCTTGATCATGTTGATCCTATATTTCTAAAATTAATTATACTTTTACTATTTATAAACATGCATGTTGTGCAATGGTATATATTTCACCTATGTCTATCAGCTTGATCCTGGACTGACGAGGATGTACACAAGGGGGGTCTAGAAGTTAACACCAGACTCTCACAAAAGTGGTATCAGAGCCGTGTCGACCTAGGAATGTGACCTTAGTTTAGAATGGATAGACTTAAGGAGTATGTTATTAAAAATATTAACTGCAAAATTATTAAGTCTCTTTTGCTCTTACTTGCCCATCTTATACATATATTAAAATGTTACCTATTTCCTCTCCTTTTCAAACTTGTGTTGTAGATGGCTACCCGGACAGTAGAAAACATCGAGGAGGAGAACACATTTGGCCAGCTACTAGGAGGCATGATGAACCTGTTAGGCATCCTGAAGCCTAACATCTCAAGCTATGAGTACCCACTTCATAATGGGGAATTCCGCTGGTCACTCACCATTAGGGTTGCAGCCCGTGAGGAGCCTACGAGGAAGCTGATCGAGTTCTCGATTGCTGGGAACAGCTAGGGCGATGCTGTTGAGCAGGCCGCTCAACAAGCTCTTGTTGTCATGGCCCACGTCTACTTCAAGGATCTGGTGGACACAGCCTACTATTTCTTTCCGATGAGGAGCACCAACTTCATGATTCTACCAGAGAGCATTACTGCTGGAGAGACAGATGAGACCACCGTTCTGATAAATAACCTGGTCCAGGCACTTGAGAACCATGTCGGGAACATGAAGTACAAGGATGACACCCTTGTGATGCAGAAGAGGATGATGCTGGAGACCATCGAGGAGCTCAAGGCGAATGTCGCCAAGGGACCAGAGCCAGAGATTGGGATGAGCCAGCCTAGACGTCACCTTCCCAAGCGCACCTCTCACAAGTCCGTGCTACATTGCCCGGTGATCATCAAGAAGACTGGTTGGTTTGATGAGCCCGTGCATCTAATCACTCCAATGGCTTCAGGAACCCAGTCGTAGAGAACATACTAGAGAAAGAGCCCACTGAGGAGCCTATGGAGGTAGAGTTTGAGGTGAAAAACTGAAGGTCCGCTTGATGACACAACGCAATTGAGGTTAACCCTCAAGGATTGATGACCTGTTTGATCAATTGAAGGGATCATCGGTGTTCTCAAAGATAGATCTCAGATCAAGGTATCATCAACTGAAGATTCAAGTAGAAGATGTACCCAAGACGGCTTTGTGACTCGATATGGTTTATACGAGTTCCTTGTGATGTCATTTGGACTCATGGATGCACCAGTATATTTCATAAATCTGATGAACAAGGTGTTCATGGACTGCTTGATTATGTTTATCTGGTGTTTATCAATGATATGTTAAAGAAGAACATGAGAAGCATCTTCGAGTTGTCTTGAAAAGTGTAAGAGCGCATCAGCTCTACACCAAGTTCAGTTAGTGCAAATTTTGGCGAAAACAAGTAGATTTCCTCAAACATGTCATATCAGCCAAAGGAGTAGCCGTAGATCTAGCTAAAGTGGAATATGTGCTCAATTGGAAGCGACCAAGGCTTGTGTCAGATATTTGTAGCTTCCTTGGACTAGCAGGGTATTACTGCCGGTCCAAAGAAGATTTCTCCAAGATTGCAAGACCAATGACTTAGTTGATCAAGAAGGAGAACAAGCTCGTCTGGATAGAAACATGTGAAGAAAGTTTACAAAAGCTCAAGAAGAGATTGACATCTTCACTGGTGCTGATATGGCCAGATATTCACAAGGATTTGAAGTTTATTACGATGCTTCCAAACAAGGTTTGGGTTGTGTGATTATGCAACAAGGCAAGGTTATTGCTTATGTGTCAGTTACACACACATGAAGAGAAGTATCCCAAACATGATATGGAGTTAGCAGCCGTAGTGCATGCATTGAAGATTTGGTGACATTACCTCATCAGTAATCGCCGTGAGATATACACAGATCATAAGAGTTTAAAGTATATCTTTACCCAATCAATCCTGAATCTCAGTAGAGAAGATGACTAGAGTTAATCAAGCATTATAATGTTGGAATAAAGTAGTAAAGCCAAACACTGTAGATGCCTTGAGTTGGAAGGCCTATAGCAACAACTTGATGATTCAAGAAAGCCAGCCAGAGTTGTACGAGGAGTTCAGGAGATTCAATTTGAATGTGAGTATCACTAAGAATGACAATATGTAAGAAGTCAAAACTACCCTTGAAGATCAAGTGATACAAGCTCAGAAAGGTGACAAGCGCATCGTAGAGATTCGAGCAAAGATCAATTTGGGTGAAGAACCTGACCACAAGGAAGATGAAAATGGAACCATCTGGTTCTGAGATTGCTTAATTGTGCCAGACCGGAAGGAGATTGAGGAGATTACCATGAAGGAGGGTCATGAGATTGCCTATTCCATACATCCCAGAAATACGTAGATGTATCACGATCTTCAGGAGAATTTCTGGTGGGCTAGCATGAAGTGAGAAATTGCTGAGTCCGTGTCTCTGTGTGATATGTGCCAAAGAATCAAGGCAAAACATTAGAAGTCTACCGGGTTACTTCAATCGCTTAAAGTTCCTGAATGGACATGAGAGGAAATTGGAATGGACTTCATCACAGGCCTTCCAAGGACATCCTCTAGATGTGATTCCATTTGAGTCATCATGGATCGACCAACCATGTCCACACACTTCATCCCAGCAAAAACTATGTATAGAGGTGAGACACAAGCGGGTTTATATATGTCCTGAATCATGTGCTTGCATGGGATTCCTGAGTAGAAAGTTTCAGATCAAGGGACACAGTTTACTTCAAGGTTTTGGAAAGTGCACGAAGCTCTAGGAACACAGCTAAATTTTAGTACATCCTATCACCGCGTAGACGGATGGTCAGACGGAATGAGTAATCAAATCTTAGACTTTGGGCATGGGCCTTTGACTCATAAGCATAGTTGGGACAAGAGTTTGCCTTATGTTGAGTTTTCTTATAACATCGGGTATCAAGCCAGTCTACAAATGGCTCCTTTCAGGACCTTATATGGACGTAGGTGTTGTACCCCCATCGTTGTCAACTGTGTCACCATCTCCGCCTTGATTTTAGGAGCACGGGATGGTGCCCCACTGCCCTGGAGGACCCCATATCACCGGTGCCACCAACACCAACTCCGGTCACCCCTCTGTCATTGTACGAAATAGTACTCCAGTGATCGCCGACCACCGCCACACCCCCTATGAGTCTAGAATGACCCCTTGATCAACCTTGTGGTGGTAGAATTTAAATTTATTGGATAGTTTTTGAACTAGGATGAATAGATCTTAATTTTGGGGTTATTTGACTGAATTGGGTGTAGTTTGATCTTTGTTGATAGATTTGAAATTCTTTTAATTTTCCTAGCATACTAGCATGTGTAGGAAGTGCTCTATATTTAGCATGTCTATATTGTATGTAAATGTTTAGGGTGTCCATTGATTATTATTAGATAGTTAATATTAGTTTTAATCTCTGTTTCTAGTGGATTATTTCTGGTACAATTATTTTATGCATGCTAGGGTTATAGATCTAGTACTGTTCATGGTGGATCTATGCTAGGTTTGCATTTAGTCTATATCATGGTCAGTTTTAGGATTATTGTGAATAGATTGGATCCAGTTCAAAATATTTGAATTGGTGTTTTGTGCTTTTGTTCCTGTTCTTGTTAGATTAATTTATGCCTCTATTTAGAAATATTAGTTATTTATATATCTTTTTCAGCATTTAGTGTGAGCTTCACTTTCATATCCTAGTTTTTAATTGAATGGTTTACATAGCTTTATATACTAGAAATTGCTCACGTCCTATTTTATGATTTTATAACCTAACCCAATCATGATCTTATTTTCATATGGTGCTGGTCCTAACCCTAGGACAAGCCATGATTGGTTTATGTATTTCTTGTCCATGAGTAGCTTCCTATATTGTTCTAGTTAATACTAATGTTATAAAAATAGTTGTATTATTATTTTTTGGTTGATTTGTTGGTTAACAATTATAAATATTTAGGGTTTCTAAACATTTATTTGTTGTCAATTAGCATTTTACTTATACCATGCTTGTTGAGTAGACTATGGTCCATGCTAAGGCTTTGTGATTTCATGTTAATTAGCATGGTACGTTTTGTTATTTTTATTGGTACTACCTAATATGATAGAATATGTAGAATGTGCTATGATTGTTAGTAGTTATTTTTGTGTGCATATTCATTATAGTACCCAATATAGGGATATCTATAATTTATATATGCTTCTAGCCAATACTATGACCCTAGTACGGGAAGCTTTGCCTAGCTTACACAAACCCTAACCCCATCAAGCCATCTTTACGTACCGCAACATCTTGCTACCACCTTCTCGATCACAAAATCTATCTTGATCTTCCATACTTCCCTTAATTTGGAATTCAATTTCATTTGGATTTTTACTTGGAGTTATATTTATTTGCTTTGTTCACGTTACATTACAACCATAGGGAATGAAGAGGCAAGTCACACTTCAGGAGCAGGAGAAGAGGAATACTACCACGAAGGCAACCCCCTCTTCTTGATCATGTTGATCCTATATTTCTATAAGTCATTATATTTTTATTGTTTATAAACATGTATGCTATTTTATTCCCGTAGCTAGTTGTCGATTGATAGTCTTTACCTTATCCACTTGTCAGCTTTTACTTGATACCATATGTACATTATTGTGTACTATTTCTTATTAGAGTATAGAAATTCTTAGCCATGCTTATACATCCTTAGGATGCTTTGAATTACCTCCTTGTAGGAATGATCTTCGAATCGATATACTTGTTATTGAGCTCGCTGAGCTGGGCCACATGCCCTTTTGTCTGCCTCCTCTCTCTCTCTCTCTATTTCTTCTATTCTACTCAAGGTGAAACTTATCATCTAAAAGGTGTGGGCGACAACTCAATCAGGTTTAAATGAGCATTTGATCGTCTGAATCGAATAAGACCGAAGTTTTGAATCTGGAAACTGTGAAAATAGTACAACCACATGTTATATGGGAATTAGCTTGGTTAAGTAGGTTAGTTAACCCTTGGTGTCGATGCCGCCGTACCGCAAATGGGGTGGACGTAGCGATGATGACCCTTAGCACAAATGGGGAGCCTGGAGGGTGCAGACGTACTATCCACTCTATGTCAGACTAGGTGGGCATGTCACATCAGGGGGGACTAACTAAAATATCTCGTCATGGTCTCCCTACCGATGGGCATGCTACTGGATGGTCCGGATGTGACCCAGAGTGTCCGGATGTCCAGAGCCTCCGAGGGTTCCTCGAACGGTCCGGATATGCAGCGCATCGCCTGATCTCCTCTTTATCTAGAAGTCTCTGGGCTTTGTGGCTGGAGTATCCGGACAGCTGTTGTGAGCTATTTCTTCAAGCTTTGTGCTTGATGCTCATCTCGGCCTATGCTTCTTCTTGCTCCATCTTTTGCCGAGTTGATTCTCCTATCTCCCATTTGCTCTCTTTTTCCTCTTTCCTCTCATTTCCTCCTAGGTGTGTGGTCAAGGGTAGAAGGGATTTCTCTCTTTGCATTTGTTGCACTTGAGAGTGGAGTCTAAAGGGTTAGGTTTCTTTTGTGGGATCTTGCTTTATGGGTATTATGGGGATTAGTTATCTCATTGCGTGTATAATTATTTATCTACTTGTGTGAGATTAGCTTATGAGCATTCTCTTAAATGTCTATTCATTTATATATGCTCATAGTTCTTGTGTAGAAACTAACTCATGATCATGTGTTGATTTTGAGTTTTGCATATAATTTGGATATCATGTATGCTTCGTGCTTTTGTCTTTCAATTAGTATTCTTTTTCAACTGGATTTTCAATTGGTACCCTATCCAAGTTATGTCTCCTTTGGATCTTTGAAGTGTCTTGCATGGATATGCTAATTGTAGATGATAATTATTGCTTGCTTGATTTCATTGATCCAACGTATAGGGAAAACTCCACCATGCTCCTAATTGGTTAAAGATATGCATGAAATTCAATTTCATATTCACATGCACATATTTAGGGGGATTTGTCCTATATGTTAAAGTTGTGCTAACTTCATTGTATCCAATATGTTTGGTGACCAAACTATGCATAAATAAGTTTTAGGCACGTTGGAGATCTATTGGAGGTTTGGCTCATCAGGAAGGTGGGGACACCATGTGCTTACTGCAGCCAAATGAGGATGAACAAGGATCTACTATATCACTCCAATATTTTTTCGGTAACTTGCATTTCATTTAATGCATGTAGTGAAAATGATTCGACCTTATGTAGGTCGCATCATAGCATGAAAAATGGATGCAAAAATGTGTTTCTTGTAATATAAAAAACTCCCTATTGCAAATATGAGCAACTTAAGAAATAACATATAATGTGGGATCTCTATAATCATGATCATGATTCATTAATCCCAAAATATGTGAAATATGAACAATGCATATCAAATTCCTAAGTTACTCTCATGTGCAATATTGATGCAAATTGGAAAAATTGAATATGTTTTCTTTTGTATCTAAGCCCTTATTCAAAGCATCTCAACTATTGCTATAATTTTCCTTTTGTTGCTAGTTGGGATGTCTAGAATTATAGTCCTAATTCTCTTCATACTCCTAATGCTATCCTCCTTGTAGCTCATTTTGAATTTATAAGCTAATGAGAAGTTGGCATCTTGTAGTTAGTCAAAATGTTATAATGCCAACAATTTTGCTAAATTTAAATTGAGCTCGATCTATCATACCAATTCTTCCTTGTGCTCTCCTATGTACACCTTTCTATATGGATGGATTTCACTCCGTTTATATGCCATGTAGAAATCTATACACGTGTGAAAGTTCTCATCCCTTCTTGGTCATTTAATCTTTCTCTCTCTTCCTTGCTCTCTTGATTATCCTCTATTTGGCACTTTTGTGGTGCTTGACGACAAAGGGGAGAGAGATTCGATAAATATATTGGGCAAAAGGGGAGTGTTTGAGGGAGAGCTTTGTGGAAAAGAGGGAGAAGCTACGAATGTGTTCCGTGGGGAGTAAAAAAGGGATAAAGAGGAGTAGCTTGTTCCTTAGTGGAACTATTAGCTTATGGGCGCGTAGTAAATTAGGGTTATGAGTGCCTATATTATATATTGCACATCTCAAGTTGCACTCATGTATGTTGGATGTATTTTGGACACATGTTTGAGTTGGTGAGCTTCTTGTAGATCCTTATTGGTATTTGTCCAAAATATTCCTTATGGATCATGTGAATGCATATTTTACATCTTTAAAACTTAATTTTCATATCATATCATCTTGATGTATTTCAAGGATCCAAAATATAGTGTGACCTTCTCAAATTGTTCGTAAGTGGATATATGCATTTGATTTCAGTCAAACTATGAGAAATGATAGATGAAGGGGGAGCTCATACTATATTCCGTGTTACTCTTGTAGTGATCTTAAATCAAGTAAAATTACTTCATTCTCATGGATCATTGCTAGTGGAACACATCCTCAAATATATGCCGCACTTCTGTGTCATATACTCAAATTAAAATTCATTATAAATATCTTTATCAGTGGGTTTGTCATCAATCACCAAAAAAGGGGAGATTAAAAGTCCACCTAGCCCTTTTGTGTGATTTAGGGTGGATTGAGAGTTAATCTAACTTAGGTGTTGTTTTGGTGATTAATGACAAAGGGATTTTGTGGACTAACCATTTTCCTTGAGCATTGGAACGTGTATGGGTTAGGTACCACTTTGTAGGGTTACATCAATAGGATGAACCTATAAGCCCGTGAAGCCCAAGAACGATGATGCGTATGATGATTGGGAGATGGATTCATGTGTTGAAGTCCATATCATGTGAAGCATCAAGTAATCAAGAAGTAATCTTGAAGGATCAAGATATGTGTTCAAGGAGTGAACCGCATTGGATCAAGATGAAGTTATAATATAAGAGTGAAGTTGACCAAGATGAAGAAGTTCACGTGTTGAATCCAAGATGGTCAAGAGTGGGCTCATGTGTTGAGCCATGGTGATCAAGACATGAAGCTAGGAGTTTAAGAGAAGAACACTAGTGGTGGCTTCATGTGATCAAGTGAAGATAAGCAATTGTGTATTACATTATATGAACTAACCCTATGTGCTATGTGTTATGTGTATGTTGAGGGTTAGGTACAACTCATGGGCAAGCATCGAGAGGTTGATCGTATGTGCCCATGAGAGGATGACACCATAAGTTGATGGTCATCATGGCAAGCTCAAGGTTGGCATCATGTGAAGACATATGCTCGAGGCTTGTGGGTCCATTAAGTGAAGATGATTTCAAGAGAAAGCTTCCCCATGAGAATTATGGGGGAGCTATATGAAGAATACTTTATGAGGTGACGATGATCAAAGTGATTCCACTTGGAGCAAGGAAGATGGACATCATCGAGCTCAAGTGGAATATGCAAGGTAAAGGTATGCCTAGACTAGGTTTTCCTAGTTTGACCGGTCTCAAGGAGTTTGGAGAGAGACTGGATTATAGGTTAGATAGTCGTACTATGAAGAGGGGCTATCAGATAATTAGCTTGTTCACGTCGTGTGTCAAGTGCTCAAGTCTTTGCATGTGTTGCATATCGCCGTGTTTCCTTTGTGGTGAAGGTGCTAGAACTCGGTGTTCTAGTGTGTCCAGAGGTTCCGAGCTGTATGTGTTCCGAGGCTTCGGGCGTAGTTCGGTGTTGCGTGTGTTGTCCCTAGACTTGGTGTCTAGGCGTGTGTGATCCTACTAACCTAAGTGGTTTGGTTGATCTGCTAGGTTTGTGGACTCTGGGAGGTACATTTCCGGAGTATATGACCTAAGGCTAGCCCCCAATGTGTTCCGTGTTGAACTAAGGTGCTCCGGGTTTGTTCCGAAGTGATCCGGGTTCATTGAGTGCTCTATGGGAATTTCTGCCTTGGAAAACTAGACCCTTCGGACCAGGGTCCGGATCAGGGTCCGGGTTGTACAGAAGGTTTCCAGAGTGTCACCCGGAGGGTCCGGGTGAGGGTCCGGATTTGTACTGGACAACCCGGAGGGTCCGGGTAAAGGGTTCGAAAGTTTCAACGGTCATTTTTCTGATCGACCTAGAGGGTCCGGGTCAAATTCTGACAGTCCGGATTTGCCCAGATTCCTTTCCAATAGCTAGTTTTTCAAGGTTGGCTATATATAGCCTCCACCTTGGGCTGGCTTGGGAGATAGTTAGCTACTTCTAAAATCATTTATGAGCATCTCTAATAGCTTCCTCCCTCTCTAAAGCCTATTGTGCATGAGTTGCTATTTGTGAGGTGTGAGGGAAGCCTTTGTGCATAAGTTACACAAGGTGTTAACATAAGTTGCATTGTTTGCGCACTCGGCGTCGACTGTGTTCGATTGAGAGTCCAAGAGTCTATTACTCTTGGAGGCCATCGAGTCCTAGATGGCTTGGTGGTGGTGGCTCGGTGATCTCCTCAAGAAGCTTGTCAGGAGGCCCAACAGATTGTGAAGTGGTTGTGGAGCTCGCCATCTCCGGGAGTGGAGGAAAGAGCTAACCATAATGATCGGGGAGACTCCGGAGAGTCCTCGAGAGGAAACGGTTTGAGAGAGAGTCCACCTTTGATCAAGCATGATCGGGTCCTCAAACAGAGACGTAGGATATCGATGGATATCCGAACTCCGGGTCATACATCGTTTGTCTCTTGTCTCCTTTACTTATCGCATTTCATGCTTACAATAGATCACTTGTATATCTCTTGTAGAAGTTGAATTGCTTGCTTGTCATCCTACGATTGTAAATCTTGATATATTCACATAGGGTGTTTATGATCATATGAAAGACTAGCATAATAGGATTTGAGCTTGCAAAATTAGATTAATATAATTCCGCATTGGGATTAAGCCAAATCCATAAGTGAATTTTAAAGGCCTATTTACCCCCCTCTAGGCGACATCTTAGTCATTAAGGTCCTTTTAGTTTCTCTTATTGTAATAATGTCATAATACATGGTACTATGTAAGCCGTGTGACATATTCGTGTTCAACCTTGTAATAATTTTGATACCGTGCAATGGTATACATCTTACCTGTGTCCGTCAGCTTGATCCTAAACTGATGAGGATGTACATAGGGGGGTCTAGAAGTTAACACCGGACTCTGGTAGTGTGCATGAATTGTTGGAGTGACCATCACTCTTAGTCTACCAAATAGAAGTCATCTGCCCTAAAGACTTTGAATATCAAGGAGTGATCATCACTCTTAGTTAGAAAGACTCCACGCTTTGTGAAGTTGCACTCAAGATCAATATCACAAAGTTATGAGATGGAAAGCAAGTTATAGTTCAACGATTTCACAAGCAAAACATTCAAAATAGATAGGTCAATTGATATGACAATTTTTACCTAAACTCATTAAATTTCCTTTTGCATTGTCACCGAAAGTGATGTTCTCATGTGGTGATCCTCTACTATCAAATGATACGAACATTTATTTTATGCCAGTGATGTGGTTGGTGCATCCACTATCAAGCACCCACTCTTCTCGTCGAAGATGTAATCCTAACAAAACAATTAGGCTTGTTTAGATACCCATATGAAGGACCTTAGAAGTCACCTAGAGAAGGATGAATAGGCATTTTTAAAAAAAAGATTACGATCTAGGCCAATTCTAATGAGGAATTTAGCTAAGAGAATTTTTACAAGATCAAATTCAGAAAAGTATAGACTAAACTAAGTGCACTAAATAGACTAAGACAGGATATGTAATCCTAGGATGACAAGCAAGCAAAGCAACTTTTACACAAATTCCATTGAGGAAGGTTGTCCCAACAAACAAGCCGACTCCAAATCAAGCTCACTATGGACAGAGAGGAAACTCAGAGGTTTTGACTTCCAATCTTGGAGGTTTTGGGATTCAAAAGTTAGAGGGTCCAAACCAAAACTCGAATGTTCCAACCTCACACTCAGAGGTACGGAGATTCGAACAAGGAGAGATCAGCACCAAAATTCGGAGGTTCTGAGTTCAATCTCAGAGGTTCTGAGATTACAAATTTCAGCCTAGTGAAAAACTTCCTAGAAAGGAAAATGTTTGATCCGAATTAAGAAATTTCTTCTCCCGACGCAACAGTGTAACCGAGCCATCAAAGACCAACAAAGGAATGGTTGAATCACACAAGATTCAAATCAAGATCAACAAAGAGGATGATGTAGCTTCTGGAAAGGTTTCAGCACTCAACACACGACTTGTTCAAGCTACTTATCCAATAACCTCTCTTGATAGAACGGTTCTCTATCCTATAACCCGGTCTCTCTCCAACACCTTGAGACCGATAAAACTAGGAACACCTAGCTAAGCATAAATGTTCCTTAAATTATCAAGATCATCAAGCAAATCATTATCACTATCATCATAGGTGGGAGACTTGGTGATTTATGACACTTTTAACCCATTTTCCATGAGACAATGAGGTGTTTCTCCATTGCTTGACTAATCGAAGAGGGATTTGGTGGCTCTTGCCATGGCAATGTCGGCCACTCCTTCATCTTCAGCAAAGTCGAAGTTTGAACATGAATCATCAGAATCTCATTCTTGCCCAATGTGGACTTATGCCTTATAGTGGTTCTTCTTCATGAACTTGCCCTTCCCATGACGCTACGTCTTATACCTCATGTCCTTCTCATTCTTCTTGTCCTTATTGTTAGGAAAATTAGTGATGAAATGTCCCAGCTTGCCGTACTCGAAGCATGAACCCTGCTTGGTGAGTTTATTCTTTATGTTTTCGAGAACTTCTGACTTCTTCCTTTGCCGAAGAGCTTATTAGCACCACCCTTCTTGAACATCTTAGAAAATCTTCTCACAATAAGGCGATGTCCTCTTCATCAATCTCCTCTTCTTCTTCATTGTTGCTTGAGTCATCCTCGATGACGTGGTTGTCCTTCAAAATATTTTTCTTCTTGGGGCTTGAGTTGGAGGCACGAGTCCTTCCTTCTCTATGATTGCTATCTCATGGGCGGTGATTCTTTGAAGCACCTCGGTGGGAGTCAACTTCTTGAAGTCGTCGCTCACAAATGAGCATCAACAAGTATTCGTACTTAGGTGAGAGGGCTTGTAGCATCTTCTTGACGACGAAGTGGTCGTTGATCTCTGGGCATTTGAGGGACTTGAGCTTGTTCAGATCTGATCGAGACGAGTGAACATTTCATTCACACCCTCATTCTCTATCATGGCGAAGAGACTTATAGCTTGCTTGTTAAGACGTCGAGCTTGGACTCCTTGATGGAAGAAGTTTCATATTGTCTTGGTGCCCTCAAGCGTACTCACCCAGTTGAATTCATCTGGGATCAATGCATATATGATGACGTTTGTCACTTAGGCATTGAGGTGGGATGTTCCAGTGATCACCATCGGTGAGCTCGTACACCATATGGTTGGGCTAATGACCATTAAATGTATCTTCATTTGTTTCCAACTAGCATAATTTGAACCATCAAAGTATGAACCTCTCCTCACGTGCATCTCCTTGCTAGTAGACATCATATCTCTTTAGGTGGTGAAATCTAAGATATGAGAGCATGAGGCTCTGATACCAATTGAAAGAATCTAGAGTATCGACAAGGGGGTTTAATAGGACATTAACAAAATTAATACCTAAAAATTACTTCTACACAAGTACTCTAAAACGTCAAGCAGTCCTAAATAAAACCTAGCATGCTAGTGATCAAGACAAGTAGGAAAATGAATATGTACATGTGCAAGGAAAGCAACTAAGTGTGAGATGGAAGGATTTGCGTCGAAGTTCGAGCCTTTGGTGAAACTCTACGTCTCCAATGACGAAGCCTGCCAATACAAAGCTCCGCATCTCTTGTGACAGCTTTTCACCTTGTATTAGACGAGCTTCAAACCCTCATAAACGTCTTAAGATGACTCCTAGTTGTCTAGAAGATGTCAGTCTCCAAGATTAACAGGCTTCGATCAGTTCGGCTTGGAGATGAGCTCTTGTTTGATGCTCAATTATGGCTCAGCCTCTCTCTCAAAGATTTCCTTACAAGGATGACAACTTGGGCTTGAAAAAATATGGAGTAGCACTCAGGAGAGTAGAAGAATGGATCGGAAAAGAGTTGAGCGTGCAAAGAAGTTTGGTGTATATATAGCTAACCCCTCAAAAACTAGTTGTTAGTGCAAAAACTAAAGAACTCGGAACTTCCCAGATGCAACTCGGAGGTTCTTACATCTGAAAGCAACGGGTACTTTGCCCGTCTAAAAATGGATCTCAAAACTTCCTGTAGAAATCCAGAGGTTTTGACTTTCAAAGCACAACAGACAGAAGGACAAGTCGGAGGTTGTAACATGGAACCTAGACACTCCGAGAGTTTAAAGTTCTCAAAGAGGCAACAACAAAACCGACTTTTGGATGTTCCAACTTTTGCATTCGGAGTTTCCGAGATCTCAAAGGACCTCAATTGAGGTGAAATAGTACATAAACTCAGAGGTTCCGGCATACTGACTTGAACATTTTGAAATTTCAATGTAAGTCGAGAAATAGATTTCAGAGACTCCGGAAAAATCTAGCAGCGACAACTTTCAAAGCAGAAGGATTTAGGCGTGTACAGAATTGAAACCCAAAAGTTTTGAGAAATCTGGAATGTTCCGACGTTTCAAAAGATTAGGCAGGAAGGGCTACTCGAAGGCTCCGAGTTCCCTGACTCTTTACACAGAAGTGAAACTCGGATGTACCGACATGAATCTAGGACATTTTGACATTTCCAAAGAAGGTGTGTATGAAGAGGTTTTAGCCTCTTTAGATTTAGAAATTGATTTCTAGCTACTTTTAGATTTCAACTCCTTAATAATATGGTTTTTAAAACTAAATGTGATTCCTTAAACCACCAAAAGAACTTTTCAAGGATTGTCCACATTACTTTTAATACTGCTTTTATGACTAATACCTGATCACATTTGATGCACATATTAGAGCCTTAATCATCAAAACTTACTTAAAGAAACCAAGATGTCTGTTCTAATCTTAGACAAGTTAGTATCAAATTAGACAAAATAGATAAACTTGTGCGTAATCACGCTGCTGCCACCGCACTGAAGCTGCCTCACAAATATGTGTTTTGGGGGCTTTGGTTCGGACATCCAATCCAAGATAGGATTGGACCGCTCTGCCTGCCACAAGATCAAAACATGCCACCTATTCGATTTTTTGTATAAACTTCAATGCTATGGCTTGGTCCTCTCGAGCCTCTCGGACCTACACCTCCCTCTCGTGCGCCAAAGCCCTATGTCAGGACCCAAAATCCATAACAGAGAATTTTAGGTGAAATCACCCGCTAAGTTGAAACGTCAACCCCAACCTCAACCCTTGGGCACTGATTCCAAGAGGAGTGGAGTGATATGGCTTTGAATAGCCCAAGACGTCAACCCCGAACTTGCTCCGGCGCCAGAACATCAATCCCAAACTCATCCCGACAAATGAATGCTCAGCTGGAATAGGATAATATAGTTCCCAAACTCCTAGTGGAAGAGTCACTTCACAAAGGTGATTTAACCTAACAATTCTATGATATAGACTCTGAAACCCTACCCGCACCATGTGCTTCAATATCATACACGCAGGGCATGTGAGGCAGGTGAGAACAAACAAGTACCACAATAGTAACTGTACGACTGAAACTGCAATAATACTAGTTATTCTTAAAACTTAACAACATAATTCACATAAAGAGTCAATTACACAGCGGAAGATTTAAACATGGTTGAGAAGCCAAAAAGGTAGAGCCAAAAATTGGCAGCAGAACTAACCAAGCTATCGAACCCTGGGCAGGATCACTGCCTAGGATTCCCAGCGACTAGTTGTCGTGGGCGTCGATCTCTACATAAAAACCATCCATTGAGGGGATGATTTCCTCTGCACAAAAATATCAACAACTACGAGATGAATACAAAAATTGTACTCCGCAAGACTTACAAGGAAAATTAGTAATAGATGCAGCAGATATCAATAAAGGGGTAATTGTGGACTATTTTGTAGAAAGCCAATTATTCATTTGACAATACTCTTTAAGTAGAATGAAATCGACTACTGGATTGCTTTTAAAGGAGATGAGTCGAATCTTCACGATGAAATCTATTGCAGAACACCGTACACTTACAACCCTCGATTCTTCCTCAACCACCAGGGAGGAAGCAATCGCTAGCTTCTCAACCCTAGGGTTGGCATGTTTTAAAGTAATATTGTAGTTGTCTAATTCGACGCAGGTAATCACCAAGTTGTCCATAACCATGGACATGGCTATTCGAATAGTTCAAACCCTGCAGGGGTGTACATCTTTATCTACACGTATCAATCGACTCTTAATGCCAGATCATTTACACACTGCACTAGGTGTGTTGGCAGAGGGAGATTGAACATGACATTTACAATGTTTCGACTCAAGTATGAGCCACCCTAATGGGCTAATCCATGTACACCAGTTCGGCTGGTACCCCGTCATGGTTCCAAAAGTTATAGCAGGTGATACATCCTAGGTCCCGGACCATATGTACCCCCTTACACCTATACTGAGGCACCACATCACATCCTTTTTCACACACCCAGAAAATGGAAACGGCGAACTATGCGGCTCATAGCTTAAGTCTAGACAAATTATTCAGTCGTGGGTGGTCCATTATACCACCCATATAGAAGTACGCAAATCTTGGGTCAATGTACATCGGCAACCGGTCCTTGTGGGAAAAATGAGACAACCCACCATGCTCTCAGCCATGGCCTCTCGTCTAAGCCCAATAATGATTAGTCAAATTCATTAGTTACTTCCTGGTGAACACTCACCTACCACTTAATCCATTCATGGTGTCTTGGTTTGTCTGCCATCTAAGGAATTACGACTTTTACATGTCTAAGCATGTCTAAGCATAGTTAACAATATAAGCAACATAGAAGTAACAACTATACTACTCTAATTAGGTTAGGGTGTAGTGGTGTTGATTGGGTAGCAAAGTAAGTACATGCAAAGAATAAGACTATTACTTAACGAAAAATATAATTTGAACGCATGCAATAACGGATTTGAAAACAAATAATACTTTGCAACTAGTAGGATGTTTGCAATATGTTCAAATGGGTTTCTTGCCTTGTTGCTCAGCAATGAGGTCTTGCTCTTGCTCGAAGTTATCGGTTCCGGGACATTCCGGTTCTATCGCGAAGAAGAACGAAAACACCGGAAAAAGTGTGCAATGATGTATATCAAAATGATGAACATCAGCATGATATGAAATGCATGTCATGGCATAGATGATTTAAAATAAAGACTAATGTAGGTGGAATCAATTTAATCGGAGTCCGGGCGCTCGAGATATCGCGATGCGAAGACTTCCGGCTAATCGGGAAAACCCTAATTTGAGTTTTTAGTCATTTATATTTTTTTCCTAGTATGCAAACATGTATGAAAATGAAATATTTGGGTAGATCTCATTTTTCTGAACATTTTGATATACTGTTTGCATTTTTTTGATTAAAAATAGATTTACTATGATTTTTCTAAGATTTTAATCAATTTTATACCATTTTTGTATTTTTCTCAGTAAATAAAAACAATATTAAATAAAAATTAATTTTCTCACACAGAGTTTAAATAGCCTTAGAGGCTGATAGGTGGGCCCCTTGGTCATCTTTGGTCAAAGTTGACCAAGCTATTATAGATGGGGCCCACTGTCATAATTTTCATTATTATTTTATTCTTTATCTCAAATTCTGACATGTAGGGCCCTGTATCATAGAGATATATTCAAATTGAGCTAAACAGTTCATTTATTGCACATGAATTACTGTCATTAACTACTTAATTGAATATTAATTCCTAATCATTAGTTTAAGCATTAATTATGCAGGATTAGCACTAATATAGTCATTAATATGTCGGAACATGTATTAATTGAAGTCATTAAGAGCAGCTTAGCATTAAATGCTACTTATTAGAATTAAATCGGTCGGTTTGGTCTAAATGGTCTTAATGACCCTTTAGCTGGCAGGTTATCCGGTTGAATGCCGCTGCCGCTGGCGGGGAGCGAGACAGCAAGCGGTCTAGGGAAAAAAGAAGCGGCGGCCGGGGTTTACCAAGCGGGACGCGGCGGCGAGGTGGGTGGAGCAGCGGCGCGGGTGGAGAGGGAGAGGAGGGGTTCTCGTGGCGAGCTCCGCGGCGGGGCTCCTAGGCTTGGTCGAAGGCGGGGCAGACGAGCGGGGCGAACAGCGACAAGGCGGAGGAGAGAGGGGGATGGCTCTGGGGGAGGCGGTGCATCGGCTTGAAGGAGGCGGTGGCTGGGAGCTCCGATGCGTGGAGGGAGGCGACAGCAACGGGGCTTCGGCTCGAGTGATGAGGGGAGGCAGGCGCTCGAGTGGGCAGTCGAGAGGAGGGTGAGGGAGATAGAGAACAGGAGGCCCAGCTCGGGTAGATAAGGAGGAGAGGTGGCTGGCTCAGAAGTAGGAGGTGGCGGCCCTAGTGCTGCTTGCTTGCCACGGCGGCAACAGAGCAGCTGCTTGGTGGCGAGCTACTCGGGGGTGGTGGCAGGGAAGGGATAAGGGCGGCGGGGATGGGATAGGGATGAGGGAGAGACGGGCCAGGCCGAGGTGGGCTGCGGGCTAGGCGGGGGAGGTTGCTGGGCCAACTCAGCCCACCCGAGAGGAAAGGAGGGTGGCAAGTGAGCGGCCCAAGCGGGAGAAGAAGCAGGCCGAGGTGGGCCAAGGAAAAAGAAAGGGCAGCAGGCCAGGGGAGAAACGAGGCCCGTCCGGGGGGGAGGGTTTGGGTTTTATTTTTATTTTTGCTTTTCTTTTGGGATTTTTGCTTTCAAACTCATTCAAATTAACTTTTTGAATTCCTGAAATTTTTCCTATAAATCTTCGAGACTTCTTATACTGTTCAAAATAACTTTGAAACACTTTGTTTTTAGAACTTCTATCTCAAAATGAAATTCACTTTGATTCCTTATCTGAGATTTAGGGTTTTTCCTTTCTTTCTTCAAGGTTTTTCTTAACATTTCAAAAGTTCAAAATTTCACCCAGTTTTAAACTTATGCACATGCTATGATGCACAATAAATCAGGGTTAAAAAATTGGGGATGTTACACCCTATCTCAACAAAAATAGGAAACAAAAGCTACAACATCTAAAAAAATTTTGCTGCAACACACAAAATCAACAAACCACAACATCCAAAAAAATGTGCTACAACATACCGAATCAATAAACCGCAATATCCAAAATTGTTTGGTGCAACACACAAAAATGCCAAACTTTGACACTCCATAAACTAGTAAGGTACCCGCACGTTGCAACGGGATAAAAGAGAGATATCTAAAGTCATTGATAAAAGGATCTAACAATGAGTAGTACAAAACTACTATATACGATGATAGTATCCGTATATGAATACACGAAGACCTAGGGGTACCCTAACTACCTGGGATGATATGAACCTCAGAGACGAGTCCATATTCCCTATGATACGGTACACCCTCTATAAAAGGATCCCGAGAGCCCCCAGGGGAAGAGGTTGGGAACACACGGAATCTTGATCTGATAGAAGCTTAGCCTGAAGACTTCCGAGCAAGTAGAAGGGAAGATCAACCTCAAAAATAATCTCTAACTAGTTGTAGATCCCTCTAGTCTAGACATACCCCCTTGTACCTTTTCTCCAGATCAATATAGACTCACAGGATGTAGGGTTGTTATCCTGAGGGAGGCCCAAACCTGTATAAAATCCCACATCAACAGATGGCGCCAATCGTGGGGATCGCGGCTGTTGATTCCAACGAATCACCATTGACGTCTCCATGCCAAGCTGTGGCGAGAACCGGCTTCTCAGACAAGGGGTTCTACGACAACTTCACCCCTCTCACTGATCAGGAGCCGAGGAACGACCAAGTAGATCTCGACGATCTCTTACCTGCGACGAGTCCGACAACTATGTGAATCAGTGGACGAGTATGCCAGAGCTTACAGGATTGATTTTCGATCCCATGACCATCCGGGTAAGTGCATGAACAGCGTGAGCCCTATGTCAGGGTTATCACCCGCATGTTCTAACCACCCAGATGGCCGTAGAAGCTTACTGGAGGTCACCTCGGATAACAGATCTATGATGGATCTAGATTCTACTTCCAGTGAACGATATCCCCACAGATCAAGCTGACTGCCCCTAGAACTTTGTCTGACCAGGACGTTTCCCGATCATCGTTGAACCTACCATCAACAACTGCAAAGTCTCCCGAGTACTTCTGGATGGAGGAAGTTATTTGAATGTCCTCTTTACCAATACGCTCGGCTCGATGCAGATCCCTCGTTCATTTGTCAAACCCGTGACACAGGCCTTCCACAGTATCGTACCTGGATCCTCCGCTACTCCGATCGGACAGATCACACTCCCTATCACATTCGGCAAGCACGACAACTTCAAAACAGAGAAGGTTCTGTTCGACGTGGTCAATTTCGAGACAGCGTACAATGCAATCTTAGGACGACCTATCCTCACTAAGTTCATGGCTGCCACGCACTACGCTTATCAGTGCGTGAAGATCCGAGGTCCCAAAGGAGTAATCACAGTCCATAGCTGTTCAAAAACAGGCCTACACTGCAACAAGCGCAACATCAGCGTGGAATGCAACTCACCTTACACGATTAGATTAGCCGCAACATCAAAGCATATGTCGATGACCTTGTCGTCAAGTCCAAGGAAAAAGACCTTCTCACTGACCTACTCGAGACCTTCACGAATCTATGAAGGAACCAGATCATGCTCAACCTGGAGAAGTGCGTATTCGGATTCAATGCAGGGAAACTACTCGGCTTCATAGTCTCGCACCGAGGAATCAAGCCAACCCCAAGAATATCAGAGCAATCATGGACATGCAATCTCCCAAGTCAGTATGACCAAAGGTTAACTGGATGCATGGCCGCACTTAGCCGCTTCATATCCCATCTCAGAGACCGAGGGCTACTTTTCTTCAAGCTACTACGACAATATGACGACTTCATATGGTCAAAAGAATTAGAAAAGGCATTCCAAGATCTCAAAAGCTACTCTACATGGTACTCAAGTCTCTCGCAAGTTACGACACTATTTTCACTCGGAAACATCCTTCACAACAGAGATGCTATCGGTAGAATTGCCAAGTGGGATGTCAAACTCAGTCTGGTTCACTCCACGTACAGTAATCAATCACAGGCCCTCGCCGACTTCATTGCCAAGTGGACCAAGCCCGAACAGCCCCAGCAAATGCCACACGACAACTGGAGAATGCCTGCAATATGCATTGCAAAATTACTTTCCTACCACTAATAACGTAGCCGAGTATGAAGGTTTGCTTGATGGACTCCGAGTAGCTTCTGCACTTGGTATCCGCCGGCTACTCATGAGTGGGGACTCACAACTGGTGGTGAAGCAAGTGAGTAAAGACTATCAAGCCTCGGATAAGACCATGGTGGCTTACTTTTCGGAGGTGAGGAAGCTAGAAAAGAAATTTATATCGGACTCGAGGTCAGGTACATCTCGAGAAAGGATAACTACCTCGCCGACAAGCTTGCCCAACTAGCCTCTTCATGATCTCCATGTCCTTCTAAGGTCTTTGTCAAAAAAATCTCGACGCCATCCGCGACATCGGCAGATGACATGGTAAATACCATGACATCCATAGATGACACGGCCGAAGGAGTGGCGGTTAGCCAGATCAGGACGTCACCAGGTATTGACACTCCACGAGGAGTAGCAGGGGAACTCGTAGCTCTGCTTGATCGAGAAGAATCATGGATGGACCCCATCTACCATTACCTTCAAAATCGAGTTATGCCCGAGAATGAGGCACTAGAAAAGCAAATTTCCCGTAAGGCCAAGATGTATTCCCTAGTCGGCAGCTTCCCCTACCGCAGAGGAGCCCACGGAGTGCTCATGCGGTGCATCACTCGGAAGCAAGGTGTTGAACTACTCGAAGAGATCTATGGAGGGCTGTGCGGAGCTCACGCTTCCTCCCCTACCCTAGTCGGAACACCTTCAAAGAAGGTTTCTACTGGCCTACGGCTCTCCATGATGCAAGGGAGCTGGTCAGGCACTGCTACCAGTGTCAATTTCATAGCAGGCACGTTCACCAACCCGCTCAAGCACCACAGACGATACCCCTTTCGTGGCCATTCACGACATGGGGGCTGGATATTCTGGGGCCCTTCCCAGACTCACCCGAGGGCTTCAAATCCTCTTCGTCACTATTGATACTTTCACCAAGTGGATCGAAGCTGAGCCAGTCAGAAAAATCAGCTCAGAAGCCGCCAAACGATTCATCATGAAGAACATCGTTTCCCGATTCGACGTCCCGAGTAGGATCAGCACCAACAACGGCACTCGGTTCTCAAGCGAGGCATTCACCGAGTACTACGCAGAGCTCGGCACAAAAATATGTTTTGCCTCTGTAGCCCATCCACAGAGCAACAGACAGCGCGAGCGTGCCAACAGACTCGTACTCCAGGCCATGAAAGCCCGCGTCTTCGACCGCATCTCTGCCCACGCAAAGGCATGGGTCTCCGATTCACTGTCCATCCTCTGGGCACTCCGGACCATTGCCAGTTAGGCAACAGGTGAAGCACCATTCTTCCTAGTCTACGGGGGCAGAAGCTATGCTACCCTGCGAATTATAGCTACAGTCTCCTTGGGTCGAGCTATTCACCGACAAGGATGAATCTCATTGACGAGAAGACGCCCTCAACGTCATCGAGGAAAAGAGGACTCAAGCGCTGCTATGAGCAGCCAAGTACCAGCAGTCCCTCCAGCGCTACCATGACTGAAGTATCAGGGAACGCTAGCTACAAGTTGGAGACCTGGTTCTACGACTCGTTCAGGACTAGGACAACAGCAACAAACTTTCCCCCAAATGGGAAGGTACCTACACAATCATCGAGGCCGCTCGCCCCAGGTCGTTCAGGTTGGCCATGGAGGATGGTCAAGTCCTCACCAATTCCTGGAACATCGATCAGCTCCGGAAGTTCTTTGTGTAAGTACCCAAGGTAACATACACGTAGATGATATTTGAGTCACTCCCAAAAGCTCTCAGCACCTCTCCACGACAAACCTCCTTCCTCCAAAGAATCAACACCCGTACGATGGGATCACTAGTGGTGAGCCACTCCAGGTATCTCTACCTAGCACGTGCACCCTGAAAGGACCTCAGATGCCGACTAGAGGGGGGTGAATAGGAGGCTAACAAAAATTACTTCTTTTAACTAGATTGTTTAGATTAAGCCTTGTGCAAAAGCAAGGATTAGCTAGCTGTGTGACAGGTGTGTGACACAGGTAAGTTGCGATGTGTAAATTAGCATGCAGCTGTCACACAAGTGCCTAACACAGGTGGGCTAATGACTTAGCAAAATGATGAGCAATCACAGTGTCTGTGTAACAGGTAGCTGACACAGGTGTGAGATATGATCTATACCAACTGTGAGACAGCTAACAAGACACAGGTGTAAAGGTGATCTAAGCAGATAAACAGAATATCTATATGAGCATACAAGCAATCAGATATAGCAAGAATAAAGCAGTAAGACAACAAGTACTCAGGAGATAGAGTGTTTTTCACCGAAGTTCCCAGCTCTTTGCAGAGTGGTACGTCTCCGTTGGAGAAGCTACTCCGAAGAGGTCACCAGCACTGAATCGTGCTTGTTCTCCGAGTACCTGATCTCAGGCCTCTTCCTTTGCTTGTGGAAGTCTTTTTGCTTGCAGCAGGTAGACTTCAATCACCCTCACGGACTACTGGTCCAGCCCGCACAAGCTTGGGTGGTACCAGCCACTCCTACGCCCGTCTAGGAGTAGACACTCCAAGAGTAATAGATTCAGCAGTAACAACTCTTGGAGGAACCAATGCTCTTTGCTCAAGAACTCTAACCCTTCCCGAACTGACACTTAGGAAACTTGGCTTTCGTTCGGTGGAAAGAGGCTTTGCAATGGTCGAATGTGAGTTACTGATTGGCTCATTGGTTGAGGTCGAAAACCTCCCCTGGTCCCCTATATATAGGGTTCACAGGCACTTGACCGTTACACTGTTGCCACGTAGGATTAAGTGAGTCACCGGTGGCTGACCGGTGTCAGCCACCGGTGACACAGCTAATCACTCAACCCAACTATAACCGGCTCAAGCAGACCGATACCTGTGTCACTGGTGGCACACACAGGTAAACCCTAAACTGACGCAGCCGCACTACTCAGCCCGGTCTTGGCACATGACATGCCCTCAGCGCACACACTCTCTGAAACCTATAAGGAGAGAACCTCCAACAGCCCTCTGACTCAGCAGACAAGCTATCGCAGCGCAGGTTCCTTAGCGTTTTCAAGCTCTCCGCTGGTACAGAGATGTACCTGAGTCATAGAGTGTTAGACCACCTGTGACACCGCTGTGTCACAACCGGTGACTCTAACCCCTAGGGTTTTCTACTGCTAGCACTGCAGAGTGCCAGCTCCAACCAGTTTTATACTTATACAACACTGCTGACACAGGGCCACTAACCTCAAAGCATTAGTGCCACTGTCCAATATCCTGAGCATTGAGCAACTAGAACCTCCACAGAGCGTCACTGCTTCATCCCTCTTGATAGTACAGGCTTTTCCTATGGACTCAAAGAAACTAGCAAATCTAGGCTTTACCTGCCCACCAACTGTAGTCACGGTCCTTGACGCATCAAGCCACCATCACCTTGCTTGCAACTCCTTGCATAGCACCGGCTTCTTCACAGCTGTGGCACAGCTGCCTAGCACAGTCATTCCTTAGTCCTGGAAACCACCCTTGTACCCTTTTTGGTGGTCATCCTTTCCTTGATGACCCTTCTTCCTGAAACCTACAAACCTGCTTACACTCACTGTAAACGTTAGATTCCAGTTTGAGTTGCCATTAACCATCAAAACCAACTTGGGGCCTAGATGCTCTTTCACACCCGGACAAGCGGATGTGGAGTTGATAGGGCGACAAGGTACTACTGAGAGCCTACGGCCAAGGGGAAGACACGGATGATAGCTTAGTCTTATTTCAGGCTGTACAAATACACTCCGTTAAATAAAATTCTTATTCTTGACTGCCTACCCGAAGCATTCCTTTTCCGATAGCCAATCGGGGACTGGACAGGTACAACGGGGTTGAAAAAATTTCACGACAACGTGTTCTATGGAACACTTGAAGAATTAGTACTTGTGAAGAGAAGGAATTCCGCACTCTAGCCTTGCAGGACGGAGGAAAGTCTCTTACCGCGTTGACGAGTGATAGGGGTCCCAGAACCCTCCACCTAACCTCGACCTAAGGCCTGACTGACCGAACTCCCCGACTAGCAGCAAAGCTTTCTGACTAGGGCCGAAGAGGAGTCTGAAGGTGCAAAGTACGGCACGTTCGACAAAACCGCTCAACACTTAGTAAACCAATAAGGCCTTCTGACTAGCTTTTGCAAGGAATAGACGGGCAACATGACACTAAAACAGTTTATCGACCACGAAGAACATAGGTGCCTACTCTTTTCTCCCTACAAAGAGAAAAGAATCCGAACTATGATCTCGAAAGGACAGAGGAAGGTCTCTTGTCGCATATGCGAGTAACTGGGGGTCCCTGAACCGTCCAATCGACCTATACCTAAGGCATGTCTAATCAAAGTCCCCGACTAGTAGCAAGGTCTTCCGACTCGGGTCAAAGGAGAAAAGCCAGAAAGTGCTAAGTGTTCAACGTTCTTGATAAGCCCTTAGTGACGGGTTCCTGATAAGTTTCTAACTCCAAGTTAATGGAAAACACGATAAGCACACACGACACAAATATTGACCAGAGCACTTGAGTCTTTATTTGATGCAGGAGGTTTATAAATCAAGGCTTTCGGCGAAAGCATCCAGGACATCATACATGGCCACGACTAGCTTCTCGGTCTCCCCTGCCTGGGCTTCTGGCAGTTCATCACGAAGGGCACAAACGTCCATCTCCGAGTGACGGGCCTTGAGCAAGGCCAGGGCCATCACCAACAACTCTCGAACTCCTTGTCGGAGTTGGGTAGCAATGTGGGCCTCCATCGTCGGCTTTAGGCTAGAGAGAAAGACCGCCAATTTAGCCAGTTGGAGTTGGTGGTTCTTCAATGGATGAACCACGAGCTCGACCTCGGTCAAAGCTATCTCAAACAGTTCCATGGCATAAAGAAGGTTGTCCTTAAGATCGGACACCTGGACTCTGCTCGGGACAACAACGATCGGACCTCCGACAACTCGCCGGTGAGCTGGGCCTTGTCCAGCTCTAACTAGCCCTTCTTGCTTTCCAGTTGTGTTGTCTGGGACTTCTCCGCCTCCAATTCAGCGTCAGACTCAACCTGGCGCATCTTCAGTTCTTGGACTTCTAACTGGAGGGGGATCACCCGAGACAGAGCGAGCTGCAATGGCAAGGCTAGTCTCAATACGAGCATATTAACATACTAATATCTATTTGCACTTGTTACCTCTAGCAGGGGCCCGACGTGCTTGGCCAAGTCAAGGCCTCCCTCAACAAGGACAACCAGCTCCAACAGCAATGATGATGAACAAGTTCCTCGATTATCAAAACCGAGGGGGGGCCACCATTGGGGCAGGAGCTCCGACCTCCTGGACCGAAGGTTGGTCCGGCACCGAAGCCGGGGCTTCTCGACCTCCACAGCCGAACCAATGGCGACCATGGTAGCCTCCGTTACTGGAGGGTCTGTCCGCTCCACCGGATCAACAACCTTGGGCGGGGGCTGACCGCTCTACAAAAACGACTAAGTTAGAAACATCTACCCCCTACTCGGGAAGAGGTTCACCGAGAAGGTTACTTACCTCGGCCGCTACAGACGAAGCGGGACCTTGCATTCTGGAAGGCTCAGCCCTCTCTTGGCCGGAGTCATCGGAGGAGCCGTCTCCTCGACTCTCGACTCCACAGTCGGATCTTCCATGACTGGGAGAGCCAACTCCTCCGGGCGAGATTCCTCCACCCTCTGCGTGACAACACAGCATAAGACTCTATCACCATGAGAAGAAAGTGCACCTCAAGATAGGTCCGAAAAGTACCTTGGGGGAGGGTCTCGAAGGAGAAGGAGGGATCGGAGCTGATGACGTCACCGGAAGAACCTCCTCCAACTAGTTCTTCTCAGGCGTCCCAGCAGCAGGCGAAGCGCTTCCTTCGCCCGACTCGGGCAAGGGAGCTAGCGTACCAACGACCACGATCTCCTTGTCGTCCTCAGGCACTACACCTGCCCTCTCGGCTTCTAGGTCAAGTGCGGCCCGGCCAATGCGCTACAAGAAAAACCCGAGTACAACTAAAGTTAATCTAGTGCTACTCGGAAGAGCAAGCGACAAGGAGTAAATTATGAACTTAACGAGAAGATCTCCTTCCTCTCCGCAGGCTTCAGCCTACTAATTGGTCGTGGCACCTTGGTACGCCCTTCTAGAGGCGCCGAGTCAAAGATATACTTCACCTGCAACTGAAGCTCCGAGGTTGAAATAACTACAAAAAGGTAACCCGAGCACATGAGATAACAAGAACTTCCTACTCGATGAGGTACGACAAACACGAAGCTTACCAGTCTCGAAGTCCCTCGACGGATCCTCCCTGTCTGAGTACTCCCAGGCCGCAGAGATCCTCGACTTCAGAGGGCTCAGCCGTTGCCTGAGGAAGTCCTCAGCAATGTCCCACGCTGACAAGCGTCTCTTTCGGAGATCCGTGATCTCTCCAGCAAGAGCCTTGAGTCGTTTAGTCTCATGTGGCATTTCTGACCAGGCGTTGGTCTGATAAGATGCCAGGCCATGGTACTCGATGCTACAGGAGGGAGGAGGTTGTAGTAGAACCATCTCCTTCGTCAGCATGACCATGAAATCTTGCTAGAGAAGTGAATGTAGTCCTCTTTCTTCCCCTCTCGCAGTCAAAACCCGACGCCACCGACGATTCCCTTCCCCAACCTTTTCAAGTTGTAGAAGTATTGTCAGAGCTCCAGACATGGGCGTATGCCGAGGTACGCCTCGCATGACGAGTCCCTATCCCCTACGATACGGTACACCCTCTATAAAAGGATCCCGAGAGCCTCCGGGGGAAGAGGTCAGGAACACACAGAATCTTGATCTAATAGAAGCCAGAAGATTAGCCTGGAGACTTCTGAGCAAGTAGAAGGGGAGATCAACCTCGACAACCATCTCTGACTAGTTGTAGATCCCATCTAGGTTAGACACACCCCCTTGTACCTTGTCTCGAGATCAATATAGAATCACAGGACGTAGGGTTGTTATCCTGAGAGAGGTCCAAACCTGTATAAAATCCCTCATCAACGGCCAGATTCGTGTCAGCTTCCGGTATACGATCCCCTACTCTCTTTTCTCCACGTATAACGTAAGATCGGTGGTTTACTGATCGCCGACATGATCGCTCTATTTTGTGAACATACGTGTTAAAAGTGACACGCGTGTGCTTTTTCATAATAATCGTCGACGTCTTTTTCTCACATGCTTCCCTCTCTAGCAATCACCTATGTTTATCCCTTCCTCTCTTCGTCATCCCCTCAGCTTTGCCCCTGACTTTGTTGTTTCTTAGCTCTGTGTCATCCTCATCCAATCCCCGTCGTTCTATTGTTATGTATGTGCCTTCTCCAACTTTGGTAGATCTCCACCACATTTTCCATCGCCTCCAGCTGTAACACTCTGGAATTAATTAAAGAAAGGTCGGAGTTATTAAAAATCGAGGTTGACCGAAAATCTAGAACAAAGGGATAAATTTGAATTTTTAAACCATGCGTTGAATGGAAAATTCCAAACCGTGGTTGTGTTCATTTCATTAAATTGATCAAGATAGACTATAAGTTTGTTCAAATCAGAGTCTGAATGAATTTTGAAGAGTCTGATCAATATAGGGTCGTGAGATTTCACTTATCTCCTAATCCAACTTAATTTCAAAAAAGGCAAACAACAAAACCCACCCCAACCTATGCTCTCTCTCCTCTCATCTCGTCCCCTCCAAGCCGCCGCTGCCCCTTTCCGCGCCCCCACCGTCGTGCGTCGCCGCTAGTAGAGTTATAGCTATACATATGCCTCTCAGAGGACAGAGAGAGAGCACGGATTTGGTCTTTTTTTTAAATTGAGTTGTATTTGAGTTAGTTAGAGGAAGTGAGATTTGTATGAGTTAGTTGAGAAAAAGAGAGACGTTAGGAGTTAGAGAAGAGATTGGATAAGAAAGATTTGTGCGAGTTAGTTGAGAAAAATGAGGATATTAAGAGTTAGTTAGAGAAGAGAGATTTATGCTGAGTCAGTTAGAGAAGATATTAAAGAAGAGAGATTTGTGCGAGCTAGTTGAGAAAAACAAGGGACATAACAACTAATGTGATGGTTGTTAGCATAAAATCTACCTAGTCCCTTGATCTTGACCATTGACAAGCGATCGAACCATCTGTAGAAGAGCGACATACCATTATCAAAACCACTAACTAATATTTAATAGATAGCATAGATGTTTGCTGCAGTAACCAAAATTATTGGTGCAACACCGATGCAAGCTAACTACATCCAATATGTACTTTGTGCGACATCCCATGCTTGTGCTCCCTCGTCAGAGCGCCAGTCTCCTCGACACAGGTGTGGGGGAAAGAGAGAGGGAGAGCGGGGGAGGAGTTACAGAGATACCATTGGATGTGTGTTTGGATGAATAGATAAGCAGCAGGGTTACTCGGTGGAAAGGATAAAAAATGAATGATTTTTTTTTACATCTAAAAAATGAATGATTGGATGGCCACTATGCGGACGGCGCAATGCGCGTCGGAAGGAACCGCTTGCCCGGACGTCAGATGGGAACCTATGAGTTTTTGCATTCCCGGGTTTCGAGATCCAGGACGTGGGATGAGGCGTGGGTGACTAAGAAGAGGATGGGGAGCACAGGATCCGGAGGCAAGAGGAAGACGATACCGTGAGAAGGGGATTGAAGCGAGAGCGTTAGCACCTAGCAGTAGCCTGATATCACGAGGATGGCGTGCGTGTTGTGGGGCAGTTACAACCTATCTGAAACAACCAAATTTGACGTAAACAGTTGAGGATGTAATAGATTACACCAAAAAGTTGCCAACCAAGAATCATATAGAATCTTGCGCTCTATGCAAAAGGAAAAAAAAAGGAAACACAAATTTACTTTTTTAACCCCTCATCTTCTGCCCACAAACTAACATATTTTCTATCATATTTGATATCGTTTCTCACATATACGTGCGTAGGAATTTTTTGGAACTTGCAAACGTTTTTAACTTTGAAGTACAGGGTGCAGAGGCGACTGAGCTCTGAAAACCCGCGTACAAACACACTTAAAACACTTCTCTTTTCGCGAATGAAACCATTAGTACTCAGCTCGGCTGAAACAAAATAAAAGAATGATACATGCTCTTGATGCCCCAACCAGACCGATTTAACCTTTTTGTTTTATTTTGAACATTGAAAGTATAACAACAACGCATCAATCAAGCAATCCTTTTACATATATATCTTAACGCATTTCCTAAAAATCATCAGTACAAGACATCCTCAAAATTGACAAGAGCACATCCACAAAACATTAATCACAAACAAGCAAATCTGGAAGGCAATTACCCGTAATCCACTAAAAGAGTTTCAGAAAAATGTATTTCAACCGACCTAAAAATGATTTCCGTATAGAGCGCATGGTAACAGCTAACCACATTCTACAATTCATTTCATCTCGTGTTCCAAAACTTCAGGTAGGCTGTCAAAACACTCACGCATACATCAGCAGAAGACAAACATACTCTTGTCTGAAGAAATCAGCCTCCGTGCAGAAGATGCTCCAACAATTCGCTCCAACTGCAAATTTGCGACAAGAAAACTCAAGTCAAAAAAATAACTAAAATGCTGGTGGAGGTTAACTTATTTGAGCAATGGAATACAACTATCAAACTGAATGTAACAAAACACTACAAAAGACAACATAGGACCCAGCTATCAACGTCAAGAGAAGAGCATGCAGCACATGTGCACCACTGCTGCCAATTATTATTTTTTGAAGGGATACTGCTGCCAATTATCACTAATACTAACAGGTGAGACACACTTTTAAACAAAAGCTCGAATCTGCGTGATAATTATTTTTCCGAGAGTTTTGGTCATAAGATCCGATGGTAAGTAGTTTGATACTATGAAATGATAGCTGAACCATGCAATATGATGGAATGGAACACAAACTACACGAAACAGTCCAACATGCTTTACAATGGTGCATATTAAGATTTTGCTGCAGTATGAACATAATGGCTGAACTAGACTACAGTTCTTTTGATGGAACCAAACTATGAGAAACAGTGATCTCACCTTAAGAAGGTCCAGACGAGAAAAAAGGACATTGCACTTCGCGTTTGTTGATTCACTGAGCATATTTACAAGCTGAAAGAAAAGAAACCCCAGGGGTCAGGGTGATAATTTTTCAAACTTTTGCACAATACAACTTCAGACATAGTACATACTACATAAAATAGCAATTTAGTCAATACCTCTGGATAGAATTCCTTTCTCCCTGGCAATGAGTAGATAACCAAATGATGTGCTCCCCTGATCTGCATATTAATGATAAAGAGTTTAGAGATTACACAAATATACACTCATGTGCATGTTTATGAAACGGCAGTAGAAGCACATCATAACAAGTACTCAAGGGACTTTTAGATGTTATGACCTTGTATCTGTGGAAGAAGTGAGATCTCTCACTATAAAGCAAGATCTTTTTCTGGCCCTCAAAAAACCAGAGTCTTGAACGAGATATATCCTGTTGTGACGTAGCCCTAATTTATGAACACATATAGACAGTTAACATTTGCATAATACTATGAACAGATACAATCAATAAAAGATGATTAAGAGCAGATCCTTTTTACTTGAACAAACAAAATAAGCTAGCAGAAAAAGGAAGGTCTACTTACTCCCCAATTCTACAGAAAGACGCCTCCTGAGATTTTAAGAAATTGCTTATCCTAATATATTCGAAATAAGAACTGACGAATAGCAACACTCCACCCTGCATATTGCATTAGACAATTAGAGAATCTTACAAGCGATATTGTCCATCTACTAATACAAATAAATAGTCGGCCATGAATCAGTATAGAAATTTAGATCATGAAGTTTCAGATAATGTGCATTTTCCTACTATATCATACCATTTCCAGACACGTTTGGCACATTTACCAACATTTTTTTTTGTTTGCAAAATGCTCAAAGGTCTGGTTCATTTCCTACAAATACTGTTGAAAAACTTTCCTGATTAATAATAGCAGTAAATGAACACCACTGCTACAAAAGGGTATGTTCGGTTGCATGCATTCAAAATATTGTGTGCATGCAATCTAGCCTGTTTAGGTGCTTCTGCGTGCCCTAATGCCTGGCCCGTCAGATGCAACCTATAGGTTTCTTAAATTCTTACCTCTCCAACATTTTTAATTAGCAGGGCATACTCCCACAGGTGGACATTTCAAAACTATTGCTCCTACCAACTTCTAGAATTAACACATTCAAGTCAGCTATGCAGATATCAGAAGTGACTACAGAAAAAGCATACCTCATCTGACTCCTGAATCTTTCGGTACACCTGTAATAATACATCATCAAATATTCAATAATAGGATATACATGTATAGGAGCAAAAACATTTTTTTTGTTAGAGCTATTCCAATGCTCAAGAGTCAAAACCATAAAAAGTGGTCAAATAAGAACTGTATAAAGACTTCATAGTTTTATGCAGCACCAAACACTGAAAGCAATTACTTCTGAGTCATGATGTCATATGGGGGCAGCACTTTCACCATCACCACATGCCCCAGCTTGTGGCTAAATTTCGGAGTAGCCACGTACTGTTTCATAAAATTGTCACAACATGAAATTCCCAGCTAATTGTGTAAGTTTTTGATAGTGGTAGAACACTAAATTTGGATGAGTCAGTTGAAAAGTTGAAAGTTATGACCCTCGGACTTCTGCTGTCCAGAATTGGTCGCAATTGTGTCATTTTGTGTTTTAAGCACAGTAGATAACAGAATTAAAGTGTGGATGCAACTAAGAAGTTATAGATAATTTTCCGTAGATTTCAGAAGTGATATAGTGTGTCATTTTTCATGTTGTACAAAAATAGCTATAAAATTACGAAGTGTTCTGTCCAGTAATGCGGCCAGACAACCTTCCAGGCTGGAAAACGAGAATTTAGGGCAACCCAGTCATGAAATCTAGACAACTAGAGATTTGTTAGAATTTTAGTGTAGATATCATAAGATATTTGTTTTATTATATTTGGATTCCAGAATCATAAGATCGTAGGATCAAACTGAATTTCATTGCTCGTAGGAGGCCCACTTCAATTCTTATCCTCTCCTCTCCCTCCCCAACATCGCTAGAGCTCAGCAGCTCACATAAGCAGAGTATTATAATTCATTTGCAATCTAGACACCGTGCTGCCGATAGTGTTCAAGGAGTTGTTCTGAGAGTCGATACTGACGGTGAGAGCAGAGCAGCTTCAGCGAGGTGGTCGTGATTGATTAATGGAATATGCAGCTCAGAAGATTAAAGCTCCTTATTTCAAGCTAGTGAGCAAGTTTCTGCTATGTGTGAAAAGAAAGGCCCCACGAAGCAATGAAATGCAGTTCATTTAAAAGGGATTAAAATGAATAATGTGTACTTCACAACTAGTAGCATCCTAGTAGGGCTTTGCATATGATACCAACCCTTACTGAATACAGCTAATATCCTCCATAGATCACAATCACCTCATCCCACAGTGCAACACAACATAGTACACCACAGACAAAACAGATAAGATTAGTTCTCGTTAAATAATAGTTTACATACAGTATTTTACACATGAATTATATACATGAAGCATGCAATACAAGCACAAAAAGACTCTTACCTTTGTGCAGAAATAATCAAAGCGGGCATCATCAGATTCGCCAATAGAAGATGCATCAAACCGTTCATACACCTGTGTAGTGATTGGACATTGAAGAACATTTGTAATTTCAAAATTATTCTAGCACTATAATCAAAATTTTGTTCGCATACACATATCTGCACAGTAAATTTGCAATAATGCGACAGAGTCTGGACAGACACAAGGATTCAACTGACCTGCCGTACTTCAAGCTGTATTTTGGGAAGAACACCTGTATATTCAGTCACCAGCTTAACCTGAAAAAGTTGAGTTCCAACATGTTAGAAACATGAGTTCAACAATGCAAATGGCTGACTTAGTGACGTCCAGCATGCCATATACCTTCCCCTTATAATTTAAACATAATCCGTTGAATAAAGCATTCATCTCTGCACAACAGAGCAAACAATTGAAACATAAATAGGTCTATGAATAAACAAGTAGATGACGATGAGAATAAACTAGAAGGTGAACTTTACATAGCACCATTAAGAAAAGAATACGTTGGCAAATCAAGGTATCACGGTCCACATGCACAACTAATGCGAGCAATTTAAATACCAGAGAACCGTGCATAACTCCACTGAACACATACACACTAGTGAAAACAATAATAGTACATTAAAAATAAATGCTGATCAGGATTACAAGTGCAACTAGTTTAATCTTAGTTTGATATCGAAAATTCAATTGAATGATATAAGCTGAAGCCTAGAAGAATACAAATCAAAATGGTGTTCGGAGTTCCAAGTGAAATTCCATACCTGGCGTAAGATACGAGCTTAAGATTATTGTTTGCCGATAGAACCGCGCATGTTGTTCCAAGTACCTTAACCAAAAAAGAAAGAGAAAAATGTAACAAGCATGGAACTGACCTCACAAACATCAACATTAAGAATAAATCGCAAGTTGTCTTGCTATTCACAATACAGTGAATTGATGTTTTAAACACACAAATATGGCCATAGAGCATGGAAAAAATAAATATTCAAGAAATTAGAATTACCATGGCCTAATCCGCATCACATTGGTTACATGCTCTTTGACGGCAAATGATTTAGTTGTTCAAACACAGCATGCAGATGTGACCAATTCTACATTCATAAATAACAAAGTCATTTGTACCAGCAGGCATCAGCAAATAAGTACAGAAATTTATTGAAGTTGGAGGCTAACCTGCATAGATATCACATCTGCGTGATCAACCACCACTATCTGCACAGAACAAATATATTGATAATGTAACCTTGTAAGAAAATAAGAAGCAATATGACAAGAGTGCACTCTTCCTGTTCCTTAATGAAAATCTATGTTGACTTATCATGACTTCAACTATACAAATTAAAGCACAGGTTTCTATTACATTACATCAGCAACTATGAATTGTTTTGAAATACTTCTATGACCGATATACTAAGTATGAATAATTTTTTTTAACTAAGTATTTTGGCACATAGTCAAAGAACTACAACTTTTAAACAAAAATCATAAGTCAAAGAACTACAAGTTTTAGATTGAATTTTGCAGCTACAGGTACTTTGGACAAGCATTGCCAAAAACCAGACATCCGTCAGTTCCCATTTGGACAAGTCCCACCTGTAACATTCGATACCATTTAACAGGAATTGACATGTGTAGTTTATTGAATTGTTTGTCCAAAGAACATGCAGCTACGCAAAATTCAATTTAACACTTATTCCTTCATAATTATGGCAAAATACTAGTAGTTTTAAGAAATTTAATCATTATTGTTTTCATGTACCCATAGATTATTTACATATATTAATGGTTTACATATAGGAATGGAGATAGTAGTAAATAGATAATTGTATATGGATTAGAGTGGAACTAACTTCAATTGATGACAGGAAATCACAATCATTTTCCTTGGCACATTCCTTTTTTTTGACATCTTCACCTCCATCAATTTTCTGATAACAGACAGGCAGAATAAGGTAGAGCATAATAAAACTTCAGCCACAACATACACATTCAATCAGAACAACACCTCAGAGATGAGATGGATTTGAAAGTAAAGCAATGTGAGGGGACATCGAGATCAAGTTTCTGTTAAAAAAAAATTAGTGCTTAAAAATAGACACAGATTTGTTGGGGAACAACTCAAAAATGGGTTCCTGTTTTCTTTCTTCCAATGGAATAGCACCTATTCATTGGATCGGCCAATCCAACAACATGTTGATATCTATCCCATACCTTCGAGGGTTTTCCTCACCTCCCTGTATCAAAGCCACCTCCCTACCACATTCACCCTTGTTCCAAAACCACCCTTTCTGCAAGAACACCTTCCAACCAGAGTTGCTTTTTGCAAATGCCACAAGCGCCAGAACCTTAGTGCTTTGTCCATACCATTCTGTAATCCGATATTTACCTCTGTCCGTATCTATGAAACTTTGATGCTCCTGAGCTTACCACCTCCCATGTATCAGGTACCACTATCGGTTAATCGATACACTTCCTGGCCTTGCCAAACCACCACTTCAATGCCGACCGGCTGCCATTCTCACTCCATTTCCTCACCATCATTACGGGCCAACCAATACCAGTGCGGCCCTGGGAGCTATCACAGTCATGCCACCCCATAACCTCCACCGTTGGGGACTAGACTGCCCTGAATATAGGGTCAAGGGACTGGTGAACCCATCAGGGGCTCGTGCAAAAGTAGGATAGCATTTTCTAGCAATTCCTTATTTTTTTTCGATACGGTATCTAGTGCTAGATTAGGACAGTATCCTATGATATGTTCCCAGAACAATAACTATGTATAGCTGCTGGACACAGGGGTAATCATGAGTAATCAAACCTATTAAGAAACCTTTGTTAAAGAATACTTACAAGTTTAAGCGCTAAAGGAGATGCAACTATGATATCAGAAGCGTAGAAGTTACTGTACAGCTTAATAGATTTCCTGCAGAAGCATTGGTTAAAACATTAACTTTTAAGAAGTCTTCTGTATGTGAATGTAGAATCCTAACAAAATATCAATGTGCTAGCAGTATGAATATAAGGACATATATTTTGCTGCAGGCATAAGAACTCACAAAGCAGAATATCAGAGAGTAAGCCATAAACATAAAGATGTTAAAACATTTTAAAAGACCAAGTTAATGGATTGAGAATTTGTTTACTGGATAAGAGCTTTGATTGGGAAATAACTAGCTTTACTGGAGAAAAGAAGCTGAATCTGAAGTTATGGACTATCCTGAAGGCACTACTCTCTAAGTAGCATTTCTTTCGTTAAGATTTGCTGAGATATCTTAGTTAGATAAATGTATTAAACAGCAAGAATCACAAAGCTATAGTGGTTTCAGAGCCAAGATGCTCTGCTATGCAGATAAATTTGCGCTATCATAGCTAAAACTGCTTTAGCATGTGGTGGAAGCAACTGCTGAAGTACCTTCTGCTATATTGTGCCATTCTATCCAAGGGTTTTAGCACAGTACATGATAAAAAAAATTAAAACCCTCAAAGTAAAACTGCAAATTAATGACTATAAGATTCATCCTCTCTGTTCAGAGTTGTTGTTGAGCAAACTAAGCGAATGTTGCCTAATATGATGTAAACATCACTGAGCACAGCTTTGTACTGTCCTCCATCGCCTTCTCAAGTTTGCTTTATAATGAGTTTATAATTTAACACCATAGAGACATTCACCCAATTGTTGCTTTGTTTGCAATATATTGTGTAACTTTAGGCTATGTAAGTTATAGTAAAATTCTGATTGCAAATTGCACATCTTAATTTTCACTAGTTTCACATTAATTGAATAGCAAAGGACTAGTTTACACCTAAGAATAAAACCCTTCGCTTGTAACAATTTTTAAAATAGAAATGGACAGAAACACCGAACTGAGCCTGGTCCAGCCCTCGTTAGCGTAAAGCACCTTTTATGTATAAAAAAAAGGAAGAAACTCAATTTCATTCAACCCTGGAAAGCAGCCCTGCAGTTCACACATGCGTGATTCATTGCCGTCAAGATTGGAATTGAACCATATATCACTGGTATACTATTGTCTATAAATTTAAGTTCAATTGATTCAAATCTGAAAAATATTTAAATTTAAATGTAATAATTGTTAATCGCCTTCTTAGCTTTTGAGCTGGTGGTCACTAGTCACTATTCACTAGAGGACCAGTAAACCAGTAGCTCACCAGTTCAATTTTAGAACGAGTAAAATGCATCTATGGTCCTTAAACTTGTACGCACCGGTCACTTTGATCCTCAAACTATGAAACCATGTATTTGTCCCCTTAAACTTGTTAAAGGTGTTCACCGAAGGTCCAAATCTGGTTTTGTTGCCTCTGACTGCTTACGTGGTGGGTTGACCATGCCACATGGCATCCAGTCAGCAGTATCTCCGAGGCCCCCATGTCAGCCATTCTATTTATTTCCTTCCCCTCTCTCTCTCACCTGTTCTGTGATCTCTCACCATGTTCTCTCCGGATCTAGGCCTGGCACTGGCAAGCTCTCGCCATCGGCAAGCCACCATGATCCCCTGCTCTCGAGCCTTCATGCCTCCTTCCTCTACTGCATGTGACGCAAAAGGCTGCTAGGTATGGTGGCAGCGCTGGTTGGAGAAGACTGGATTTTTCAGTTATCATCGAGAAATTCACCAACTCATAATCCATTTGAGAGAATCAAAGAACAAAGGAAATCACAACTACAACTAGAAACAAACTAACAAACAGACCTCAGATAAGAACATCAGAAGAGGGAAAATAGAAGAAGTAACGCAACAAGGAATAAATTGCCTTACAAAGTTGACCTCTTTATACTCCCAATCCGGTCCAAGAACACGCAAGAATTTCCAGATAATGTGATGGACGGTCCCTTTGGTGACACTGGAAGCAATAGGACCAACACAGCGCGGTAGAAGGAGGAGCGCGGCATGCCAAATCTCCTCAGTGTCACATTGTCCGCAAGCCCCTAGAGCCACTTACGCCGCCAGCCGTCGCACCCTCCGTGGCCCTTGAAGCAATCAACCATGGCGCCCTTGAATGCCACCCTTGAAGTCGCCGGCTGTCGCGCCTTGGAAGCCAATCGCCAACACCCCTGTAGCCTAGTCACAGTTATCGCTTTAGCAACCTCCTACTAATGCCCTACTAGATTAGGTCCATCTGCTGCTGCTAGAGCTGAGGCTCCTCCTGACCTCCTCGATGTCCACCTGTTGTAGCACGTCGCTGGTGGTCATGATCATCTTCTCCATGAGCACACCAAGCCTCTACTGCTGAAATGCTCGTCGATTGGCCCCATTTTTTTTCTCACCATGTGATAACCAGGCAGGTAGGGAGAGAGTGACGTGCGGGAATCGTTGACTAGGACGCCACGATGACACAGTCAACCCACCACATCAATGGTCAGAAGCAGTGAAACCAGATTTGGACCTCTAGCGAACCAAAGTAACAAGTTTAGGAGGGTGAATGTCTGGTTTCAAAGTTCATGGACATAAGTGACTGATGCGTGCAAGTTTAGGGACCGTAGGTGTATTTCACTCTTTCAGAAAATAGGAACTATGGTTTATAAACAATCACGAGGGGCAACGACACTAATAATTCATGGCCAAATGGTTGCTACAGTCTAACAAAGAAAGAAGCAAAAACATGCACGGACGTTTCCTCGTCTTCTATAGAAGAGTCCTTTAGTAAAGTGCATCATTAGATTGTATCAATCAGTGATTCGCCACTCAAAAGTGAGTATATCCTTAAGGTTTCTAACATCAGTACATATATGACGTTCTATAAAGCATGCAATCAAACTTCTTTAACTCTAATGCTATTATATACTTCTGTTTTGAAGGAAAAGAAGGTATTATGTACTCCCTCTGAGTCACAACATATGTTGTTTTAAAATCTGTGCCAGTCAAACATTTTTAGGTTTGACCATCCATATGGAAAAAATCATCAACATCTACAACGCCAAATTGATATTACTAGATCCATCATGAAATATAATTTCATTATGTGTACTTTGTTTTTATTTGAGTCTAACATATTTTCAAAGAAACTGGTGGTCAAAGCGTCACCTTGGAGACTGTATGGACGGAGCGCAGCTGAAGAGGGCTACTACCATGTTAATTGGACTAGGGTCTACCAACCGCTGAAATACGAGAGCCTTGGGATCCATGACTTATACAAGTCAGCAATCGCCCTCAGGTTCGCTGGTTGTGGAGGATGCATACAGACCCGCAGTGTCCGTAGCGAAGCCTTGACATGCACTTCTCCAGTGATGAATGTAGTGTGTGCTTCGCAGCCACCAAGATGGTGCTAGGCAACAGCATGACCGGGTTATTCTAGAGAACAGATGGCTCGATGAAAAAGCCTTCACATAATTGGCACCAAAAATCCACATTGGTATCTGGACGAACCAGAAAAAGAAGAATGGTGCGGGAGGCCCTCGAGGGGAGGGTGTGGATCTGCAACATCAGGGGGGCTTTTAGCTCCCTGGGCCTTTTGCAATACATCCAAACTCCGGGCGATGTAGCTCACGACACAACCGACTCCCTCGTTTGGCGTTAGTAAGCAGACAGCTAGTACTCCTCAAATCCTACTATGACGCCCTTTTCCAAGGGGCAATCGTCTCGAGAACTTGGAAGTTGAACTGGAAAACATGGGCAACACCACAGTGAAGTTCTTCATTTGGCTGGCGTAACAAGCATCTGGCATGGAGGAGACTGCAGCATGCCCCTGCGTACCTACTCTGTGAGCAATTCGAGGAGACCATGAACCACCTCTTGGTGGGTGCCCCTTCGACCCTATGGCACAAGGTTCTATCATGGATCCAATCGACAGTACAACCTCCAGCTGTTGAAGACGAGTTACGCGAGTTCGTCGACGAGTGGCAATGGGTTGTCGATTCCACTCCGTGGTTGATTAAAAAGGGCTTATTCTCATTGATAATGCTAACAGCATGGTGGATCTAGAAGCCATCTTCAACAGAGAGTCAAGTTGTTGGATATGACCCTGGCACAGGCATGGTTGTGTGCTAAGGCAAGGGTAATAGGCCTATGGACGTCACTATTGACGGAGCTTAACGCTTAGGGGAGTGTCACGCGTTGTGGGTGTTGTAGCCTATCTTTCGGCATGTACATAAATTTTTTTTTCTTCTATCTATCAATGCATAGATGCAAAGCTTTTGCGTTTTCTTGAATAAAAACCTTGGAGACCATGTCAATGTCTAAAACGACCTACGTAATGACTCATAGGAAGTAAATATATTTTGGTAAGGTGAATATGGTATCATTAGATTTGGCATGCAAAATACAAAAAAATCATTTTTTTTACTAACAAATTTATATAAATAACAATAGTCAAAATTGCATGTTGGAGACTGTGTCCATGTCTAAAACTGACATCCATTTATGAACAGGGGAAGTATTATGATATTACAATTATCAAAAAAATGTCATTTTTAAATTAACACCAAAATGTACAATATCTTCCCTAACGGAATCCACAAAAGTTGCCACCATGGCACCTAAAACACTATTTAGCATAATATTTTGGACATAAGGATTATCTGCAGAAGTGTGTTTTAAGAATGAAGACTACTGAAGTAAAACTCTGATTCTGAAGATAGAAGATCAAAACATTACAAGAGCAGAAGTCAAGCAAGTGGCATATTATCCTTGTTTACTAGATGTTTAGATTCAGTATAATGGCTACTAAACAAAAGTCTGAAAGAATAGTTAACCAATATGAATTTATATTTCTGTAATTGATTCTGCTGATGGGTTTGTCTATTCATTTAATACTCATGTTCACTTCAGAAGCCTGTGATAGGCAATGACGAAAGTAAGATACTCCCTCCGTCCCAAAATGTAAGGCATATTTTGATTTGTTAAGACAAGACTTTGATCAACAATTACTCCATTAATATATGGTTTATTTGATACAAAATCATAATTATGTAAGTACTTTTGAATACGAATCTAACGATATCAATTTTATGTCATCTAAATTACATACTAATGAAGTAATCGTTGGTCAAAGCCTTGTCAAAATACGCCTTACAGTTTGGGACGGAGGGAGTAAGACTTTTGAGCTATTGACTAAAAACTGTGGAGAGTACATAGTGAGCACACTTGTCTCCACAACTAGAAAATTATTAAAAGCAACTATTAACATCTAGCACACTTACTTGGTATATTTTATCCCAAAAAGAAAGTGATCTTCAACATCTCCAGCGAAAAGAAGGTTAAAGTCTGCGGGTTTTGAACTATTTTCAGGCTCGTCCAGTTCATCATCTGATTCGCCAAACTCATTTTTGAATTGTCCCATGGCATTATCCTATAAAAGAAAGTAAGTGATCTCTATCTCTTAGCGCCAGAGCAACATGATCTCTGCACTGGCAATCCTAAATTAAATATACAATGATGTACAGATCTGAATGGAGTTCATAATATAAGTTTGCAGTGTATGATGTACAGATCTGAATGGAGTTCATAATATAAGTTTGCAGTGTATTTTGTAGAAACTAATAGTCAAATATTGCCTATAAAAGTAACTATAAAAGTAAAACTATACCTTTTGTGTCAGTGGAGATAGTTGGATCAATCTCTTTACGATGCGTCGTGCAATGCTTTTGAGAGGTAACAAGAAAAGAACCTAAGGCCATGATAATTATGCAACAGAAAGAGCAATAAGTTCAAGAGATAATGATACAACAAAATTACAAGTTGTGTGTAAATGGAGGTGACAGCATGTTAGGACAATTTACTGCCATATAACATTTACTCTTCGCAAAAAACATATAACATTTACTTGATAAAGTAGTGCAATTAATAGTCAAGCAACTATCGGTAGCACAGCACACACATCTATGCAACACATCATGTAAAATCAGATACTGTTTGCTCAAATGTGTTCCGACTCTGTCCAAAGATTTTTCTGAGTAGTCGTGCTATTCAGTGTCTATGGCTTAGAATAGCAAAAAACTTAATTGATTTTGACCAATGGAATTATTTCTCGTTCAAATTTCAGGGAACCAATAAAAAGGTCAAATGCAGCTTTCTAGTTATGGTTTGCAATTAATAAACTTGGGTGTAAGTAGTTGTAGTCAGCTGTATAAATTCCAAAAATTGAAATTTGTTACAAATTGACATGAAAGAGTGGAGATACCAAGCATGCTTGAAGTTCTCTTTTTATAAACCTGACTACTGTTTCATGCCAACACATGCTGCAATGAAGAAAAAAACATAGTACATCTAAATAAATGGCAGGTGTAGCATACTACAATAAAACCCAAAGTACAGTCCGATAGCAGTATCTATGTTGTGCATGACTTGAAAGGATTCCTGATTTTTCAATATATGTGTGACAAAATACCTTTGGACGTGTAAAACCCTGATCAAGGTATGACTTGTCATCCAAAATATCTGTGTTAGCATCATTCCTAAGCTTTGCATCATTTTTAATGACAACATCTCTTGTTCTATGAACATGACTCAACTGCCATTGTGGTAATATTGCACATTAGTCAGCATCATAACAGGTTCAGTAATAATATGACCAAACAGGGATCGTAAAACTTACAGCATGCATAAGATATGCATCCATAGTACTGGAATCCACCTTACTACCCTTAAGATAAAATGGCTTCTTATTACAATGCATTATGTCACGATAACTATTACCTGTAATAAACAATAAGGATTAGAATTACATTTAATATAAGTGATAGAGTGCACCATACATCATTTTAGCAAGGAAACATGACATGAAAAGCCACAAATTGGCGTTTTACTTAATTATAGGAAAAACAAGGGATGTAAATGGCATCTGTAACTTGGTATGCTAAAACATATTGGTAACAATTCTTTTCCTCAGAAATGGCAAGAATTTGGATCAAAAAGAGACAGAATAATCTTTAGGATAAGGAAACCGCAAAAGGTAATTTCTGTTTCTATATGCCAAAATTAATAACAGACACCTGAAGGGTAGGATTAGTAGATATCACCATGTCTCAGGGGCATTTCTAACATCAACTGTTATTAAGAAGTTACGTATGGTATTAACTGGTTTTGCAAAAGAAAATATATAAACACCCCCTACCCACTCACCAACCCAAAAAGCATTTAGCTTGTATGTGTAACAAAATAATATATGTCCTTCAGGTTGGGCAGAGACACTGTAATCAACTAGTGGTCGACATTTGAATCAATTTGTGGGCCATAAAAGGGCCGCGGTCTTATATCTTGAAGAATGCACCATAAAACTTTATTTCTCCCTACTTATAGAATGAGCAGAGCAGCTCCTGCCGGCTTCTTCAGGAAAAACATATCTGTCTAGTTTCCTTTGGAGAGAAGCAGTGGAGTTACAACAAACATAAACACGTAAAACAAGTATTTGATCATGTGGGATTTACATCTGGAAGTCATGATCCAACTAAATTTATGGCCACTTTTCTGTTATTGGGTTGTGCTGCAAAATTTAATCAGCAATAGGGACCATTACTAATTCAAGCACAATAGTTCTGTTATTCCTCTGAAGCAACACTATTGATTAACTAGTATTTCCAAAGCTAATGAATGCCAAGTGCTTTAAAAGGCACCAATGCCCAGCTCAGCAGCCTTAATGTTCTACTGACTCATGTAGTTTGTGAAATAAGGCACTAATTGAAAAGATAAAATTATGTATCACAATAAAGAGAACTTACAAAGTGAGAAGAACCTTAATCTAGAATTCAAGTTATCAGAGAGGGTATTTTGCCAATGGTCCCTCAGCTTTCCTTTGACATCAACAAAAAGATCATCATGAGCTCCCTAAAAGAACACAGCATTAAGGATCTCTTTAACTATTTATTATTTAGAAATTTATCCATGCACTAGTCATGAAGAAGTGGTTGAATAACTCAGTGCAAAGCATTTCAGTAGTTTGACATTTTAATATAGTGCATCAAGTAGCCAAACACATAGGAGCAGGAACTAATATTTCAGCAGGTCTTACCCTTTGAAAAAGCACACTTTGCATACCATTGAAGATATATGAGTAATCAGAAAACATGTGGATGGCTGTGGTACAAACAAATGCAGCATAGTAACCCCTCACAAATAAGTTACAGAATTGAATATAGGTCATAGGGTGATCTAAGCACATGATAAACATGAGATTTGGATTTGATGTACACATACCACTATCAAAGACTCAAGTTCAGTAACCCGCACTTCAAGGAAAAACAAGATCAAATTACATCACATGAAACATGAACTTTTGAAGTGAACCAAAAAATAATTTACTTTGCTAGTTGACGGATCATATAAGATTCAAAATACACAACTTAACTTGTGAATTAATCAATAATTCATCATGGTGTAATTCCGCAAAGTACCTGCAATTTTTCACCTGTTCCAACCCATTTGGATTTTGGAATATCCTCTGCAGGCATCTCCCATTTAAATTTACTCTTTTGCTTCACTAATGCATTGACTTCGTCATTTGTTAGTATGTGACTAACATGACGCTGAAATGAACTGGGACATACAAAAGGGAAGGTTCATGCAAGAAAATAAAATGGAAAATTGTTAGGATAAGCATCCTCTTTAACTTCTGAAACCAAATAAGAATATATGGAGTTTTAACTTCTGCTAACTGGTAGAATAAATTATTTCAAGCATGAAAAACGATCTCTAATCATCTATTAGTTGATAAGGATCTTATTATTGCCGCAACGAAAAATACAGTAGACAGGCAACATTAAGCAAGCATTCTGAAACCTAATCATATAGGAAAAGATGGGGATACAATACACCATAACCAAAGCTGAATGGCTGATATCATATAAAAAGATAATATTTGTTCGTAGAGTCTCAAATCACTTTGGAATTATAATCATTATGCCTCCCAGTCAATGAAGGAAAAAAAATATGTGAATATTGTTGTATCAATAGCACCAACCATGAAGTCTCCATTTCATCAAAAGCATCATTTTTATTGTTTATCATATCATGTGCCTCGTCCTCACTGGAAACACTGCAATCATCTGTTAAGTCATCTTCATCACACTGATCTAGGCCTTGAGAGCTCCCATTGAATTGCTTCTCACATCGAGCAGCCTCCACTGCTATGATTCCAGCTGCATGCAGTGCTCAAGTAATCAAATTCAGTAAGAAAAGAGGTGCAGGCTGCACTACTTTGCTGCATGAAGCAAGAGAGCGTCGAGACAGGAAAACATGCAACCACAAAAGTACAACGCTTTAAAAATGCCAAATTTCCCTAATATGATAGTTAGGACTTTAGGAATACGGAAAAATACAAATTTTCATGAATCCTGTATATCTGAGACAGCTACAAGCTTACTTGGAGTATTAAACCGCTAGCTCCAATGGTACACATTTTGGGCGAGAAAAACATCTTTTATGATCGTATATCCAGATACATTCTAGTCTATACTGCTACAGTACCTCTGCTTCTAGGTAGAAGATGAATTACCTGAACCCGGCATCGAGTTACCATTTTCCTTTGGGACACAGACATCAACCAAAGCCCCATCTTCCAATCCGCCTACATCAAATTCCAGAAAATTGCAGTTTGAAACAAACAAGTGAGTAGGGAAGCGAAGCACTGCCAATTAACGCATACTCTACTAATGTTATACTTCCACTATCTGCCTGAGAGAAAGCGTTGACGATTAACACGGCAACAAAAATCGAACCTGAAGCAGAGTCAGGCAGACCGCCCTCAAGCTCCGGCCTTTTCGGCCTCTTCTCCCGGCGCCTCTTCTGGCCTACGACCACAGCAATAGCAACAGGAGGAGGGGAGAGCACATGAGCAAGTAAAGTTGAAATTCGAAACTCCAAGCAAGAGACGGCGGGTAAGGTCTTGTACCTTGACGAGCAGCTACGGCAGGCTTCGGCTTCCCCATCGGCGACAGAAAAAGCAATGACAGCAAGTGATAGAGAGGGGTCGGCGGTCGGGCCTCACAGGAGGGTGCAGCCGTTGATGAAGGAGAAGGAGAGGAGGTCGCCGGAGGTCTGTAAAAATAAGGCGGCGGCAAAAGTTAGAACGAGTAAGGAGCGGCTTGGCTAGGGCTTGCCTTGCATTATCAGCGCTTGGGCTTTGGGCCTTCAGATTGGTGGAGGGCAGGAGCTGGGAGTAATTGAAATTGAAATCAAAATTACTCAGGGTGTGTTTAGTAGTCTGTATCATCCTGACATGGCTATCTCTCCTGATACATGCTGAGTCTGGACATGCTGAGTTGATTTCAGTGTACTGTGTTTGGTAGTCTGTATGTGTTGAGACATGTTAGCTGAGATGTTGTTTGGCTGCCTGTATGAGCTAGGATATGTTAAGCGAAGTGTACAAATTGGATTTCTACCTCTGAATGTGCTGATATCTGGATTCTGCATAGTGCAACTCTTCTCACCTTTATCCTATCATTTGTTTTAGGTACAATTTCTACAGGATATTGGTGTGACAAGTGATGCAGTTGGCAATGCCCTTGTGAAGTTCCCCAATGTACTAACTTATAGCCTACAAAAGAAGCTACTAATTCTACACATTTTAAACCCACGGTTAGACTATGTGCTCACGAATTCATCTCATACATGCACACATCCACAATAGTACGACATTCATCTCTACTTATATATGCTCACAAATTCAATTCATACCAATTGCATGCATTGGGTTCATCTGTGAGCAGGCAAGAACACATAATCCAAAAACAGCGGCACAAGAAGAGGAAATTTCACTAATTTGCAAGAGGACAAAGTAGTCCTCACCACGCTCGGTGCTCGGGGGATCAATGCTCAGGGGATCGAAGAGGAGGCGCGGCTCAGGGGCTCGGGGACAAGAGGCGCGGGCGCTCGGGGATCGAAGAGGAGGCGCGGCGGACCTCCGCTGGACGACGGGTGGCGGAGCTTGGCGAGGCTCGTCGGAGATCAGGGACGCCGGGGCAGAGCTCGGGGAAGCGCGCCGGAGCTCAGGGACGCGGGGCGGAGCTCGGGAGGCGCGCCGGAGCTCAGGGACGAGGGGCGGAGCTCGGGAGGCGCGCCGGAGCTCGGGACTCACCGGACCTCGGCGGGGGCTCGATTTGTTGGGCGGCGGAGCTCAGCGGGGCACGGGGGCTCGAGGAAGCGCGGCGGTCGGGAGCTCCATGACGCGCGGAGCGGCGGGGGCGTTCCAGGAGGCGTGGCGCGGCGGACGAGGGCTCGGGGAGGCGCGGCGCGGCGGACCTTAGCGGGGCTAGGGGAGATGACGCGTGCAGAGGAGGAGCACGGGCGGCGGCTCGGGTAGAGGGAGTGGAGTCGCGGGGAGAGCAGAAGTGCAAGCTGGAACCCTAGCTCGTGGCAAGCGGGTTCTCGTTTTTTGCATTGCGCGAGCAGAGCTGAGCTCGGCACGTGGATTTGGGCTTCCCTATTCAGCATGCTGACAGCTACTTCGGGTTTCAGCTGGACATGGCCCAAGTCCACAATCAGCCTACCAAACAGTTTGAAATTTGCATAAATTCATACAAGCTAGGTAAAATCATCCTACCAAACACACCCTCAAAAAAGATCACCCTTCAGATTGTGTTGCTTATTCCACGCGCCACGTACAGCGTCTCCACACGTGACATGTGCTGCATGCTGAGGGCCGGTTTGCCACTTTGCTTCTCCTATTCAATCATAGGCCGGTTCACCGCCTCACTTCTTCTGTTCAACCGTCTTGGTCTCTTTGTTTTTCAAATTTAGTGTGCAAACACAGAAAGAGGGAGGCAAATAGAGTGAGAGAAGGTGAGACGACGAGGCAAGACGGCGTAGCCGGTGAGAGGAACGTGACTACAAAGCTGGTGAGAAGGAGGGTTCATCACCGGATGAGACAAATAGGAGGAACCGACTGGGGAACTCGCACATCTATCACGATGTTGATGAGGCTCCTGTTATTCCCTTTCCCTTGTAACATTTTTTCCTTTCTCGGCCAAATTTGCTGATTAGTTGTAGAGGAGGGAGAGAGGAGGTTGAGACCGAGGCGAGGCAGTAGATTTTAGGGTTCGTTTTGATCATTGTGCAATGTGGTTTGGTTTTCATCTGTTGATTTGGTTGTTTGTTTGACCTTCAGGGTTCATCACCGAAGGAGGCAGAGAGGAGGCAAGGGCCAGGTGACTCGCGCATGTCTACCACAACGTCGGTGAGGTTTCTGTCGTTCCTTTTCCCTTTTAACCTTTTTCTCTTTCCTGGCCAAATTTTGTTGATTAGTTGTGGAGGAGGAGAAGAGGAGGCCGAGACTGAGGTGAGGTAGTAAAATTTAGGGTTTGTTTTCATCGTTGTGCAATGTGGTTTGGTTTTCATCATTGTATAACAGATAAAAAAATTGGTGCTAATTTGTTAGTCTATCCATCGATTGGTGCTAATTTCATTGTTCCCTTTCCACTGTTTCCCTTTTGTTTCCGGGAATGGAGTTTTCTGGGGGAATAAAGGGAGAGAGGATGCTTTCAACTCATAATAGTACCAATGTTTTTGGGTAATAAATATAAAAATTGGATCCCAGTGTAAGATTTAATAAGTCCTAATTTTAGTTATGTATCTAAAGTGTGTATAGTTTCCAAAATTTCTGGTTGAAGATGAAACTTAATAGCTAATAGTCTTAAAATCAATCATTTGTATTGCGGTTGGCCATTTTGATAGGTAGAGACTCAATTGCACATTGCTAAATTGCAGATCAGTTAATTAGAAATTAGCAGCCATGTGAATTTGAAGTTATTTTGGAATAGTTCGTTTGAGCAGCTGAAACATGAAACATTTGGACAAAGGAAAATACTTACCTTTTATTCCCTCATGTTATGCAATTATGAACCATTGTCCAGAGCCTCAACAGTTGGACCACATATTTCATTTGTATTGCCACCACAAGTAAGTTTGTGCTCTGGCTCATAATCATACAATTTTACTTCTTGCATTTCTGAGTAGATTATCTTTATGGTTTATGGTAAATCTCGAATTGTATAGCTATGGTATGTGAAGTAGCAAAAAAACATGGTTGCATCACGGAATTTGGTTAACATCTATATCTTCCCATCAATAAAAACTTGAGTTATTTTTTGAGAAAGTGACCATTGGTCATGCATGTCGGACTGTATTAGCTAGGTGATACAAAAATGGTTATTGCAAAACAAAGTACCATGCTCAGTGAGTTGCCTGTATGAATTAAATATTTTACGTTATCATCTAGGTTATTGTCATATCAACTAGATACCCTGGCAGCCCTTTTTGCACATAACAAGTTAAATTCTACGCTTATCCTCCATCTGATCAAATAATAAGTGTCAACTAGAGTATATGAGCCTTTTAATGATATCTTTATGCCGTCAACCTAATTATATAAGTGTTGAGCGGCTGTTCAGCGAGTCATCATGGTCATGGTTTGAATTAAAATTTGATTGCACATTTCTTGTCACTTAATTGACTAGTTGGTAACTCGATATGGCTCTAAGAGGTATGATGTCTCTATGTCATAGTTGGTGTGTGCTTGTGGGCAAGGGGTTGAGAATTTTTTCAAAATTTTTAAACAATTTGGACCGTAGTCTTGTGGGGATATAAAGTACGCGTTGTGTATCTGTAATTTTGTAATATCATATAATACAAGATTTTCCAGTGCAGTTTTCTGATAATGTGGATTAAAAAGTCCTTCTGTTTGGTTTTGTAGCAATGCCAATTTTCAGAGTTATGTGTCATTACTTCTTTTTTGCTCATAGGTTTTTTTTCAGTGTTATCTAGTGCAAATGGCTTACGTTACCGAAGAGAGGAGGCATTTTGTGTCTCGCTTTGTCCTGGATTAGCTCCACGTTAGACCTGCTCCTGTGACAAACTTGTACAAGGTGAAAGTGATGTTATCCTACAGCCCTAAGGACATATTTTATGTCCTCCATTGCATGCACAAGCTAGTGCACAGCGGATTTAGCTAGGCCATCAATTACAATTTTAACGCTGAGCTTATTGTGCGTTTGTGACCATTATACTGGATATATATAACCCCGTCGGGGGACGTTTTCCTACACACGAATCCTTACAGCATCTGCCAGCACACTTGACATGCTTGGGCTGCACGAAGGTGAAGTCCATGATGTCGTGGAGGCACGGGTTTTGGGCATTCACTCACATAAAGGATTAGTTGTTGCACTTCGCTGTGTGCACTACTACACGCTTGGAGGGCGTTTCAAGTTTGTTATTGACAAGAATGAAGAACTGTACCTGCGTTTCAACAGTCAAACTACCACTCACAGAGCTGTCATGTTCCACTACTGCAGAAAAGTGCTATAGGCGCCACATCACCAGTGACGCGCACAAACAATGCTCGTCACTGGTAATCGTAAAATTTACCAGTGGCGGGCGCAAACTTCCACTTGTCACTGGTAAATGTTTACCAGTGACGGGCAGAACTTAATGCACGTCACTGATAACATAGAAATTACCAGTGGCGGGCGTGCAGGAGCGATCGTCACTGGTATGTGTATTCCAGTGACGTGCTTGTTCGAGCGCCCGTCACCAGTATGATTTGATTCCGGCCGCCTCCGGGCCTGGTTACCAGTGGCGGGCTCAGAGGTTAGCTCGTCACTGGTATGTTCTATACCAGTGACGCTTAATGAGGTGCGCCCGTCACTGGTAACCTGGCCTATATAATGTATCAGCGAGCTCGCTGCTGCCCAGTCGAACTCCACTGGCCAGCAGCAAGCTCGCCGGTCGCCTGCAACTCCGCCGCCACCGTACGCGCCCCCTGGTAGTCTACTGCCCTCCAAAAGCTTCCCCCACCTCCCCTCCCTAGCCCTCTCTCTCTCCTTGCTAAATCTAGCTAGCTAGATCAATCTGATCAGCAGCTCTGATCTCCCCCAAATAACCTCTCCCCTCTCAAAAATCTGAATTTGCTTCAACTTTCCCCCCAAACCTCTCCCCTCCATTTCTTATGAACTGAGATTTTACTCTAATTCCTTATGAACTGAGATTTTAGAAAATTCATTTGAGATTATGAATTGAGTTAATTGTTATGAACTGAGTTTGTTATGAACTGAGATTTGTGTTAAACTGTCACTACTGCCTCCATCAATCGTATAAAATGAAAAATGAAATGTGTAATGCTACGACATCGATCGTATGAGATGAATATTTGTGGAAGGGTTTGTGATCGGCCATCGAGCCATCGTTTTGACAAATTTGTTCATATATTGCTTGTGGTACCGGCCATCGAGCCGAGGCAACGTTTGTGTTGCTCTTTGTCAACACTTGAGTTGTCAACGTTTTGTCAAAATGTTGCTTTGTCAACGTTTTGTCAACGTTCGACAAACTCGATTTTAGTTATTTTAGCAAAGGTCATGCCGAAATTTTCTATGGGTTGGTACTAATTAATTTTCGTATATCTTAGGGATCGAACGACCGATGGATCGAAGTTGGATGTATGACGGCGATCGGAACACACAGAGTTTCTATACATCTTTGAATGAGTTCTTTGATTTCGCCGAGCGAGATATGGTGCGAAAGGGTGCCACGAAGATATGCTGTCCGTGTCGTGATTGCAAAAACTTGAAGATGTACGAAAGGAAATCTGGTTTTTTGCACATGCACCTGGTGCGATGGGGTTTCATGGCAGGTTATACACGGTGGAGAAGTCACGGTGAGGAGGATGAGGTTGTTGCCGACGAAGGGTTAGATGAAGAAGCAGGACATGGAGAGCCGGAAGCAGAACGGTTGGATTACGAAGATGCCGGAGGACACGAAGAGGCCGAAGCGGATACGCGAAGCACGGGGGACAATTTGGCCGGAATGGTCCAGGACCGTCATGTGCAAGAGCAGGTTGTGAAAGAGACGAATAACGATAGTGCGGCTCGTAGAGAGGCTGCCAAGTTGGAGACACTGGTGAAAGACTCGGAAACTCCCGTTGTATCCCGGTTGCAATCCCGAGTACACCCGCCTCTCAGTCACGCTCGAACTTCTAAGACTCAAGGCACTCCACAACAGCACGGACACAAGTCTCGATGAGACATTGGAGTATCTTGCAAAAGTTCTGCCGGAGGGGAACGTGTTGCCTCGCGGTTGCGATGAGGCCAAGAAGGTCGTGTGCCCTCTTGAAATGGAGGTGACGAGATACCACGCGTGTCCGAATGACTGCATCATTTATCGGAACCAGTACGCGGAGCTAACCAAGTGTCCAGAGTGCAAAGCATCCCGATTCAAGCGGGGAAAGAACTACCAACCAGATGGTGAGAACGGAGTGAAGAGCGGTGCTCCTGCAAAGGTTGTATGGTACCTTCCACTCATTCCCCGTTTGAAGTGTCTATTCGCAAACAAGAATGAGGCAAAACTCATGCGTTGGCACGACGAGAGGCCACGAAAAGATGACGTCGTGCTGAGACACCCTGCGGATGGTTGCCAGTGGAAAGCAATCGCCGACCAATACCCCGAATTCGGAGGAGAGCCGAGGAATATCAGAATTGGTATGAGTACGGACAGACTCAATCCTTTAGGAAAAATGAGCAGCAGGCACAACACTTGGCCCGTGGTCGTATGAATGTACAACCTCCTTCCGTGGCTCTGCATGAAGCGGAAGTATCTACACCTGTCTATGCTAATTCAAGGGCCATAGCAACCAGGGAACGATCTGAACGTGTATCACCAACTACTGAAGGAGGAGCTAGATATACTCTGAGCTGAACTAGGGGTCCGGGTCTGGGACGCTCACGAAGGAGACTATTTCAATATGAGAGCTATGATGATCACAACGGTGCAAGACTATCCCGCTTACGGATATCAATCCGGCCAGGTTTGCCACGAATACCAAGGATGTCTTAAGTGTATGAAAGATACAATAAGTCATCACCTACCGGGCTCTCATAAAATAGTGTACATGGGCCACCGAAGATGGCTTTAATGGGATGACCCGTGGAGACAAGAAAAAGAAAAGTTTGACAATACGATTGAGACCCGAGGACCACCACGTAAGAGGAGTGGGGAAGAAATCTATGAGATGTTGAACTCTTGAGGCCAGTGCCCTAAGGTGGGAAAGAAGCAGAAGAAGGTAAAGCCGTTGGGAGGCGTATGGAAAATGAAATCTGTATTCTAGGACTTGCCTTACTGGCCTTTTCTCGAGACGCGTCACTGCATAGATGTCATGCATATTGAGAAAAATGTATGTGAGAGTGTGCTCGGTCTCTTGCTCCATATGGCAGACAAAACAAAGATAGGCCGAAGGCACGAGCTGACTACGAGGAACTGGGGATAAGACGAGAGCTGTGGGCCAACGAGGAGAAGACCAAGTTGGGCAGGAATGTTACAAAAATCAAGACGGACTGTCCCGCCGCTTGTTACACCCTAAGTACAGACGAGCTCGATAAAATCTTCAAGTGCCTCGAAGGTGTCAAAGTAACTTCCGGCTACTCGGCAAACATACAGAGATTTCTAGACATGCAGAACCACAAACTAATCGGTATGAAGTCTCATGACTGTCACGTGATGATCACGCAGATACTTCCGGTTGCAATTAGAGGGCTAATGGAGCCATGGATTCGCAAGACACTGCTTGACCTCTGTAACTTTTTCGACATTATCTCTCAGAAGTCCATCAGTAAGAAGCGTTGCCGGAGACTGCAGACGGAGATCATTGTCATACTATGCGAGCTTGAGATGTACTTTCCGCCCGCATTCTTCGACGTCATGGTACATCTCATGATCCATATCGTCCCGGAGATCATCGACCTAGGTCCGGTATTCCTACACAACATGTACCCGTTGGAAAGGTTCAATGGGGTCGTCAAGCGATACGTTCGTAACAGGTCTCATCCGGATGGGAGCATCGTCCAGGGCTTTCTCACCGAGGAGAGCGTCGAGTTTTGCACGGATTACATGAAAGTCGACAAACCTATAGGTGTGCCTGTTAATCGACACATTGGCAGGCTCGATGGCGTAGGTCACCGACGCGGAAAGAAGGATTTACATGTGCACAGTTGAAAGATCATCTAGGCTCTAATATGGTTTTGATGGTTAATGGCAACTTAAACTGGAATCTAATGTTTACATTGAGTGTAAGCAGAGTTTACAGGTTCCATGAAGAAGGGTTATCCAGTGAAGGATGATCACCAAAAAGGGTACAAGGTGGTTTCAAGGACAAAGAGATGCTGTGCTAGACAGCTGTGTCACAGCTGAGAAGAAGCCGGTGCTGTGCAGGGAGCTGCAAGCAAGGTGATGGTGGCTTGATGCGTCAAGGGCCGTGACTTCAGTTGGTGGCAGGTAAAGTCTAGATTTGCTAGTTTCTTTGAGTCCATAGGAATCGCCCGTACTATCAAGAAGGATGAAACAGTAGTAGTTGTCTAAGGGAACCTTGCTCATTGCTCAGAGTGTTGGTCAAGGGCATTGATGCTTTGAGGTCAATTGCCCTATGTCAATAGTTTTGCACAAAGTATGAAACTGTTTTGTGTTAGTGCTCTGCAGTGCTAACAGTGAAAACCCTAGAGCTTTAGGCACCTGTGTGACACAGCTGTGTCACAGGTGGTCTTTCGCTCTATGACTCAGGTACATCTCTGTACCAGGGGAGAGCTTGAAAATGCTAAGGTACCTGCACTGCGATAGGCAGTCTGATGTGTCAGAAGTCTGTCGGAGGTTCTCTCCTTATAGGTATTAGAGTTTGACGTATGCTGAGTGCATGTCATGTGCCAGGATCGGGCTGAGTAATGCGGCTATCAGCTAAGGGTTCACCTGTGTGTGCCGCCCGGTGACATAGGTGTCGGTCTGCCTGAGCCGGGTGCAGTTGGACGTAGTGTGTAACTGCGTCACCGGTGGCTGACACCGGTGGTTCACTTAATCCTACGTGGCAACAGGGTAACGGTCAGGTGCCTGAGGACCCTATATATAGGGGACCAGGGGAGGATTTCGTCATCAACCTTGCTCAAACCAGTGAATCATATACGACCGTTACAAAGTCTCCAACCACTCAACAAGAGCCAAAAGCCTAAGGGTTAGTCTGAGTGAGTTTGTGAGCTTTGAGCACGAGCAAAGGTTCCTCCAAGAGATTGCTGCTGCATCATCTGTTACTCTTGGAGTGTCTACTCCTAGACGGGTGTAGGAGTTGCTGATATCACCCAAGCTTGTGTGGGCTGAATCAGTAAGTTTGTGAAGGAGCATCGAGGTCATCCTGCTGCAAGGCAAAAGGACCTCCACAAGTAAGGAAGAGGCCTGAACATAAGGTACTCGGAGGACAAGCACGATTCAGTGCTGACTATCTCTTCGGAGTAGTCTCTCCAACGGAGACGTACCTCTCTGAAAAGAGTAGAAACTTCGGGATAAATCTACTTGTCTCTCTCTGAGTGCTTAGCCTATTTCCTCTAGCAGTTATATTCATTGCATGCTTATATGATCTGAGATACTCTTGTTCATCTGATTCAGATCTACTTAATACCTGCTTAATCTGCTTTGTGCCTGCATGTACTAGCTGTGTCTCAGGTGTTATATATATCATCTTTTCTACCTGTCTTAGTCACCTGTGTCACAGCCACACTACTTGCTTACCTGTGCTAGGTCATTAGATCACCTGTGTGACTCACTCGTGTGACAGCCACGTGCTATTTTACTTGTCATATTTCACCTGTGCTAGGAACCTGTCACACAGCCAATTAAATCTGATAATCTGTTAAGTCAATATCCAGTTAACTAGATTAAAATGAAGTAATTTTAATTAGTCTCCTATTCACCCCCTTTAGTCGGCACCCTTGGTCCTTTCAACCGTGATGTACCGAACCGATCAGACGACTACGTCAGAGCGCACACAGTAGTGTTACAGCACCTGTCAGTGGTCCGGCCTTATGTTAAGAAGCACATGGCAATGTTAAAAACAAAGCACGGCACAAGAAAGACCGAAGCGGCTCTCACGAAAGAGCATAACGCTACATTCGCCAGGTGGCTAAAAAACTACTTTGATGAACATAGCTTCTCAAAAGATGATGACGTAGCATGGACGGTGTTCCACGTGGCACAGGGACCCATGATGAATGTCGGGACATACCAAGCATACGATATCAACGGATACACATTCTATACGGAGGCACATGACCAGAAAAGTGTGTACCAGAACTCTGGGGTGACGATGGAGGCCTTAACCGGTAAGAAAAAGGACAGATACTACGGTAGGCTCGAAGAGATTTGGGAACTTGACTACACCGTGTCCAAGATCCCCATGTTACGGGCAAGATGGACGAAGAATGTCGAAACCGAAGACTATTTCACTACCATGGTCATACCGAAAGCAGTTCCTATTGAGAAAGTAAATGTGAAAGCGATCAGTGCCAAAAATAAGCCGTGGGTATTAGCTAAACAAGTGTCCCAATGCTTCTACATAACTGACCCGACGAAGCCAAGCCGTCATGTCATGAGGAGGGGCAAAAGGAGTATCGTTGGAATCGATGGTGTCGTTGACGAAGAGGACTATGACTAATTTGACGACCCGAATACGGAAGAAGACAATGACGATGCTAACAATCAGCCACGGCCCAGCAGAAGGAGCAGAACTACATGTCCCGCCGTGCGTCCCTTCAAAAGACGAAGTCACTCCGAGAGGCTAACCTATATCAGGAAGAAGACCAAGACTACCGTTGAGAAGAGTGTTGAAGAGTGAGAAGATTGTCGAAGAATGTCGTAAGTTAAGTTAATTAATGATGTAACTTAAGTATGTGCCACATCAGAGAAAACGATGTATGCATGATTGTATGTGCTACTATTAAGAAAACGATGTATGATTGTTGAGATATTTCAGTTTCAAAGCAATGTATAGCTCACTTTTGTGAAATTGTTTGAAATTTTAAACACAAGCTCTTCAGGTCATATAATGACACCATACCAAATTTATGTATATAACAATCGTGCTTTTATGTTAATTCTATCTATACTCACAAAGTAATCATTGCGCAAATAATAAACAACGATGTCGTCAAAAATTCTTTAAGAAATTTCTATCGATATACGAAAAGATTAGATCCTCCGATGCAAGCACCTAGCTAGGTGGCCCCTGCTTAGATTGTTGTATTATCTATTTACTAGATATAGTTCTTATAGTAGCTAACTTAATGAAGCTAGCTACGAGATTTGCACCTTATTATCCTTAATTAGCTACGAGATTTGCACCTTATTATCCTTAATGGAAAACGAGATCCTTAGCTTCTTATGCTATGTTCCAATTGTTGTAGTAATGGAGCTATTCAAGGGAAAACATGAGGCAGTCCAGATTAATAAACAGATCAAAAAGCATCGAGTGCAACCCTAGCTGACTTACCAGTGACGAGCCACACAGAACGTCCGTCACTGCTAAATTTCTTACCAATGACGAGCCCATATTCCGCCTGTCACTGATAAAGTTTACCAGTGACGAGCTACGCAGACCGCCTGTCACTGATAAGGACCTCATATATACCGCCCGCGCGGGACTTGGGGAAAAATTCCCCAAATCCCGCGCGGCCGCCTAGCCCTAGTTCCTCAAATCTCCCCGCCGCCGCTACTCGCCTCCCCGCCGGACGCCTCCCTCGCCTCCCCTCCTCACCGGCCTCCCCTCGTCGCCGGCCTCCCGCGCCTCCCCTCCTCGCCGGCCTCCCGCGCCTCCCCTCGCCGGCATTCCTCCCCGCCGGACCCCTCCCTCGCCACTGCACCGAGGAGCCAGGTAAGCCCACTTCACACGCTCTGTAGTAGTTTAAGTTATTTGTAGAATTTCAAAAATTGTACTGTGTTTAATAGTTTGAGTACCAGATTGTATGAAATGTATTTCAAGAATTTGTTGCACGTGGATGGAATTTGAGAAAACGAAATTTGTATTTGATGCATGAGATATATTTTTGTACGTGGATGAATGTGAGATGTGAAATGTATTTGAGATGTGCTTGTGGTACCGGCCGTCGAGCCGAGGCAACATTTGTTGCTCTGTTTATTTTTTCAGGGAAACAGAGTTGTCAACGTTTTGTCAAATGTTGCTTCGTCAACGTTTTGTCAACGTTCGACACTCAATTTTAGTTAATTTTAGCCAAGGTCATGCCAAAATTTTGAATTTTCATTATATGTATGGTATATTCGTGTTATTGTTGTTCTTTGTCATGCTCAATTATATGCTTTTTTAGCCTTTTTAGTTTTGTCAGAATTTTTTTAACAAGTTTCCATTTAGTTCGAAAATGGCCGCAAGTACCCCCTCTTCGTCGAGGACACCAATGGATGCCCCGCCATCGTCCCGAGATGTCGAGGGGCGTGCGAAAGCTCCCCGGGATCTAGCCCTCGAACAAATCTCTCAGGGGGCCGCCATCGTCGACGACCCTGCTGCCGAGGATCACAATGAGTACGAATCGTCTGACGATGAGTCGGATGAAGAGTCTGGACGTGCAAAAGAGCCCGGCGGTGCTGAAGACGCGACCGATCGTGACGAAGGGACCGGCCGTGAATACGAGACCGGTTTTTGAAGAAGAACAGGCAGATGGGGCTCCACCAGCTAAGCGAAAAAGGCGGCTCGCGCCTAGGAGACCAAACAAGTTGAGTACCGACACCTCCGTAATCACTCGAGTCGACGATTTGGGTAAACCTGCCAGTCCAAGAAAAACTGCACAGGGGTACTCAAACGCCGTAGGCTGCATCATGCATGAAACCGTGAAGATCACAACCCCCGATATAAGGACGAAAGAAACCGAGCATCTTCGAACTCTCCTCTTGGACAGGCTACTCAATAGGTATTCCGTCCCGGAGGCCGACAAAATAGAGTCGCAGCTAAAGCCTTGAGCATGATGTCCAAAGCCTTAAATACATGGCGATACCGTGCCAATAAAAAGAAGGATAAAGATTTTGAGACCGTGGTAAAGCCGCTATAGCTTACGATAGATGAGGCGGACTGGACCGAGTTCATTCATACTCGCTCGGGCGATGAATTCAAGAAGTTGAGTGAGTGGGGGAAGGACATGCGGGGGAAGATCGTGGGTGACCATAGACTCGGCAGCCGTGGACCCAGGGAAGAAGCCAAAATGGGACATGGAGGACGCAAAGTTGATTGCGGCTGGGAAAGAACACCCTTTCTCGGACATCCAGCCAGGGCGCGGAAAGGATTTTGTGAGGGCCCGCGCAAAATTTGACCCAGTGACGGGGGAACCGATCTTCACACACGAGAAATTGAAGGAGGTGCACGAAGAACTGGTAACCTCCGAACCTAATTTATTTTATTTGTCCTACGTAGATTAATTTCTGAAAAGGTACATTTCTAAATGGTTGATGTTACGTGCAGAAAAAGCTAAGCCAGCAACCTGAGAGCTCCCAGGACTCTGTCGATAGCAATAGGTGGCAAGACCCTATCAACAAGGCTCTCGGCGAGCCGGAGACTCGTGGCCGTGTGATGGGCGTCGGGTATGGGGCTCGATGGGCTGATTATTGTCCCCAAACCTGCGAGGTTGCCCGCGAGAGGAGGAAAGCCAAGCAAGATAAAGAATTTGATGCACGAGTGGAGGCGGCGGTGAAACGTCTATTAGGGCCTCTATATGAGCAACTACGACGTCCACCCATGCATCCTGATACCCAGCCGCCGGCCTTTAATCTTGATACCCAGCCGCCGCCCTTCACTGCTGCAAGGAGTAGCAGCCCATCTGTCTCGGGCATTGGCCTCGGGTCGCCAAATTCAATCGACGGCCTCACGGTAAGCGTTGTCGACTCAACATATCATTCTAGTACGTCTTGGTTTCGTTGTTTGCACTTTAACATCGACGACGCATCCACCCGTATGTATGTTTCGCAGGTAATCACTCTGTGCTATCTCCAGACCCAAGTGCTCGGCTCGATGGTGACGGTCGCATACGGTCGAGTCCACCCAATAACGCCGGAGAATAAGATGTACTGTGTGGATTTACCACCAAACTTGGCGAGGGTGGAGTTGACTAAGGTGGTCGGCAACTTTGAGGACTTGGTTTTGAATGACCCCCCTGAAGAGGGATACGAAAAACTAGGAGCCTGCAAGGGTTTTTTCTTAGATGGCCGAAGGACGCGATAAGTTGATTAAGACCTCCAATCGCACAACACCGTCACCGAGCCACACCCATAGTCCATCAGCGAGACCATCTCCTTTGGGTCTTTGCCCACCTCTATCGTATAGGGATCTGGAGATGGAAGGCGCTGATGAGGGCGCGGAGCATGGCATGCCTCGTGACGAAGAGGCACAATTATTTGTAGATACGCCGCCACCCCAGCATGACGAGCAAGCCCAGATGAAGTTGACTCCTAACACACTCATGGGCGCAGCTAAAGAAGCGATGGCCGGTCAGAGGGCCGTATCTCTAGAACCGCAGCGTACGAGGAAAAAATGGGCGAAGAAGACACATGCCAGCACCGATACTAATGATAGACAGGGTGAGGCGAGGATGAAAAAATCCTTAACCTACCCAGCATCTTTCCAATCAAGACAGCGAGCAACGGGTCGTCAATGGCGGGCCTATCATGTCCCGGGTCACCCCATGGTACCAAGGGATGAGTTCAACATCCTCCCAAACGAACTGAAGATTCTGCATGAGAACATTCGATAGTTGGAATTAGCACCTGATGAAAGTAATGTCTCATATTACACGGTGAAGGTGCCAGAGGGTTTCCATTTCGTCGACGAGTATCCCGCGGACAAATTCTATCTGGACTTTGCGGAGATCTTCGGCATGTTCAACCTTTATAGGCTCGAAGCATCCTTAGTCAGGCTATGGGCGCTGCACCAAGCCAGAGAGACCAGACGCCTGAAGATTGTCGATGTTGGAATAGCAGATCCGTATCACATGCACGAGAACAATGTTCGCTCCGAACAAGGTAGGGAGATTATGAAAGAATACCTCGTGAGTGCGCTGCTAGCGCATAAGGGCAAGGAATACCTACTCGTGCCCTACAATCCCATGTAAATCCTTCTCTACTTTGTGCTTTCGTAAATTTCTCTTTTGCTTGTGCACCTAGCCAACTTCGTGGGTTAATATTGGTTTGTTCACATGTTTGTGCAGCGACCACTGGATCCTCTTAGTACTAGTGCCGAAGGAAAGCAAGGCTTATTACTATGATTCTATAAAAAGGGAGAAGAAAAACTACACCCTACTCAAGAAAGTTCTGGATGATGCTCTCTTCGACTTTGCACACAAGGGAGGAACTGTGGCAAAAAGAAGTGGTGGTCCACGCTTCAAACACGTGACTGATTTCTGTTGCAGACAGCAGCCGAAGAAAAGTGTGACGTGTGGCTACTATGTCTGCTCCCACATGGATGACTTTATATGGGCGCGGAACACGTTTTGCAAACCTGAGGACTTATGCAAGTGGAGTAATAACCTCGAGCACAAGCCGTATGACTGGAAGCAAGAATTTGCACGCTACCAGAATGTGTTTACGAATATCATCAACAAGGATGTCGTCTTGGATACCGGACTTTTCTACGCCGGCAATGACCCAAGGAAGGAACATGCAGCTTGCTCAGAGCAGCGAGCTCGCCAAGTCCCGTCCTTGTTCAACACCCGGGAAGATGTAGTCGCCTACATGCAGCTAGGCCCTAGAGGAGGGAAAAAAGCATCAAGATAGGCCCTAGAGGAGGGAAAAACACTACATATGTATTGTGTTTGTGGTCGTGTATTGCCAAACTAGTCTACTTTATGCGCTTGTGGATATATTTATGTCTTGTTACTTTCTACATTTGTTATTTTCGTAGTCGATCGGTTTGAGACATCTACATATATGTTGTGTTTGTGGTTTCAAGTCGCATGGATAAATACTGTGATATATGAGTGGTGATCTGATGATGATATGAATTGAATTGCTGTGGAATTTAAATTTTTAATTGCTGATCATACATATAAACATAGTAATGGGCTGGGCCGGGTCCAAGTACCAGTGATGTGCGGCCTGGAATGATCGTCACTGGTATTCGGCTCATCAGTGACGTGCGGCTCCGCGCGCACGTCACTGGAGATGCATTTTCCAGTGACGAGCGGGAGCCCGTCACTGGTAACCACTTACCAGTGGCGGATTACCAGTGACAGGCCGGCCCGCTCGTCACTAATGAGCATTTTGGGTCCGTCACTGGTAGCCTTTTCTGCAGTAGTGTTCTAAGGTGGTTATTGTGAGGAAGGCTGGTTACTTTTTGGATCCAGCACAATCTGATGTAGTTGTGACCTCGCCGCGCTGAAGTTACTATTAGCAATATGACATTAGACGGCCTTTTCTTTTAAGCTTTTGGGACAAGTTTAAAAAATTACGTCTCTTTAATTATCCATGTTGTGTGTGTGGACATGATACACTATGTAATGCACTGTTATTTGGCATGGTTACGTTAGCCATGTTAGCATATGATTATCTATGGTTCTTGCATTCTTCTATATCCTTTTTCCCTTAGTTTTGGGAATTGTGATTATACTTGATTCATTTATGTAGCTATTGTGTCCGAAATATTCAACAGGTATATAATGTCAGCTTATAACGAGACTTCTTCATCTTCAAATGGTGCTAGCCGGTCCTCGTTTGGACCACACATGGTTTTGATCAACCGACTTCTTCACATGAGTTTGGAGTTGTTACGCAAGCAGAGGTATTGCTTTTGCGTTTATATCTTGTGTGATCAGCTAATTGTTGTTTGGTTTTGGGCTCGATGGGTATCGGCTGTGCTGGTGTGATTCTCAAGTTGCAATGTATACTTTTAATAGCCTATTACCTACTGGTATTGACTTTAGTGTTGGTAGGAATTTTGACTGATAGATTAACTGCTATGAACAATTTATCTGTCACTATAAATAAGTTCCATTCAGCGTTATTTGGTGTCTAGTAGGAATCCTGAATGATAATTAGGGAGATTTTTGTTTAGTTGGTTAAATCCAAGGTTATATGATTGTGCACCTATAGATGATAAAGTTCTTACATGAACAACGCGTTCTTAAGCATGGATATTCACCTTAATTATTACGTTGCTTAACTATAGTAACAAGATTGCATGCACATGGTTGGAATGGTTGTATTCAATTTTTCAGTCGGTGTTGACTTAGTAGTTGTCCACATTATGTTTTCTAACCATATATAGCTTAAACATTTCTACACCAGTTTCATGTCAATATAAAATTCAAAGTTTGCCAAAAGAAAGTCTAATCAAACATTTCCCAAAGTCTGCAAATCCATTTTTCTAGCTATAGTGACTATAAAGTTCCATGTCCGGATTTCCAATTACATAGAGTTGGAATGTTTTCATCACAATTTTCAACCAATATAGTTTGTAAAGTTATGCAGCTTGAAATTCTTTTCTTATGTTTGATTGTATCATAGCGAACATGCTGCCATGTATGTAAATTCTCTCTTCAAATGAACATGATTCTTTATGATCAAATATTTATCTTTTTCTAATGCATCTGATTCTACGGTTTCTTAACATCCTAAGCTTGCTTTTGCAGTATTACCTAAGGCACAATGTGGACATGCACTACCACAGACACAGCCTTCTCAGCCGGTTAAAAATAGCCTTTTCAGTCGGTTTTGGATCCGATTGTAACTAAAGGGTGCTAATAATATTTTTTAAACCGACTATAAAGGTTTACTACCTCGGTCGGTTGAGTATCCAAAGCCGACTGTAAACAGCAAGTATCTCAGCCGGTCAATACATTAAACCGGCTGTGATAATGACTAAAACATTTTAAAAAATTCTGTTCGCCCTAGCCGCCTCCGCCGGCAGCCGCCGCATCCATCGGAGCAAGTCTGCCGTATCAGGACTCCAGCCTTTCCTCCTGTGCACCCAGCGCTTGTCAGCAAGCAGAAGTTCCTAAGCTCATTGGTGAGATTTTGGGGAGTGGGATGCATGGGTCAACAAGCAAATCCACAACAAACGCCCTCTTCTGGTACTCCTTATGCAGGCACGAGACGACGAACCGCTGGAGCTCCGGTGATGCCCCACCGTCGGGTAGCGCTGGCCCTTCTTCGGTAGCCTCCGCCCATACCCATGCCTCGTTGCCCGTGCCCATGCCCTCGCCTCGCCGCCTGTACCCGGGCCTCGCTGCCTGCGCCCGTGCCCTCGTCTCGCCGCCCATGCCCGTACCCGCGCCTCGCCGCCCGCGCCCGCTCCCGCACCGGATGGAGCGTCGGCACCGGATTGGATTTGGAGAAAAGAAAAAGGGTTGAGAGAAGGCGGGTAGCAGCGAGCTTGCTGGTGGGTGGAGGAGGCAGCGGCCCTTGCCGGCGGGTTGCGGAGGCCCTCACCAGCGAGTTGCGGACGCCGGATCTGGAGAAGGGAGAGGGGTGGGCAAAGGGGATTGGCCTAGGCGGATTGGGCGGCAGGCAGAGGGGTTGAGGGGCAGGGAGAGCTAGGATTAAATGTTGGCCGGATGGGGGTATGTTGGGCTGACCTAGGCCGTTGTTTCTCAGTCGGTTTTGTAAAATAAGCTGATTAAATATTTCGGTCGGTTTATTTTTTAAACCGACTGAGATTTTTATAGTCGGTTTTTTTTAGAACCAACTGAGGTAAGTTGTTATTTTAGTCGGTTTTTTTTATGAACCGTCAAAATAAATTAAAACCGACTGAGATTTCTTTAACGTAGTCGGTTTTACTAAAACCGTCTGAGATGAGAGGTCCAGAAAAGTCGTTTTCGTAGTAGTGATGAAATTCACGACTCAGCTTTCTATCAAGAAGCTCCATACATTGGTTGCAGGTCTCAACGATGAGTAGATACACTGGTGTGGAGCACTGGGTTTGGCCCGATTCTAAAAATTGCGATGAAGAAGACTCTAGTAGTGCTGCTTACTAGGTTGCCATGAATTTCAACACCAAGAGGAAAATTGTGTCCTTTTCGGATGCTCGAAGCTCCCGTATGACATCGCAAGTTATCCATCAGATCTTGGGCATCCCTAGTGGTGGTCATGTAGTACCAACAAAGGCGGACAAGTATACAAGAGATTATCAAGGAAGCTACTGTTTTGGGAAAACTACGTGAAGTATTGATAAACTCATCTCGATGGTGACTTATGATTTGAGAGGTGAAAGATTTCTTTGAATTTTCATGATGATAGTGCTCTCAATTTTCCTGTGCCCAACAAGTCACATCAACGTAAGCCCACAATTCTTTGCTGGGATCATTGATGTTGATGATATCAAATCTTGACTGGTGCTCATTCGCACTCGAGTGGATGTGCAAGAAGATCGAACTGTACAAGGTCGCGTTGAAAATGCTAGGAAAAATAACATTGAGAAAAATCTACGTCTTGGAGGTTGCCAGCCTGTGCTTGCGGTAAGAGCAGAAAATCAAATTATGTTTCCTGGTTCTGTTTATTGTGTCTACTTAGGGCACGTTCGGGACTCGCCCGGCTCCGCGCGATCCGCAAATCCGGCTCCCGGCGCCGCGTTCCGCGCTCTCCGTCCAAAATCCGGATTCGGCGAACCGTTCGGCGTGCCGCTCCGGCTCCGGCGGTGGGGGGGTGGGTGGGGGCGGGACGGGGCGGCCTCGCCGGAGCTCAGATTTGCGGCGGCCGCGCGGTTGGGGGGGCCGAAGGCGTCGTCGGGGCGCGTTCTGCCCAGGCGTCGTCCGGGGGGGGGGCGGCGCGCTGGACGCCGTCGTCGGGCGCGCGCTCTGCCAGGCGTCGTCGGGAGGATAGAACGAAGCGGTACGCGACTGTGCACTTGGCGGTGGCAATCGCGGGTAATTAACCCGAACTCCCCGTTTTCCCACTCCGCGGTTTGACGGAACACCCGCTCTGAATTTTTTGCCTACGAGCCGCGCCGATCCGCGATTCCAGCTCCGCCCGAAAAAAGCGTTCGGGTGCGCTCCGCCCACTCCGCGCGCGGAGTTAGGAGCCGGGCGAGTCCCGAACGCGCCCTTAGTGACTCTAATGTGCTTCATACTCTTGTTTCACAGTTGGCTTATTTTGAGCATTTGGATGCTCCCGAGATTGAAGTCCAGATGACCTTCCTCGTATCGAAGTGTGGAATGACAAAGCCATTAGTCAGATTGAAAAGCTAGACACAAATGGTGATGGGCACACGTTCGGACATCTACAGATACAAGAGGCTCGGACATGTGGCACCATTGAACTTTTTTTTTATGTTACCTGCTCGTTAAATATGTTACTAATTGTTCTAACAACCAGCCAGCAAGTTTCCATTTCACCCTAAGACAGCATCTGGACTAATGCCTGATGAAATACCGGCTGATGTCGAACAGTTCATCTGTAGGATGTTGCCTTTGGAAAGGCATGCCGAGGTCAAAATGAACATAAAAACTATTAATTGAATTTTATGTGTATCCAAAACTGCAAGCTTCCAACAAAATATTTGTGATTCACTAATTGTGTACAAAAGAGGTTATACGAAGCTGAAGAGAATGTGCAAATCATTCGACGACACATCTCTACGAATCTGCTTCAATGCCATGCAGCCTTGTTTAGTGAAACAGATTTGCGAGATGGTTCGCCTTTTGTGCGAGGAGTTGAATGATGGGCAAGGTGGGATTGGCAACAAGCAACGCGCAGATTTGTTGGATAGACAAGATGGATATAGTGTTCAAAACAACACCGCTCCGTCTCGACCTCCAGGATCTTCAGTGCGAGTGGTTCCAGCAAAAGCAATGAATCAGAGACCTAGGTGCTCCCAGCGCATGACAAGATCTATCTCAGTGAGAGGCGACAACGACAACAGTGAAACAGTTGCGAGAATGTCTCCACTGCGGCCTTGTTTGGTTCACAGGATTTGTATAGGGTTTTCAAAGGATTCAATTCCATAGGAAAATTTCCTGTGATGCTTGTTTGGTTTGCAGGAATGAAAACTACAGGATTTTTTCCTCTAGATCAATTCATGTGTAATTTCACAGGAATATTTCCATTGGATTGTACCTCATGGAAAAAATCCTGGCGGGAAACGGACGCATCACGTGCGTCGGTCGCGCCAAAACGCACCGCTTCCGTCCGAGCAAAACATCCAAGCAAAACCATCTTGCCCCGTTCCCCTTTCCATCGTCCTCTGCTCCAGCGATTGCGCGACATCCCAGCCCTAATCTCACAGCAGGTACGTCTCCGTTCCACCCTGGGGCCTCATTTACTTCGCCCCCATCCGCCCCCTGCCCTCACACGGCTCGTTCGGCCCCATCCGCACCCTGGCCTCAGACGGCTCCCCTAGGTTTGCCCCCATCCAGCGACGTTGTTTGCGCGCGCGGCAGCCGAGGAGGGAGCGCGCGGTCGCCGTCGCAGGGGAAGGGAAGGGGAGAACCGAGGGGCGACCGAAGCGGAGCTATGGGCATCGATCTCCTTACGGTGGAAGAGGAGGACGGCGCGCGGCCGCCGCCGCCGCCTCCTCCGGTGCTGTGCCGGCAGCTGTCGCACGCGTGCGCGGGGCCCGTGGTGTCGCCGCCGCGGCGGGGCAACGTCTACCTGCCGCAGGCACACCTCGCGGCGGCCGGCAGCGGAGGGGAGGGTCGGCGTGGCCCTGCCCCCGCACGTGGTGTGCCGCGTTGCAGTACTGCTTATGAGTGCTTTCGATTTGGGATAGTTAACTGGAGGATTGTGTGTTCTCTAAAAGAAGACTTAGAGATTTGCTTGTTTGCTTTGCTTTGCTCTAATTATAATCCCTATTTCTGTGGTGTTTGATTCAAGTCCATCAGCAAGAATGTACTTGTTTGCTTTGCTCTAATTATAATCCCTATTTCTGTGGTGTGCTTTGCAAAATGTTGCCGCACTACATATGGGAATTATTGTTGTATAAATGTCTCGCTCAGAATGTCTCGCTCAGTCCATTTCTCCTGATTATCTGTTTAACCAATCGCTGAATTGCAGGCTTTGGTCTGTTCAGACTGATAAGGCCTTTCTCTTGTGTTTTCTCCAGGAAAATGTGAAGACTAAGCATCCTCGGTTGCTGTACGAGTCAAAGTTGTACGGGATACTGCAGGGTGGAAGTAATACATGTTCCTTATTTTCTGTTTGCCCATAAATTTAAGATATTCTTTTCCTTAGAGATGCCAACCTACATTCCTTTTGGCCTTGCAGCTGGGATTCCAAACGTCGATGAGAGTACGGCTGTTCTTTTGCTCCATCTCTCTCTCTCGTGATTTGTTGTTGTCCCCTGCATCTATGAGCTGCAAATACGTGACACAATTGCTTCTAAGTAACCCAATTAGATACATGGCTGATTACAAATACGTGACACAATTGCTTCTAAGTTTATACATATGTTTCAACTACTTTGGGATAAACAAAATCATGACAAGTTTGACTCAACTATTTCCCTCTACTACAGATGGCTGATCAACGGTTGATGGAGCGAAGAGTCCATTGTTCTCAACCAAGGCGGCATGTTGATACCGAAGCTGATGGTGTGACAGAAGGGTCTCATCAAGAAATAGGTATTGCTGTGATGTGATGCACCTAATATGTCACACGAAACTAATTATATCTTCTATGCTATTAGATACATCATATAAACATTAATGTTTCAATTTTAGGGATCTCAAAATGTAATTCTAGAGCTAAATGGAGTCACGACATGAAGATGTTCCTAATTCGGCTCCTCAAAGATCATGATGTGCTAGGTTTGCGGACACAAAATGCTTGGAGCAAGGAAGCTTGGACAAATATTGTTTGTCGAATAAACCAAAAGTTCAATGTATCACTTACTGTTTCCCAAGTTAAACAGAAAGAGCAAGATCTGAAAAAAGAGTATCGAAGTGTGAAAGACTTGTTGGATGAAAGTGGGTTTGGATGGGATAGAGAGCGACATATGGTAGACGCACCGGATAATGTTTGGGATAGTTTCGCCGCTCGTAGAAACAGCAAGGACGCCCTCCAATGGCGAGACAAGACATTCCCATATTATGAAGAACTGATCCCTCTTTATGAAGGTGAACATCACTTACTATTTTTTAGTTATTAACTCTTCTTTTCGTAGTGCTTAACTCTTCTTTTGTAACATACTATATGGTTGTACAACATGGAATTATATTCTGGATTGTTGTGATAAATTTTCTTTAAAGAAAGACATTATTCGACAGGTCGTTATGCTGAAGGGAGAACTCGTCATGGTATGGACCATTATGCTAGCAAGTCAAAGCATGCATCAATTCTGTCATCACATCCAACACAAACGACAGACATGTATCATTCACCATCACCTACTGTGCCAACCCAAAATGAGTCAGAGCTTCAATTTACGTTCGATGATGAAGTTGAGGAAGCCAATTTGGATTCTTTTCCACATTCATCTACTCCTATGCAACATACGCAGGCCCCATCAAGAGTTATGAAGATATCTTCAGAGAAGCATGGAGCAAAGCGTGGGAAAACCAAGAAACGTGACCGTGACGATGGGTTCCATGAGCGATACCTAAAACTGAAGCAGGAAGAAATTGATCGGTTTGCTGCAATTGAGGAGAAGAAGCTTGATGATCCATGCAGCATTTCCAAGTGTATCACAACAATTGAAAAGTTACAAGGCTTGCAAATAGGTGATATTTTGATGGCATCAGATATCTTCAGAAGTAAGGAGAACAGAGAAATTTTCTTGTCCTTCTCTACAGATGAACTTCGGTTGGCTTGGATTAGAAGGGAGATTGCGCGCAGCCAAGATTAGGTATGGTTTATTGTTATGCACTTAGAATTGTGGTCATGGTAGTGAAGCTTTTATTCAGTATGTAGCAATACTTTTGGTTATTTGGTAGGTGCAAAATAGCTATTTTGGTAGTATGTAGATGGCAACACTTTTATTTTGGTAGCTTCATATCTAAGACTTATCATGTCAAGGAAGGGAACATAATTTGCATCAACATATAAAAGTTTCTCCTTTTTCGTGTCAAGCTGCCACGGCTTAAACAAATCCTGTTCTTATTGTCCCTCTGAAACAAATCCTGTTCTTATTGTCCCTCTGAAAAAAAAGATAAAGCTTGTGTGCACATCCCATGCATTGGTTTAAAGTTGCGAAAGTTAGTTGTTTCCTCGTTTAATTACAACGAGAGAGCACAAGAACAACTTGTAGCTAATCGTCCACGTGTGAGATAGACCTACAATTAGTCACTGCAGCATGGTTTGAATTTAAAAGGCACCTAATGTGACGTGCGATAAGGGTAAGTACCCTAGAATAATGTTTCGAGTACAAGAATGGTAATGGAACTTGCATCTCATATTACATTTGCTGAGCTCTATGTGATATGTATTGAACCCACATCTGATGTGCTATAGCATCTCTCTTTTGATTTCCGGCTTCTCTAGAGTAATTAAATGCGTGTATATCTTCATGATAGTTGTGGTCTCCATCTGGTACAACAACAATCTTCTCTGGATCAATATCCAAAGGAGCAGTATTAGGCCAGGACATATCTCCATTGTGTAGCCGTATAAAATTATGAATCACACAAGCAGCAACAGATATGTCAATCTGTTTGTGAACTGGATAATGTGAAGCAACTCTTAGTATAGGAAATCTATTTTTCAGTATACCAATAGTCCTCTCAACATGATTTCGAAGTTGTGCATGACGAAGGTTGAATAGTTCCTTGTAATCTCTAGGCCTTTGACGAGCTCTTCCTTGTTCTTGTAAATGATATCTAGTACCACGATATGGAGCTAGAAATTGTGGTGTATTTGCATAGCCGGCATCTACAAGATAATATTTACCAGGAGGTACTTGAAATCCATGGTTTAGTGCATCTTGTAGAACCCTTGCATCTGAAGCCGACCCCTCCCAGCCAGCATGTACATGTACAAACTTCAAATCAAAGTCACAAGCAACCATGACGTTTTGTGAGAGTGTTTGCTTTCTGTTCCTATATGGTTCTTGCTGATCTGCTGGTAGTTTCAATGGAATGTGTGTTCCGTCTACAGCACCAATGCAATCCTACGTAGATGAAAGATATATGTGTAAGTTATAACTTTTTTCAATTAAGTTGATCATACTATGTTGAATGAACTTGCTGAAATTATAATAGTATATCGTAGTACTCATACCATAAAAAGGGATAAAATTTAGGTTTGCTCAAGATTGGATGCGGGTGTAGAGAAGGTGGACGTATGTAGACACAAGCGAGTTGTGTAATGGCATCAAGCACTGCACTGAAATGTACACTTATTGTGTATCCACTATGCTGAAACCAATCTTGCAATGTCTCATTAGTTGCATTCTTTGCTAATGCATACAACAGCATAGCGACTTGCTCTTCTACCGAGACGTCTCTTGCATCAGTGAGGAGTTGTTTCTCCCGCAACTTGTCAACCAAAGCATGAAAAACTTCTACCTCCATTCGAAAGTTCCTTTTGCATAGTTTCTCATGCCCTGTTAAGATTTCATTTACGCGACACGCTCCTGAAAGTTTTGAAGTGTGCATATCTCTCCTACTTGATGAGTTTCCACCTTCTATAGTAGGAAGAACAAAAAGAATGAACTCATCTTCGCTTTCTGATATACGACGGTAGCTTGCCATGGTAAGCAAAAAATGATGCTGAAAATTAATTGGATAAACCCAATGAGACATGAATGTATAGTGCAGGAAATATATTCTCAGGGGCTATGTTGGTGAGATGCTAACCTTTTTGTAAAGCACAGGAGCACGCCGGTGATGCTCTGCTCCGGCGCCCTGCTCCAATGCCGCCCAGCAGCAAGGTAGGAGGCTCCCCTACCGTGCCCTCTGTTTTTCTCTTTCCCTCCCCTCTGTTTTTCACAGGAGCACACAGTGGTTAGTTGCGTACTTGAGAATGTGGAGGAACCAAGTGAAGGTCAGGTTTCAGAACTGCTCACTATATATTTGAATTTAGAATTGTCCAGTATATATCTGAACTGAACATGGCTAATTCAAAAGCGAATCAACTAGTTCTGAAAGACTACGCAGAGGCATCTCTAGCAGTTGCTTATGAAGGAGACCTATTCAAGGTACTATATACCTTGTATATCTAGTTTAGTTCCATTGATGACCTTCTGGGAAGTATTGTTTAATTTGCATTTTGCTTTCTGATATGATATAGCTATTCTTGCTTTTTGATGTCATATAGCTATTCTTATCTCGAGTATATATTTACACATAGGCCTTTATATGTACTCTGTTTATCACTCAGATGAAAAAAATGGATTTGCAGGCTGATTTTCTTTTTAGTAAATGCACCCTGCACTTGTTTCTTATGAAAAGTTGGGCTTGTGCAAAGTTTCCAGATTACCGTAAGTTGATCATACTATGTTGAATGAACTTGCTAAGAAGATTAAGTCCGTGAGTGCTCTATGCTTATGGGAAATTTAATTTTTCGTGTGATATATGGTAAACTCAAGCCCATTCGGTTTTATTTCACCGCTGTTTGTCCAAGGGTATTGAGCTATTAAGCATGATCAATAAATCTCGAATTATAAAACTCATCTCTGTACACTTAACGGCAGGTTTTCAAACGAAGTTACTCTGTGGCAGGGGATACTCCTAAGGACCTTCAAAGAGTCAGGCCAAAGATTAATGGAAATTCTTTTAAACATTTCCAAATTTAAGCAAGTTGACTTATTAGTAACCATCCAGGTAGAGATTACAAAAAAAATTTAGAAATTATTTGAGAAGGGCCATTAAGCTCTAAGAACAATGTCTTACCATCTACCATTTTTTTTCTTCAACAGTTGCAAGTTCCCGCGAAAAACTCAATGCCAATAATATAATGCATTGGAAGGTTTTTGAGGAGATGACAATAATCTGTTATCAGATGTTCCTCTTTCCGGGACCAACAATTTGGCTTATTCTAACATTATTTCAAAAGTTGAAAGTGCTGAGGAAATATTGGATGTCCCTAACAAACCTTCTGCAGTACCATCACAGCATTTTGATTCAAATTCCTCTCAGGCTGGTGATGACCAGAAAAAAATATGATTCATCATTCTTTAATTCATGTTCCAATAAGGTACTGGAACCCCTCTGAACACATGATTTTTTTGGGTGTCTTTCTGTCGTATCAATCAAATGAGAAATGCAGTGATGTGTTCTGACATGAATGATGATGCTAACCTTTATCATAGGATCTGAAAAATGGTTTTCCTTTGAAGGTGGAACCTTTGGATGTTTTATTCCTTTTGAGCAGAAGATAAGTGGACTTGTCACACCAGAAGCATGAGCCTATGTTGTCATCTTTGTATTTACTATATTTCCTAGCTGCTAAAATCATATGATGCCTGACAACATAAAATTTGTTGGCTGCTCTTGCGCAGATGCTGCATGTGATGATTCATGCTCTGTCTCAAAATTAATGTTTATGGACGATATTGAAGCTGCACCTTGGTATGATTTATGCAATTTATGGTAAAAAGAAGTTACTACGGAAGCAAAGTAATATGATTATCTATTTCAGCCTGCCATTGGGCTTGCAGCTACAAAATGGTTCTAAGAACCGTAGAAGAAAGCGATCCAATTCTGAGAGGACAACTCCAAAAACCACAGGGTCACCTGCTAAGGGCACACGCCGCAAAAACAATGACTTCACGGTGAGATCAGAGACTGACTTCGTAGAACAAAGCACGCTGGCATTGATGGAGCAAGATCCAGACTATGTTCCAGAGAAAAGACCTGTTGGGAGGCCAAGGAAGGGGAGATGAGCGCGAGGCGACTTGTCCTTGGTTCTGCTCCAGCGCCCTGCTCCAATGCCGCCCAGCAGCAAGGTAGGAGGCTCCCCTACCTTGCCCTCTGTTTTTCTCTTCCCCTCCCCTCTCTTTTTCACAGGAGCAAGCAGTGGTTAGTTGCCTAGTTGAGATAGGGGTGTGGCAATGTGGTGTGGGCTGAAAATAAGCTGATGAGTATGCATATATATGGATGGAGCTTGCTCTAGGGCAGCCCAATGGCTGTGTGCTCAGTTTGTAACGGCTAGTTGCAATGTTCAAACTTGAAAAGAAATAATATTTTATTGTCATGATTTCCTGCATCTTTCCTATGGTGCAAACTAACAAACACTGATACCGGTTCCTCTGTTTTCCAATTCCATAGATTCAGAGGATGTGGCACTCCAATCCTCCATTTTTCCTATTCCTATGTTTCTAAAATCCTTTGAACCAAACAAGGCCTGCAAGTGGTACCACCAGTTTCAGTAGAGCAGAGACCTCAGGGCCATCAGCGTATGACAAGATCAGTGAGCCAGGGAAAACAATGACGCTATTCAGTATCCTGCTGCAAGGTCCCAAGAAAATGTGTCGAGTTCTCATCGCGTGCTGAGGAGCAACAATAAGAGAAGCTCATCTGCAGAGGATGGACACGGTGATGTTAAACAACCACATAAAAAGCTAAAAGTTTTGGATGAGCAAGTGATTATCATCAAGGAGGCTGGTACAAAAAATGTTCTGAATTTTTTTGCAAGGAAGCTGCTGACAAGAAGAAAAAGGGTCCGGCTATAATCAAAAGGCCATGATGTCTGCAGCAGCAGAACCATCAAGGTACCGAGTGTCCTCGCCAGCCCCAGTTTTCAGGTTGAACCATGGGGAAAAAATTGCAGTCTACAAAGTTTTAGGAGTTGTTTCAGGTGGCAACGAGGAGACCTACAACGGTAGAGGGGTAGTCTTCTTAAAATTTGCATTGAGTTGTGCAATATTTTCTTTATTTATACCATCCTACTTATGGATAAGATTTTATTTTCAAATTTTTGTTGGTTGACTGTATGCAGCAGAATCCATATGGTGGGCATTGATGGATTGTTCCTGGAGAGGAAACACTTCTATAGTGCCATGAAGCACTATCTCAGGAAACACTATTACTGACAGGCCCAAAACGGTAATCACTCACGGGTTCAGGGCCCGTCAGTAACGTCCTATCAGTGGAAGTTATACTTCCACTGACGGGCACAGGGCCCGTCAGTAGATATACTCTTTCACTGACGGGCGAAAAAGGACCGTCAGTGGAAAGACCTCCCGTCAGTGAAATGAACACAAATTTATTCTTTTCTTCCATGTACTACATCGTACCAAAGAGAGCTCGCTAGCGCCGGCGTCAAGGAGCGGATTCGAGAGTCTTCGGAATAGGGTAAGGAAGAGAGGAAGGGAGGAGGAAGAGAGGAGGAGGGAGAGGATTGAGAGAGATCTAGATAGATCTAGGATTTAAATCCACATGGAGGAGGGAGGGAGGATGAGGAGGGGAGAGGGAAGGAGAGGGTGGAGAGGAGGAGGGAAAGGATTGAGAGAGATCTAGCTAGATCTAGGGTTTCAATCCATATGGAGGAGGGAGGGAGGATGGAGGGTGGAGGGGAAGGATCAGGAGGAGGAGGGGCATGGCTGCCGCACAGTATTCACAGCAGAGGCGCCCGCAGCTGGCCGTGTGAGGCACGCGAGCTCGATCACTGGTCAGTTGCGGGCGCCTCTGTTTTTATGCGCGCAGACCTTTCACTGACGGACGCTACACAAACACCGTCAGTGATAACTCTGCCCCACAAAGGCAAAAGACGAAGCAGTCTTCCACTGACGGGCAAAGAATCACCCGTCACTGAAGACCTAAGATACACTGACGGGCGCTAAATTCCCGACCGTCAATGAATATCGGAGATAAATCTTCCCCCGGAGCTGACCTTCACTGACGGGCAATAAGACCACCCGTCAGTGAAGACTACACATCTACTGACGGGCATTTTAATGTGCCCATCAGTGAAGGTTGACTGTCAGCGGTAATGCCCAACGTGGGTGCTCGGTCTACTTTTACTGACGGGCATCTAACGCGCCCGTCAGTAGAAGTTGGGGTAGTCTCCCAGTGTCCCACGTTTACTGACGGGTTCCAGATGGCCCATCAGCGTTTTGTATAATCAGCGACGGACCTGCCCATCAGTGATTGTATTGTAGCAGAAGTCTTTTTTGAGGTAGTGAAGGGCACAAGGTGGATGCACTCGACTGTCATGGATGTGTATCTAAAATTACTGGTTGCTGATCAGAACTCGCAGGATAACCCGAGTGTCCGCAAGCTATATGTCACTAGCTTTGTAACGGTATGTCTAGTGCACATGACATATACTGCCCATGTGTACTTGTACCCAATTCCACCTTAACTGTTCTTTTGTCTATATTACTTGGCATTCGACAGCACAAGCTGGAGCGTAATGAAGAGCCTAAGAAGTTAGAGAAGCTCTTCAGGTCTCATGGCATCAGCCTGGACTTTGAAAAAACTGATATGGTACAATTTTCTTCCATGTGGCTATGTCCATCTTGTAGCACCTTAGTAACTAATGTTTTGCATATTGTTTCTCATTTACTTCTCAACGTTGGCAAGATCTTCATACCTACCTGCCAGAATAGTCATTGGTGGCTGATCATCGTGAGTTTGCGTGACTCGAGGTTCGACGTGATGAGCTCAATGAAAATTACACATAACCAACTAGCAACAAGCAAGAGAATAGTATGTCTTTCTCCCCAATATTCTATTCACATTTGTAGTTAAATTCTATCGTTCGTAAAAATTTAAGTGTCTCGCATTCCTCCGGTATAAACAACTAAAGAAGTACATGTTATGTTGCTAGCAGTCATCACTCTATAAAATTAGCTGCCTTTATAGCAGTCACTAGTGAGGAGCATCAACACATTTAAGTATTCAAGTGGAAGACTTTTGAACTCTATGTTGATAAATGGTTGGACTTGTATCATTTAAAACCCATAATGATAAAAAAATTAATTAGAGACTTTGAAAGTCAACATTACTTGGAAAGTGGACTAGTGAACTTTCAAGAACATTAGGATAAAAAATGGGGCTCATATAGTTTGAGTTCTCTATATGAATAAAACATGTACCGAGCAACTTGATATTGATTAATCAACTTCAGCTAATAAACTTTGAAGTACATATATTAATGCACAACAGAAATATTTATCCTTCCTTTTGCAGTGCAACTCATTCAACAAACTATATGACCATCTGCTTGGTGAAGAAGCTACAGTAAATATGAACACTTTCAGTGTCACCACGCATCAGGCCCCTCAGCAAGAGATAATGTAAATATTTGCTTACTGTTATACATTCTTTGTATTGATCATCACTTTTTTCAACAAAACAACAATTACTGTATCTTCATTCCACGGTGATAAACTTCATACAGACATGGGACGGGAGGAAAGTTCAGCATATATCACAGCTGATTTTGTCCATCATTCGTTTTCCCATTTTTTATAAGAAAATTACTTTGGGCGTTGAAAATATTTTTAGCAACATGGTTTGGAGCTCTCATAAGCCAAGTTTTCTGACATTTTTTGAATCACAACTAAGTAGTTAGAAATGCAGATAATTTCATGTATATAGTGTTTATAGTAGCGTATCTCTCATTCTATATTAATTCACATATTCTATTTCTGATTTAAAATGATACACCAACTCTTCGAGAAAAATACACGCTGTACATCCTCACACACACTACAAGCAAAGGACTGCCCCTTTTCATTTAGAAATTCATTGTCAATAACAGAAGTAAGTGTTCATTGTCAATAACAGAAGTAAGTGTTCTCAACCATAAATGAAGTATCATGTTTGTCACTTTGAAAAGATAGCAGTTGCAAAATCTAATCACCATACTTAATTTCTTCCGATTTTTTTTTCCATTCGGGCTAGATAAACAACATTGAGTTCTAAAACATGTGTAAACAATTAGCTGTGGTACTAGGTGAAGTGCAATAGTTACTTGCTGTTATGTTCGATGTATCCAATTATTCTTAGAACTGCCCTATGAACCTCTTCATTATCTGTATGAAAAGTTGAAGTGCCAAAGGCGCCGTGCTTCGGTGTAGCCCGAGCTCTAGCGGAGCTGGTGGCACACATTACGACTAATGCCGCCATTGACGCTCCGACCTATGAATCCCCTTCATTATTTACATGAAAAGTTGAAACATTGGATGCGCCGTGTTTCGGCGTAGCCCAAGCTCCGGCGGGGCTGATGGCACGCACTACGACCAATGTCGCCATCGGCGATAGGACACATCCTATGAACGCCATTCATTATATATATGAAAAGTTGAAGCGCCGAAGACGTCTTATCTTGGTGTAGCCTGAGCTCCGACAGGGTCGGTAGCACGCACCACGACCAATGCCACCATGGATTTTTTTTTACTCTAATATGTCACATTTTGCTTTGTGCTTTCCGGTTGATGTGAAAAACTTAGGGAACAACTGACTTTCTATATGACTGCTTTTGAATACAATAAAAAAAGACCAAGTGAGGTCCGCATCCTCAACAAACATGGAAAAGAGGATGATTTTATGAATTAATTTTAAGGTATTTCCCTGAAGCCAAATTGTTGCTAAACATAAATTAGTTATCAGAAACAGCATCAATGCTTTAAAAATAAATGTTATGAAGTAAAGTTTCTATTTTACCGGTTAATGCAGTACATAGTTTGAATATTTGCCAATCATCAGAATCAGTAACAGATGCTCATACAACTCAATATGATTAGTGTTTTTAATGAGTTTTAGTAACCTGATTAATGATGATTAGTGTTTCTAATGAGTTTTACTGAAAACATGTTTTGTTGGTCATGTCTTCCCGCGTTCAATTTTTACATTGATTACCTAAAAAAGTTGGTAGTCTCATGAGTTGAAAGCATCCTCCCTTCCTTTATTCCGTAGAAGACTCTTTCCGAGAAAAAAAAGGAAAAGATGAAAACCACAATAGAAGGAACCCTAAAAGGTAAAAAAGAAACATATCGAAACTGAAAATGTGCGCGTCAGACAATTCAAAACGCGTCTAGCGGGCGGGGCGGGAAACAACACGCAGAAAAGGGAAAAACCAGTGGACGGAAAAAAAAAGAAAGAGAAAAATCGGTAGGTCAACACGTGAGCGGAGAACAGCAGGCAGAAAAGGGAAAAACCGGTGGACAAAAAGAAAAACAAAGGGAAAAATCGGTAGGTCAACACGCAGGAAATGAAAAAAAAATCAGGCGGAGTTCTCCCCTAGTTGCTCCCGATTGAAATCGAGCAAGGACCAACAGAACTGGGTGGTGGAGGCCAACTCGGAATCGATCGAGCAAGGAACAAGGAGCGGTGGTCGCACGTCGCGCCCAGACCCTCTCGTGGCGGCGACGACGGGGTCCTGGCTGAGAGCGCTTAGGATTTGTGAGTTGATCCTTGGCCCATGGAGCAGTGCGGGAGCGGTTTGAGTTGAGGAGGGTGAGAACGAAGAAGAACATTCCTAGTACTCTCCACCGCGAGGCAACCGAGCGCACAGCGCCACCGCCGTCGTCGCTGCCTGCATGCCCTCCGGCCGCCCACCGCAGGTCCACGCCCGCCGTTTGCGGACCCGCCCACGCTCCACGCCTCCGATCAGGACTCGGGAGGACGAAACAGTGATGGTTAGCACTTGCGCGTGGATGGATGGCCATGGAATGCATCGACCTCTGCTGGGCCAGCAGGCTATTCAGTGTACGTTTGGATCTTCAAGAGGCCGAACCAGGCGTTCGTACTCTGCGCTCGGATGCTTGCCCACGCAGGAGAGCCAATTCGGCTCTCCACCAAAAGCAAGCATTTTCTTGCTTTGGCTGGCTAGATTGCCCAAAAAAGCTCCTTTTTTAGTTGCTTTGCTGCCAAATACTTACCCTTGCCCAGCAAGGAGAGGTGAAAGTTTGTCTTGGATCCAAACGTACCCTCAGTCTGACCAGTATACCCATGGAAGCGGCGAGATTTATTCATACACTGTTTCGATTTTGCCCCTAGTCCCCTACCACAAATTTTACTACAGCACCTGTGGAGTAGTATATGACTATACTAGAGGGCCTTTTGCGTTGGTGTAACCTCCGTCGTGCTTGGTTTTGTTGTTTGTAACAGTTGGTCATTTCTCCGCGCAGGTAAAAGGGATTGAAGCGAAAATTTTGCTAATATATCCCCTATCTAGCTTAGTCCCCTCCGATTTCTAATTACTTTGCCACCGTGACAGCCTTAATATAGCACGTGCAACCTGTCACATTGAGGAGACGCGAGCGCGACGGCCCGACAAGTTGGCATACACCCGGCTAACCATTGCCCAAATCAAACTTAATACACTGCACTAATAAGTACTCTCTCCGTTCTAAAATGTAAGACATATTTTATTTAGTTAACACAAGATTTTGATCAATAATTACTCTATTAATATATAATTTATGCGATACAAAGTCACAACCAAAAGCAAGTACTTTTAAATACAAATCTAATAACATTTATTTTATATCATATAAATCACGTACTAAGGGAGTAATTGTTGATCAAAACGTTGTCTTAACCAAACAAAATATGCCTTACATTTTGGGACGGAAAAAGTATTGCTAACCATACGTCAAGTAACATCTAAATCATGTGGTCATTTAGCTAATTTGATTAGTATAAACCAAAAGTTTCGTACACTTAATTATATTACATTCATCTACATTTGCATCTCCTAATTCGGCCTCCAAACCCTTCACATTGGAACTACACACAAGTACACATGTCTCTCACATTTGTTCTCTAGTTTGAGTCAAGACCTGGGATCAATTAGCCTAGGCATCTATCGCGCCTGTAGTGCGTGAGAGGTCGCCTGTCCAGCGTCCTAACCGAGCCTATCATCGATAGAAGTGTTTGGATTCGGCGCTAAATGAGGAGCAGGGGCCTTGTGATTTTAATGAACCCCACTTTCTCTCTCCTTCTCACTCTGCCTCTCTCAGTTGGGTTAAGATGACAATTTTACCCATATTTAGGTATCCGTAGATATCTAACTCGATTGAATGCGATATGGACGTCATTCAAAACCCATAATTTTTTACGGATGAGTACACGATAAGATATATGCGAGAACCCTAATTTCTAGGTTAGAGCTAAGCGTCGTGACATGGAAGTCAGGTCAACTCACGTTGCTGAGTTGACCCGAGTCTACCGAGGAACGGCGAGAGTTACGTCGAGAGTTAGAGAAAGAGGGGAAGGAATTGGTTGTGCAATCATGGCATGCATTTGATTCATTGCATATATCGTTACACACATGTTCATGAAGTTGAAATTGAAATTTTATTTATTATTGAATATTACAATGTCATAATACAACAATAGGAGTGCAAAAGAATAAATAAAGAAGAAAAGAAAAATTACATTAAAATATTTCTACCTATACATCATTTAAACTCTAATCCCAAACCTTCGGATCTTCGAGTCTTGAGTTGTCGTGGAACACCGAGAGCCGAAGGGGGAAACCCTTCGAAAATGTTGGCGATCATCCGAGGTCATCGAGTAGGGGAACTCGAGACCGAGGGAATTCTGCCATTGCTGTAGGAGGCAAAGAGTTTTCGAAAACGGTATTTTGAAATAAAGGTGGTTCACCGGCACAGTTCCGCCGACATCCGCAGGGTTAGCTGCGGGGGCAAAATAGTGCCGATGACCTAAATAGTTTTTAGTTTAGAAAATAATTTGAAAAACATTTTGATTTTAAAAATGTCCGAGGGGCCACGTGGCTAAGACCCTCATCGGACAACTCAATCTAATATGTTACATATAGAGAAAAAGAGGAGAGAATATAAAAATAGTTTTATTTTTCATAATATTAAAATGCCTCCATAGTTTTGTTTTGAAAAGTTTTAATTCATGAAAAAGAAATCAGTGAAGAGATAAGTGACCAAATTTCCTAAGCCTTATCCATCAAATGAGTTTTTCAACTCCAAGGCATCGCATCCATCGAGTTCTATTCAGGCAGCCACAAGTTTTCTCCAAAACAAATATCTGAAATCAGATAAGCACAAGTCCATCGGGTAAGGTCCAGCACCTAGTGAAACCTGACCAAGGATAGGTTCCTTAGTTAGGAAGGCAGCCAGCATGCATTTGGAGCCATCACCCGAATACAACAGCAAATATCAGTGAGATATCCCATAACCGACTCAGGCAACCGAGAGGAGCTATACGATAGTAATAGTAGCCACCAAGCCTAACATCCCCAAGAACTGAGCCAAGCAACTAGGAAAAAAACTCCTAGAGATCAAGGCTCAGGCACTTCAAGAGTAGCAGGAGCAGCACGAGCAGAGGAGGAGATTAGGAAACCAGGACCAGGGGGCATCAAGATCAGCTGAAGAAAAGGACATTGGAAGGAGAAGACCATCACTAGGACCAGCCGGTCAGTTGGCGTCTGTTCTTAGATCCATAGCCAATATACAAATATACATATAAATGGGAAGTAAAGCAAACTAAAATCAAGTGAAGCATCTGTTCGATCGGTTTGAGTCAAATGATGCATGGGTATAGGGGCAAAGCAAATCATCTAAATGGTCAGAGGTGTCAACCACAGTATAATAGCTGGAATAAAAATCCCCTAAAACATGAGTATAAGGTAGAACAGTGTAGTACCATGCTCTTGCTAAGGAAGATAAATCAAGGAATAACATTTGTTCTTTAGCTTGGTAAGCTAATGTAAACATATACATATGCATGGAACTAGTAAAAGAAGCTAAGATCAGTGAGTGTTCTTCTCAGTTGTAAAATATCAGATCGAACTAATTAACCAACAGTACAATCTAATCTTATTGGAATACATCAACTAAAATTCGGCTAATCAAGCCATATCAGAACACACATATGGTCGGCATCAGAAATGAAAGAACCGGCAATAACCTGTTCTTATCTCAATACTAAAGATCAAACATAGTACCTGTTTTTATCAGTTTCTGAAACATGTGTATATAACCACACATACACATAAACTTATACCAAATACTTCAGATGTAAAAGCATCCAAATAAGTTAACCAAGATCAAGTGTAAGGCACTGTTCTTTTAATAAGTGTAAACTAATATTTGCACAAAAAAAAGGAATTAAGAATCATAAGTATACTAGCTTAGCAAAAAAACTAAGAGCAGTGGAAGATTCTTTGATTAAATGACTAATGCCTATAAATGTGCAAGAAATAGGAAGAGATTAAAGACTAGGAAGTATCTGTCCAGTTCCTGTAAGCACAATCATAGCAGATTTTGAATCACCCATGTTAGGATAAACTTAGCTAAGGGTCATGTAAATAATTGTTCTTTAGCTAACTAAACTTCTATAGATATGCATATTTTGAAAGGAACAGAGGGCAATTAACTAACTCAAGCCAGCATATGTTTTATCTAAATCAATATTATTTCTCAAGTTCTTCTCAGATAAGAACATTATACTAGAAAATGAGCTAGATCAATATAGTCTGTTTCCTCAGTTAGTAAATTGATTTTAGACATGTGTATAATGGAGGCAACAGGGAACAATTAAATCAAACGAGCAGCTGTTCATAACAGTTTAAAAATACTAAATCAAGTTAGCATCTGTTATGCAATTACTAATCAAGTGTAATCGCCATGTTCTGAATCAATCCATAATAACAAGCTAAACATACTAACCAACTAGAGCCTGATTTGGCAGTCTCTTAATTGAGGCAAATAAAACTCGGGGATCATTAAATCAAGTATAACAATCGACCTAGCACCAGAGTGAGATAAATCAAGTATCAAACCGGACCCAATGGACTAGAACCCTAGAATTGGGGAAATTTTGGTAGAACCCTAGAAATGGGGGATTGAGTGGAAGGGAAGGGGAATTGGGGGAAAGAACCTTACCTAGAGGCGGCGCGTCACCGCAGTTGCGGTGCGGTCAAATCACCGCCGTCCGGCGGTGATGACCGTAAGTGAAGCGCCGAGCGGAGCGGCGCTCGGGAGGAGCTCGCGCTCTGGAGGACCCCGCGTTGGCACCGAGAGGAGCGGCATCTAGGGCTAGGTGGCGTTGAATTACCCAGGCGGCGGGGCAAGGCCGGAGCTTTGGGCTCGAGGCGGCGGTGTCCGGGACCGTGGAAGGTGGCGGCGGAGCGTCGGGCAGGCGGCGCCGAGAGGAGAAGGGAGAGACCGTGGAGAGCAAAGGGGAGGCACTGAGGCGGCGGCGACGATGGCGATGAGCGTAGGCGGCGGTGGCACAACCTAGAGGAACCGAGGGGATGAAGGAGGCGCACGGGTGAAGAGAAATGAGAGAGAGATTAGGAGAGAAGATGAGTGAGGCGCCGGAGTGGGCCAGGTGGGCCGGCCGGTAATTAGCATGTTAAAAAAGAGAGAGAGAGAGAGGAGGAATTGAGAGGAAAAGAAAAGAAAAGAAATTAAAATAGGACAAAAAGGAATTATTTAAATACACTGATATTTTCTTTCTTAGAAAGGGAATTGAATCCATCCGAAATTATAAAACCACTCTAAGCATGTATGGGTAAGTTAGGAATGGATTAAAGATTAAAACAAAGTTAAATAGATCGTTCTTCACTTAAGGGTAGAAGTAAAGAAATGAAAATGAATATATATGCCTATATACGCTGAACAACAGATTAAAGGTTAAGGCAATTACCTAAATTGGAATGAATTTTCTTTCTTGAAAGGAAATTCAATTTTAAAAAGAAAACGACAAGTTATTCTAAGTAAGTTAAGTGTGATCTTATTCTTTAAAGGAAAGATTTAAATCATGAGTTAAACTCTTAAAGGGAATTGGACTCTAAAATCATGATTTGAAATCACATAAGCTTTACAAACAACCAAAGCTTGGTTATTAATTTAAATAATGATAAACCCTTAGTAGAATGTTAAAAAGAGTTATGTCTAAGATTTCTGAAAGTATTCTATTAGGTAGACATCCTCATGCATGCATTGCTATAGTCATTGCATTCATTTTTGAGATTTTCTGGATAAGTCCTTATCGGACTTTATTGGTTTCCTTGCCAGAAGCCGGAGTTCAACCAATCAACCCGTCAAACTCCATTTCAAATCCGTTACCAGGCAAGTCCAGTTTCTTGTTCATGTCCGTTGAGAATGTTTTCCAAAACTTTCCTCTTGTCTATAACATGCACAAAATCTATTTTCTAAAGATGAATCAACTGTTGTTTTGTTTTGGATCACCGGTTCTTGGGCGATAGCATGGTGGGTGATGAAATCCTGGAAAGGGTGCGGGTAGCACATTGGGAAGGTGGATTTCATCACACGGGAATGTTTCATATAAGGTTAATGCAACCAATGATCGATTGTGCTTAAGGGCCGTAGCGACCGCGCTTACCACATACCCTGTATGGGCGGGGCTGAGCTAAAGTACCTTTGCCCTAAGTCATACTGCCCCCGGGAAAGGAAGCCCTCAAAGTTGGATCTATAGGACCAACTGTTGGGAAGGTGGCGTTAGCCGTTGGCTACCCACAAAGCGTTGAATCTTTAAGATCAATGGCATGGCTGGTAGTCCTTGGCCCGATTGTGCAGGACTGCGACGCGGAGTATGACCGAGCGGGCGGCGAAATGGCTCTGTGATCATGAGTACGTGATTTGGGGGTCGCTCCCTCGGATACATATTTTTGATCGTTTGTGGGTACAGCTGCGCACCTCTGCAGAGTGTATAGAATTGTGGCATTGTCACTCCATGTCCCTGGTTGGAACTGCGAACCCGGCAAGAAAGGGATTCATCGGGAATCCTAGCAGCTTGTGAGACAGGAGATCATTAGTCTCTTTAACTAAAACTTGACTCTCTTACCTTAGAAAACTGTATTGCTTTTGGAGAACATTGCTGTTCTCAGTAGATAGTGCATCAAACACCTTGTTGCTATTCCTGGACTTGTTGAGTACCTTCTGTACTCATCCCTCTATTCTAATTCCTTTGATTAGGAGGTGAGCCGACAGTAAATCTAAATGTAGTCAACATCGGGGTTGAAGATGAAGTCTTCAAGGGGTCGACAGCGACGAAGGAGAACGAAGGCGACGGCCACTACATCGACCATCGTGGTGAAGATCCCAAAGCGTAGAGTACAAGTCTAGTATATGGAAGATGAGAGTGTAGTTATGTCTTTTGCTGTAACCAACTGGCACGGTTTTAAATTCCCCGTACTTTTGGGAATATATTTGTATCTTGTTCTCTGAGTTTGTAAATTAAGTTTGTAATAAATGGATCACTGCAATGCTTCTGTCGTGCTACTCTGTGAGATATGTACAGTCGAGAAGTCACTTCGTCTGTGCGTATCGCCACAATATAGATAAGCCATGTGTACCAATCTGTACCCATGGGTACCTAAAAAACTAAAAAATCGAGTAAATATGTTATGACATGTGGGTCTTGATGCAATAAGGAAGATTAACTCACTACTACAGAACAGTCATTCCAGACCTCTCATCATAGGCAGATCACTAAAATCGGTTAGTAATTAGCCTTATTGCAGGCGGGTTTTATCAAAATAGACATCATTGACGGTTTTTAAAATACCCATATGTGATATACAAATCATCACAGGCGGGTTTTTCTACAGATCCGTCTGTGATGTGAAACAAAGTCACCATCAGCAGACTTATTTCCCACCCGCCTGAAAAAATTTGGCCCAAATAAACCACCCAACGGCCCAAATACTCCCACAGCCCACCCTAACCCTAGCTAATTCTTTCCAAGGCCCCCACCTCCGCCGCTCCCTCTCTCAAACCTCTCTCACATCCAACCGCCACCCCCTCTCTCAGACCTCTCTCACATTCATGCACTCCCGTCTCCCTCTCTTACTATCTCTCTCGGCCACGTCTCCTCTCCGCCACCTCCGATCTAGCGAGATTAGCCACCGCCTCCCAGTCCCTCTTCACCGATGACCCCTTCGATGATGCTGCGCTGCGACGACCTCTCTCAAGCGGCGAGCTCGCCTAGGTCAAGTGCGGGCCATAGTGCTTGAGGAAGAGCAAGGCATCCTGGGAGAGGAGCGCGAGGAGGGTGGCCTTCCGAAGCGGCGAGGACAGTGCAACACAAACGGTGAGAGGCAAGGACAGTGCGGCATAGACGAACGGTGGCCTTCTTGAGCGGCGAGGACAGTGCGGCATAGACGGTGGAGAGGAGCGCGAGGAGGGCGGCCTTCCGGAGCGGTGAGGATAGCGCTGCACGGATGGTGGAGAGCTGGCCTTTTGGAGCGGCGAGGACTGTGTGGCAAGGACGGTGGAGAGCTGGCCTTCCGGAGCGGCGAGGACAGCGCGACAAGGATGGTGGAGAGCTGGCCGGTGATGCGGTCCATCACCACCAATGTCGCCTTGGTCTAATCCGCTACCATTGAGCTCGTCGCAGCCGGATCTGCCGTCTCCGATGTTGCTAGGAGCTGCTTGCCAGTCTGTGGGCCCGTCGGTGGTGGCGCTCACTAGGGCAGCGTGGTGAATATTTTATATTTTATTGTTTTTGTATTTAAAAAATATATCACAGGTGGTTCTCAAGCCACCGCTTGAAACCGTGTCTAATAAAAATTGTCATCACATGCCCTTAGTTACAAGCAGTTTAAAAAACCATTTGTGATGCGATTTTTGAACCACCTGTAATAAGGTAATATGTAGTAGAGACTACTATGTTGCGTGGCTGGTTGTGTGTGTTTTTGTGATTGTGCCTTGTGAAGCAGTTTTAAGTCTAAGACTTAGTTCTATGAGTTACACTATCATTTATTGATACATTGTACCCAATGGGTACCCATTGGGCACCGAGTACCCATTATGTTTGGGCATGGGCATGCTTTTGTGTCCATGAATACCTTCATGGGTGGATAGAGGGTAGAGTCATGAGTTTGGGTAGCGGCTCTGAAAGAGTCATACACACCCATTATCCACCCATTTTTTGAATGAAGACGGTATGTGTCACACCCCGGTTTTTCAAACTCTGCAAAGCATGGCATTGTATTAAGCTGACCAAATCTAAATCATGCATGGCACCCCACCTGAAATAATATTCGTAAAAATCTCAACAAATTTCCCAAGATTTATTGTAACTATACTAGACCAAATATGCAAAAAAATTATTTATTTCTTCTCTTTTTGAAAATTTCCTAATTACCTTCCATTGATATATATATGTGTGTGTGTGTGTGTATATATATATATAAATGTTTTCTAATTACCTTCCACCTAACCCAAAGTGAAAATCGTATCTAAATCCAATTCTATTCCTGGAATCGAACACTAATTTAAAGCTGGTTCCATTAACCTAAGGTTGCATGTGCTTCTTTCAATTTCATGACTCCCCATAGAACTCATGTGGAATCTAATTTCCCTCTAGAATCTATTCTTCAGCATGTCCCATCACCTGCATGTCCAAAACCAAGACCGAGATTAGTTAAATTCTAGCAGTGCGAGTTTGCTATTGATCTCTCTCTCTCCTACCAAACATCTGCACTGTTTTCTTGCCACTGCACAACTCGGTGCCAACCTTCCCTGTTAATCTATAGCACTTGCTAGCTACCTGCCTTCTTTCTATGCAGAGTTGCCATTGATTCCATGAATTCGTGGTGAATAGTGAACAATACACAGTGAACAGTGAACAGTGTCATGAACAGTGCCGTGAACACCTCGTGAACAGTACCCCCCACGAACAGTACCATATACAGTGCCCAACCTTGCTGCAGTTTTAGCTCCAACAGTGAGTGGTGCCCAACTCTACTGTAGCCCCACCTTCAACAGTGAGCGGTGCCCAACTCTATTGTAGCCCCACCTTCAATAGTGAGCGGTACCCAGCTGCAACTTCACAGCACGTGTGAGCTGATTAACTCCCCTGCCTTTTCTCCTCTATTTAAGCCAAGCACTTCCTCTCCTTCCAAATTCCCAACCAGCCCGAGCTCATTTTCTCCATCTGTTCTTCACATACTAGCCTCCCTTCTTCCTCACAAAAATTAGCTCCCTTCAGTACAGGTTTTCCCAAGGCCGAGCTCCACCTGCTCTCTTCTCCCAAGCTCTAAGTTGAAGCAAGTTGCCACGAGCTCTCTCCTGTTCTTTATCCTCTCCTTCGCCCCTACTCAAGCTGCATTTTTCCTCTCACCCAGTTTCCTCTCTTGGCAGAAACCTTAGAAGTCTATGTCTTCCCCATTGTAACTCCGATTGAATAAAATCTCTCTGATGATCTCATAAATTCCAGAACTATCCATTATAGTAACGTTAATAATTTTTGAAATGTTGGGAATTTCAATTTTGAAAATATTTTGAGTACGAATGCTATTTGATACATCTTGGTCAACATTAGTCCCGAACAAATCAATTCTTTTACCTAAAAATCTTCAAAATAACTAAATAAATAAATCTAACATGGTAGGCTCAGTGACACCTTAAAACTCTGATTCCTCTAGGTAAAGCTAACAGAAATCATGACGCACTTCAAAACCTTTACCTTGCTAGGGTATATATATATGCAATCTTTTCCATAACACCTCATACCTCATGGTATCTGCATCCTCTTCTCTTACCATGTCATATCATTTAAATCTTATTTAGGTTTCTCTGGCTTGATTGTTTATTCGATTCTCTTCCGACGTGTAGTTGTCGGAGTGAGGTACGTGCGCTAAGAGGATCCGAAATCACCTCCGTGTCAGGAACAAAACCAGGAACTGCCAGGCAAGCATTCCCACCTTGAACATGTTGAATCCCATATATGTCAAAATTTAAATATTTTGTTTGCAACTCTGCATGCTATGTGTGTATCAACAATAATTTGTGCTAGAACCGGTTATACCCAATAGTTGCATATGACATAGGTCCAAAAATCTGATCCTTGTAACCCTAGTAATAATTAGCCAGTCATTATATGATCAGCAGAATATTAAGGATATAGGCAATAGCCATGCTTAGACCTGCTATAGAGAGAAACCAAATTGTTCGATTCATACAAAACTCCTTTGGGTATGGGATTAAAACTGATACGGTGGCTCCCGATCTTCATGGGTGGATTGGATAACTAGTATAGCCTAAATGGAAAACCCACCCCAACAACAAACTCCAATGAGAAAGCCTTTGGGAACTAGGAAACTGTCAGGGACCCCGGAATTATATATGATTAGGGGAACAAATAATCGCCAAGGACCGAGGGACCAGTCGACCTGGTGGCACGGTACCTGCACCGTACACACCGAGGCGGAGTGGACCGACACCTGACCAACGCACCATAAACTTACCAACGTCGTACGTCTTCACTGTTGGTCAAGCCAGCCGGAAGCGATTAAATTTCCCAAAACCACATACAATTCTAAGATCCATGTGAAGGTGTTCGCACACGAACACGCCACCGTGTACCCCCGAGGCCGAGCGCGATGCGCGGGACACGGAATCGGGGGAGACCCGCCGGGAGCGCGATACGCAAGACACGCCGGCGGGTGCTTTTGAGAACCCGAAACCCCACACCCCCGGGAGGGACCCCCGTCAGGAGGTGCGGCGGCTATGGGCTGCCCTAGGTCGACCTGATCGCCCCTAGGGCCTCGAGTTTCGTTGCCGTAAAACACGAAGAACAACGAAGAACGAGAAGCATAAAACAAAGGGAGAGAAAATAGTAGATGAAAAGATAATATATTGATTGCGTCGATTGGGAGAGTTCCACCTCAATCGGCCATATACCCTTCATATTTATAGGGTATGCCCGGTCTTTGAGCTACAATAGGACTCTATCTCGTACAAAGATATATTTCCATACAATCTTGAGATAACTTCCTAATCTGATCGATTTAACCGCCGTGATCCGGACTCCGCCTTGTATACGGGATATCCTTCCATATTATCCGGGAATCCTTCCAAATCTCAGACTTTCCTTTAAATGCCACGATCAACTATTGTTCCTTGAGCCCCAAGTCAAGGCCTCCAGCGCAGAAAGTCTTCGTCTTGAAATCCAATGCCTCGGCCCACCTGTAGGAAAGTACGGGAACGTTACGGCTTGGCAACCGACCTGGCGTGGCTGGGACTCGGATGCATCGTTCGGAGCCTGGCTTGGACCCATTCGGGAAGGCGAGTACTCGGGCGCACGAGAAACTTAAGAAACGAGCGCTCGGGAACACGAGTACTCGGTAACACGAGTGCTCGGGGACGAGTACTCGGGGACATAGAGTGCTCGGGGTCCGGCACTCGGATCTCGTTAATGCTCGGAAACGAGTGCTCGGGGACATGAGTACCCGGGGCGCGAGTGCTCGGGGACATGAATACTCGGGGCACGAGTGCTCGGGGACGAGTGCTCGGGGGCGCGAGTGCTCGGGGGCGCCAGAACTCGGGACCGCGGGTACTCGGGATTCGGGGGACGCCGCACCACTCGGCCTGGGCCACGATTCGGTAGCACTGCAGATCTTGCCCGACGCACTCGGCCCATCCGGGGGTACTGCCCAATTTGGTTGTCAACATATGCCCCCCTGTTTTCGGTATAAAGATGTATTTTTACCGAAAATAATAAGTCATGTTCTTAGGGCGATGCGAACCATCTCATCGGCCATTTCTTCTCTTAGGGCAATATGATATATCGGCCACAGCACTTGTTATGCTTCTTGCCACACGCTCGGGTGGAACTTCTTCAGATATCTGCCATTGAGAGCTCGCGGCAGCAGAGTGCCCTGCACGGATTCTACTAAGTATGAGTTCCCAGGAACCACTCTCGCAATTCTGAAAGGACCTTCCCAACTCGGCGACCATTTGCCAAACTTATTATCCTTCGAGCCGATTGGTAGGATGACCTTCCATACTAGTTCGCCGACTTGAAAGTTCTTCGACTTGACCTTTTTGTTGTATGCTCTGGCTACCCTTAGCTTGTCCCTTTCTATGGCCTTTAAAGCAACCAAACGCTTATCGGCGACTTCATCAAGACCATCCATCATCAGATTGTAAAAGTCGACCGCCGATAAATCATTCTGTTTGGCTAATCTTAAAGCACTCAGATTTACCTCTACGGGTAAAACGGCCTCTTGTCCATACACGAGCTCATAGGGAGTCACCTTGGTAGCACTGTGTCTTGAAATCCTATGCGCCCACAACGCCTCGGACAACACCTCATGCCATCTCCTTGGGTTGTCTTCGATCTTCTTCTTGATAAGCTTGATTAGCACTTTATTGCTAGACTCGGCCTGCCCATTGGCTTGGGCATAATATGGAGAAGAATTGAGCAGCTTTATTTTATAGGACTCGACAAACTCCTTTACTTGTCCCGCCATAAAAGAGGTACCTTGATCCGTCGTCAGAGTTTGAGGGACGCCGAATCTATGTATAATGTGCTCGGTTATAAATCGAATCACTTCCACATGTGTCATGTTCTTGAGAGGCACTGCTTCAGACCACTTGGTGAAATAATCAGTTGCTACCAATACGAACCGATGCCCCTTCGAGGAAGAAGGATAGATTTGTCCAATGAAGTCTAGTCCCCAACCTCTGAATGGCCACGGCTTGATAATAGGATGTAGCATGGCAGCAGGAGCGAGTTGAATATCACCAAACTTCTGACAGGCTTCACACCCCTTGTAATATCTGAAGCAATCATTGATCATAGTCGGCCAATAGAACCCGGCACGCCGTAATAACCATTTCATCTTGTGAGCCGACTGATGAGTGCCACAGATGCCTTCATGTACCTCTCCCATTGCAACTCTTGCTTGATCCTCGTCCAAGCATTTCAAAAGAACTCCGTCGACCGTTCGGCGATAAAGATCATCGTCGATCAAAGTGTATTTGAAGGCCATCCGCCGAACAATTCGGTCTACCCTCTTAGTCGGATCTTGTAAGTAATCAATGATCGACTTCCTCCAGTCTTCTCTGTTATTCATACTCGGTTTTCCACTGGCGACCGAGTCGGTGATTTCTGACTCGGCCTTTCCTACCGAGTTGGGCCCAAGCATCGGCTCTTGAGAAATATGAAAGACACCACGACTAACATGGTAGCCGGATGCTTGCTGCGCCAACTCGTTTGCAACCCAATTTTCTTGTCTAGGTATATGAGCAATACTAAAATAATCCAAGGTAGAGATTATATCTAGACACTTATCAAGATAAACATTAAGTGATTCGTCAAGACATTGATAAACTTTGGACACTTGTTGGACTACTAATAACGAATCACCGAAAGCCTCAATATGTGTGGCACCTATTGCAATCAGAAGCTCTAAGCCGAGTAGCAAAGCTTCATACTCAGCTTGATTATTTGTGCAAAAATATTCTAAGCGGCATGAGGCTTCGTGGGTAGTACCATATGGAGATATGTAAACAACACTGACACCTTGGCCATTGCTACAGACTGAACCATCAAAGTACAATCTCCATGGTACTAGCGAGACAAGATCAACGTCAATGCTATGCTTGTCAACCCGATGTTCAACAATGAAGTCGGCAATGATTTGGCCCTTCATAGATTTCAAGGGTTCATAAGCCAAATCGTACTCGGTCAGCGCGTAAGCCCACTTGCCGACTCGGCCACTAAGAATCGGCCTATGCAACATATACTTGATGACATCGGTTTGACAGGCTACAGTGCAAGTACTAGACAGCAAATAGTGTCTCGACTTCGTGCAAGCGTAATATAGGCATAAGCATAACTTCTCAACGAAAGAGTACCTTGTCTCGGCGTCGAGCAGTCGCCGACTCAAATAAGTGATAGCATGTTCCTTTCCTTCGGCTTCTTGGGTTAACACAGCTCCAATTACGCCTTCCTCTGCTGCGATGTAAAGTCGGAAGGGTTCCCCATGCCTAGGCGCTTTCAATACCGGAGGGGTAGATAAATAGCCTTTGATCAATTCGAACGCCTCCTGTTGCCTTGCCCCCCAAGTGAAATCGACGTCATTCTTCAACCGAAGGATAGGAGTAAATGCAGTGACCTTTCCCGACAAGTTGGCTATGAATCTCCTCAGATAATTGATTTTACCAAGGAGTCTTTGCACGTCCCTTTTGCATGTCGGAGCTTGTAACTTCTGAATAGCTTCTATCTTTTTAGGATCAATTTCTATGCCATGCTGATGTATGATGAAGCCTAAGAACTTCCCAGCCGATACGCCAAAAGCGCACTTCAAAGGGTTCATCTTCAGGCCGTACCTCTTCATCCTCTCAATAGCTAAGCGCAAGTCGGCCAGATGAGATTCAAAGGCGTCCGACTTGACAACGATGTCATCAATATAGACTTCTAGTATGACGCCGAGTAGATCATGGAAGATTAGATTCATAGCTCTTTGATACGTGGCCCCAGCGTTCTTCAATCCAAAGGTCATCACTGTCCACTCGAATAGGCCAAGGAACCCGGGGCAACGAAAAGCCGTTTTGGACATGTCCTCTTCGGCCATGAAGATTTGATTGTACCCCGCGTTACCGTCGAGGAAGCTGATGACCTCGTGTCCAGAAGCACTGTCAATAAGCATATCGGCTATAGGCATAGGGTACTCGTCTTTGGGTGAGGCTCTGTTCAAATCTCTGAAGTCGATGCACACCCTCAACTTGCCGGACCCTTTCTTTTCTATGGGCACAATGTTAGAAATCCAGTCGGCATACCTGCAAGGTCTAATAAAGTTAGCTTTGAGCAGCCGACCGATCTCTTCCTTGATCCGGTCATACATCTCGGGGTTGAATCTCCTGGCCGGTTGTTTAAAAGGTCTGAAACCGGCCTTGATAGGCAACCGATGCTCTACTAGCTCTCGGCTTAACCCGGGCATCTCATGGTATTCCCATGCAAAGCAGCAAACGTATTCTTTTAGCAAGCCGACTAGCTTAAATTTGCAGTCGGCTTTCAAATTCTTGTTTACAAAGGTCGGCCTAGAACTCGATCCATCCCCTATGTCTACTTCTTCTAATGGATCGGCCGATGTGAAACCTTGCCCTAACTTATCCATATCATCTAACTCTTCTATAGACTCGTGCATATCGTTCTTACAAGACCGATACTCTGCGAGTCGCTTTTGTAGCCATTCCAAGTTAGGATCCATCTGATTGCTTCTTGTTTTGGAGCCGATTGCCATCAACCGGCTTTGAGGGTACGGGTACTCGGCTATCTCCTTTAGTACTAGGGAAGTCGGTCGCCGAAGAGTTGCCGGGTTGTTGCCGACTCGCCAGCACATCAACCAAGGCAGTTAAAACCGAGTTGGCCTGAAGCCGGTCGGCGCTGACTGGCTTTAAAGATACGGGTACGAATCCGTTCTTTGTGGCGCTAAGGAAGTCGAACCCGGAAAGGTCTCGCCCAGATAGACACGTCGCATTGGGGTGCTGCCAGTCCACCAACGCATCGGCTAAGGCGACACAAGCCGAGTTGTCTGCGTGAATGACTTCGACTTCTTCATCAATCCATTGTATAAGGCATTGGTGCATTGTGGACGGCACGCATTGGTTGGCGTGAACCCAATCACGGCCCAGTATGACGTTGTAATTTCCTTGCACCTCGGCGACGAAGAAGGCAGTGGCCAAAGTCTTGCTTCCGATGGTGAGCTCTACGTACATCACGCCTTTGGCCTCTGTGCTCTCTTTGCCTTCAAACCCATTGAGCACCATATTGGTCTTCATCAACTCGTTATCATGCAGACCTAACCTCTTGAAGACCGAGCATGGCATAAGATTCACCACGGCACCGCCATCCACGAGCATCCTCGCCACCGGTGTTCCATTAATATGGCCCTTGACATATAGCGGTTTTAAGTGCCTCACCGGCTCTGTCGGCTTCTCGAAGATGGCGTTCTTGGGGCCGAAGTCGAACTGGGCTACCTCCCCACTCTCATCTACAGCACGGAACTCGGCAGGTAAGTAATATACCATGTTTATGTCCATACCTGCGTGAACCGGTGTAGACTCGTAGTCCACCATTTCCTCTTCGCTATCTTCCGTGGTAGCTACCGACTTCGGCGACTTGCCGAGTAGAGGAGACATGTCTTCGGGAGTCGTCGTGTCCTCTGCTCGCTTAGGCTTCCAGACCTGCTTCGCGGGTACCATGGGCCGAATCTCGTTAAAAGATTCGTCCCTCAGCGTCTCAGCCTCTCGCTCAACCTTCTCCTGGTTCCTCATGCGCTGCAGCCTTCTTTTCTGGGTTTTGGTCAACCCGGGAGGACACCAGGTAGGCTGAGTGTACTTGGGGTCTCTGGGCCTGCTCTTGCTTGTACCGGCTTCATGGTCATTGGCCATAGACCCCTGCTGAACAGTGATCACATTATCGTTAGAGTTGACCAGATTACCGATAGTAATTGGCCCTTTGCCGAGTTGATTGATCTCCATTCTTGGTCCGTTGTTCGTTGGAGCATCAGCACTCGGTGACTTGGCACGCCATATCTTCTTGGCTGGTTGACCCGGAGAAGTTGGTGAGGACCGACTGGTATCGCCAACGAGTCGGTCTTGAGTGGGGTGGTTGACCTTCTGTGTTGGCCGACTGGCATCCCCGCCTAGTCGGCCCCGAGTAGGATGAGTGAGCCTCTCACGGACGGGTCTCCTCAATGCCGACCATCCTGGATGAAAAGCGTAAGGGACCATCGGGTGCCGCCCCCATCTTCCGTCGAAGCGATCCACGTACGGCGCGTATGGAGGTGGCACCATCCATGGAGTCGGCATCCATGGCCCGTGCGGTCCGGCCTGATGTTGAAACCCTGGCCTTGGAGGTGATCTTGGACGTTTTAAGCGCGGTGGCCGGTCAGGGATGACACCGGCCGCTTGGCTGGTGTATTTGGAAAGCAACATATCGAAAGTCGGCTTCACTCTTTTATGCTGAGCTCTGGCTTCGTTGATCTTCCACTTGCCGACTTCCGGACTCTCGGGCTTGATGAACTTGACCCGGGTATTCTCTGGCATAGGTGGTTGCCCCCCGAGTGCACTGGTGTGATCTTCCTGTACTCGGGATTGCCCCCCGAGTGCGTGATTTCTGATAGTGATTTTCAATGTCTCTTTGCCACCGGGTTGTTTCTCGAGCACGACTTCTCTTCCCGGTGCTTTGCCGACTTCTTTCTTCCGAGGTTCACCAAGGACCACATGGTCTTTGTTAGCTGATTCGGCTATGTCGGGCCGAATCAAAACTTTCTTCCCTTCCAAATCCATAGCGTTCATTGGGAAGGGCTGTTTGTCGATTTGCATATCGGCGAAATTCAATCGTCCCTCATTAATGGCCGATTGTATCTATCGCCGAAAAACATTGCAGTCATTAGTCGCATGAGAAAAAGAATTATGATACTTGCAATAAGCTCGCCGTTTCATCTCTTCAAACGGCGGTAAAGAATGAGATATTCTAATAATCCTATCTTGCAGCAAAGAATCAAATATTTTATCACACTTAGCTACATCAAAGGTGAATTTCATCTGTTCTTCATGATTCTTGCGAGTCGGCTTGAGAGCGTCACAAGTATACGGTTTGGTCTTGGAGGACCAAACGAACTCGGCAGCATATATGTTACCCTCATCGCCCGAGCTGTCATACTCGACCATGTGCATCCTAGGGCGATCGGGTTTGGACCTATGAATCTCTTTGACTTCTATGCTTCGGCTTTCTTGAGCCAAAGCTTTTTGCAAGACTTGGTTGACACTTAAGAGCTCATAATTTTCTATCCGTTCTCTAATGTGGGTCTTCAACCCGGCCAGTACCAAGTCGGCCAAGTCTCTCTCAGTTATCACCAAGCTATAGCATCAGTTTTTTGTGTCCCTAAATCTTTTGACGTAGTCGGTGACCGACTCGTCGTGCTTCTGCTTGACCGATGTAAGATGTGTCAACTTGAGTTCATTGTCGCCGCTATAAAAATGATCATGGAACTTCTGCTCTAACTGTGACCACAAGAGTATAGTGCCAGGCTGCAAAGCGGAGAACCATGAAAAGGCTGTGCCAGTCAGTGACAAGGGAAATAGGCGCACTTTTAGCTCATTTATGGAACTTGCTTCACCTAACTGCGCCAGATACTGACTGACATGTTCCCATGTAGTTTTCGTTCCTTCACCGCTAAATTTAGCGAAGTCGGGAACCTTGTAACCCGGAGGATATAGGATAGCATCATAGTAGTCGGGATATGGCTTCTGGTACATCCGACTTCTAAACTTCGGCTCGAGTCCGAAGGACTCGGTAAACATCTTTTTCATGTCTTCCTGGAGCTTGGCTAGAATTTTGTCCGGAGTAGACGAAGTCGCCGTGGGATGACTGGCCATGGGTGCGGCCTGTAATCCATACGCCGAGTCGTGACTCGGCATTGGCCTAACCACGCTTGTGTTCACGGAAGGTGCAATCAGGCTCTGGTTCGGTTCAATGGCACGGGAAGCGCCGATGAACCTACTACCGAGGTCGGATCAGGGTTTAACACACCTACAGCCGTACCGGCAATACCACTAGATGTTGGGCGCGTGCTCCCCTTGGCACTTGTATTTTCCATGAACGTGTTGTAAACAAGAGTATTGCCTTCTGAAATATAACCCTGTATTTTGGCTATCTGTTCTGGGGAAAACGTGCTACTTACCGGGGTGTTAGCCTTCTTGCCGCGTAGGGGAGGTAGCTTGATTTCTCCAACCGGAGTGATGTTTCCCTGACGATCCTTCTTGAAGTTTGCGAGGAACGCCTGCAGATCCTCCTCCTCCCGCTTCTTCTTGTATGCTTCAAAAGCTTGGCGATGTTCCTCCGATAGCTCATCGTAGCCTGGCTTGATGATGTTATCGGCGCTGATCTCGCCGAGTTGTGGAAGCTGATTGTTGGACATGATGATTTCTTCCCCAGCGGAGTCGCCAAAAAGTGTGTTCGCACACGAACACGCCACCGTGTACCCCCGAGGCCGAGCGCGATGCGCGGGACACGGAATCGGGGGAGACCCGCCGGGAGCGCGATACGCAAGACACGCCGGCGGGTGCTTTTGAGAACCCGAAACCCCACACCCCCGGAGGGACCCCGTCAGGAGGTGCGGCGGCTATGGGCTGCCCTAGGTCGACCTGATCGCCCCTAGGGCCTCGAGTTTCGTTGCCGTGAAACACGAAGAACAACGAAGAACGAGAAGCATAAAACAAAGGGAGAGAAAATAGTAGATGAAAAGATAATATATTGATTGCGTCGATTGGGAGAGTTCCACCTCAATCGGCCATATACCCTTCATATTTATAGGGTATGCCCGGTCTTTGAGCTACAATAGGACTCTATCTCGTACAAAGATATATTTCCATACAATCTTGAGATAACTTCCTAATCTGATCGATTTAACCGCCGTGATCCGGACTCCGCCTTGTATACGGGATATCCTTCCATATTATCCGGGAATCCTTCCAAATCTCAGACTTTCCTTTAAATGCCACGATCAACTATTGTTCCTTGAGCCCCAAGTCAAGGCCTCCAGCGCAGAAATTCTTCGTCTTGAAATCCAATGCCTCGGCCCACCTGTAGGAAAGTACGGGAACGTTACGGCTTGGCAACCGACCTGGCGTGGCTGGGACTCGGATGCATCGTTCGGAGCCTGGCTTGGACCCATTCGGGAAGGCGAGTACTCGGGCGCACGAGAACTTAAGAAACGAGCGCTCGGGAACACGAGTACTCGGTAACACGAGTGCTCGGGGACGAGTACTCGGGGACATAGAGTGCTCGGGGTCCGGCACTCGGATCTCGTTAATGCTCGGAAACGAGTGCTCGGGGACATGAGTACTCGGGGCGCGAGTGCTCGGGGACATGAATACTCGGGGCACGAGTGCTCGGGGACGAGTGCTCGGGGGCGCGAGTGCTCGGGGGCGCCAGAACTCGGGACCGCGGGTACTCGGAAACGGGTACTCGGGATTCGGGGACGCCGCACCACTCGGCCTGGGCCACGATTCGGTAGCACTGCAGATCTTGCCCGACGCACTCGGCCCATCCGGGGGTACTGCCCAATTTGGTCGTCAACAGAAGGTTTAGAGTCGTTCCCAAATTCTACTATGCAAAGCAAGATCGGAGGAGCCCGATGATTCTACCCACACCCTAACCTAGCTCGAAATCTAGTGGGTCGCTCGAGAGCCCGGTAGAATACGCCCACACCCTGCCTGGCCGGCACCGCATCTCAGCCAGCGGGTCACTCAACCGATACCTGCTCGACACAGTAAAAAGGAGAACAGCTTTAACCCTTCACGGCATACCCATATACTTCATATCATACACGCATTGCATATAGGCAGCCCTAATAACAACTCAATATCACAGCAAAACTCTACTAGAGAAGGGTTATGGATATTACACACTTCCCAAACCTAGGATAAGTACGTATTCCTCATACATAGCGACCTGGAAGTCATTTATCATGAATACAACATTAAAAACAGCAGCGGAAGATAAACCAAAACACCGAGATGGTGGGGAAACCACCTCAAAACAGCCCACAAAGTTCCCAAGGAAGTCGAAGCCGAAAGTGGTAAACCGAAGCAGCAAAACGTCAACACCAAATGCTCCATGAACCTGCCTAGGATAAACCTAGGTGAGTACAACCACCATACTTGCAAGACATTGCTTATCAACTAATTAAAACATGGTATTAACCCTATTTGACAAATGGTTAAGTTTCCCTACTTTTAATAAATTCAGGTTGCATAAAAGTGATAAAGTGAACACCTACACCATTTTAATTTCAGATTTAAGAAGACCTTAGCAACAACTAAATAACAGCAAGGAAACCATCTTAACCATAGATTATAACCACAACATAGACATGTTAGGAACATATACATCATGGATAACATGGAGAGTAACTTTCGGATCAGGTTTCAAAAGAAACTTGCAAGCACACATAGATCAGTCACGAAATCATTTTCAACTTACTCGGATCAGCCCACGATCCATTTCTAACATAAATCAGATCAACTCGCAATCCATTTCCAACTTAACCGGATCAGCTCACGATCCATTCAGCTCATGTGCAATTCAATCAAACATTACAAACCGTTACCAACGAACCGACAACCTCGGATATACAGAGTGCATTCCTCGTGGAGTTCACAAGGCTCCACGCGGCATCCGAGACTTACCTCAAATATATCCTAGTCTCGTTTCCTTGGTGACGTACGAGCTTTCTCTCGGGCCTTCACCGCCGACTCAACCACCTCGGGTATAACGAGTGCATTCCTCGTGGAGTTTGTGGGGCTCCACGCGGCATCTGAGACTTACCTCAATTATACCGTAGTGTTGTTCTCAGTGTTGGGCCCACGCGGGTGACAGGGAGTGCTGCGATGAACTTACCTCAGGGTGGTATGACGGCAAAAACACTTCAAAACACCGGGGGTCGCATTCAACCATCAGATAACACACCACCCGTATTCATCGAGCACACCCTCGGCTCTCAAGTCTCACCTTATTAAGTTCAAGTTGGGTTGGACAACACAAAACATTTTAATCTCAGCCGTAGCTGCTGCATAACAACAAGACCTACACGTACTAGTGTGGTATGAAGCACCGATCAAGCAAACATTCACACAAGCACCGCCTCAATTTGATTAATGATCCAAACAGGGATTAACACACAATGTAATGATTAATCAACAAGCAATGGAGCTTGCCTTGGAGTGGAGTTCATTGGAGTGCCGGAACAATCGGTAGAATGCCAAAACACCCAAACTGGAAAAGCGAAGGGAAGAACAATGAATAACAGCAGGAGGGGCATGATGCATTGATGATAAAAACATGCTTATGCATTTCTAAAGTATCCTCTGGATGTTAGGAAACTAACGCAACAAAAATTAATCAATTTTGATTTGTAGAACTTAAGTTATCGTCCTAACAATGCATGCATGGTTTCGAATATGCAACTAAGGAGAAGGGCTTTAAATTGGTAATTAGGATTAGGGCTCATTCGATTGATTCATATTAGGGAAATGCAAACTAGGGTGATAATGACATGCCCAATGCATAAGGTAGTTAGTCGGTGAAAATTAGGATCCGCTATATTATGACAAGGTGCACTATCAACGGGATGGAATGTAAGATTTAGCATTCATGTGATATTGATATGCAGGGTTTATATGCCATAAGTCAAGTTTAATAACATCCTTTGGGTCCCTAGGCTTATATAGCATGTAGGCGCAGTTTTTATGCTAAAGCAATGGTCTAATTACCACATTAATGTCACTTCCAATTGACCAATGTTGCATACTTTTAATTTTAACGAATTCTAGACAGCAGAAACTATTATAGCTATATCTTGCAATTGGCTTATTAGAACTTGACGATTAAATAATCGAAACGAAGCTATTGACTGTATCTATCTTCCGTCTTTTGGAGGTGACACCAGATTCCCAAGCGTTTAATCCCAGAATTAGAATAAAACTCGACAGATCTCAATCCTGGGAGAACACTCATAGCTGTAGCAGTAATTTGCCCATAACTTTTGAAGTATAACTCTGATTGGAGCAAACTCGGTGGCATTGGAAAAGCTTAGGATGAATCCCACAACTTCTTCCATTGGACCAACTTGGGGTTTTGCACGGTTTGATAGCAGTTTTCAGGTTAAGTTCACGAATCTAGTTCCAAACATGCAACTAATCCCCAATCTTCAAATCTCAAAATTTCTTCAAATCCACACTCATCTAGGGACTAATTGGGGTGTACCTTTACAACGTGAACCTCAATTTGAGATGAGCCCGACGAAAATCGTGAAATCCTCTCTCTTTTCTTCTCTTCTCTAATCTCTTCTTCTTTCTCTCTTTCTCCTGGCTGCTCATGGCTGCTCCAAGCTTCTTGGCCCATGGCTCTCCTCTTGCTCCTCCTTCCCTTCTTCTTCTCTTCCTCCTGGCTGAGCTCCTCCTCTTCTCTTCTTCCTCCCAGCCGAGCTTCCCCTCTTGATGGGCTGCCACGGCAGCAGCAGCACAGCAGCACGCAGCAAGCAGTAGCGGCAGCTGGGGGAGCAGGGCGTGGAGGCACGGTGGCTCGGTGGAGAGGGCAGCCAAAGCCCTGTGCATGCAAGGGTTTCTTGGATGGATGGGAAGATCTGGAAATGGTGAATCCAATGGCATAACATGCATAAACTAACTCCTTAGATTTTTGATGGGATTTTGGAGGGAGGAGAAGTCATGGTGGGCTGCTCCAAGGAAGAAGAAAGGGCAGGTGAGGTGCTGGTGAGGAGCTGCCTTGGGGGAATCGGGTTGGGGATTTAAGAAACAGAAACCAAGTCAACTATACTCTTGATTGAATGCCACGATTTCCACCCGGGGGCACGCGCCGGTCCTTACAATCCACAAGAGAAGTAAGGCCTATGGTGGAAGCCCTAATCTAGGTTCATCCCTCTAGATTAGGAGCTAAGCTCAACTTAAGTCTAAAAACAAGTCTAACCCTAATTAGTGTTTAGGTACAGGTATTTATAGTCTAACCCCGACTCCCTTGGATACATGGGCCGCAGCCCGTTTTGCTGCTCGCAGGTAGAATCCGGAGTGTCCGGATTGAGGTCGGAGGGTTCGGGTGGCCGGAGGGTCCGGGTTGATGTCCGGGTCTTCCAGAGGAGATCCGGACACTCATCCGGAGTGTTCGGATGGGAGGTCCGGACCTGTCCAGAGGAGATCCGGACACTCACCCAGAGGGTCCGGGTTGAGATCCGGGCCGGTCCAGAGAAGATCCGGACACTCACCCGGAGGGTCCGGGTTGAGGTCCGGCTCATATCCAGAGGGCCCGGGCCTCAGTCGGACAGTTCGGGTCTTCACTTCTAGTGAACGTCTGGAGGTTCCGAAGCAGCAGTCCAGCTGGGGTTCGGCTTGGAGCTTGGGGTCTTGATGCTTGGCGTTTCTTCCTCAGTCCCATTGCTCGTCACCTTGTTCTTCCACTTGGTTGCTCCTTCATACCTTAGCATGTTGGAAATATGCCCTAGAGGCAATAATAAAGTTGTTATTATTCTATTTTCATGTTCATGATTAAGTTTATGTTCTATGCTAGAATTGCATTGGTTCTTGAATATGAGATTCAGAGGAAAACCTAATTGCATGTGTGGAATAATAAACACCATTCAGATCCCTAGTCAGGCCTCTAGACTAGCTCATGTATTGTTGATGGTCTTGTTTTCCTGATCATGGGCATTGTTAATATAACAAGGATGCCGGCAATAATGGGAACACATTGTTAGGGTAACAATGGTGTTGGATAGACCCCCTTATGAGATACTGCGAGATCACTTCGTCAATATGTTGTCAGTATCTTCTCATTATGTGTTAACGTTTACTTGCGTCCTTAGACCATGAGAATATCATAGACCCGGATACCGGATGGTTGCTTTGGGGTCATCAAACGTTACTCCGTAACTGGGTAATTATAAAGGTGACTTTCAGGTACACCAGAAAGTATATTGTGGTTCTAGATATCTCAAGACTAGGATTTGCCCATCCGGCGATGGAGAGATACACTCTGGGCCCACTCGGTATTACGGTGTCCAGCATCGCCTGGCCAGGTATTGTGACTAAAAGGTTAGTCACGGGGATACCGGAATACGGAAACGAGAAAGAGTACTAACCGGTAACGAGGATAACTAGGTATGGTGATCAAGGAGTTGATCACAGGGATACCGTCAAAGTCTCGCCTCGGTTGTGTAACGTATCGTGAGGCAAAAGGATGATATGCGGTAATACGAGGTTCGCTCGATAAAGATCTTCGATGATATGTGGGAATCGTTATGGTGTCCAGATCCCGCTGACGATTATTGACCGGAAGGTGTTCCGGACATGTCCACATATACTCCAACCTATAGGGTCACACGCTTAACGTTTTAGCAACATTTAGGAATGCTACGATTTATGGAGAATGAGAGAGAAGGGTTTCGAAAGTGTTTCGGATGATCTCGAAAGTGTTCCGGGAGGTCCCGGATGATTCCGGTGATGTCCGAAAGTGTTCCGGAAAGTTCTAGAAGGTTCTAGAAATTCTAGAAGGTTTCGGAAGTTCTAGAAGGTTCTAGAAGGTTCTGGTGGAGTTGGACTCCAACTCCAACAGGGTATCCCTGCTAGAGTAGGACTCTACCTGCCTAGGGAGAGCTGCCCCAACCCCTATAAATAGAGGGGCAGGGCACCTAAAAGGGTATCCCGAGCAGCCCCAGAGGCAGCCCCAGAAGCAGCCCTAAACCCTAGGCCGGCCATCTCTAGATTGGCCACAGCCTTCTTTTTCTCTCTCTTCTAGATTGGATCTAGTACAGCTGTCGGCGCGCTGCTGTTTCTCCTTCTCGTAGATCCCCGCTGTTCTTGTGTGCTGGTCCACACATTACCGCGGTGTCGCTGATCCGGTACGCGTGGATACCTCGGAGACGTCGTATACTTCGGCGTTCGATTGGGCAAACTATTTGTGAGGAGATCGCTCTCGCGGCTGGGAGGTATAACCTAGCTGCGGGAGTCTGCGGACTTCATCGACATCGGTCAACTTCTCCGCTGCATTGACATGATCATCGAAGGTATGATCTCGTTGCCTGCACCTCGATAGTGATCTTGGGTGGATTGTGCGCGGTAAATTTTTGTTTTGCGTAGCACGTTCCCCAACAGTGGTATCAGAGCCAGGTTCTATGCGTAGTTGTAGGTACGACTAGAGCATATGTGATATGCGGCATTGCACATATGATGTGCGGGGTGTTAGATGAGATCTACCACCGGATTTTTTTGTTGTTTCCCTCTCATTGCAAAATTTTGATCTTGGCGGCATCGTGAAATTTTAGAGGTCCGGCGAACCTTACGATCTTCGGATCGAGACATGCTAAGGATGACTTGGTTTCACTTTAGTTGAGAAAGATAAATTTGCAATGAGCGGACTTGTAGATGTGATCTACACGGGGGTCATGCGTATGACGAAGTTTAGTATGGGGTTCGAGATTTCCGAGTCTCCAATTCCATACACCCCGACAGTTAAATAACTGCAAGAGCAATCGTGCTTATGGTAACGTAGGTAGTAAACGGTTTGCAACGTAGCCATAAAGCCACGTATTGTAGCATAAACGTTAGAGGCGTCTAACTTATATTTGCAGGGTATGCATGTGATGTGGTATAGCCTATGTGATGCAATGTGATTGTATGAGATGCAAAGTGTTGTAATTTTAATTTTGTCATGACTTGCATGTCATGAGTACGGCAATCGGCAGGAGCCAATACGATTGTCATTATTTATTGTATTGACCTACGCGTCAACTAGAAAGCCATGTAATGCATTTATTTTATTAGCTATGTGATAGCAAATAGTTGTAATTGCAAGGACATGGTGGTGACAATCTTACATCGATGGACCTCGACGCTACACCGTACGCGAAGAAGGAGTTCTCCGCCAAAAGATGTTGAAGAAGTCTTCTTCAACGAAAGGGGCTATACCATATCACATAATTTAATTGCATGTGATGTTAATCCCTTTTATGCACCTTGTTTGATGCGTGGTAGACGTTGTTAAATAGGGTGATTCCTCACACAAATATCAAAGTAGTTAGTGTTCTTCCAAGTGTAGCATCGTCTGAGTATTTGCCATTCTGAGGTGCGCCATGTCACATGGGTACGATAGGTTTGACATATATGTAGGCGGCGGGAACCATTCGCGCAGCAGGGCACTCGGTTGTCTTGACGAGCTTGCAAGATCGTCTTGGGCTCGGAACACACCCATCGAAAGATGAACAAGAGTCATATGGGATATGATGGCATGTTGACCTACCGGTCTCGTTATTCCATCATCAGTGATGTCACATCAATGGTGGAGTAAGTGAGTCGTGGATCTTGAATCACTAATAATCAATTAGAGGGATATTGGTTTTAGTGGGAGCTTACTCTAATAAGTGTTAATTTGAGTTGCTTTAATCATGAACAATGTCTAAAGTGGTATTTGTTTTTAAGTTGTAGATCTATGGCACCCGTAACCACCTTTCACTATGCGCGTTGCTTGAGAAAGAAAACTGAATTCATCTGGGAACAACTTTACGGACTGGTACCGTAATGTGAGGATTGTCCTCAAGAGTGCCAAGAAGGACTATGTCCTATCGCAAACTCTCGGTGAACTCCCCACTAACGCTACGGATGATGAGACTCGTATCTATCAATCTAAGAGCGATGATTCCATTGCAATACAGTGCGTCATGCTTGCCTCCATGGAACCTGATCTTCAAAAGCGTTTTGAGAATTGGGCTGCTTATGAGTTAATCCAGGAGCTGAAAGCTTTGATTTCAGAAGCAAGCAAGGACTGAAAGATATGAGATATCCAAAGCCTTGTTTGAATGCAAGATGGTTGAGGGCAGCTCAGTGAGTCAACACGTACTCAGATTGTCTGGGTACGCGCAAAGGTTGGATGCGCTAGGTTTTCCAATCTCCCAAGAGTTGGGCACTGATCTTGTTCTTGCTTCCCTCCCTCCGAGCTATAGTAGCTTCATCATGAACTACAACATGAATGGGATGGAAAAGAGTATGGGTGAATTGTTCACTATGCTTAAAACTGCTGAGAGTGGAATCCAGAAGGACGCCAATCATGTGATGATGGTGAATAAAACAACCAACTTCAAGAAGAAGGGCAAGTCTAAGAAAAGGGCAAATCCAAGGGTGCTAGTATGACTGACACGCTAAGAAGTCCAAGACTGGCGCCACTTCTGATGTTGAGTGCTTCTTCTGTAAAGAGAAGGGACACTAGAAGAGGAACTGCAAGAAATATCTGGCAGAAAAGAAGAAGTCTAGAAAGTCCAGCTCAGGTATGAGTGTCATACATGTTATTGATGTATTCCTTGCTGGTCCGGCAATGTAATTCTTGGGTATTGGATACCGGATCGGCTGCTCATATTTGCAACTCGATGCAGGAACTACAGAGGCCTAAGCGACTGGCAAAGGATGAGGTGACGATGTGCGTCGGGAACGGAGTAAAAGTTGTTGTGCTCGCCGTCGGTGTCCTACCTCTACATTTATCTTCAGGATTTATTTTAGAGCTTAGTAATTGTTACTATGTTCCGGCCTTGAGCAAAAATATATTTTCTGGATCATGTTTGTTGCAAGACGGTTATTCGTTTAAGTCTGAGAACAATGGTTGTTCGATTTATATGGATAATATGTTAGGCCATGCTCCCGTTGTGATGGGTTATTTATATGAATCTTGATGGTAATACACACATCCATAACACTGACGCTAAACGTCACAAGACAACGATTTGAATTCCCACTTATTTGTGGCACTGCCGTTTGGGGTCATATTGGAAAGAAGCGCATGAAGAAACTCCATTGTGATGGACTTTTGAAGTCATTTGATTATGAATCATTTGACACTTGCGAGCCTTGTCTAATGGTAAATGACTAAAATGCCGTTCACAGGCCACGTAGAACGGCGACTGACTTATTGGAGATCATACATACGGATGTATGTGGTCCAATGAGTATAGCTGCACACGGTGGATTCCTCTATTCATTACCTTCACGGATGATTTGAGTAGATATGGGTATAATCTATTTGATGAGATAAGTCTGAAACCTTGAAAAGTTCAAAGAATTTCAGCATGAAGTAGAAAATCATCGTAACAAGAAAATCAAGTTTCTGCGATCAGATCGCGGAGGGGAGTATTTGAGTTACGTAGTTTAGCGAACATCTGAAGAGTTGCGGAATGGTCACAGCTTACGCCTCCCGGAACGCCACAGAGGAATGGAGTGTCCGAGAGACGTAATCGAACCTTGTTGGACATGGTAAGATCGATGATGTCATTAACTGAACTGCCATTGTCTTTTTGGGTTATGCTTTAGAGACTACCGCTTTTACACTAAATAGGGCACCATCTAAATCCGTTGTAACGACACCATATGAGATATATGGCATGGGAAGAAACCCAGCTTGTCTTTTCTTAAAATTGGGATGCGTGCATATGTAAAGCGTTTACAACCAAATAAGCTCGATCCCAAATCGGATAAATGCTTCTTTGTTGGTATCCCAAGAACTGTTGGGTATTCCTCTATCACCGCACCGAAGCAAAGTTTTGTCGCAAAGAACGGTATGTTTCCGAGAAAGAGTTTCTTGCGAAAGGGTGAGTGGGAGGATAGTGCAACTCGACGAGATTGGTGAATCTTCGTCATTAGGTCAAAGTGATGCAACACCGGAAGTGGTTCCGGAGTTCCCACAATGACTGATACGGAAGCCCTCTACATGTGATGTAGAGACTTCGGTCGAGCCAGCAGCTGAACCACGAAGGTCTGGTAGGATTCGCACGAAATCACAGTGGTTTCGGACGAGGTATTTTTGTTAGACAACGATGAGCCTGCGACCTATACGGAAGCAATGATGGGCCCTGACTCCGTTAAATGGCTAGACGCCATGAAATTCGAGATAGAATCCATGTACGAGAACCAAGTTTGGAACTTGGTGGACCCTCCTGAAGGTGTGAGGCCTATCGAATGTAAATAGATCTATAAAAAGAAAACAGACGCGGATGGGAATGTATACATCTATAAAGCTTGACATGTCGCAAAGGGTTTCCGACAAGTTCAAGGAGTTGACTACGACGAGACATTCTCTCCCGTAGCGATGCTTAAGTCTGTTCGGATTCTTCTAGCGATTGCTGCATATTTCGATTACGAGATATGGCAAATGGATGTCAAAATAGCGTTCCTGAATGGGAAGCTAACTGAGGACGTGTATATGATACAGCCGAGGGTTTTGTCAATCCAAAGGATACTGGAAAGGTATGCAAACTTCAGAGATCCATCTATGGACTGAAGCAAGCATCACGGAGTTGGAATCTTCGCTTTGATGAAGTGGTCAAAGGGTTTGGCTTCATCAGGAACTGCGAAGAGGCTTATGTTTACAAGAAAGTAAGCGGGAGCGCAATAGCATTTCTAATACTCTATGTGGATGACATACTGTTGATTGGGAATGATGTATCTTTTCTTGACAATATTAAGACTTCGTTGAAAAATAATTTTTCAATGAAAGACTTAGGCGAGACAGCATACATATTAGGTATAAAGATCTATAGAGATAGATCAAAGCGCCTAATAGGGCTAAGCCAGAGTACATATATAGATAAGTACTGAAGAGGTTCAGTATGGAAAACGCCAAGAAGGGGTTCTTGCCGATGTCGCATGGGAAAAGTTTGAGCAAGAATCAGTGTCCTTCGACAACTGATGAGCGAGAATGCATGAGTAAGATTCCATATGCATCCGCGATTGGGTCAATCATGTACGCCATGATATGTACACGACCAGATGTGTCCTATGCTCTAAGTGTTACGAGCAGATACCAGAGTGATCCAGGTCATGATCATTGGACAGCAGTGAAGAATATCCTAAAGTACCCGAAGAGGACTAAGGATATGTTTCTCGTATACGGTGGTGACGAAGAGCTCGTTGTAAAGGGTTACACCGATGCCAGCTTTGTCACAGATCCGGACGATTTTCGATCTCAATCAGGCTTGGTGTATACACTGAACGGTGGCGCAGTGAGCTGGAAGAGTTCCAAGCAGGACACTGTGACGGATTCTACAATGGAGGCTGAGTATATCGCCACTTCGGAAGCGGCAAAGGAGGGCGTTTGGATTAAGAAGTTCGTCACCGAGCTTGGTGTGGTTCCGAGTGCGCTGGATCCTATGGAGCTCTATTGTGACAATAGTGGCGCCATAGCTCAGGCCAAGGAGCCAAGGTCCCACCAGAAGTCCAAACATATACAACACCGATTACACATCATTCGTGAATTGGTGGAGCGTGGAGACGTAAAGATATGCAAAATACACACGGACCTGAATGTGTCAGATCGTTGACGAAGCCTCTACCACAAGCAAAGCATGAGCAACACCGGAATGCCATAGGTGTTAGGAGCTTAAGCATTGGCTAGATTATTGACTCTAGTACAAGTGGGAGACTGTTGGAAATATGCCCTAGAGGCAATAATAAAGTTGTTATTATTCTATTTTCATGTTCATGATTAAGTTTATGTTCTATGCTAGAATTGCATTGGTTCTTGAATATGAGATTCAGAGGAAAACCTAATTGCATGTGTGGAATAATAAACACCATTCAGATCCCTAGTCAGGCCTTTAGACTAGCTCATGTATTGTTGATGGTCTTGTTTTCCTGATCATGGGCATTGTTAATGTAACAAGGATGCCGACAATAATGGGAACACATTGTTAGGGTAACATGGTGTTGGATATACCCCCTTATGAGATACTGCGAGATCACTTCGTCAATATGTTGTCAGTATCTTCTCATTATGTGTTAACGTTTACTTGCGTCCTTAGACCATGAGAATATCATAGACCCGGATACCGGATGGTTGCTTTGGGGTCATCAAACGTTCTCCGTAACTGGGTAATTATAAAGGTAACTTTCAGGTACACCAGAAAGTATATTGTGGTTCTAGATATCTCAAGACTGGGATTTGCCCATCCGGCGATGGAGAGATACACTCTGGGCCCACTCGGTATTACGGTGTCCAGCATCGCCTGGCCAGGTATTGTGACTAAAAGGTTAGTCACGGGGATACCGGAATACGGAAACGAGAAAGAGTACAAACCGGTAACGAGGATAACTAGGTATGGTGATCAAGGAGTTGATCACAGGGATACCGTCAAAGTCTCGCCTCGGGTTGTGTAACGTATCGTGAGGCAAAAGGATGATACGCGGTAATACGAGGTTCGCTCGATAAAGATCTTCGATGATATGTGGGAATCGTTATGGGTGTCCAGATCCCGCTGACGATTATTGACCGGAAGGTGTTCCGGACATGTCCACATATACTCCAACCTATAGGGTCACACGCTTAACGTTTTAGCAACATTTAGGAATGCTACGATTTATGGAGAACGAGAGAGAAGGGTTTCGAAAGTGTTTCGGATGATCTCGAAAGTGTTCCGGTAGGTCCCGGATGGTTCCGGTGATGTTCGGAAGTGTTCCGGAAAGTTCCAGAAGGTTCTAGAAATTCTAGAAGGTTCCGGAAGTTCTAGAAGGTTCTAGAAGGTTCTGGTGGAGTTGGACTCCAACTCCAACAGGGTATCCCTGCTGGAGTAGGACTCCACCTGCCTAGGGAGTGCTGCCCCAACCCCTATAAATAGAGGGGCAGGGCACCTCAAAGGGTATCCCGAGCAGCCCCAGAGGCAGCTCCAGAAGCAGCCCTAAACCCTAGGCCGGCCATCTCTAGATTGGCCATAGCTTTCTTTTACTCTCTCTTCTAGATTGGATCTAGTACAGCTGCCGGCGCGCTGCTGCTTCTCCTTCTCGTAGATCCCCGCTGTTCTTGTGTGCTGGTCCACACATTACCGCGGTGTCGCTGATCCGGTACGCGTGGATACCTCGGAGACGTCGTATACTTCGGCGTTCGATCGGGCGAACTATTCGCGAGGAGATCGCTCTCGCGGCTGGGAGGTATAACCTAGCTGCGGGAGTCTGCGGACTTCATCGACATCGGCCAACTTCTCCGCTGCATTGACGTGATCGTCGAAGGTATGATCTCGTTGCCTGCACCTCGATAGTGATCTTGGGGTGGATTGTGCGCGGTAAATTTTTGTTTTGCGTAGCACGTTCCCCGACATAGCAAGCATAGAATCAAAACATTAGGTAGCATACCATTCATGGTAGGATTAGATGGACACATGTAAAGGAGAAGATTCACCTTTTCATGCCATATCTTGGCAACATATTATCCAACAAATGTGTCGCTTGGATTTGAATAGCTTGAGAGAGTGTTGTCCATGGCGATGTCCGCATCATTACCCCCTTCTTGAAAAGGAGTCGTCCTTGACTCTGCTCCTTCAATGCCCAAGAGGGATGATGTCCAAGCTTCTTCCCTTTGATACCTCGCACCGACGTCTCCCTTGTAGATGGTACTCCATGGTATTATTTCGCCTTCCATGATGTACATCAAGCTGACAATGAAGAAGAAACAATACTCAAAGAGTAGACCATCTTGAATGTTCATTAGAGGGTTGTTAGAAGGGAAAGAATTCACCTTGGTGAGGTTTCGTCTTGCTTTCCTTGTTAGCTCTTGACGCGTGGTGGTGCTTGGCATGAACACTTCTTGGATGCTTAAGCTTCTTTTGGTCAGCTCATGCTATTCGGCCGTTGATGTGTAGACCTTGTTTCCTGCACCAACACTAGACCAAACAAACAACGTGTATGTGTGGTAGATGAACACGTCATACGTCATGACGTATTCCTTCCTTCGTACAACACCATTAGCACACAAAATGTATAGCAAATATAATGTGTATGCATGGTATATGTACACGTCATCCATTATGACTTATCGTTTGTTGTGCACAATATTATTTGAATTAAAGGTGCATGGTAATATGATACAACAAACATGACATCCATGGCACCCCTATTCTTGTGACCCATATTGTGCAAATAAGTCATATGAGCATGTTTCACATTGATTAAGTCAAATTCTCCTAAGGCATGTGAGAAAGTTCTAGGAACCTCCCTCTTTTCAAGCATATTGTTGTTGTTGCAAGCTAATCTATAGAAAGAGAAAGTGGTCAACATATTTGTTGCAACAAAAGGAGCAATTTGATGAGGTTCTTTACATGGCAAATCTAGAACACTAACATGGTTACAAGAAATTTTATGGAGAGAGCAAGTAGTCATCAAGTTTCTTACAACACAAGGGGCATTATGATCATTTTGCGTGTTAGATTGTGCATAACATGGCATACAAAATGGATTGCTTAAAATATACAATTTTAACATGGCAATTTCATTACAAGTGATATTCATGCCACATACTAGGAACTTGTCATCTATGCCATATTCACTAATTAAATTAAATTTATAAGGATAGGCATAGGTACTATGAAAAGACTTCAAAGATGTAATTTTGGAAATCTTACTCATAGCACATGACAAAGTCAAAGGTTCCTCAAACATGATATAGCATATGGAATGAGCAACTATGATTTTAGAAAGAACTTCATCATGTCTAATTATCTCGACACATGGGCAAGTCAAAATGACATGAGAAGAAACATTAAGCTCTTCTACATCACGCAAGAAATCAACATCTCGCACATTTGATTGTGAGAGAATCATACCAGCACCTTGAATGTTACCTTTGATGTCCTCCTCAGTTGAACTAGGTGTTGATGATGTCATTGTCTCCTTTAAGCCTCCGTCTTCTTGACATAACCTCGCGGTGGCAAGTTCTCCATCTTCCATGAACTCTTTCGCCTCCAATGGCGGGGCCGGCTTGTTGAGAATGGACGCCGCTTGGGTCTCCAAATCCTGCACCAAGTGAGAAATAACACTAAAAGGAGAGGGTAAATAGTTAGCTTTTGAAATGACCTCACTTGACCTATTAACTACCTCTCTCAACTCTTGTGGTGTTTCTCTCTCACCCTCAATGTGATGCACTCAATCTCACATTTGGTGGAGTCACACAACTCTTAGTTTTTATCATTCTCTCTCGAGTTGGCTTGGTGGCTCTCATCCTCATATGGGATTGGTTTGCATCTTGCTTCTGGCACAAGTTGATATGGTGGAGGTATTCTTGGTGCATTCATCTCCATGTGCCTCCTCAGTCGAAGGGAAATTCCCATGCTCGACTGTCTTCTCGCTCGCCTCGCCGCCATAGGTGCAAGCGCCATCTTGGATAGCACCATTAGCCACCTTGGTCGAAGGGAAAATCCCATGCTCGACCATTTTTGTACTCGCCTCCATAGGTTGAGACATGAGAGGCTTTGTTGCGCTACTCGGACTTTGCTTCTTGAGTGGCCTCAGTACATTCTCTGTCTCCCTTGTCTCCTCCAAAGGTCGCATCTCAAGAGACTTGTTTGCCATTGCCTTGACGCGTTTCTCTGCCTCGAGAGCACCCTCCAAGAGGTCTAGCAAGCTTTTGAAGTTCTTGAGAGGAAGTGATGACGCGATGTCGAAGTTCAATCCATCCTCAAAGTACTTCATCTCTGTTCTTGTACTAAAACCACCAGCTCATCGCATTGCACGCTTCATTTAATTGAAGTAGACCTGGACCGGTTGGTTCCTTTGCTTGATATGCTCCACTTGATGAAGTAGCTCCCTTGAGTATTTGGGTGGCATGAACTCATCTCTCATGAGTGTCTTCAAACTTGTCCAATCAGTGACGAGTTCCTTCATGGGAAGTAAACGCCACCATGTTGAAGCGTAGTCATTGAAGTCCATTGTGGCTCGCTTGACTTCTTGACTTGTGGGTACTCGTTGAAGCTTGAGGAATTTCTCCATTTGCCATTCTCATTCATGGTACTCCTCCGGGTCTTGAGTTCCATAGAATGGAATTTCTATGTAGTCTTCGGGATCTTGGGCACCGGGGAACTTGGTCTTGAGGGACTTGGGCATGGTGATCTTTGACTTGTCGAGCTTGTCCACTCTGCCACCTTGGCAACCTTGTCGTCGAGGAGCTTCTTGACGGTAGGTGCTTGTATGGCTTCCTTCATCCTCCTCCGTCCGTCGAAGATGGCTTCTTCTCAAGCCTTTGGAGCTTCGGACGTCGAGGTTCTTGTCAGTGAAGTCCCTTGATGGATATGAACGAGGATGACTCGCCTCATTCGTTGAAGCCCATGAGGCTCGAAGTGACATTGTAGAGTGTTGTGCTCCCCCTTGTCCATCTCTCTCCTTCTTGGTATCCACTTCATGGCCAAACCTAAACATGTTAATGATGCAAGCACAAAGGATATGTATGTGGTGTATGTGGAGAATGGAATCCTACACTCTTTTCTCACCTCACCTACCACCGAAGTCCCTGCCTCCTTGGATTGAAGGATCGACGGGCCATGGAGGGAAATAGATGACCCTCAAGAGTAGGTTGAAGAGGTTCCAAAGTCCTAAACACTATCTCATTCAAAAGCTTTTACGGATCTCGGAAAAGGATTAGCACATCACACTAAGCAAATGGAATTAGAGATATTGCAATGATTAGTAATAATCCTCAATGAAACAATGCAATAAGAGTTGATCTCAAAGGATATAAGCGCAGTTCAAAACTCACACACAATGATAATGAGATTTGTGCAACTAAGAAAGTGAGCTAGTACAAGATGTTCATAGCGAAGACTATAAGCTCGTGTTGCACAAATACAAAGAAAGACGCTAGCTCAATTGCAAAGTTTGTAGGGCTACGGATTTGCACACTTGTACCACTCGCCTACTTTGAGCATTTTGAGTTTTGCACTTTCCTACCAAATGATCAAGGCACTTGCTTGTTTCTTTTCTTTTCTCTTTTTTTGTGTCTCTTTTCTTTGGATCTCACTTTTCTTCCTCTTTTTCTTTGTGCCAAGACCTTACAAGAACAACTAGTGCTTATAATTTTGCTCAGGGTACTTTAAGTAGTATCAAGTGCGCAAAGCCCAAGCAATCATCGATGAGCTAGTCTTCATAGGTTCAAAGTGTTTGTAAGAAGGAAAACAATTGGCTCACAAAGGAAATACAAGGAAGATGGAGTCGCCAGAGATTATACCCTGCTTGTGGAGGTTGGTGTCGATGATGATGACCTAGAGCTCGTCGCTAGCTTTCCAACGAGTCCAAGATCACCCAAAACGGACACCGGGTGTGGAAGATATGCCCCAAATGGCGAAGCTGCTGCACTCTGTTTTGCCAAATTTGGATTGTCTGGGTGGAATCCGGAAGGTCTGGCCGCCCGGACTGTCCGGCTGAAATCCGGAGAGTCCGGCCGAGGAACAGAGGAGCAGATCTGAAATTTCGGGCGGACCGAAATCCACCAAATCGAAGGGGCAAACGATGGAATCGGCCAAAGCAACGCAAAGGAAGGTTAGATCGACAAGTATAGCAAAGATCTAATGGATCAAAACCAACCAAAGCTCACTCAAAACTCTGAATTGCATCTAGATTTCAAATCGGGCTCTTTTTGTGGGGTTTTCGAAATAGGCAAGAAAAACCAAAACAAAACTAGCAATTGGGTGGTAGAGAAAGGAGGGGATACAAATCCAAACCGTGGCAACCTAGAGCTCTGATACCAAGTTGATATGGTGGCTCCCGATCTTCACGGATTGGATTGGATAACTAGTATAGCCTAAATGGAAAACCCACCCCAACAATAAACTCCAATGAGAAAGCCTTTGGGAACTAGGAAACCAAGTCAACTATACTCTTGATTGAATGCCACGATTTCCACCCAGGGGCACACGCTGGTCCTTACAATCCACAAGAGAAGCAAGGCCTATGGTGGAAGCCCTAATCTAGAGGGATGAACCCTAGATTAGGAGCTAAGCTCAACTTAAGTCTAAAAACAAGTCTAACCCTAATTAGTGTTTGGGTACGGGTATTTATAGTCTAACCCTGACTCCCTTGGATACATGGGCCGCAGCCTGTTTTACTGCTCGCAGGCAGAATCTAGAGGGTCCGGATTGAGGCCGGAGGGTCCTGGTTGATGTCTGGGTCTTCTAGAGGAGATCCGGACACTCATCCGGAGGGTCTGGGTTGAGATCCGGGCCGGTCCAAAGAAGATCCAGACACTCATCCGGAGGGTCCGGGTTGAGGTCCGGCTCAAATCCGGAGGGTCCGGGCCTCAGCCGGACAGTCCGGGTCTTCACTTCTAGTGAACGTCCAGAGGTTCCGAAGCAGCAGTCCGGCTAGGGTTCGGCTTGGAGCTTGGGGTCTTGATGCTTGGCGTTTCTTCCTCAGTCCCATTGCTCGTCACCTTGTTCTTTCACTTGGTTGCTCCTTCATACCTTAGCAAGCATAGAATCAAAGCATTAGGTAGCATACCATTCATGGTAGGATTAGATGGACACGCGTAAAAGAGAAGATTCGCCTTTTCATGCTATGTTGATACATCTTGCTCAAGATTAGTCCCGAACAAATCAATTCTTTTACCTAAAAATCTTCAAAATAACTAAATAAATAAATCTAGCATGGTAGACTCAGTGACACCTTAAAACTCTGATTCCTCTAGGTAAAGCTAATAGAAATCATGACGCACTTCAAAACCTTTACCTTGCTAGGGTATATATACATGCAATCTTTTCCATAACACCTAATACCTCATGGTATCTGCATCCTCTTCTCTTACCATGTAATATCATTTAAATCTTATTTGGGTTTCTCTAACTTGGTTGTTTATTCGACTCTCTTCCGATCTGTAGTTGTCGGAGTGAGGTACGTGCGCCAGGAGGATCCGGAATCACCCCGTGTCAGGAACAAAAGCAGGAACTGCCAGGCAAGCATTCCCACCTTGAACATGTTGAATCCCATATATGTCAAAATTTAAATATTTTGTTTGCAACTCTGCATGCTATGTGTGTATCAACAATAATTTGTGCTAGAACTGATTATACCCAATAATTGCATATGACATAGGTCCAAAAATCTGATCCTTGTAACCCTAGTAATAATTAGCCGGTCATTATACGATCAGTAGAATATTAAGGATATAGGCAATAGCCATGCTTAGACCTGCTATAGAGAGAAATCAAATTTTGTTCGATTCATACAAAACTCCTTTGGGTATGGGATTAAAACCCTCGGGAAGGCGGGTACCTTCCGAGGCAATTGTTTGAAAGTGATGTTGCCAAAACTCAACTAAAATGGAGAATGATTTTTGATTCGGGTGAGAATTGTAAGGGCAGTTCAGGGATGTTAAAATAGCAGGTGGCGACATGGTTGTTAGGGGCAAGCCTGGAGTCTTGCTCAAATCAACCAAGGACCGAGCCTAAGTGCCGCTAAACTAGTTCCACCCCGTACGTCCACATGGCCTTTGTGGGAAGGACTTGGCTTATTATCCCATCGAGTATTAGAGCCTGGACCCGTGGGCAGTAGAAAGAGTGTGCTAGGTAGATTGGCATCCCTAGAGGACCTTCGCGTGACTACGTAGGGAGTCGTTCGACACAAAGGTAAGTCCACTTCGGGTTGTGGGTTGGGCTTCACCGAGCACAAGCGGAGATTGGGTAGATCTTATCTAGCGTGTCTAGCTCTGGTGTAAAAATGGGAGAAAGGTCTCGCTGTAATAACCCTGCCGATACACCTCGGGAAGTGTATTGTAGCGCTCGGCAACAAGGGGTACTTACATCTTGTGGGTAAAGCCGTATAACCTCTGCAGAGTGTTAAAATCTATTCGAATAGCCGCGTCCTCGATTATGGACACGAACTGGCAAGGCCACATATTGGTTAGACTGAGTTTTGTTTGCAAAAACTTGGGCAAAGGGATTAAGGACGTGGGCATGACGTGCCCACAGAGGGCAATTTACGCTACAAGGTGGGTAGCAAGGAATTGCAGAAGAGAAGGGGCTAGTACGGGCTGGTGCCGCAAGTGATAGGTGGAGCTATCGGACTAAGACAAGGAAAGGAGGTAGTGGAGACTACGTCATGCGATGACATGACCACTTGAAGTATTTTGAATTTCAAAACTGCCTTAGAATCTACTATCCTTGTATTTAAATTGAAAACTTACTTTTCCGCACAATATGTGACCTAGAATAGAGCAGCCTTCTTTGGAACAAACCCTGCATGAAGTATAGCCGTATTACTCTCCTGTGGGAACTGCTTGCGAGTACATTCAATGTACTCACCTGGCTTGTTGATGTGGCCAGGTGAAGAGGAGTACCACTCCGACGACGACGACAGTGATTTCGAGGGCTAGGGCATTTTCCCCCAGTCAGTTGCTTGTCGGGTTGGCATATTGATGGGCTTTTATCTAAGCATTTCTATCTTCCGCTGCAGACTTTTATTCAGCCAATCGGCTATGTTAAAGACTTATTGGCTTTCTGATGTAATATACTCAGTATTGTATGACAATGTTATCAAGCTTCTTGTGTGTACTGGCCACTGATCATGGGACCAGTACAGAAATCACAGGGGTTTACCCGGCCTAAAACTGGGTACGCCACATTATGGGAGGCCCCTAAAACATATATTAGAAAAAACACAAACTGTACAATAGGAAAAACACTACCCTAATAAGAAAGCTAGAACTGTACAAAAGAACTATGGGAAAAGGGACTTATGCTAAGGAACTAAGCCATTGCAAAAGACTCGGTTTTTACTCTATCTTCACTCTATGCATAAGCACGGTGATGTCCAAAACGAATGCGCCAACCCATTAAAAATCACCTTGTTTCATTGCTTCCACACATTCCATGTTGCCAGGATCAGTATCTCCATGAAGAAAAGCTAGCAAAACTTCACTTGGCATTAAGAAGCATGTCATGGGGCTCATCCGATGGACCCCAATCATACTGGAGATAAGTCCAACAGTGCCTAGTGAACTGACATTCTAGGAATAAATGAGCTGTGGATTCTTCCACCCTGAGAGCACATCGAACACAGTTATAACAAGTAGAGAGCTGCATCTGCCACCATTTGAGCATGGCCCTAGTGTTCAAGCGGTCCACCATAATCAACCAGGCGAACACTTTGTGCCTCATCTGACATTTACTTCGCCAAATCCACTGAAATTGGGAGGGGGGCTGTACTTGCCAAAAGACAAGATTGTAGAATCTGTGAGATGTGTAGGTTTCAGACCCCCAAATGTAACTCCCATCATTCGGCTGCTTAGGAGTCAACATAACCCTCCTCACGATGTCACAAAGCTCCAGGAATTCAATATAAGCTTGCGCTAACAGGGGCAGCCGGAAGAGATCAGATAAATTCAAAGACCGCAGAGCAATAGCCACTGTAATCAGGGTCCTCTTAGCAAAGGAATGAAGATGTGAGAATTTGAGGTAAAGACAGTGCCCATTCCAAACATTTTCCCAAAAGAGAGATGAACAACCACTGGAAATCTTACAAGATGCAATGGCACGATATATTTCTGTGAGCTTGACAATGTCCTTCCACCAAAACGACCCACAAGACTCATTCCTTACAGTGCACTCTAGTGGTAATAAGTATTCTAAATCAAAGAAACCCATGGGATCACAGCTTTTTTGGAGAACTTGTGAAGGTGCTTTGTGAGCAGAGCCTGATTGTGCAGGGATAGATTGATCACTCTAAACCCCCCTTACCTTGGGTCTGCAGACCATGTGCCAAGCTGGCAAGGAATGCTTAGAGGCCGCATGCTTAGATCCACTCCACAGCAATGATGTCGAGCACGATCAATGTGCTTGATAACCGCTACTGGAAGCTCGAGGGTGCACATATAGAACGTGGGCAATGAGGAAAGAACTAAATTTACCAGCTGTAGCTTCCCCTGATAAGAAAGAAACAAAGATACCGCGCTGAGGTGTCATTCAACCCGATCAATTAACAATAAAAAATCCTAGACCTGAGGCTTAGTGGTTCCAAGGGGCAACCCTAAATATGTGAACGGCAAGGAAACTTGAATACATCCAAATACCCGCATGAGAGAATCCATTTGTCCTCTGTAACATTTATTGGGACTAGGAGAGATTTATCATAATTGACCGTTAGCCCTATAGATAGAGAGAATTGCTTAAAAGGTCCTTGAGAAACCCCAGTTGCACGGGACAGGCAGCAAAATAACCAAAGTATCATCGGCATATTGAATAATAGAATATTCTAGAGAGGAATGTCTCGGTAAGTGTAGGGCTAGGTGACCTGAGCGACAAGCGTCATTGAGAATAGTCTACAGGAGATCACCCGCTAGAACAAAGAGGAGAGGGGATAGAGGGTCCCCTTGCCGAACACCTCGCTTACAATGGAATTGCTTACCTGACACACCATTGAGAAGGATGGCCGAAGTGCCAAAGGACAATATCTCATGAACCCATGAAATCCACTTGGGATTAAACCCCTTGTGTTGTAAGATCTAGAGGATTGCACTATGTTCAATGGTGTCAAAGGCTTTTTCAAAATCCAGCTTAAGTACGACGATTTGTCGCTTCAATTGATGACATTGATGTAGGTATTCATACGCCCATGCTAGAAATTCATGAATCCCTATGGGGTCTTGATGAAACCATACTGATTTGTGTGAATACAACGCAGAATAATACTCTGGAGTCTATTTGTGAACAACTTAGAGAGAACCTTGAGACATATATTTGTTAAGGAGATGAGTCAGAAGTCATTTACTGTCTCTGGATTATACTTCTTGGGCACTAGAGTAATATAAGAAGTGTTGATGCATTGCAATTGAACCTGTTCCACATGAAAGTTAGCACAGAGTTGATAGAAGTCAGGCTGAAGGATGGACCAACATCTTTTCAGGAAGAGACCATTGAAACCATCAGGTCCTGGTGCCTTATCAGTGGGCATTTGAGCCACCATTTTGTCGACTTCATCTTCCATCCAGATCTGCCACCAGATGCGATATATTGTCGAGGTCACACTACATGACAGAGTTAACAGAAACCCCGTGCGATTCTAATAGCATTTCCAAAGAGCCACTGGTCAGTCAATTGGCGCCCATCTAAGGCTCTGAGCTAAGCAATGGTGTTTCTTCTATACCTCTCAGCTGCCATGGCATGGAAGTATTTGGTATTCTCCTCTCCTAGCTTGATCCATCAAATTGTGCGATGCTTCTTCCAATAGAGGTGTTGGGTTCGGAGTAAGGAAGCCAGAATCCTTTACAATGAGTAGAAAGTTGGCTTCTAGGGTACTTAACTGATGTTGCTCCTCAAGGCCATCAAGAAAGATAAGGACACAATTGCACTGCTTGATAAGCCAATTAATAGAAGAAATACTTCTCCCTTGGTGCTTTAATCCATGCCACAAACGTTTGAATTTTTTAGAAAGGATGGTACTAGTCTATGTATCACAACTAGAGTACTACTAATGTGGTCGAATGCAATCAAAGAAACCCTGGTATTCAAGGCAGGAGGGTTCAAAGTGAAAAATCGAGGTACTAGGGATGTGGGGTTCAATAGACACAAGGCATGGCACATGATCAGATGTTATCCGAGCTAGAGGCATGACCAAGGTTTTTGGATATGATGTCAATGAACATGCTGTCACGAAGAACCGATCTAGTTGTTCCAATAAAGTGTCCTCTTGCATTTTGGATCAAGAATATGTTCGACCTTTAGTACGGATCTCCACTAAACCCAGATGACTGATGATCTCATTAAAAAGGAGCATATTAGAACAATTCCCTCCTGGCTTATTTCTATTCTCCATGGACCGGATGAAGTTGAAATCCCGCAGCACTAGCCAGTGGTCCTCATCTGGTATATGCAAGTCATACAACCATTGAACAAAGAGGTCACGGTCTAAACCTTGACAGGGCCCGTAAACTGAAATAAGAGTCCAGACATGCAGGTCATGCCGAGAAGTAAACCGTATGATAGTGGCTGACCTAGTGATTCCGATCAGCTGACCCATAAAGATTGCACTATTCTAGAGCACTATGAGACCACTTGAATGGCCCTCGGAGGGAAAATGCACAAAGAGATCAAATTGGCGGGGGTAGAATGATTTAAGGAAGGAATGATCAAACTTGGCATGTTTAGTTTCTTGCAAGCAAACAATGGAGGCTGCGGTTTCCTCTATTTGGCGTGCAGAGCACGTAAGCGATCGGGTGAATTTATGCCACGCACCTTCCAACAAAGAACATTCCAAGCACGTGATTTAGTTGAAGCCATATGCAACCAAAAGATAAAGGAGAAACACCCAATATGCATAACACATCAAGCAGGATTATCCATAAACCAATCCACATAACATAAAGACAGAGAAGGAGCCTAAAAGACAGTGTATCCAGACATTAGAAGAACAGAGGGAAAACACCTTCCCGCCCAAAAGAAAGTAGAAAAATTAATCATCATGAGGTTGCTTTGGGTGTTTCTAGACCCTCGGCACCAGAGCCATAAGCTTGGTGGCTCGAGTCGACTGGCATCAATCTGCAATAAGCCTCAAAGCGTTGGAGCATGGGGATAGTGAGGTGGGGGTAGACTGGTCAGGTCGCATGGCTTGACCTTCAACCGACTCTGCAATAGATCCTCAGGGATGACAGTCTCACTACTGAAAGAAGGCCGAGCCATGCCATCTAAATTAAGCTTTTTCTTAGTGCCCAGATTTGTTTGTTTAAGAGGGGCATCCTGAAGGGAGACATGGCAATAATTTTGTTCATATATGTGACTTTGGCGCAACCTATTAGCAACAAGTGGTGTAGATTGGCGAAGAAACTGGGGCTTCGAGGTTTGCAGAACAGGGACCTCTTGTATGGTGGGGCAGCTGGTTGGGGACATTGCTTGATCAACTGGAGGCAGCTCTGGAAGGAAACGCTTCACTCTCGGTTGATCCACCATATCAAGAAACCTCGAATCCACCACAAAGGACCAAGTGCGCTTGCCCTGCACAAGATCCACTTGCCAAGAGTTGAATGCCCTGCTTGGACCAGAAGCCAGGGCTATTTGAGGCAAGCACTTATGCAAAACATTACACCACACAAAGGAATTTAACCGGGACTCAGGTTCAGGGCCGGAAGGATTTGCAGCTGTTGCAAAAAAGATGGCTGATAGGGAACAATGGCCCATTTATTTGGATCATCTTGCACCCGAATTTCAATAGAGGGTCCAGGTCCTACCACCAGAGTCTCCTGATTGACTTCATCCATGATCATTGAGATAGAAGAACTACTATCACCATAAGATAGATTTGAAGATGATTGGGCTTGAGTCGGGGGGATGTGTTCTGGAATCACTAGAGTTGCCAGGGAGCCCATCCTTGCTCCTGAAGTTGTTGCTCCACAACTTGATCCCATGCGGGGTCTAGAATGCCTGGAGTTGGAGGCTGGGGATCGTGAGGGATAGGTACTCGCACCGTGGGGAAGGACGTGGATTACCATCCTGTCGTAGCAACGAGGACTAGACAGTGAACTTGTGGCACCCCCGTACGGCTACACGGACCGACGCAGGGTAGCACGGGAAACTACGTCGTGCGAAGACACCGCTGCCGCACACGCGGGTTACCCGACGCGAAGACGCTCGAACCCGCAGCGAGGTTGCAAACCGAAGAAGTGGAGGAGCAAGACAACTAGTGATTTCAGAATTTCTGGATCCCCCAAATGGGAGGGGTGTCCCTCTATTTATAGGGAAAAAGGAGGGGTAGGGGAGATTACAGGGATGCCCTCAGGCGTTTTACAATTATGCCCCTAGATGTACTAACGCCCCCAGGGGCGCGTAGGTCTTTTCCTTCGAGAATATTCCGGGAATATTCCGGGGGTCCCGCCCGTCATGCTCGGACTTGTTGCCGTCACGGTCTCGTCTTCGAGCGGTGTTGGTGTCGCGACGAGGTTGGCGTTGTCGCGGAGTAGGCGTCGCGCGGTCTTGATGCCGCAACGAGGTTGGAATTGTCGTCGCGGTCTTGGCGTCGCGCGATCTCGATGCCGCGACGAGGTTGGCGTTGTCGCGGAGTTGGCACTGAGCGGTCTTGGCATCGCGACGAGGTTGGAGATTCATCGATTTCCCCTAAGTGCGGAAAACGCGTCGAAAACCGGGTAGCGCGGGGACCCCTTCCCCAACAGTAGTCCCTCGCCGGTGCGGGCGGTCACTCTAGAGCCCGTCCGGACCGGCGCACCGATCCTAGCGGGGTCGGCGCGCTGGCCGGACTGACGTGCACAGGGTTGTCGCGACGTTCCTAGGTTTGCGGAACACGAATGTCGGGGATCTCGCGGTAAATTCAGAGATTTAGAGAAAATCCCCGAGTCCAACCGTGGTAAAATCCATTTCTTTTCCCTTCTTCTCTCCCTTCTTTTTTTTTCCTTTTCTTTTCTCTTCTTTCTTTCCTTCTTTTCTTTCTTTTCTCCTTTTCTCCTTTCTCTCCTCCCTTTTTCTTTTCTTTTTGTGCTTGGCCGAATGCCCTAACGGGCCCTTGCTGGGCCTACGTCACTTGGGGCGGGGCTATAAAGCCCCCCGTGCGCCTCCTCCAGGGGACCTCCCCCACCGTGCTCCTCCGCCCCCTAGCGCCGCCGCCTTGCCCCTGCGCCACCACGCCGCCGCCTTGCCCCTGCGCCGCCGGCCGCCGCCTTGCCCCCGCGCCGCCGGCCGCCGCCTTCTTGCTCCTCCAAGCCGCCGGCCGCCTCACGCCGTGGGCCGCCGTCGCCTTGCGCCTCCAAGCCGCCGGCCGCCGCCTCCTTGCTCCTCCAAGCCGCCGGCCGCCTCCCGCCGTGGGCCGCCGCCGCCGTGCGCCTCCAAGCCGCCGGCCGCCGCCTCCTTGCTCCTCCAAGCCGCCGGCCGCCTCCCGCCGTGGGCCGCCGCCGCCGTGCGCCTCCAAGCCGCCGGCCGCCCCACGCCGTGCGCCGCCGCCCGGAGGAGTCCTCGCCACCGCCTAGCGCCGCCACCCCGGCCCGCTTGTCACCGCCGCCTAGCGCCGCTCGGCCGGGTCGCGCGCCGGCCGCCCCCACCGGGCCCCTCCGCCTGCTGCCTCCTGGCCAGAGCCGGCGCCGGTCGCTCCCGCCCGGGCGCCTCGGCTGCCGCCGCTCGGGCCTTGCCGCCGGTCGCTTCCCGTCGGAGCTGACGCCGTCGCCCCCGCTCCGAACGCCCTCGGTCCCGTCGCCGCGGTTGTCGTACCGCCTCTGGCGGACTTCGCTTCAAGGGTGACGCTCGGGCTTCCCCTTCCCCTTTTTATTTTTGTGCCTCCTCGTCCTCCTCTGGTAAACGAGTAGTGGGACGTGACCGTGTCCGTCGGATGCGGGTTGGACGCGAGTGTGTACTCGGGTGAATTCAGACGCGTTGTATGAGATGCTCGGGCGCCGGTGTTGTGAATCGTAGCTGCGTGTGCGGTCTGCTGTGGTGTTCTTTTTTTTTGCATACTTATGTATGAGATGGATTGCCGTTTGTATACAAACTACTGCCGCGTAGGTGATGGGCTATTAGCGTGTATATTTATCTCAAACAATGGACTGCTACTGTATATTTTTTATTGCAATCCATTAGACGAATTCGGAAACTGCGTCGTCATTGCACGCTTGTCGCTGTTGGCTGTTTCCTGCCATGTTCGTAAGAGCTGATTCGAATGATCGAGAGCCGTCAATGCCATGCTCACACACGCACGCCTTGGTCGCCGGGCGCGAGGCGTTCCGCCGGATGACTGATACTGCTGTGCTTGTTTTTATTTCTCACACAGGAACATCGCAGGTTGGGCCGCTTCTACGTCTGCCCAGTTCACGACCGTTGAGCTCGCCCGGTGAGAAGATAGCGGCGGGACCCATCGCAGCGACCGCGTCGCATCGATCGTGGTCCCGTTTGCTCAAGACCCCCGTGACGTTCCGGGGTGACGCGGAGCGCGCGCTTGGCGAGGAGATAGTGACGGGATCCGTCGCAGCGACCGCGTCGCATCGACCGTGGTCCCGTTCACTCAAGACCCCCGTGACATTCCGGGGCGACGTGGAGGGCGCGCTGGCGAGGCTTCCTGCTCGGGGCGCAAGGAGTGGCGCGACACGGCGCGAGGACGGCAACGGTGTTCGCAGAGTCGGCCGTAGTCCCGCTCGACGTTGGCAGACTTCGAGGTCCCCACCGAGGGAGCAGCAGAGGAGCGGACGTGACGGGGGCGGCCCTCCTTGTCAAGCCCGTGGAGCAGCCAGGCGCGTTCAGGTCCATCGTGACGCGAGGCGGCGACAAGACCGCGAGGTGGTTGGGCGGGCACTCTCGAGGGCTCGACACCAGACTCCCGTGCCTAGCGTGCCACGCAGCTCCAGACACCCTGTCACCGCGGCAGACGCCGGGCTCCTGCCGCGGCGCGACGAGGTACTTGTTGGTCGATGATTTTGTCATGCGTGCACCCTCGTCTTCTGCTTCACCACGCACTTGGCACCGTGTCTTCGTGAGTTGCTGTCGACGCGGTAGCGCTGTCTTCTCATTTTTTTCTCGTGCGTGCAGGGAGCGATGGCTAAGGACAAGTCCGTCGAGGGGATGAAGTACACTTCGTGGGTTGGACGCTCCACTGCTGATCAAGAGCTGATCGACGTTCTGGTGCGAGCCGGCAAGCTTCCCGCCGCTACTCAGGAGAAGAAGTGCCCCGGTGTGGTTCCCCCAGCGAACGTGAGGCGCGTCAGCGATGAGGGCAGCGGCGTCGTCGTCTTCGCCGCGCAGTTCGATGCTGGGCTCTGCCTGCCGGCATGCGAGTTCTTCCACGACTTCTTGGAGTACTACCAAGTCAGGGTCTCCGACCTCCACCCGTCGGTGTTCGTGAAGCTAGCGGTCTTCGAGTGGGCGCTGAGGACCATGCAGATGAAGGCCACCCCGCGACTCTTCGCTTGGTTCTACGAGCCTGTGGTTTCCACCACTCTCCTCGAGATGAAGAGCGGTGACTTCCTCTCTCGCATCGGCGCGGTGAGCTTCAGGAAGCGCGCACCGCGGAAGGGCCTTTCCGTTGACTACCTGGCCCAGGCGTCCAAGGGCCAATGGGGCGATTGGGAGAAGGCGTGGTTCTTCTTCCGCGACGACGAGAAGAGGTTCGCCCCCGTCTCAGACTCCTTTCAGGTGAGCGGTGCAGTGCCCGTTGACTTGTCCAGCACGGAGACGACCCGGATCAAGGCGCTCGGCGTATGTCGCGTCGGTTTGGGATGCGCGACCTCGTCGAGGAGTTCTGCCTACTGGGGATCGACCCACTCTCAACAGATTGGGATTTGGAGCTCGTTCCTTGTCCTCCGAGGGTGGGGGCGAGCGGATGTGCCTTTCAGCGTTGTCCTCTCCGAGAGGGTATGTCTTCCTTGCCTCTTTTCTGATACTCAACTCTCCCACCCTTCCATATACTTTATTGTCGTTGGCTACTCATCCTCGTTCGCCTTGCGATAGGTTGTCGGGCTTCGTCACGCCGAGGATGCGGCATCGGAGCTTCTGGGGCGGCTCATTGTGAGGGAGTGGACGCTGCTCCAATCACTCCCTGAAGGTCGGGAGAACAGGGGGTGCGCGTACTACAAGCTGGAGGTGCCTGCGCGTCCTAAGCCCCTGACTAGTGAGGAGATGCGTGTGGGGAGCTCCAAGCGTCCCCGGCCCAGCGACGCGGGGGGAGGCCCCTTCGTCGAAGCGAGCGTCTGGCTCTCGTGTGGACAAGTCCGGCTCGTCCGCCACTTCACCGACTGTGCGAGTTCGAGGCGGCGTGGCTCCTGGCGACATCGTGCGAGGTGATGCTGCTCCCGAGGACGCCGCCATCCTTGTTCCTCCTCGCTTGGGTCCCGGGATCGGAAGGGCCTCTTCGGTGTCATCCCCCCTGGTGGCACCGGGGTGGGACGGTGAGTCCGCGCTAGACGACGACGATGATGGCGACGCGGGGTGACACGGAGGAGACGCAGACCGCGCCTGACGTAGGAGCGGGCGTCTTTGCTAGCGAGCTTGAGGCGGCGCTGAGGGGCCGCGACGTGCGTGTCCCGACGCCTCCCTCGGGGGTGCTCCACCTTGACTCTGACGACGACGTGATCGTCCTCTCGCCCCGAGTTGTCGACGTCGTGGCTGTCCCAGCCGAGGCGCCGGGGAGTGACGAGGAGCCGGCGCCAGCGGGGGCGTCGCCAGCCCCCAAACTCCGCCTCGCACTCGGTGCAATCTCCTGTGACGCTCCTGGCAGCTACTGGAGATAGCGCTCCACCAAGGGTGGCGGGCACGCTCCGCTTGGCGGGGCGCCTCACTCCCTCGCACTTCACCGACACCGCCGTGGAGGCGGAGTTCTACCAGGAGGCCGCCGAGCGGATTGCTGTTGCCGATCTGGAGTCCGCGTTCCAGGGATTGACCGTGGGTCAGGCGTGTGACACGGCACGATCCTCCCTTTTGAAGGTAAGATAAGTTTTG